>OZ004727.1:47495815-48695815 GCA_963924685.1 Dexiosoma caninum | reverse complement strand
TGTTATAAGTTCGCCTTGCAATTAAGTCAATAAACCTGTGCTTGTAGTGGGGTAAAATTGTACCTTTGTACTTTTACACCATTGGGGACTTTTCGTAAAAACTGTGTTTTGAAAAAGTGTACCTTTTTTATTTTTTGGAAAAATGACGTTTGGTATAACAACAAAAGTATCAAAATTTGGTGCACTTGGCTTGGCTACCGTAACAATATCTATACAAAATTTGGCGAGATTAGATAAGTTGGTGTGGGGTAGCGAAGCGCATCGGCTTAATCTAGTTTACTATATACATGTTAAATTTATATTGAAGAATACAATAAACTTTAAAATACATATTTAAATTTGTAGGGTATTGAAAATTGTCTTGTATCCTCTTTAGTAAAATATTTATTTTCATTTTGAAATCTTCCCTAAAAAATAATCCCACGAAATTGTTAGACGACTTTGCTATTCAACGTGCATAAGACAAATATAAAAGAACAAAATGCTGCAGTTATACAAAATGTCCGTCCACATCCATTTAGTTATTTCAAGTGGATTTGCAATCGTCATATTCCATTTTGTCAGCATGCAGTTGCACAAATACAAATTGTCATCCCATTGTCATTTCGTCATGTGCATCGTTTACATTGTTATCGATTGATAGATGGTGGTTGTTGTTTCTTCTTTTTTTTTTTTTTTTGTTTTGTTACATTTTTATTACAAAAGATTAGTGCAGCTGTTTTTTTTTTTATTTTCTCAGTTACTATTTTAACAGAATTTTACGTATTTTGGTAACGTTTGTAATATGTTTATTTGTTTTCGTTTTTCCCTTTTTCTTTCCTTTTGTGTGCCGTAGACGTGGCTCCATGGGATTCCAATTGAATTGCTATTTATTTATTCGATCAGAATATTTTATGCGCATGATCTGATCTTGGCTGTTTTCATCAATTGCATGTGCATATATTTTTATTGTTATTTGCAGGAGAAGTGCCCTTGTGAACAGTATTAAATTTGAGATTTCGCGACAATTTTTCGTATAACTTTCAAAATCTAAGTAACTTAACTGAATCGAATTCTATTCATCCCTATCGCGAATAGACGTGAAATTTTTATTCTTCTCGAACAGAATCATGAAATTCATGTGGAACTTACTTCTCGTTATCAGGTAGAAAAGGGAAAATGATTTGCAAAACATACAAATTATTTGAAAATCAAAGCAATTTAGATACATAAATGAACACGTACTTATGAAACAGTTGGTTCGCTCTTAAACTTTTGGATGGCAAACCATGCTGTTTCAGTCCCGAATTAAAAAGTTAACTTAAGATTAATAAAACTTGACTTTATATACAATTGTTGTTTGAACATATAATATGTCAATAACATAAATATACATATCTTTTATAGAGGGTGTCTGGTAGCAGATTTATATTTTCAAACTTAAATAAAAAACGTAATAATTGACACAAAGTTTTATTAAGAGCATTGGACGATAGAATGGAAATGCGAATTTTATTTTTTATTACTTAATTATTTGTTTAAAATTTCATGAATAATCGCTCTTAGAAGTCCCAGTGAGGCTGCTCTTTTCCGTATTGAAAGTCGTCGATTTTCACGTAAACTGCTTGCAACCAGTTCAATGATTTCGGGAGTCCTTGAAGATGGACTGGGCCCTGGCTGTGGGGCTTTGCAGTTTGCGGAATCTCTGCACCCACGAACGAATTAAATTTACAACCGGTCCATCACTTATTCGCCGACTACCGAACTTTGAACAGAATTGTCGACGAGCAATTACGTAAGAATCATTACTCTTAAAAAGTGTTTCCACAGCGAACGGGCGATACTCAGTCGACCACTGCGACATCGTGACTGAGAAATGCGCACAATCGGTAATTCCAACAGCGCCACCCTCCCACCGCACCGTTTATTACTTTTTGAAATAATCGTATTTAAAAATATAAATTTCCCACCGGACACTCTGTATAACTTAAATTCCAAATTCTCTTAATAAAAAAAGCAAATTATATGACTTTTCACATGTTTCTTTTTTTTTGGTTTTATTTCAATAATTTTAAAAATTAAAAAAAAAATTATAAAATTAAAAAACGACAATGAGATTGATAATGTGAATAAAGTTCCACGTAAAATTGATCACACCTATTTTCACTTCGAGGTGAACGAAAATTTTACATGAACAAAAATTTAATTTCTTATTCGCGATAAGGGTGATCATTCACCCTTAATTAAGGGAAATGATTCCTAACTGCAGTTTTGGGAAATAGCGAATATATTTCTATAGAAATATTCTCATATATATTTATTTAAGTAGTTGAAAAATGTTGCAATAATTTCACATGCAAAAATTATCGGAATACCAAACAAGTTAGAAGGAAATGCGTGGTCAAATATTTCATATTTCCAGTCCTTAGTTCGGTAAACAGCTGTTAAAGAAGAAAATTGACAACCATAACAACATGGCTATTTCTTAGCAAGTGTATATTGGCATACCTTCCCTTCTATTAAAGTTTCTTTGACTTGCAAAATAATTATTTTTTTTTTAATTTTTATTTTTTAATTTATACACCAATGCCAATCTAGTACTTTTTTATTGTACCACTTTATTTCATGTACTTTTTTCCCCTTTGCTAGTTAACCAACCTTTTAAGGCATTTGCATGGGCTATTAAGTTATCATAACTATAAAATGGCAAACAATCGAAAATGAAATTTCCAAAAAGAAGTTGTGAAAAAACTTGAAAATTTAAAATTTTTATTAACACTTTGACATACTTTCTGTATCAGTAAAATGTGCAATGCATTTTTTGTCATGTAATAAGTTTTAAAACAAAACCCAACAAAAAATAAAAACCAGCATTTAGACAAGAAAACATTTTCATGTAATTTGTAAATAATAATTAACTTGATTTTGTTGTTGTTGCTGTTATTGGCAGGTTTAATTGGTTAATGAATTTTTTATATTGCATTTATCTAAGTATATGCACATTATCGTACGAGCATATAAGACGAATTGTTGTGTTTTTTTTTTCTATATAAGATTGTTGCCGTTGCACGTATGTAAATTAAATAATAATTTAATATTCAAGTTAATAAATGTTTAGTAAATTATTGAAAACTTTTACTTCCAAGAGACGTAATGAAGAAATTTTCTTAATTGTTGTTGTTGATTTGAGTTAATGACACAATAATTGTCATTCCTATTCCAAGAAAGTGCGTTGCACTTTTCAATTTATTTGAAATTATTAAATACGATTAATGACATAAATACATAATAGAAATAATATTTAATAAAAACTTTTAAAAAATCGAGTAATATTTATTGAAAAAAATAAGGTAAAAATGAGAATTAATAAAATTATTTGCTTAGGATACCATTTTCGTAAACCGTAATTAACATATCGATTATGGTTTCCAACATTAATGCACTATTTTGCAAGTCGTTGAAAAATTCTTCTTATTTACCAGAAGAGCGAGTTCAAATAGGGAATTGCAATTAACAGTGGTGCAGAAAATGTGTGTTCCATTCAGCTACAGACCCTTTTACATTGTAATACTGAGTACTGCGACAAGTCAAAAACTTAAATCTAATAGCAAAGTATAATAGCGTGAAAACAATTGAGGTATTCACAAAGTCTCGTATTTAGTCGTATTGTCGTAATATGGTAATATTTTAATGTTGTGATGTGTTCTAAGTAGTTGTAGAAACCGGCGCCGCAATGTTGAGTCGCCTTAGTCTAGCGGCTGATAATTGTAAGACGCCGCTATTAACGTCAATAAAAATTACCTTAAATAGGAATGAAACTAAAAAGCGCATATTTAAATTTAATATATATTTAAGTATTAAACATATCGAGCCTTTGGTGCAATACCGTAGGAATTCAAAAAATCGTGAACTGAGAAAAATGCATTTAAAGTTTTGAGCCATCTTTTTGATAGTATTTTCGTTTACTAAAGTTATTTTTTTACAAGTTTTTAAATAAAGAGGCATGTTTTGTAATGTTTTCTGTTTGTAAATTAGTTGTCATAAAGGAAATATTTCATTATTGCAAATAAATATTGTTGGAAATAGCTGGAGGCAATAAAGACATTTGTAGCTATAGAATCTGAACAGTTAGAGATAGAACCATAATCTTTTTTCCTTTAGATACATATATTCCCCAAAGATCATTTCTGCATACTCAGCTCAAAAAATTCAAATTTTGAATTACTACGGAATTGCACCAAAGGCTCGATATATTCTAATGCATACATATCGTCAAATGCAATTCAAAAAAGCTTTAGTTACAGAAAATTCAAAATTTTTGCTTCTTGGAAATTTGTTGAATGTAACTTAAAACCTACAGACAATAATACAAGTTTTACGATTTTTATAATACTTTGTGAGAAAGAAATCTACTGAGATTTGATACGACTGCCAAAAAATGTTTTACCTCCCCTCTCTACCTTCCGAGTCACTACCCGTATACCAAATTTCAGCTCTATGGCTATGCGAAGAGTGCGCACCCGTACATGGTAGTGCTACATGCAAAAAATTATCAGTCTATCTCCCTGATAAAAATTGCCAGTTTTCATATTTTTCCCATTATTTACTCTCCCGTATACTGAATTTCTGTAGCTGTAAGGAAAGTGGCCGAAGAAAAAATTTTCTATCAAGTGTTCAGACCAAATACAGAAACGTTCTCTTCAACCGTTCTCAAGATATGCAAAAATAAATATATATACTTTGAAATTTATATAGTCTATAGTTCTTTCCAGATATACAGAGAGATACTATGAAAATTTCAAGAAAATCGGTTCAGCCGTTAAGCTGTCTATAAGGCACAAACATACATACATACATGATACATACATACATCCAAACATGTTATTTTTATATAAGATTATTCGTCATTGCATTCATACTACCTCACTTGCACGAAATACGTTAATTTTTGACATGCCTTAATACACAGAATTATACTGTTTTTTCCATTTTAGGAGTTTTCATTTCATATGACGATATGCACATTCTTAGGAATATCAAATTCTGAAATTTATATTGCTTAAATTCAGTTATAAGTAATTAAAAAAAATAACACTATTTTTGTTACTTTTTCCCGAATTGCCGAACTCAAGCCGCCGCGAAATTTTTGTAACTATCCGCCGTTCTCAAAATAAGGTGGCAGAGATCTATAACAGCACCTGTTTATGTTTTGGAAATAACATATTAAGTTATGATGGGTTGCCCACAGTCGTATTTTTTCGTGTTATTATTTTACAGCACACAACTTTAACTTTAACTACCTTGTAAATACCACAAATATGTTATGAATATGACCAAAATACGGATGGAAATTTGACAGTCGTATGGCTATGTCACCATTTTTCAAAAAGTTCAAAAAGCTTATACTCTTCATTTTATTTCAAGTGTGATAGTGTGAAAGCAATATTACTTTAGGTTTTTTGGCAGTTGCACCAAATCTCATTAGCTTTCTCTCTCACAAACTAAGACTTGTATTATAGTGTGAAAGGGTCTTTAGTATCATCCAAAGTATATTTATCAAGTAGAATCAACTAATCAGATGATTTTTTTCCTCGTTTATGGTTCACACAACGTAAATGTCAAAATTTGTTTACATTTTAACACATTTGTTTATAGCACAATTAACAATTTTCCTCCTTTCTTTATTTTGAGAGAGGGTTGCAAAAGCAATTAAATTAAATTAATATTTTTCTTACTATTGTAGCCTGTTTGTATTTATTTTTGAGTGAGGAGTGAAAAAAACAATTAATCCATAAGTAAACACTATTTTTCAATCGTCGTCAGCTGTTATTGACATCCTTAATGTGTTTTAAATAAACAAAATACCTGTTGGTTTTTTGTAGATTTGCGGCTACTTGATAAATATACTTTGGTATCATCAAACCAAAGAAAAATACAGTAACACTTTACAACTGCGAATTGTTGAGAAAAATATTTTTGCCAACTCGTACGAATGAATTACTTTAGAGCTCTTGTTCTACAGAAAAACACATTTATAACTTATATGAATAACATAACATTTTAAGTTTGTTCAGTTATAGACATTTTTAATAATAATCATAAATTTTAATTACGCAAGTAGACTATATTTGTAGACAGAAGCAAAACATATGACAGCAACTTGTATTAAGAAACGCAAACAATTTTAATTTTTTTATTTTTTATTTATTTATATTATTATTCGAACATGTTCAAGTTGTAGTAAATTTGTTGTTACAAACGAATAGCAATTACCAGTTTGTCAAACTTCTTCCAAATATGGCAGAAAACATGGAAACACAAAAAAAAGTGAAAATACCATGTACAACAAACACAAATTATTTAAAAAGAAAATACACCGTGGTTCATTAGAACAAAACAGCATATTTAAGCAATGCAATACCGAAGAGTGATAGTGTAGTTAAATACTCATTAAATAATACTCTAAATTTAAGGCTATTTGTTGGACATTGTAATTAATAATTCAATACGCAATTGTAAATATTTCCCCTTTAAATAGTACAGGGTGGCCCAAAATGAGCGAAGGTGTTTGAATTTCTTATAACTTTTTTATTATAATATTTTTTTTTGTTTTTTTTCTGTATTTTGTAAAGAAGACTAGGGGAATTTATAATGGAACAATCAAAAATAAATAAAAAAAACCAAATTTCATTACACTGATGTGCGTTAAAACCTGATTTAATTAAAGTTATTGTGAGAATGCAAAATCAAGTGTTTGTAGTTTTATCGTTAAAATCAGGTTTTAACATTTGGTGTGAAAACATTATAAGTTTAATAATAATTTGCATGGCATCTTTCATCGTTTGAAAAATTATAAAAATTAAAATTATTACAAAAATTAAAAATTCTTCATTCTCCTGTGGATATAAACGAACATGAGTTTAAATACGTATTAAGTAAAAAATAAAATTTATAATACTCAATGTACATAATTCAATTTTCGAATAAAATTATAAATATGACCCCAAATGTATTATTAAACTATTATAAATCAATTAGTTTCATTAATATTTATTAAATTTTCGTTTCATAAAATTATTAACAAAATATTTTGCTTGTTTTTCTTCTGTATGCTTTTAAAATATGAATTATTTATGGTGTGAAAAATTCATTTAAAATTGTTATAACAAATTGTTGAAAAAAAAAATTTTTAATCGTTTTCATTGTAGGACTCCTCGTCTATGTTTGTCAGTTGTCTGTCTATCTATTGTAACTTGCATTGAATTGCGTGCAATTTTCTTGGCATGGCATACAAAATCACCTCAACGAAAAAATAAACATCACAAGCAACACACATCCAGACAAGCGAATTTAATTGAAATGCACGACAAAGCCTTATAAATCATTTTTTATATAAAAAAATATAAGAAAAACTAAATTCATTATACTCCTGCTGAGCAATCGTCAGAAATGATTAAAGTTTAAGATATTGAATCAAATAAAAAAAAAATAGAAAATATTCTGAAGAACTTCACAAAAATAACAAATAATAGTAAAAGAGTAAGAGAGAAATAGACGTAAAAAAATTTGCGGAATTCTTATTTTAATAGTTTTTCAATTTGCAATAATAGTCCTTTAAAAAGAGGTTTTATAATGTCTCATTTTTAAATAAAAACTTAATTAAAAAATTTTTAAAATTAATCAAAAAAAAAACAACATTTAAGTCCGTATAAGAATTTATTTTTAATTTGCACTTACATTCCAAGAAATAATACACCAAAATGTTTCAATTTGAAATGTTTAAAAAATTCTATACTTAAAATTTTTATGGTCTAATTGGCTTTACAAGCATTTTGCCATTTAAACGCAACCATTTCAAATCTAAAATAGTTAATCTTTTAATACATAAAAAATATATACGAATACTTAGATAATATAAACGAATTAAAAAATAAAACAATTTTCCAGTATCACACATTTTTAAGCGAATTTTTTTGTTATTTGCAATTGAACAAAGTATTATAGAGATCGCTTTAATAGCAAAATAAATATGTGTGAAAAAATTTAACACCTTAATAAATCCTACTAATAAATATACAAACATACAGGCATGTACATCATTTTGATAGTATATTCGTTTACTAAAATTATTTTTTTAAAAGTTTTTAAATAAAGAGGCATGTTTTGTAATGTTTTCTGTTTGTAAATTTCTTGTCATAAAGGAAATATTTCATTATTGCAAATAAATATTGTTGGAAATAGCTGGAGGCAACAAAGACATTTGTAGCTGTAGAATCTGAACAGTTAGAGATTGAACCATAATCTTTTTTCCTTTAGATATATATTTCCCCAAAGATCATTTCTGCATACCCATCTCAAAAAATTCAAATTTTGAGTTACTGCGGTATTGCACCAAAGGCTCGATATGTATGTATATATGATAAAGGGTGTGTTTTTAGAAGTTTACATGTTAGAGTTAGAAATACTATTTTTTAACAACTGGTAGTAGTTTTCTATTTATTTCGGTTAGCGATTTGTTACTGCAGTGTTGCAAACAAATGATTTGTTGACGAAAGGATTGCAGCGTAATATTCACCTTAATCGTATATCGAAAATGTTAATTCCAATCACTGTGTATCATTTGCGCACATCATATACTTTAAATTACAATACGACAATATTGGTGGAACAAAAGAAAAGATATCAGTTGTAACAAGTGAAGTTGAGAGATGTTATATCGAAAGATATTGAGATAACTTCTGGCGTTCCCCATGGTAATCATCGGTGTCCCATGTTGATTACTTTATTCATTAATTTATGCCGACGATGGAAAAATGTTCAAAATGTTAAAAGATCCTAATGATCATATTGTGCAGCAGTCGGATATTGATAAACTATTTCAATGGTGTCAGATAAATCGAATGAAACTGAATACTAAAAAATGTAAACATATGTATGTCATTCTACAGAATTTAATAAACTGTAATCAGCTGAATTCATATCAGTTTTGTTTCAACTAAAAGGAAATATTTTAGTTGTGTCTGTGTTTATGTTCTATCGATTGTTAAAAGTAGGTTTATTGTGCTGTTGTACTTCGTTTTGCTTCTGTATTTATGAAATTAAATTAATAAATAAATTTAAAAATTTCAGAATGAAAAGTAACCACTCAAGTAAAATAATTACTAAATAAATAATAAATGGCTACAAAAACGAAGCTTCAAAATTTAATACGTCTCTTTGACATCAGAGACGCTACAACACTACTATAAAAAGAAGTAACGTGCAAAAAGCAGTGTTGTAAGATAGTGAAGCTTCACCTCCTATCTATTCTCCTACTTAAATGCGTTGTAAGTGGCACACTATTATACAAATTAATAACTAAATAATAGTACGTATAATTAAAAATTAAATTTTATTACCTGTGCCCATTTTGTATAGTGGGAACAAAAATATCTCAGCTATTTGGCTAAAATCGCTGGAAAATTGGCATTTTATGAAAATTTTCATAAATTTTCCAAATCGCACGGCTTACCAAAAATATCTATCACATAGATGCATTTTTAGAACACACTACCTTAGTTTTTGGACACACATGGCAGATCGTGCGATTGTGTAGGATAGTGAATCACGGACTTTACCCGTTTTTTTTTTGTCTTTATTTAACCTTTGTTGGCGATGGAATTCTGTCATACGAGTAGATACATATTAATTTTATATTTTCGTTCACATACTTGTTAACTGGGAAACTCTTTGCACAACTCCGGCAAAATTTAATAAAATAGATGGTGACGCTTGTTATGTTCAGAAATAAATCGTCATTCAAAATCAAAAAAAAAATTGTTTATTTTAGCCCAACAACAAGTAGCACATCAACACACAAAACCGAGAAAAATAATCACATTACTTAACAAAAGAGGAAAAGTAAACGAACGGTATCAATATTTTAGTTGAATCTTTTAGAGCTGGCGACTAAAGTTGACTAGAATGGAGTAGAGTAGAAACACAAACATACTTCATGTCATTAACAGACCAACAAAATCACTCCATCATGTTAAACACTTTCTGGTAGCATAAAATGGAAATAAACTGATGGGAAAAATTCATATAAATACTTGAAAAAAAATTTTTTTCCTTTGTTTTAATATCGCATGTATGTTTAAGTGGTTGTCTATGATTTTATGCACACACACACACAAATTTAGGCCGTGCGAGAAAAAAAAAATACAAAAGCATGGACCAAAACTTTGATTGGCTGGCCATAAAAATATTTTGAAAATTAAACAACACATCTACACAAAACACAAACTTCAAATATAAAAAAGTGTCACTGATTAATTTGGGAAAAATAGCCTTTTAAAAATGTTGAACAGAAAAAAAATATATTGATCAAATTAATGAATGAATGCCTGCATGGTTGCAGCTCCAGCTAATATGGTAAAACGCCATTTATTCACTAAATTAACAATTTTAAATTACCACCAATAAGTGTGAGACTTTTTCCCATTAGCAAAATTTTAAGATCAGATTAATTTTTGTTTAGATATTACAGAGAAAAAGGAATTGCGTCTTTCTTAAAACTATGAAATCTCACCTGTTTTAATGTTAGGCGGGCGGTATACCTTAAATCACATCCCTCACGCTTAAACATGGCATGTGGTTTATCTCGAATTATGAATACAATATCGGCTGGTATTTTACCTGGAGACTGATCACCTTCCTTTTGGAAAGTTACCTTTGTGCCCGATTTCCAACCGGGCTTTATGGATATGCTCACATATTTATCTTCTTTCTTTGACGTCCCATCCGGCTGTTGGACACGCCTTGAGATTTTCATTTTCTTAACACAGCCATGATAGATCTCCTCCAACGTCACATATAAATCATGTTCCACGGGCGGATCTTGTTGTTTCTCCTTTTTAAATGGAGTATGAACATTGAACGAATGCGATCTAAATGAGGGCCTTCTCTGGATTATTTAAAGCATCAACAGAATAAATTCAGTTACACACTAAAACTTACCTAAACGCACCACCGAGACCATGACGTGAACCCAACCCACCAAAGGGTGATGAAAAGAAATCATGCTCCGTATCCAAATCGAAGACATTCTTATCGAACAAATTATCGCCCATGTCACCAAAGAATGAGGCGAACGGATTGCTGGAGCCAAAGAATTGTTTGAACGTGGCCCGGGGATCACCGTGGAACTCATATGTAAATGTGTTATTGGAACCTGTGCCGTTGCTTCTGCCTTCAAAAACAAAATAAAAGTAAATAGCGAAAAATTAATTATAATTAAATGAGCTTCTTGTATGTACATAACTATGTACATATATGTGTACATATGTGTTCTATATAGGTTAAGGGTTTCGAAATCCCGCATTTAATAAAACATTTTTAATATCCTCTAAACTGAAGTCAAAATAGAGAAAACATCATCTGCAATATTAGTACCAGCCTTCGAAAATTAATTTCGTATTTGGATTAAATAATACAGTATGGGTAAATATATTTTGGATGAATTATAAACTTTTACTAGTCTATAAAATGAAAATTACACCTCAGTTGAAATTTCTCATGGCAGAGTGGCTCCGAGTGGCCACTTAGCCAAATAGAAAATTTTGGTTTCTGGACTTATATTTGTTGTGCGAGATTATCAAAATTCGTATCGAAAGAAAATGTCTTCGATAATCATATAAACAATTACAGAGCAACCCCTGAAATTACCCTATGGAACCTTTCCAAAGGGTGGTTCAATCATAATGCACGATGTTAATTGCGAATCACACCTTAACGTCAAGTTTTTTGCCACAATTTAATTTGGAATTACTTTGCTTCAGAGTTTGATAAATTCAACCATGGAGAGGTACACAATTGAATAGCGCATTAAGATTGATGAAGCGTTCAAATCAAAATGCATTTCGTGCACTTCTTGATTTTTTTGGTCAGCATAATCAACCAAATGTGTCCACAATCGGGGTAATTGTAAGCAAACTGCAGCAAACCGAGTCTGCAGGAAATGTAAAAACACCTGTGTATGTTCGCCCAGTTCGTTCTGCGGAAAACATTGCTGTTGTTTGCGATAGTGTGGTATGAGGCCGCCCAAGCAGTTACCGTGAATGGTATTCACTATCGCGAGATGATAATAGACTTTATGTGGCCAGAAATTGAGGATAAAGACCTGGATGATATGTAATTCCAACACTGGGGACTGAACAATACCGGCTTCAGCTGATAGCAATCCACAATCGCATCAGAACGCCCTCCTTCGTCGATATTGTGTAGCAGCGGCGAAGTAAAACAATAATAAAAATGGCTTCAGCACTGCTAAAAAAAGAATAAACAAAAGAACGTGCGAAAGCAGAGCTGTAAAATAATTAATTAAGCTTCACCTTCTGTCGTTTCTCCTACTATCCCTTTCCTATAATTCCAGCAGAATGCTTCGCATGTATAAGAGTCATCTCCTGAGTGCTGGTCCCAGATAAAAAAAAAAAAAAAGGAATGTGGCGGTTGTCACACAGCAATGGCTCTATTGAGCTAGAAATTCAATGGCCGGTTTATCTCACCTCGTGGCGATGTTAATTGGCTGTCACGATCGTGTGATTTGACACCGTTGGATATCTTTCTTTGGTAGCATTTAAAAGAAAAACTGCCAAGAAATGCAAGAGCTAAAGTGTGAGATAATTCCGCACATTGAGGACATTGAACATCTATAATGTCTCAGAGTCATTGAAAATATCGACCATCGGATAGAGCTATGCAACCGAAACCGTGGCGAGCATTTGACCGCTATGTATTTTGTTTCACACACAATTGTTATGGATCCTTCTATCATAATAAAAAATAATAAAATAATTCAGTGAAAACTTTTTGTTTTATTTACAATTAACATCGTGCGTTTTGGTTGAACCACCCTGTATATGAGATACTCACCTCCATTTCTCAAACCTTCTTCACCATATTTATCATATATTTCCCTTTTGCTTTTATCCGATAACACTTCATAGGCCTCGGCCACCTCTTTGAATTTCTCTTCGGCATTTGCGGCTTTGTTCTTATCAGGATGATAGCGCAACGCCAATTTTCTGTACGCCTTCTTAATTTCATCATCTGCGGCGGTTTTCGCTATGCCCAATGTTTTATAATAATCTTTACCCATCTTGTATGTATGTACAAAGAGTATGTGCGTATATGTGTGTATGTGCGAATTACAATCTATGTACTATACAGTGGTTAAATCTTTAAAATCGTTTTATTTTTATGTGCTTTTTCAACTGGTTCCTAGTAATATTTAACACTGAAAAAAAAATATATATATAAAATTATTCACATTTGACAAATAGTTAATTATTCCGCAATATAGAACTCACCAAATTTATTATCTAAAATGTAAATTTGTGATTATTGTTTTCTTTTCTTCTAATTAGAACGTTGTGAAGTCCAGCAATAATGGCATTTTTTTATCAGCAACATTTGATAAGTTAACAAGTGGTGAGTATTTTAATTTATATAAAATGACAATTTTAGAATCTTTTCTGTAATTAAACAATACAGAAAAATACGAAAGAAATAGATTTTAGTTAAATTTGGCAGTAAAAATTTTTAAGAAACAAAATAATTGCATTAAAAAGAAACACAGATATGTATGTTCAAAAAATTTGCATTTTTCTGAAATAAAACAAAACGAATTTTATGGGGTGTTACCATTTAAAAAATATGATATTGGACAAGATGGGCAACGCTACATAAATGTTTACGTAATTAAAATGTTCTAAAAATCAGTGAATGCTTAGAAATTGCAAAAAACAACATATTTAACACTGAATAATTTTGAGTTGGTTGTATTTAATTTCTGCTTTGGATATGCAGAGAGCTGCAAGAGGTAAATCTGTAATTTTTTCTAATTATCAAACTCCACAATAGAGGTTTTATAAATATGAATAATCGTTGTAATTGTAAGGATTAGTTCACGAATGGGGCTGGTTAGTCCTGCAATGCTCACCTGGAAGTCTTGTGGAATTAATTCGGTTCAATTCAATGACGTTCAATTCTATTTCTTTTTTTGAGTTAATTAATTTACTTAGATTGTAGGTTAGGGTGGGGCGATTTGAAAATCCTAATGGGCGCTTCGCGTTTCTGATTCTTGGGATTGTACTAAGCGAAAAAGTCCACTAGACCATACGTCTACGGTGAAAATCGAGCTTCCCGATGTTGACTTGAATTTTTTTCTCAGACTTTTGTCACGTTTTTTTGGATATTTTGGCCTATAACAGCCACACCATTGACAAAAATTGTAGCCAAGACAATAGTTAAGAACTCTCTAGTACATCGCAAAAGCATTGGAACGCTCCTTCAGGCAGTTTTGGCCTTGTGAAAGTGCAAATTTTTCGTGAAAATATTGATAAATTACCATTTTCAGTTGTTCATAGCGCAAAATCATAAAAATGTTCTATTTCTTACTTTTTATTAAATTTTTTTATTTATTCTATTTATTTTATTTCTTATTTTTTATTCTTCTATTGTTTTCAGTTCATTTGATGCATTTTTGTTAGTTTATTGTAAACGATCACAGCATCAAATACACATAAAAATAAATACACATTTTAAAATATCTGCCGCAAATGTAAGTTTTAGAAATAATTGTTTCGTGTATAAAAAATAAAATATGGATAATCCAGAGGATTCTGATAATACAGAGAATGTGGAGATGGAGACGCAGCCAGAATCATCAGCGTCATTATCAAATCTAGAACATATGCCTTCGCAAAACGTATTGGCATTCGGTTTAGAGGCTGAATTAGACGATATTTCGCTTCCAACTACAAGCGACATTTTGAAACATTATTTTTTCTTGGCCGTTCGTTGCAAAAACGCAAATAAAATGTTTTCATACGACACATTCACCCCACACGTTTGCGACAAATTGATACAAATTTGGAACAAATTAAATATTGAGGTTATTGAAAAAAAAATATTATTAAGAAATTGGGCAGATTATTGAAAAATTACCATGGAGCTTGTAAGAGACAAACAAAAAATGATGCTAAATTCAGAGAATTTGTTGACAGCACAACGAAAATATTTGTAAATGCCAGCTCAAAACAGCTCGATGTAATTGTGGCAAAATTACTGACTGACTCCATGAATTCATGTTGGATCAGCATAACGAACGCAGACTTACAATACCTGAATATTTGCCAGTCGAAACAGAAATATCGACTGTGTTACCAACTTTACATTCAGGTGCATCATCTAATCCAATATTTCAACTAACCGCATAGATGTGGATGAATTGGAAAACTATGAACCTCCTGGTTCAGAAATCCATACACCAACCGTGCGAAGAATGTATACTCCACGATATAGTACACCACGGTTTGCAATGATGTGCGATCGCTTTGGGGTATCCGATCGATTAGCATCTGTTTTAGCTTCAGCTTTATTCGCTGACATACAGTTTAAGGATGAGCGAGGTGAAACCATTATTATGGATAAAAGAAAAGTGAGCCGAGAGCGTGAAAAATCAAGACACGATATTTTACGAGCAAATCACGATGGTGAATCGTTGATAGCTTTTTCGTTTGATGGTCGCAAAAATGATTCATTAACTCGGGAGAAAATTAATGAAGTATATCACACTACAATGCGAAAAGAACCACACCTAGTAGTAATACGTGAACCACATTTGTCACTAATTGGCTATGTGAATTTAGAAGGCAAAGGCGAAACCTCCAAAGCGAAACAAGCCGAATTGATTGCATTTTTCAAATCTAAAAATCTTTCACTTGAAAATTTAATTGCCGTCTGTAGTGACGGTGAGGTGGCTGACACTGGCACATCTGGAGGTGTATTGCGTCTCATCGAACGCTATCTAGATAGACCAATACATTGGCTTATCTGTTTACTTCATTTCAACGAATTGCCGTTCCGACATCTGTACAACGCTGTCGAAAAATCGGCCACTACTGGACCGACAAAAAGCACTGGATCGTTAGCTCGAAGGATAGATATTTGCAATACATTACAAGTAAATATCATAACTTTATGTACTTCTTTCTCTATACGATATAGTTTTGTATTTTTTTTTATTGAAATAATCTAAACATTTTTCAGGTTATCGAAAATTTTCAACTTATTCCACTTGAACACATTCCTCCAATGAGTACAGATGCTGAAAATCAACTTTCCACGGACGTTAAATATCTATACCAAATTGCCCAAGCCGTTTCAAATGGTAGTTGCTCAATTAATCTTGCAAACATCAAACATGAACCGGTAGGACATTCGAGATGGATAACAAAAGCTAGTAGATTGCTCCGTGTGTATATTGCGACAGAAAACCCATCACAAAATTTACAAATTTTGGCAAGGTACATCATGAAAGTGTATGTTCCTATGTATTTCAACGTCAAATACTACAATTCGGCTGTATACGGTAGTGCTCTGCTTGGAAAATTCATCCAGTGGACGCAATATTTACCAGACAACTTACGTAACATCGTAAACCCCGTAATACAGAATAATTCCTATTTCGCACACAGTGAAAATGTTTTGTTGAGCATGTTATTCGATGATTGTAAAGAAATTCGTATATTTGTACTCAAAAAAATATTGTATATTCGCGACAACGTATGCGATTTAACTGAGCTTCGCGAATATGTAAAACCAAACATCAATTTTGATTGTACGGATTACGTTCACATGATCGATTTAGAGGACAAAGCATTGTTGTTTGAACCGCCATTTACCAGGAAAATTCCGTATGAGCATTTACAACAATACCTCGAATGTGTAGATGATGAAGATCCACCATTTCCAGACCCACTAATACCTTGTCATATTCAAGGTACGGAGCGTCATGTCCAGCTACTAGCTAGTGTTGCTAAGCGCTCAATCGACAAAAACCGTGAAGGTATAATGGCATCTGTATCTGAAAGCCGAAAGAAAGCGCCTCGTGTGGAATCTTGAAAAGATTTGGAAGGCAATCTTTGAATGAAAAATACACTAGATTAGAATTTTTGATGTGAAATCGTTTAAAACAATAATTGCTTTCTTCTTGATTCATACCTTGTCTCTACCAATACAATTACTTTGTACTTTAAATGAATTTCAATAAATATTGAACAAACCAAAAAAAAAACATTATATTTTTGGATAAAAAAGTGGAAAAAGTAAGAAATAGAACATTTTTATGATTTTGCGCTATGAACAACTGAAAATGGTAATTTATCAATATTTTCACGAAAAATTTGCACTTTCACAAGGGCAAAACTGCCTCAAGGAGCGTTCCAATGCTTTTGCGATGTACTAGAGAGTTCTTAACTATTGTCTTGGCTACAATTTTTGTCTTAGTATTGGATCGAAAATCTCAATGATTTGGCTGTTATAGGCCAAAATATCCAAAAAAAACGTGACAAAAGTCTGAGAAAAAAGTTCAAGTCAAAATCGGGAAGCTCGATTTTCACCGTAGACGTATGGTCTAGTGGACTTTTTTGCTTAGTAAAATCCCAAGAATCAGAAACGCGAAGCGCCCATTAAGATTTTTTTTCCTTCCATACTAATCGCCCCACCCTATTGTAGGTAGATAATTTAGAGATTTAATTTCACTACCTTAGTGAAGGTAAACTTCAAATTAACGATAAATATTCTACATAAGATTTACAATAAGTAATATTAGTTGTAGAAAAAATTTAGTGATAAAAATGATGTTAAGGTGATGAACAAAAAAGAATGCATTTTTTGCACTAACTGCTCATGCAGCAAAAAATTGTGAAATTTGTGTGTTGGTACTTCGACGATTTAATTAAGCTCTCGCGAGTAGTAAATTAGCTTGCACACGGATTTAATTCATAACTTCATATTAATTAGCGATTAATATAAATTATAATTTCGTATTATAATTTTGGTGTCTAAACCTGGTTTAGACAACACATTCACATTTTACAGCTGGCTACGGGCTAAAATCTGTCAAAACGTATCCATATTTTCGATTTTGTTTTTTTAAATCGGTTATGTGGTTCGCAGGTTATAAAATTACAAACATATAGCGCACTGGTTCCTACAATGGTAGTCAGGTCTAAATTTACAAATTTTCAGTAGAGGCAAAAAACTGTTTTTTTAATATGTGTAATAAATATTTAAAACAATTATGTCATTGTAGTGAAATAGAATAAGAAGTATACAACAGAAGATTTTTATATAATTTTTTCAGTGATTGTCGAAACTTGTTCAAACTTATTGAGAATTTTATCTAGATGAAAATGAAAAGAAAATTTCATATCGTGCAGAAAAATTTTTGTTTGGCTTTCCCTCGTCTATCAGTTTTACAATAATTTTATAAGTCTTTTAGCAAATATGTACATTATCAATTGCGCAATGTATGTATGTATATATGTATGTGTGTATCGTCATAGTTTGTTTAATTTTTTTAATGGTAAATTGAAAATTATTTTAGTTGGCTTTTAATATTAAAAATATTTTCTATATAAAGACTTGTAAATATTAAAAATCTGTATTTCTAGATAACATATGCCAAGTTGTTTAAAATAAAATCAGCAATAATGCAAATTAAAATATTTTTATTACTAAAAATATATGTACATTTACTGACGTACTTATATTTCTTATTTCTTTCTTGTCTATAAAGCAATCGAAATACGGTTATTTAAGAATTATTTTATTTATTTTGAATAAGTAAGTTGACAATAGAAAGCAATTAAATCGAAATAGACTACCTGCAATATTTCTTCAATTTACTCGTATTGAAATCAAAGAAACGCATTACATTTTTGAAGCTGTATTTGGTAGACATTTTATTAATTATTTTTCTTCGTCAATGATGCTACACAATGCCGACGAAGGAGGACGCTCTGACGTTACTTGTGGATTGCTATCAACTGCAGTCGGTACTATACAGTGACCAGTGACTATGCCTTCGCCACTGAAATATTCTGACAACACTGACACAAAGACGCACTAATGAACATCAGACAAATATGAAGTGTTTTTATGACTTAGTCCAACACTGGGGTTGAAACCAGGACTTTTGGTTTAGTAGTCAACGTGCTAACGAGGGTGGCGATGGCACGATGGATGGTAGTCTGCACGTTGACTACAAAACCAAAAAGAGACCTGGGTTCAACCCCAGTTTCAGACTAAAATTATAAAATAAAAATCAACATCTCGCATTTTTCTGATGTGCATTAGTGTGTCTTTATGTGTCAGTTGTTGTCGGAAGGTTTCAGTGGCGAAGGCATAGTCACTGGTCACTGAACAATACCGGTTTCAGCTGATAGCAATCCACAATCGCATCAGAACACCCTCCTTCGTCGGTATTGTGTAGCACCGGCGAAGTAAAATAATAATAAATATAGCTACTAAACCGAAGCTTCAGCACTGCTACGAGTATAAACAGAGAACGTGCAAAAGCAGAGCTGCAAAATAATTAATTAAGCTTCACCTCCTGTCGTTTCTCCTACTATACCTTTCCTATAGTCCCAGCACAATGCTTCGCATGTGTAGGAGCCATCTCCCAGATAAAAAAAAACTACTTCAGCCGTCGAAGCGCTAGTTCTCGAGTTATTACAAATTAAGTGGTGCAATCTTCTCTTTTTTCTATATAACGGTAAATCTCGAGAACCAGAGTCAATCCAAAAAAAGTAATTTATTGTCATTGAATCGGAGTACCATATGTATTCAAATTGACTATGAAACCTTAGATCACACAAAAATAAATTTGATTTTGTTGACCTGTGTTATAATTTCTAGATATAAAGTCCACGTGAAGCGTATGAGCAATAATAATTATCTTAACATTCATCATACACATCATCAACTAATTTAGCTATTGATTTTAACTGATTTTCAAGGAACTCTTCAATTAAATACATATTTTACATTATCGATTTGTAATATAATATTTTTGAATTCACAAGGGCACATATCCTTATATATGCATAGTAGACTAACAAGAAATTAAAAACATTTTTCTTTAAAAAAATTAAATAGATCACTTCTATTTTTATTTGACCTTTATTAAAATTTTTTAATTATATTTATTTTTGAGCGATGGTCTTTTTTATGAAAAGTTTTTTAATTATTATTTATTTCTCAATATTTCGCTACCAAATAGGTAGCATCTTCCTGACGATAATAATTTGTATTAACAAAAATATTTTTTTAAAATAAGGAAAAGAAAATATTTTTGAAAGGAAATGAAAAATATTTGTCATTAATATTAAAAATATTCTTTATACACATGTATAAATGTGTGTACATGTATACATAAATAAACAAGTTTTCAAAATTATTTTCTTTTGTACATATGTATATACATGTATGTAAAATAACATATTTCTACAATGTAATAATAATAATATAAATAATTAGAATATAACATAATTATTAAAAATAATTTAATAAATGACCTATGACTATCTATTATTAACTATATTTTTTGCATAAAAATATATATATAATACATAATCTAAATCTAAATTGTATTAACTAAATATCTATAATTTTGTGCTAAATTATCTACATCTGATTTATAGTTTATTCTATTGTCCGCAGGTATTTTAATTATCTGTAACATTTCCAACAAAAAACGTCGTTTATAATTAGTTTCTTTCTCCAATATAGTTGTGTCTTCAAATTTTGGATAATGATCTAATGATGCACAATGTGTAGTTAATGCTGTTTTTTGTGTGTTTATATGTCTGTATTTTTGATCTGACTTATGTCCTGCTAATCTAGTTTTAAGTTTGTTCTTTGTTGTTCCTACATATACTTTATCACAACTTTCCAAATTATTTCCCCCACAAGGTATCCTGTATACTAAATTAGATAATTCCGTGTTTTTAACTCTATCTTTCATTTTATTAAATAATTTTCCTAAAGTATTATATGTTTTATATGCTATCCTATATTTTTCAGTATTAAATATTTTCGATCTTAAAAGTTGTTCCGACATATTAGGTATATATGTAGTAGATTTATAAATTCTAGGTTCCATATTATTATTACCATTAATATCATCCCGTTTACCGTATTTTTCCAATAATTTATGAATTACTCGTGTTGGATAATCATTTTTCCTCAATATATCTATAATTATATCATTATTTTTCTTATGAAATTGACTACTACTAAGATTCAAAACTCTGTCAATTAAATTTCTTGCCGTATTCATTATAACTCCCTTTGGATGTTTTGAAAAATAGTTTATTATTCTATCTGAGGATGTAGGTTTATGATACCAATCCATTATTAAATTCTGACCTCTTCTCTCAATCAATACATCTAAATATGGAAGTTTTAAATCCACTTCCCTCTCTATTGTAAACTTAATATCTTGGTTAAAATTATTAAAAATTGTCAACATATTATCTATTTGACTATCCTCAATAATACAGAATGTATCATCTACATATTTAGTTAATATTCTAGGTTTTAAAATTAATTTTCCAATACAAGAATCTAACAGCTTTTCCATCACAATATCCGTTACAATTGATGATGCTGGTGATCCCATAGGAAGTCCTTTACTCTGAATATATATTTTATTTTCATATTGAAAATATCTGTTATCCTGTATACAAAACTTGACAATACGTAGAAAAAGATTCCTATTTATATTCGTATGTCTTTCTAACTTATCCCATTTTTCCCCTATTATATCTAATGCTAAATTAACTGGAATACTTGGAAATAAAGATACAACATCAAATGATATTAATCTATCATCCTTATCTATATTCAAAGTTTCCACTTTATTTTTAAATTCCAAAGAATTTTCAATATTATAGTCTGAATTAATAGTCAATCTTTTCAGGATATTTGATATATATTTACATAGCTCATATGAAGGTGTATTTATAAATGAACAAATTGGTCTCAATGGAAAATTTTTTTTGATTTTTTTGAAATATTGAGAAATAAATAATAATTAAAAAACTTTTCATAAAAAAGACTATCGCTCAAAAATAAATATAATTAAAAAATTAAATAGATTTAAATCAAATAATAAAATGTTTGTTAAATATTTGGTTTGTTTGTATATTTCGTAATTCTCTAATATTTTTTGGTAGTTCTTATAAAAACATGTAAAATTTCTTAGCTTTCTTCAAAAATTTGGTTAACGCATATAGACCATAAACAAAAATAGATAAATAATCGTCATAAATTTTGACTAACGTTGAATAATTGAAAGAATAGTTACATACTTTTCATAAAGTTAATGAAATAATACGTGCCTGCATACTATTTACTTATATGTATAGGGTGGCTGATGAATTTTGCTACATCAAGAAACTCAAATAAGTTTTTTTCAGTGTATGGAATTAATTTTTCTTTTATTCATGTCGAAGCTCATTCAATTTTATTAAATATGTTTAATTAGTTTTAAAAATAATGGAATTTAAATGCCCCCCCCCCCCCCGCTCGTTGATGCATGTGCGGCATCTTACCAAAAAGTTGTTCATTACTGCTTGGAGAGTTGAGACAGGAATAGTCGCAATTGTTTCTCGAATGGATTGCTTTAGTTCATTCAAATTTGTTGGTTTTGCTTTGTAGACTTCCTGTTTGCAATAACCCCACACGAAAAAGTCAGGTGCAGTAAGGTCAGGCGTCCTGGGGGGCCAACGGAATGTGGAGTTTCTGGATATCAACTTATTGGGAAATTTTCGTCGCAATTCTGTCATAACAGGCCGGGCTATGTGAGGAGTTGCACCATCTTGTAGAAACCACACAGAGTTGAAAGGAATTCTCATTCGGCGTAATCTGGATAGAAAAACTCTCTCAACATGCTCAAGTAACGGGCTCCAGTAACTGTAACGGTGTGACCATTTTCTTCAAAGAAGTAGGGCCCGACAATGCAGCGTGCTGAAACTACAAACCACACTGTGACACGAAGTGGATGCAATTCCGTCTCATGGAGTATCTGTTGGTTGGAAGCACTCCATATTCGACAATTTTGTTTGTTTATGTTGCCGTTTAAATCGAAATGGGCCTCGTCAGACATAAAAAGCCAGTTCAACATGTTTTCGTCCTCTTCCACCATTTGAAGCATCTCCTGGCAAAATTCCAAGTGAATCGGTAAGTCTGCTGCGTTCAGTTTGTTGACCATTTGAATTTTATATGGGAATAAGTCCAAATCATTGTGCAAAATTGACTGCAATGACTATCTGCTTATACCCATTTGAGCAGATAAGGTTCTTGTCGAAACTCTTGGATTGTTTTGTATGGCAGCAGCTACAGCAGTGATTGTTTCCTCCGTCCGAACTGAAGGGTTTCGATGGTAAGGTCTTCTTTGGACTGTTCCATACTCGGCAAAATTGTTCACAAGTTTCATTATGGTCCATCTGCTCGGAGGCTCAACTGACTACACAAAATACTTATACGCATTTGTTTTGATTGAAGAAATACCAAAAAGGTATTTTAGGTGAAATCACTATGTCATCGAACGCTGACTGACTTGTGTTATTCCTTTAATTTTCATAATTTTTTTGTATTTATTTCTCTAAGTGCTTGTCTTTTTCATTTATTATTTAACGATTTAAAAACTTTGACACATTCTGTCAAATGGCACAAGTAAAACATGTGTATTTTAAAATTCAATTTATCTGAAGTAGTCATCGCCAACCAGGAGAGGCTGTAGAAAATAATTATTTTAATTAAATTTAATTAAAAATTTTACTACTTTATTCTATTAGTTTTATTTATTATATAGTTTACAAAGAAAATTAGTGTTTTTCCTTCACCGGCATGCTGCGTATTTGTCAATAAAGGGTTTATCCTTTTCTATATTAAAGTTTTATTTTTCTTCTCTGCTGCTCTGTGAATATGTTGTCTTATTTTGCATATTGTCGATATGTAAAGCTTTTATCGTTTAATGAGATCACTGGTATTCACTTGTTTACACAATCTATACAACTCGCGTACCACTTTATTGAATGTTGAACACACACTCCCAGCCATTTGAATAGTACGGTAACTTTAGCTTTGTACGAGTATATCTTCTATTCTATATATATAAAACAGGATGTGTGTATGTATGTAACGTATAGACTCCAAAACAGCTGGGCCGATTTGGATGAAATTTTCAGGAAATCTTCAGAATATTCAGGCGGGTGACACTGTGAAGTCTGATTTTTGATTTTCGGTCTATGGGCGGAGGGGCGTGTGAAAATCCAATTTGCATATTGCACCACCAATATATATATACATATATTTATTTTTTTTGCTTTTTTTTATTTTAAATAAATAAATCGTGTGGTAATACAACACTAATGTTTGCTTAGGGCCAGCAACGCGGACCGGGTTAGCTAGTATGTATATAATCAGGGGATACCCCTACGTATGCATTGCACTGGAACTGGATAGCGAGAGGGATATGTAGGGAATAGGCAGCCGGGGAAAGTGTTGATTATAGAGCTGAAATCTTGCAGAACTCTGCCGTTGCGTGTGAATTATGAAGCAAAATGGCATCGTCTCTCATGTTAATTTTGACGCATTGTTTTTAAGCTAAGGTGAGCTATTTTATTTATAATTTTACTTTTATTGCTCAAATACCGAAGAAGGAGGGTGCTGTAACACAGAAAAATCTGAAGAAATTTTTTTGCTTCCAAGCCGGCTTCTTCTTGTTGCAGAAGCAACACGCTAACTAATTACTCTGCCATCAGCACCCCCATACATATGTGTAATTTTTGTTCTTTTCTGTTAATATTGACGAACATATGGATTTTTGTTTCACTTTTAGAGTGTGACACTCTCAAATAACTTTACATTTTGTGAACATATGATCAGCAAGATGTAAGTAACTCGAAATTATAACAGTTTCACTTTTTAGAAGAAATCAACTAACATTAATATCTATCCGGTGTAAAAATTTCACATTGTAGTGCATTACATTGACATTGGCAAAATCTACTCAAAATCAAGTAGTACTTAGTGATTCAACCATGTTTTTTCCAATTTATATTAAAAACAACAACCAGTTATGTATGTTTCATGGTAGAATTATATACTAGATAGGCGCAGAACTAGAGCAAGTGTACAATAGAAAAAACAACAGGGCACTTTATTGTTGTTTAGAGTTTTAGAATATAGAATGTCATGTAATGAAAGAAAAAACATGCTTATGTTAATTATAAACTGATATTGTGCTACTTGACACGTAACAAAAATTAAAATATAAACTTGAAAAAATTTCACCGGGGTTTTGTTTGATTTTTCTATGATACACCATCCTCCAGCGTCGACGATGTAAAATAATAAATAAAATGGCTGCCCTTAGCTTAAAAATAATGCGTCAAATTTAGCATCAAAGACGGCTAAACTTTGCTTTATAATCAACACGGAACTGCATTACATACACACAGCTCCAAGAAAAATAAAAACATGCGGAAGAAATAACATGGGGGTAAATTTGGCCAAAAGACTACACAAAGGTTAACAGTAAAATAACTAATTTTAAAATAAATGAAGCAAATAAATATGTACCATTTAAAAACGAATCACGTCAATTTTAAATATCATAAAATTCTTATAAACTAAACACTGGAAGCACCCACCACACACGCAAACACTTACATACCGTTAGTGTGCAATACAATAAAAATTATGTGTTTGAAATAATAAATTTCTGAAGTATGAAAAACAATAATTTGTTTTTATCTATTTTTTTTTTCATTAAATTTTGAAAACACCTACAAAAAGAGACAAAACATTTATTTCAGTTATTTATAAACGCCTCCGTATCCCCAGTACATCAGCATTAGTCTTATTAATCTGGATTTGAAGGTTCGTTTCCCGCCTAGACCCTGGTCAAGATATATCTATACAAGGTAGACTCGTCTCAATTCGCACTCGAAACTGTCTACATATTTTGTCAAAATCAGTCGGTCGTTATGAGCAAACTTTCAGTGAATTGGGTTGTATTTTTAATTTTGTTAAATGTACTGCATGAACTTTGTTCAATTAATTTATTTTACAATTTTTTTAGTTTTTTTAAACTCTTTTTATATTAATTAAACTAATTATTTAAGCTGCAGGTCTTTTATATATATATAATATTTATTTTAATTTTTGTATTTATTTATTTATTTTTATTTATTTCATTTAGTTAATAAATATCTCCAGAGAAAGAAGTCCAACGGTATTAAATCATATGATCGTGACGGTTAATTAACATTGCCACGACGTAAGATAACACGGTCTTTGAATTCCTCGCGCAAAAGGTTCATTGTTTCGTTTGTTGTGTGGCAAATAACACTATCCTGCTGTAACCAGATATCGTCCAGATCCTTATCCTCAATTTCGGTCCACTAGAAGTCCGTTATCATCTCGCGATAGCGAACACACTTCACGGTAACTGCTTGGCCGTCCTTATTTTCAAAGAAGTTTGGCCCGACGACGCCGCCAGCCAATAAACCGTACCAAACAGTCAGGCGAGCATGCACAGGTGTTTTCACATTTCCTACAGACCTGGTTTGCTGAAATTTCCGCACAATTCTCCCGATTGTGGAAACATTTGTTCGATTATGCTGACCAAAAAGATCACGAAGTGCATGAAATGCATTTTGATTTGAAAGCCCATTTACGTGAAGGGCTTCAACAATCTTAACGCACTGCTCAATTGTGTACCTCTATTGTCAAACAGTGAAGCAAAGAAATGTCAAAATAAGCAAAAAACTTGACGTTAAAGTGTGACACGCAATTAACATTAGACAGCATTGGACCACTATTTACTAACTGCCGTATTCATAAAAATTTTTTGGATTTATTAAGGGTATTTTGAACGAATTTTGTATGTAAATTTATCTAATAAACCTATTATAAATAAAAAAAAGAAAAATTTTTAAATACGGCACTATGTCTAAAATTTGCTTTTCAAAACTTGAAAAGAAGCGACAATATTTTCAACTCTTCTTTGTAAATTAGAAAGGAATAATTAAACACTAACTGCCGTATTCATAAAAATTTTTCCAATTTATTAAAGGTTTAAAAATTTAATTTCGTATGGAAATTTGTTTTTTAAAGCATTTATAAATCAAAAATATTTTTTATGAATACGGGAGTAATACTATAATATTTTCTTTAAATGACCTTAATCGCATAAGTGCCAATAAAATATACATTCCATTCAGATTTTTTTCTTCGCACTCTTTTTCTTAATTTACAAATAAATTACTTGGCCAATGTAAAATGAAAATATTAATAAAAATTAGGCAAACCATTCATTGCTTCTCTGACCAGCCTCAATGTGTTCTCGCTCTTATATTTGCCTAAAGCAATTTGTTTTTCTTTAAGTGTTTTTTTACTCATAATTTTTTCTTTTTTTTTTTTCATTTCTTTATTCAAGATGCTCCATAATTGGGTCAGCTAATAACGCTGCAATTATGTGGGGAACAATATAAAATATAAACGAGTGGTTTAATTGTTAAAAATAAATTTTATGCATACTTCAAGGGTTACAGATATAGATAGAGTATACAAAGAGCAAAGAGCATACTGATTGTACCAAAACAGTAAAACTCGGCTATAACAAACTACATGGGACCAGCAAGAATAGTTCGCTATAATCCAAAGAAGCGAAAAAGATCCTAATATTGTGATCCAGAAATGTGAATCATTTTCAATGTCAACGTCGACGTCGAGACCAAAACTTAGCTTCTCTCAAATCTACATGCAAAAACTTTCAGTTCAAAGCTTAATTGACATTTACTAGAAATGTGCAACTTTTTTAAATGCTAATTTAAATTCGATATAAAAGCTGCAGCATGTCGACGTAAGTGTGGTTAAAATTTGGTGTCGACGTTGACAGCTGGAATCAGAGTGATAGGCGTGTCTTAGCGGGATGGTCTCTGTTTTGGCACTCAATCAGTGAATCGGACGCGTTGTTCAATACGTCACAAAAATTCATTCTGTTGAAACTACCTTTAAAGAGTTCCGTAGCTCCGTGGAGGTAGGATAATAGCAAAATAAATTTTATTAATTTTTAATTAAATTGAATTTTATATCTAGTTGGGAGGGGCATCTCATCCTGGAATCTAATGAGGAGCGCACATTTTCTATTTAATTTTTCTTTTTTCTTATTTTGCAGTTTTTAGGTTTTCTGTAAACTAGATTTAAAATATATAGATTGTTAATCCTTCCTCTGTTAAGCCCCAGAATTATTAAATTCACTTCGTGGGACCGTATAATGAAGTTCGTTAGAAACGAGGATACATTTTAAATGAGTTCGCCATAACGAACAACTTCTGTAAGAAAATGGCTACCAAAATGTCGGGACTTTGGAATTAGTATGTTACAAACGAGGTTTACTGTACATATAAATATATATACAGTGTAACCTCGGTTAACGCAACCAATAGATATTTTTGCCTGTTTTTCGATTAAAAATATTATTACAAATCAAATAAAAGGTTTATTTAAGAAAACAAAAGTTAACTTTTAAAATAAATGAAATAAGATTTATTTAATTAAAATAAAGAATAACAACGTAAGAACATAAATATATTCAAATTAAAAAAAATACACATTCTATGTAAATTTGTACTGATAGATGTTATCAATCTGCAGATTCATATTTTTAACGGAAAAACAGTGGAATTTTCGACTGTGCTTTGTTCGAAGAAATATTTTTTATTTATAAAAAACTAAATTTAAATATGAAACTTAAGTTTTTCTGCAAAGTTGCGTTAATTGAGGATTTGTTTTTTGAAAAGTAGCGTTAACAATGTTAAAAATTTGGCTGTTGCGATTATCAAGGGGTCGCCTTCCACTTTTTTTATCCAAAAATATAATGTTTTTTTACAATAAACTAACAAAAATGCATCAAATGAACTGAAAACAATAGAAGAATAAAATATAAGAAATAAAATAAATAGAATAAATAAAAAAATAGAATAAAAAGTAAGAAATAGAACATTTTTATGATGTTGTGCTATGAACAACTGAAAATGGTAATTTATCAATATTTTCACGAAAAATTTGCACTTTCACAAGGCCAAAACTGCCTGAAGGAGCGTTCCAATGCTTTTGTGATGTACTAGAGAGTTCTTAACTATTGTCTTGGCTACAATTTTTGTCTTAGTATTGGATCGAAAATCTCAATGGTTTGGCTGTTATAGGCCAAATTTATCCAAAAAAACGTGACAAAAGTCTGATCAAGTCAAAATCGGGAAGCTCGATTTTCACATCGCCCCACCCTAATGTACATATATTTATTTAAAATCTCTAAGAAAAAAATACTGAATTTTTTTTTTTTAATTGTCATTGACGATCCACATAACCCGTATCTTCGTACAAAGGAAATTCATAAAAAAAAGTTTAGAATAAAATAAATGTAATAAAATGTTCTTTAAGCTGAGTACAAAATTATTATTAAAAGGTTAATAAAACCTTTCTTGTGTACCCTTCTCTCCTGTTGAACTTTATTTCTTATTTTTGTTTATTTTCGTGTCATCCTCTTAAGGATCCTTTGTATCCTAATCTTATTAATTAATATACAACAACAACAACAACAACATCTACAACATTGTTTGAATATTTTTTTAGACAATTTCAAGTTAAAAGGCAAAAAATTCTGTACAACTTGTGCACAGACAGTCTTTGGGAAGAAATTAAAAATTTAATAAAGACAAGAACTCTTTGTAAAACGTACAAAACAAGAACAAATTAAAATAGAAAACCCCATTTGACTTATGTCAACGCAAGTGAACAAATTAATTTAATACGTTTTAGAATCAAAGTTAGCAGCTGTTTATAAATTTAAAGAAAGGCTGGGGAGAAATATGTAGTAGACTTCAAACAAATACTACCAATTCGGCCGAAGCTTGAGATCCATAACACAATGAGTTTGCGAAAATTAAACAACTCAATTCTCTTCAATGGAAGGATTTTTATAACAAATAGTTTTTAAAAGAAAGAAATCGTATTCTGGCATTCCCAAATTAATATAATAAAAAAAAGAAAAAAATTATATATAAAAAAAACTCAAAAAATTTTGTTCGATTAAAAACAAAAATGTTCACATTTCCGAGTCGTTCATGTTTCCGGGTATTCACGTTTTCGAAACTTTACTGTAACGGCTAAAAATATGTGTGATCATGGCTCAGTGTGGAAGGAGTATTGCCTCTCCTCCAGATTCTCCCCCACAACAGACTGGCGTATTATTTATGTGAACAGGCTTATTTACTCTATATTTTATTGCTTTTGAATGTATTAATCCAAAGTTCATTATTCAATTTTGCAATACATATTTAATTCTTTTTTTTTAATTTTTATTGAACTTAAAAACAAAAAAATTATGGTTTATTCAAGTTCACGACATGTCAGATGCCATACACGAATTTAACTTAATTTACTGCAAATATTGCATTAATTAATTTTTTTTTTCTAATTTACATTCTTTTAACAACTTTCCTCTCTTCCATAAAAATTTTGCGTAGGTCGACTTTTTCATCTCTTTTGTGCTTTTAATAATTTTTCTAAATAAGACTAACACATTGATTTGATTTTTTGTTGAAATATTTTTAGTTTTTATTAGTCATTGTTGGCGCAAGAATTTGGAAAAAAAAAACAAAATTTTTTTTGGTAAGTTTGATGCCCTCCTGTAATAAATACTAGGGTATTCAATCGATTAATAGTTAATCGTTCAATCGATTAATTTATATTCGATTAGATCATCACTTAATTTCGACATTATAAATTTTTATTAACGACTAAATCGGTTAATTTTATTCGATTAATCGATTAAATGGAAACACATCCCATTTTCAAAAAAATTTCAATAAACAATACGTACAGTACAGTAAATATTTCTATATACATATATACATTTAAAAAAAAATTATTGATAAAAAAAAAATTTAAGATCATTTAAACTGGATAATTACCCAGCAAAAAAATGCTTAATGCATGGGTTCTATTGCAAATGAACTGGTTCAACTTAGCTGAAGAACGCTTGATTTTAACACAGCGGTGTCATTGGCGAGTATGTGTTCTCATTTAACAAAACAACTCGTCATTTAAATGACTGCTTAGAACCCATGAATATTCTATGATTTTGGTTACATTTTAACATTTAATAAAACAGCTCCTCATGAAAACAAGGCAAAGTACAAAAAATAAATTACAACTTCGCAATTGTTCTTATCAATTAATCTGCAGAGTTGAATGTGTTTGCCATGAGTTCAAAAGTGAAAATCTTGTTAACATTTAAAATGTTATTAAAAATTATATCAGATAAAGAAGTGCTTAAGAAAATAACAATTCATAGTGAAGGCCTTCATTTTTTTTAGCTGAGTATGATTGAAAAATTATATTTTCTCAAAAATGTTCGAGGAAAATTTTTACAAAATATTTATAGTTCTAAATTAGATGATGATGAGATGAGAAAAGAATATACATTAGTGACAACAGTTTGTTTATTCGGAACTTGAGGTGGTTTAGAACCGATGAGACGGGATGAGGACTGTTATCGGTTAGGCGTCACAATGGGAGCAGGGAGGACCCAACTGCACTGATTCCATTGGGACTTGGCGGCCTGCCAACCTAACCTAAAATCCCTTATGACGTTTCATTTATTTTTTATTAATTAATATAAAATTGGTAGAAAGGGACAGCAAAAGCCAGAAAGAAACAAATACAAAACAATATTTATATTTTTTTTTTTAGTGTTGCCTCCTTATTTTCATTTAAGAAACGCTAAAGCAAAAAATATACGGTCAAAAACAAAGCTCAAAATCGCAGATATTGTGCATAAATCGCTAAGTTGTCAACAGAAAGATTTTAAGTTCAAAACGTCAGCTTTAAATTGAAAATTTCTAACATTTGTTTTGACAGTTGTTAATTTTTTATTGATATCACTAGTGGGTGATATTTGAAGTTTTGTATTTATCTTAATATGGTTGTACTCTTTGCACCTGATAGTGTTCCCTGCACTGTTCTTCAAAATTTGAAAAATGCAAGATAAATTAAGTGTAATAAGAGCTTAACGTGGAAATTAACAACGTTTATTTGTGTTTTATTCCAATTTAAAGTTCAGCACGTCTAAGAAAACATTTTTTTATGTGAATTTGTAAGAAATCGATTAAACGATGAATTTAAAATTATTAAATAAAATGCTGGTATGTGCATACTACTAGGGAATTCAATTGATTAGCCTTTAATCGATTAAATAGTCAGTGCATAAAATTAAAAATTCAAAACTTCGATCGATTTGAAACCCTTAAGAAATATTTATCTGCAAGAAGTAGAAAAATTGTAAGGAACACTCATTCAAAGAATTTATAATAAAGCGCAAATGATCGTTTTGGAATGTGTTTAATGAAACTTCAGAAAAATCTAATTTTTCTAGTTGAAGAAAGAAGTACAAATTTCGAAATATGTTTCGTCCCAGCTTAATACTCACTTCTGTTTCATATTTTTTTTAATTTATGTATGACTTGTTTGAAATGGTCGTTATGAGTTCATACTGTTCGCACATTTTTTGCTTATTATTTAGTTTATGTAACGCAACTATTAAAAGTAATAATTCAATTGGTGATTTCCATAATCCACCCACATATGTATGTATGTATGTATGTATGTATGTATGTATGTATATATAATTATTATTTTGGCATATTTCAACACACGAAAGAGATAAAAAATATCTGGCATTTGAAATAGTTGTAGAAATGTCATTAGCCGTAGTCAACACTTAGAAAACTCTTTATATGTGGATACAAGTAACGCGCGTATAACACGGAAGATACATTCCATAAAAATGTCGTGCTGTGCAAATCCGTGTTATACGAATCAAGGAAGTGGTACAAAATTAGGGGTTTGGTTCCAAAAACAAAATCAGCATGTTATACGCAACAATAAAAAAAAAGTACAAAAAATGGGGTTAGGTTCCAAAAAAAGCAAACAACTGATCATAAAAAGAAGGTTATGTTGAAAAAAAATTTGTTATATTGTTTGCATGAACATATTTATTTTAAAATTTTTATTAGAAAAATATTCGTAATATTTTTTTACTTTGTGGATACTTCATCTTCTTTTTGTAAAAAAGCTGTTATTTTACATTATTAGTATTAAAATAAAACACAACAAATAAACATAAATTAAGCTTAGAAAATAAAGTTCCTTTTTATGAAACCATTTTGAAACCTCATTGAACTTATAGGATATAATAATGAGGAACAGCAAGTGGGGGTGCCAGCGTGTTAGCTAAGGATTCCCGGCCCGGTCAAGTCAAAAATGTTTCTGATTTTCCTGTGATACAGCACCTGCCTTCGTCGGTATTGGAGCAATAAAAGGACGACGAAGTAAAATAAAAAATAAAATGGCTATCCGTAGCTTCAAAAGAGTGCGGCATAATTAATATCAACGACGCCGCTACTTTGCTTTAAAATTAACACGCAACTGCAGAGTTGTGCTAGAATTAAGCTCTTCAACACCTGTCTATTGTTTACAGCGATAGAGTAACGCTCCATGGTTTGTATCAAATAATTCTATTAAAATTGATCTTCGTATTCCTAATGTTTAAGATTGAATTAGAAGATTTTGCGAAACTTATTTAGGGAAATGAAGTGAACACATACATATGTACACATTCTGAAGCCATATCGTCAAAACCGTCTTCACCTATAAATCGGAAAACTTGTATTATTTCGTCAATTCTGTTTTCTAGTGTTTAAATTTCCTCTTTGAGTTACCTTTTATTTTTTTTTAATTATATATAAATTATACATCAAAACCGTGTTATACAAAAATAATTCGCATTTCTTTAACCTTGTTAAAGGGAATCCGCTTTGTACGAATACCGTGTTATACGGGGGTTACGTTTACTACGTGTATACTTTGTAATAATGAATATTAATTGAAATTTATCTATTCAAAATTATTATTTAGTGTTTCTTTTACTGGAATATAATTTTAAAAGACAAATTTGGTCAGACGATTATGAATTCGTAGATTTAACAAGAAACATCATTACCAATGTTGTCGATAATTTCTTATTATTAATGTGCGAAAGCCCATGTTGAATAGTATCTAAAAATTGTTTAGAAAATTACTGTATTGAACCTTTCTAATGCAATTGGAATAAACTAACAAAAATGCATCAACAGAACTGAAAACAATAGAAGAATAAAAAATAAGAAATAAAATAAATAGAATAAATAAAAAAAATAGAATAAAAAACATTATATTTTTGGATAAAAAAAGTGGAAAAAGTAAGAAATAGAACATTTTTATGATTTTGCGCTATGAACAACTGAAAATGGTAATTTATCAATATTTTCACGAAAAATTTGCACTTTCACAAGGCCAAAACTGCCTCAAGGAGCGTTCCAATGCTTTTGCGATGTACTAGAGAGTTCTTAACTATTGTCTTGGCTACAATTTTTGTCTTAGTATTGGATCGAAAATCTCAATGGTTTGGCTGTTATAGGCCAAAATATCCAAAAAAAAACGTGACAAAAGTCTGATCAAGTCAAAATGCGCCAGCTCGATTTTCGTATGGTCTAGTGGACTTTTTTGCTTAGTACAATCCCAAGAATCAAAAACGCGAAGCGCCCATTAAGATTTTCAAATCGCCCCACCCTAATGTACATATTACATACATATACATATTTTTAAAAAAGACATTGAAATTCTCCAAATTGTTGTATATAGAAGTCAATGACAAAGACAAATCAATTAAAATGGTGTTTAAATATTTAGAAAGCAAATTGAAGACAATTTCTATTTAATATTTATAAAAAGTGTTTGTTTATGTATTTTTTTATATATTTTAGTTGAGAAATTACTATTTACCTTGCAGTATACAGGAATCAATATCGAGTATGAACTCGTTTATTTTGAAACTGTAGCAAATCCATTACTCAAACAAATGAAATTAGCTATTTATTTTATTTTAAATAGGACCCAGCGGAGTACTAAAAACAAACTAACTGCGATTAGAAGCAGACGAAAAAAAAATAATTTCGAGTACGACCAAATTGGTATAACTCTCAAGAAGTATAGCCGTAGATTCGTACAGTCCTTCGGTAAATAGGTCTTATAAAGGCCAATAAAGCAATTAGTGGTACAAAATAATTTTATTTCCATTTATGTAAAAATTTTCGATGTAAGAACTTGGCTTAAGCTATCAAGTTGAAGATAAAACATATGATATTTGCATCGAATATACAATTGGGGGATTCACAATGTCTGTTATTAAGTCATATTGTCATAATGTCTTAACATTTTAAAATAGAGTAAACAAATTGTTGTTGTGAATCAAATAAAAAAGTCATAAAGTAATAAAACTTTTCAAGGTATATTTATTGTTTTGTCATAAAATAACAGTAGAAATCGATAACAGGCGATGTTCTGTAAACCGAATCCGCAAAAATTTTTCGTTTTTAAAACGAATACACATACTTAGGTGTTGAGAAATCATTCGTTTTTAAATCGACTGCGTTTACAGACCAGGGGGGAATATTTACAATCCGCCGCTACTTATAAATCGTATAGTAATAAAAAAAAATTTTTAAATTGTTATCATTTTTATAAATTTACATTAATTTACATTTTTATAAGTAAGAAAGAAAAAAGCGCAATATCTAATTATATACAAGTGAGCAAATATTGTTTGTGTAACTTATCTGGCTGGCAGCCACTTAACGTTTATCCACTAGCCGCCGTCCAAAAAATTATTCAGCTCATATCACGGGTAACAGCTGTTTTTGATTATATTAGTTTCAACAATTTTGTGTGCCAAAGAACAATTATATAATTTTAATTTAAAATGGAATCATTACAGGATTTAAGTAAGTTCATAAAGGGTCTCCAAACAAGAACGCAAGATTTAAATTTGGCACCATTCGAAGTGTCATTGTATGACATGTGATCAATCGTTAGTATTTGCTAGTAGAAGGTACGAGGTTAGTAAAAATGGAGCGAAGGGAGTTAGTTAATTGGGTATTGGAGAGACAACATGAAAATGCTGATTTTGCCGATAAAATCATCTTCATTGACGAGGCCCATTTCCATTTTGATGGCTTCGTCAATAGGCAGAATTATCGCATTTGGGGTGAGGAAAATTCTCGAGTGATTCACGAGAAGCAAATGCAATGTGGTGTGGATTTTGGGCTGGAGGAATCATTGAACCTTTTTTTTATGAAAATGAGGCAGGTCAAGCGCAAACAGTCAATGGTGTTCGGTATCGTGAAATGATAACCAGTTTTTTCGTGCCTAGAATTGAAGAAATGAATGTGGAGGGCATGTGGTTTCAACAAGACGGCGCACACTGGGGATTTCGCGGAAAAAAGTAAAATTGTCAACATACTCTTCATGCAATATGCAGTGATATTTTGAAATTTTAGACTAAATGGTACAATCAAATCAAAAAGAAATACTCCGATCTGACTGCTAGTTTTTTTTTTATAGCCGTCTCAAACTCAGTACTTGTATGTTTTACCGAACCAACTTAATTTAAACCTAAGAATTTCAAAACGAATATTATTTTATTATGTGAGCTAACGTTTTTCTTTTAATTTTTTATTTAAAGTAGGATATTTCAGTATACTAAAATTGAAAAAATAAACTCTGCAGAGACTTAAGTTTTTTTTTTCGTTTATTTTTATGAACATATAACAAAAATCCCTTTTTTCTCCAAACATTTGAGTTAACAGTAAATAATCGCAACTTTGAAGTAAAACATAAATTATATTTTACAATGACTGACGGCAAGACAGCACAATCAGTAACAGAAACACCAGCAGCATCTTCTTGTTTTATTTGTGGAGCCACAACATCCAAGATGAATAAAATCGAAAAAGTTCAAGCTATGCCCGTAAATGAACAAGCACTGCAATTTGGTATGTCACCACTTCATGCGCGTATTAGGCTGACGGAGTGTCTTTGGCATGTAGCTTATAATATTGAATTTAAACGTGGGAGAGTCGACTCAAATACTCGTCCGATAAAGGAAGCCCGAACATGTTTGATAAAGCGTGAACTTAAAGAGAAAATTGGAATACAGGTTGATACTGTTAAGCAAGGCTCTGGTACCACAAATTCAGGAAATACGTCACGAAGATTTTTTGCTAATCCTGCTTTGATTTCCGAAAACACGGGTCTAGATGAAAACATAATCAAGAGGTTTTCAATAATTCTCGAAGCTATAACAATCACCGAGGTAGTAGATCCAAAAAAATTTGGTGATTTTTGTCTGGAGACGGCAAAAGAGTTTGTTGCACTGTACGAGTGGTACAATATGCCACCTACACTTCACAAAATTCTGATTCATGGAAAAGATATAATTGAAAAGTGTATTTTTCCTGTAGGCTTACTATCCGAAGAGGCTCAGGAAAGTCGTAACAAAGACTATAAAAAATATCGCCTTAGACACTCCAGAAAATGCAGTCGAATTGCCACGAACGTAGATATTATGCACCGAATGATGGTAACATCAGATCCCATGATCTCACATTTGACTCCTTCCTTTAGCCAGAAAAAGCATAGTGTTATAAGCGACGAAGGATAAGGCTCTTTTAGAATAATAAATTAAAAATAGATTTAAAATAAATAATAAATTAAAAATTAAAAAAATCATTTAAATTTTTTTGTTAGTTAGGGCTTTTTACATTGTAGGTAACGATATGCATTTCTCTAACTTTCTTTATTTTGATTACTTTTATGTATTACTATATAAATAAAAGTAAATTTGTGAGGAAATCACTACATTTTTTGACAAATATATTTTTTTCCTCACCTCCATACAAAAATCCCCAGTGTGCGGCGCCACATGTCATACAGCCAGAGAAACAATTCAATTGCTGCATTTAAAATTTAAATCTTGCGTTTTTGTTGGGACACCCTTTATTTACTCTATTATCGATATATAGTCGAATATTTTAGTTTTTTCACTTGTTTTTACAATTTTGATATCAAACATTTGTAAGTGTTTTTTTCTGTGTGTGTTTTTTGAAATAGGATAATAAATTATGACGGGTTATTCATAGCAGTCAAATTTTTTCGTGTTATTATTTTAAAACTTATGATTTTATGACCACCTTGTGAATATCCAAATATACCAAATATGTTTTTTAAATATTATATTCTTAAAGTTAGCTATTGAAACGCAGTGTAAAGCCATCTTTATCACATTTTAAAAATTTATGTAGATGCTACCTAAACACTTAAATCCTTGACTGCATGTTTCGGAATTAGAGTATTCAGCTTTGTCGGTCCGAGGACACCAATAGTTTTCCCCAAAAATTTTATTAAATATTATATGCCGATGTGTCCAAAAAGCTCACTTTGAAAGCTGTTCGGGACTGTTCTATTCTATATCTTTAACAAAGCTTCATTAATACGACTCATCTTACTCTTTTATTCTTTTACTGTAAAGTAGCAGCAGTCCAATGTACATACATACATCGAAAGTTGCGAAGTTTTTTTCACTATTTCATTTTAAGTGAAACGTGGTCATTAGACCGCACTACAAAAAAAATTCAGTGTACATCCCCTACTAGAAATTATTTTTGGACGGCATTTTTGAAGAAATAAAAAAAATTTTTTTGGCAAAAGTAAAGGTCGCCTTTTTCAACTTTTCTTTATATGTGTGGCATTTACAGTCGGAACTTAAAAAATTATATATCAATGTTTTTGTCTCTAGAGGCCCAATATTCTGCATCAATGGCCCTTGACTTTAAGTATCCCATTCTAGTATTTATCCACCAGATCTCTATTTCTACCACCCAAATGTACCACCCCAATGTCACAAAATTAAAGGTCTCAAAAAACAGTAGTCATCCTTATATTCTCTATGCGATTAAGTAACTTTATCTGCGGTATTCTTAGGTTTGATTCAAGAAAACTTTTTCGGTCGTTGGGAAAATACTGTCACTGCCACACAAATACAGATAATTTTAACTTGTTCAATATGTTTCAAACAATCCAGCGCCATTTGTTTTGACTCTTAGCAGTGCATAAAATGTTGTGGGAGTACGATTCTTTGACATTGTGCCTGTTTCTACAGTATTTGTTTTAACAATTAAATACATAAAGAATATAGAAATATTTTGAGAAATTTTCTTTTCATTTTTTTTGCAATGTTTCCGTGAAGTAATTTATTTTGTACAATGATGAATTTCAGCAAGGACAAAAAGAAATGCATGCACAATAATTCATATATGGGGTATTGCACACGCAGGGGAGAATAAATTTTTTTAATATTATTGATAATATTTGAGGTGTCTACACTCACAAAATTATTATAGTAACGGACTGTAGCTTATTCAGAAAGTATTCCGTCGAGTCCTTTTTAAAATATTTAGTCACGAAGACTTTTATGTATTGAAACTCCTTAAATAAATAAATATTAACATAAAAAAATATTAAAATTTCTTAGCAAATTCATTTTTTCCTGATTCTGCCATTCATTTAAAAAACTAAGTATACATTAGTGATGCCAATTTAGCCATTTTCTGGCTTAGATATTACCTATCTTTTTACCCACTTTTATTTTAATCTAGCTATTTTTGGCAATTTTTCTGTACATCAAATTTTTTTGAGATTTTTCATAAAAAATAAAAAAATTTAAAGAAATTTCCTGGTTTTATTTTAAAACTTTTATATCTTTCATGGTCAAATGTTAAAGTATAGAGAGTTTTCAGCTAAATTAATCTTCTTAACACTAAAATAACGAACGAACTCCAGCTAATAATAATTAATTCAATTTTATCAATAAGGTGAAAACTTGTTTCAAATTGTTTTAAGTTGCATATATTTTATTCAACATATTCAATTCATATATTATTTTTATAGTTTTGGCTTGAAAATATTAGGATATGATTATGAAATTCCTTCCAGAGTTGCTTGCAAGTTTTTGTGCTAGTTCCAGCACAATTCACCGCGTGTGTAGGATCATTCCCTGAGTGCTGCTCCAAGATAAAAAAAAAACTAATTGGGACAATCGACAGCTGTGACAAAAACAATAATAAAGCTGCTGATGATATAAAAGTACATACTGCACATAATATACATATATTAATGTATTTTTATGTATGTACAGTTTTCTGTTTGTTTCTTGAGTACCAGAAGACAAATTAACTTATTCTTTTATTTACATTAAAAAGTCTTTCCGTTATGGTGAAAAAATATAAGTATATATTTCTGTTTAATACTCAGCTTTTTTGTGCTTGTTGTCGCTTAATCATTTTTAAGCTGGTTGCTGCCATTTTTTGTCTACATTCAGCCATTATTGGTGAAGAAATTCTGGCATCACTGGTACACATTAATACGGATTTTCGTTTGCTTTCAAAATATGATACAGTAAAATTGATAAAATAGAAGAGAAAAAAATCTTTCGAAGTTTAAAGCAGTTAATCAGTTGTTTTTAGGGAACTTGAGGTTTCTTTTTGATACTATAAAATATTAGGTTATTCTCAAATAGTGTATGGAAATATTTATATAAACATGTGATATTTCTTATCCTTTTGAAATTATTTTGTTGGAGGTCTACGAATGATATATATATATATATATATATTTTAATTATATTATTAATTGACCTTTTTTATTATATTTTTTGCAATATATTTATTAAGCTTGAGGTCTTTTTCTTTTATTTTATTTGGTTTTATTATTATTATTTTATTATTTTATAATAATAAAACCAAATAAAATAAAAGAAGAAGACCTCAAGCTTAATAAATATATTGCAAAAAAAATATATATATATATATGTATATAGCCCAAACAGCAGACATAAATTAATAATAGGAAAATAGGATTGAATTATTTATTCCATAGTGGAACTGTAAAAAAACAAAGCAAAAAATAGCAGAAGCAAAGTAAAAATCTTTAGTTTTTAATGAAGTCGTTGTTTGTTTATTTGTATGTTAAAATAAATAAAATAAAGGAAAAAGGAGTTGTTTTTACAGTTTCATAATGTTGGATTATTTAACTTTTAACGGAAAATTAACTAAATAGCGGTTTGCTTAACAGGTGCTATTTAATCGACGGTTAAGGACTTAAATTTCACCATCGTTCAGTTACTTAACAAAAGAATTCTGAAAAAAGTGTGGCAATATTGTTTGTGTTTTGTTTACGAAAAATATTATAATGACAGAAAATAGAAAATAATTTTCATGGTTGTGGAAAAAACATGGAACGTAAACTGAAATGAATGGCAATACTTTCCTCAGCAACAAACAAGTAAGACAGCTAAAATATTGATCTATAAAAATAGAAAACCGCTATGTGATTTCACTTGACGGTATTCTGCACTAAACAGAAATTTCAAAACCAAATACAACGCATTGAAAAGCTTGACAATTGACGGGTTCCTGCATAAAACGGTGTAACTAAAGTAGGCCATTGATAATCTATAATAATATCATTTTTGGAAGAAAAAATGTCAGTTGAAAGGTTTCTGAAATAAACGATTCAATTATTACTTTTTTTTTTGTTTTATTTGTTTTATTGCTCAAATACACTTCGTCGGTATTTGTGGAAGGTCTTAGGGCACAGACAATTGATCAGTTTTTTATCTGATCGGTAATTCAAACCGCATATTTTCAGTATCGACATGCTAACTACTTAGCAAGAGCACCCATAATACTCGTATAATAGAGAACATTAATTTTTGTTTATTTTCCACCTTATGTGAAATGCCCCATATGCATACATACATACATACATAAATGATAGGGGTACACATGTTTGCACATGTAAATTTTACATTTTAATTTGAAATGAATGTCATTTGTAGATGCAAAACAAGTTCATTGAATTATTTTATTTATCAACTATTGCATTGCAATAGAATATAAAATTATATGCACATTAATTTTTAGTGCTATATGGAACTGTATTTTATTCTTTTCATAACATGAGTGCGTGGAGGTCAAAATTTGTACAGCAAATAAAGACAAACCTAGCTTATGCAAAAATGATTGTGAAAGTTAAAGTTTAACTGCAGTATTCAAAAAAAAAAAATTTTAAAAGTTTAATAAGCCAATTTCCATACAAAATTCTGTGTTCAAGTTAAGTTAAAGTTTGGTTAATCACCCTTATCGTAAATAATTTTTCCCTCGAAATATTTACCTTTTCCATAAATTTGCATTCGTGAAAAAATTCTTCGTGAATAATTTCACGTCTAAATCAAATTCCCTATCGTGCATGATATTTTTCCCGTGCGTTTTTCACTTTTCACTTTAATTTATTCACTTCATTTCTGCTGGGGATATTCTTCCTTTATTTATATATTTTTATATGTATAATTTTTTTATATCAAGATTTGCTATTATAGTGGAAACATAAATAAATAATAAGTAAAATGTACACCAACAGGCCAAAGATATCATGGGCCAATTTTGGAGTTCCCTTACGGATTAACTTAAACTGCTGGTACATCCAAGTTCCAAGTCTAAGCATTTCATTTAAATTTTTGGAGTACTCTTTCTTTTTATTAAATTTTTTTGTTAAATTCTTTAATTTTCATACTCTTGTTAATTCTTGCATTCAGGTACTTTTATTGTTCAAAAGCAATACTTTTTACGCGGATGACGAATTAACGAATTAACTGAATATTAAAAAAAAATCAATTTTAACACTTAAGCGCACGAATTTTTATTTCCGCATTAAAGATTAAATTGGTTTGCTTTTTAATTAATTTGTATGTTTTTGAAATCTTCTTTCCTTTTCCACATTCACTGAGAATGATAACGGGAAAAAATTCCACATGAACTTCATGATACCAATTTTCACCTCGAGGGGAATGAGAAGAATGATTTCTCGTGAACAAACATTTTACTTTTTATTCGCGATAGGAGTGAATTTCTCACAATGAATATAAATTCGAAACTCTTTTCACTACTCCCATAGTATTAATCAGTGAGAACTTGCGACTTCTTACAGTCCCACCAAAATTACGACGCAAATCGCAATGTAATTTAGCGATTAGCTTTTACACTAAAAAGAGTAAAAAATTGGATTTTCCAATTGCAAAACGTTAACGCCGCGTTATTCCGTTGGTTTCATACATTTTTTATGGGCATGAGAAATTTTGATAGTCAGACAACGCTTTGCGTCGTAATTTACGTTGGTCTGTTAGGAAGTTATCATGCGAGAATGACGCATACAATCGTGTATAGATTATTTATACATTTGGTCATTCAGGCTGGATCCAACGCATGGTTGATTTTTACACTAATAATAAAATATATACAGTAAAAACTTGATAATCCGAATATCGCCAATCAGGATTGTGTACTCTATAATCCGCATTGAATGCAACTTTATTATTAATCTCTATTAATTCCGAAAACATAATTTTTTCTAGTGTTTTGCTGGCAAATCAAATGATTTTGCTACGCTATTCAATGTTTTTTGTTTGAGTACATCAATAAAATGGTCAGAAGAAAATCATGTCGACATAAAAAAGAACTTAATGCTTCACAAATTGCGTGATTTAGCTTTAATATTTTTTTTAAAAATTTTAGCTTTAATATTTTTATTGTTTTTAGATCTTCTAGCTTTACGTAATCAATATATTTTGTTGTTGTTATAGTATAGCTATAAGATTTTAAAGGGCTCCACTATGAACCGTGCAGTCCGCACATACATATATCATAGGATATGTGTTTCAAAAGCATTTTTAATACCAGAACAACGTTGTTAAATTTTTATTCGGTAATCTGGACAATTTTATAATTCAGATTAGGGTCTGCAATCAATTCTCCGAATTATTTATTTTAGTATAAGAACATGTTTAACCTCATCGTACTAAAGCAATAACTATGTTTATACAACATTTATACACGAAGCAAAGATTAATTTTAACAAGCGCTTTTGCATAAGACCTTGAATTAACGGCCTTACGGTCATGTAAAAGAATTTATTTCATAATTGAATTTTAATTACCAAATTTTGCCACAATGACGGCACACATTTTCATTGAACAAAATTTGTTCTTGTCATTTTTGTTACGAGTATAAACACAAAACAAATTCTGCAAGAAACATTTTTTTTCGCATGTGTTACAACTCTATTCCATTTTATTTCAATTGCAAATACTCTCCTCCGAAAACTTAACTGTGCACCCCCCACCCCGCCTACTTTTTAACAAAATTTAATAGTTTGATACTATAAAGTTTATAGTGTTGCGATTATTTTTTTTATTATCTCAGAACAAAACTCGCACTAAGAGATTGTCTTTCAAGATGTACCTCCAAATGAGCATTCGAACTTGCACTCTTTGATTTTGAAAATATTTTGTTTTTTCAGCTATGCGTCATATTTTAAAAATACTATTTTGAAATAAAACGAAATGGGTACTACTTATATGAGTATAGTATATAAATTTAAAGAAAAAGATATTGGGTAAGATTTAAATTTGTTTATGCCAAAGTCAAATCGAAAGTAAAACCGGTTAATATTACTCTATGCAGCTGAGTCGTTGTGATTAATGCTGGTATATTCAGGTGTGTCACAGAAAATTTTCGGAAGTAAAAATTTTCACATTTTTGAAAACGTAACGTTTTTGTTTTTGTTTTTCAGACGAAGTTTTTTGGTACTAAATATCACATACCTATTTATTAGCTGCTTTGTAAACAACTAAAAAGTAATTAAAAGTAAACAAAAGGGAGGGAAAATTAAATAATTGCGGGTATTTTGAGAAAAAATTAAAAACTTGCTCGAAATTAAATTTCATCCTTAAAAATTGTCTAGTATTAATTCCTTATGGCTCAGTAGTTGTAGTTCTAATAGAAAATAGAAAAAATGGCAATGCTTCTTTATTTTCACATTTATTTTTTTGTTAATTTTGAAAACTTTAAAAAATATATAAAATTCACTGCTAAAACTGATTTTTGCAAATTTTTTAAAACAGAACTTAAGAAACGACAGGATTCTTTGCCATTTGAAATATTTTTTTTACGATAGTGCTCTCAAATTAACAATGCCGCTTTGAAATTTTGTAACGAATTGAAAACGAAAAACTTTTGCATTTTACGTTTTCTGAAGAAGGCAAAACCGTTTTCATTTTCACTTTCGTACCAATTTGGTGTCTGTGACACAACCGATTATCTATAATTTCTATTCTTTACATTGGACTTATGTTGGCAACACAATTGGGACGAACGACGAATATTTCGTTGCTGACATTCGTCATTAGAAATAAAACACATTCATTTACATGGAAATTATTATAATACGAATTCTCACCGACGAATTCGTTGTGCTAGACGAAATTCGTTTCAGTTTCAGACTAAAGCACATGCTACACGATCAATGTTCAGCTTCAATATTTGTCATTGTGTGCGAAAAATAGCCACACATATACGTATAACTGTGACTATTTTTTATAAAATAACGCACACAATGACAAATATTGAAGCTGAACATTTCGTATTTTTTTTGATATTCATTAGTGTGTCTTTGTGTCAGTTGTTTTTGGAAGGTTTCAGTGGTGAAGGCACAGTCACTGGTCACTGAACAGTACTGGCTTCAGCTGCAACCAATCTCACAGGCACATCAGAGCGCCCTCCTTCGTCGGTATTGTGTAGCACCAGCGAAGTAAAATAATTACTAAAACTTACTACTAAAACAAAGCTTTAAATAAGTCAGAATTGGCAGATTGGCGCTGCCGATGGCTGAGTAGTTAGTTTGTTGGCTCTGCAACCAGAAAGACGAGAGTTCGATGCCCAACCCGCTGATGTCAAAAATATTTTCTGATTTTTCTGTGCTACAACACTCTCCGTCGTCGGTATTTCAACAATAAAACGTCGTCGAAGTAAAATAGTATATAAAAGCTGCCCTTATCTTAAAGACCCTACGCCAAAATTAAAATTACATTTTTGAAATTAAGTTTGTTAAATTTCTTGTGATTTTACAATAAATTAAAAAATAAAGGTTAAATTAATATATTGATCGTTCTTATTTCAAGTAGCTTTCATGCTTATTTAAGTGCTTAAAACAGTTTTTTGCGTGCAGCAAACGAAAATTCATGATAAAATCGCCAAAACTATATTTAGTGCTTTCTATTTAAACTAAATGATGCTATTATTTTTCTCAGCAATGCATTCATGTGGTCTTTATAATATTCATGTTTAAATTGTTATTGCTTCCAATTAATCTTTTTCCACACTTTTTGATATTAAACATATATGGAAGAGTGTTTATTTTAAGAGAAACTAATATTTTATTGAAATTTGCTTTGATTGCTCTCAAATATTGTTAAAATAAGTCCGTCGCTATTCACTCACTCGTATAATATGTATATTGGAGGCCAACAATCTTTCAATAAGAAGATATTGTTTTTTTTCGTTTACTTTATATAAAACTCAAGTATTTATTATATAAATGAAACGTATTTTGCGAATACATTTGAAATATACATACTTTAACATATTTGATTTATTCTTAAATAATTTCAATAAAATTTTTAATATATTGCAATATTCAACGTATTTTTCTAATTAAATTAAATATCAATAGCTATTATGACATTTTCTTGTATATATATATATGTATATGTATATAAATAGTATATCATAAATATATGGATATTCTTCCAATTCGTTATTTATTTATTCATTTCATAGGTTTTGTTTCGGAATAAATTTGCAAAATATAATTGCACAAAAATGAGCTGGTGACTAGACCATATGCTCAAAATATCATTAACAGAAATCTAAAATTGATTTTGCGACTTTTTTTCTTCGCAATGAAAGTTGGCAACGTGGTTAAATAAGTAAAATTCCGCATACAACCGAAACAAAATACAGTTATTTGTGGCAAATAAAGTAACCAGAGCGAGACGCAAAACTCTCGAAAGCCAAACAACAAACACCAGTCTGGCCGCACTAAAAAAATAAATACGACCCACACGAGAGCTGTTACTCAGCATAGAGCAGCTTTTTCAAATCTGCAATATTTTATTAATTTTGTGTTTCACTAAAGGTCTAGTTAGTAAAAACGTATCTTCCGACGTTAGACTTGTCAGTATCGTTCAACTTTAGGTGTCGGTTATTAAAAACGTAAAACTTCAAGCAATTCAGTCACCTGTTTCGGCTTTTGTTTTATATGTAAGTAATGCCAAGTTGACGTTTGCAATGTAAAATCTATTTTCTGTTGATTTTCTAAGTGACAATTTCAACGATACGATTTTAGTAAACAGCAACGAGTATTACTTGTCTTAGAGCTTTTGCCAGCTGATCGCCGTGAACGTGTTACGTTTTCACTAACTGAGGCTTTAATATGTCGATTTCGGAAAGTGAAAAAGTCATATAATCAAAAACATTGTTGGGAGTTGTGTATATCAAAACAAACTGAATACTTTCAATTTCTGCAGTGTTTCCGTTCTTTTTAATGCATTTGATTCGCATGGGAAATATACTATGTATGGACAAAAAAAAATGTAAGTGACAAAAATTTTAAAATTCTATTAAATATTATGGCACCAACTGAAAATGCACGTCCGTACAAATAAAATAATTTTGTCAAAAAAAGTCGCTATTCATACAAAGAATTTTGACATTAATAGAATGAAATTTGTACAATGAAAAAGTCACCCAAAGTTGCCCTTCATTGGATCAATGAAAAATGTTTCATTACGATTATGAACATGATTTAGGTGCGTGTGTCATAAACATATGTAATGAAATATTTTCATATATAAAATCTAAATGTGTCATTTATATAATGACGTTATTATATGAAATAAACGAAATTAATTCATAAACTTTCATATATCAAATAATGTTGTTGTCATAAATGCAATGAAAGTTTTTATCAATACAATGAAATATTCTTCATATAAAATAATAAATTTACTTACATTGTGTGTTTGTATTATTGTCACATCGTTAAGTCTATATGTACATTTCGTTGGTTCTTATGTCCATCTCATCAGGAGACCTCCAACAAAATTACTTGAGGAAGCTAAAAAAATTTCACATGTTTATATAAAAACTCCCAAAAAGTCTTTGAGAAAAAACTAAATAAAAGCGAAATGTATACATATATAGTCTAGCTGAACGATACAACACACACATACATACGTAAGTAAATTTATTTTTGTTATATGTTTTAACGTGGGAAAATTCAAATCGAATGTCAATATATACTAGTTCCTCTACCCTTTCTCCCTAAACCTTATTTCTTAGTTCCGGCGCAATGCACCGTATGTATAGGGATCATCTCCTGAGTGCCGTCCAAGAAAAAAAAAAAAGAATGTTTCATTGCACTGATTAAATACTTTCATTGCATTGACAATTTATAATTTTTCTAGTTTTACAACACAAAGTTTTAGTACACAAAGGAGTAGCGAAATATTGAAATAAATATAAAATATATAAAAAGACCTTAGGCTTAAAATAATTAGTGTTATTAATTGACAATTTATTTTATATTTTTAAAAGATCATAAAATGACAAATATAAAACATTTCAACGATTACGGAAGTTCCATGTTTTCCAAGGGTTATGAGTAACCCATTTAAAATGTTTACAAGACAACAGAATCCATTTATCAGCAGATCAAAATACAATATATATTTAACACGAGCTCAGTGTATTACGTTGGCGCTTCTAAGGGTGGGAAAATGTCTGTTTAACTCCAAGCACTACTTTGACAAAAGTGATCCGTTAAAATGTACCAATTGTGATGAAACACTAACTATATCCCATATACTAACCGCTTGCCCTATTTCAAAAATGGATGACCCATTGGAAGATATACTTGACTGTACAAGATCTGACAACTTACAGAGAATACTAAGAAGTCTTCAGCAACACAACATCCAAGACGTTTAGTTTTATCATCAAAAACTTTATGTAAAATCTTTAAAAAATTGTTTTGACTTATTCATAATTATATGCTTTATTTTACTTTTAGTGAAACTAATTTTGTTTTTAGTTTTTTATTTCTTGTATATATGGTTGTAAAGTAGTATAGTAGTAGTTTTTGTAATCAGTGATAATACGAGCGCATATGGTCGGGTTGCCGGCGCCTTTTTTTGTATATATTTTATTAATTTATTTGTAAAGTATATTATATACATATAAATAAATAAATAAATAAAACATTTTTAAGCAAAATAACTGCAAATTTAATTAGCTTCAGTAAATCGTATACATTAAGTATACGGATTAAGTATGCAAGTTACATATATTTTATCACAAATTTATTAAAATAAAACTCGTTTAGGCTATGATAATATATTCATGAACATAATGAAGTATACAAAACTTATGAAGAGCGGAGGTTGGAAGATTCCAAGTATCTAATGTCATTGTTCATTGTATTAATGAAAACTTTGATTATTATAATTTTTTTTTTTATCTAGGACCAGCACTCAGGATTTGACTCCTACACATGCGAAGCATTGTGCTGGGAACTATAGGAAAGGGATAGTAGGAGAAACGACAGGAGGTGAAGCTTAATTAATTATTTTTGCAGCTGTGCTTTCGCACGTTCTTTAGTTTTTATACTCGTAGCAGTGTTGAAGCTTCGGTTTAGTAGCCATTTTTATTATTATTTTACTTCGCCGGTGCTACACAATACCGACGAAGGAGGGCGTTCTGATGTGATTGTGGATTGCTATCAGCTGAAGCCGGTATTGTTCAGTGACCAGTGACTATGCCTTCGCCACTGAAACCTTTCGACAACAACTAACACACAAAGACACACTAAAGCACATCAGAAAAATGCGAGATGTTTATTTTTATTTTAAAATTTTTTTGTCTGAAACTGCGGTTGAACCCAGGTCTTTTTTTTGGTTGTGTAGTCAACGTGCATACTACCATCCATCGTGCTATCGCCACCCTCAATGAATGAACATTATAATGAAGAACATTTAATGAAACCGTTTCATTATATTTAATAATAAATTTTTTTTATTGTAGGTAATTCTGTTAATTTTATGTAAATTTGAGGAAACTATTTGACAGGTTGTGAAGCTTCACTATCTTACAACTCTGCTTTTACACGTTTTTTGCTTGCAGCAGTGTTGGAGCGCCTCTTATGTCAAGGAGACGTATTCAATTTTGAAGCTTTGTTCTTTAATAGCCATTATTAGTAGTTATTTTACTTTCCTGGTACTACACAATACCGATGAAGGAGGTCGCTCTGACGTGCCCGTCCCGTGGATAGTCATCGCCTTCAGGAAAAAATTTTTACAAATTCAAATAAGGTTTTATATGACGATAAATTCAGCAATTTCTGAGTTATGACGTTATTTCAGGAAATTAACGATATGTTCTTCTCTTTCTGATTTTTGATATCAGAAAATTTCAACTTAAAAAGTTATGTGCATAAAAATTTTAATTCTACTTAAAAATATTTTGTTTATGCGGTGGCTAAATTCTTTATTTCAAGTTTATATATATATTTTTCTTAAGTTTATTAATGTTTTTAGTTGTTTATCTTTTAATAAATATTATTAATAATTACAATACAAGTTTTTTATTTGTAAATTATCGCCAGGTCACTTAGCAAGGTTTAAATAAGATACCGGTTCAATGTATGAAGTGTTTTTTTTCACCTATGGACATTTTTTAGCGAACCAATGACGAAATTTTTATGCGAACAACATAAAACTGAATTTAGTCTTTAATTGTAACCGTGACACAGAACAAGGCTCAAGTCCAACTATAAGATACATTTTTTAGATTAAAATTACATTTTTGAAATCGATCGATATCGTGTGCCAGGCAGTTATTTAAAATGAATTTGTTTCTGCAATTCTCGTATCATCTTTTGGAAGGATAAACTATTGCGTATAGATAAAGAGAAAAAAAATAATTACTATAAATAAATGAATTTCTAAATCTACGGACATAACGAGATCACATCCGAATAATTTTTCCTTTTAGAAGTACTTAATATAAGTAGATGTACATATGTATATGGAAATAATGATTACATATTATTTGATATTTCTCAGAAAAGATGGCATTTTTTTAATCAATACCCTTCGTAGGGTACACGAACATCCTTAACCACTATATATTTTCATCAATTTTCATTTATTCCTTATATTTTTTGTTTTAATTTTTCATGGTTTCATATCTTTAAATAAAACTTATTTTTAGCACAAAGTTTTAGTTATTTTTTTTGAAATGTTGTGTTTCGTTTAAAAATTTTCGTGTGAATTTTTCGTACCTAATTTCTGTATACATTTTGTGTGCTTTTCTTTTTTTCATTTTCTTTACGTTTCTATGGAATAATAAAGAAAAAAATATTTTTTTTACTAGTATATGTATATCTATGAGAATAAACGCATACATATATAATTAAATATAAAATGACCATTAAGAAAATGTTTCTCTTATATACATATACATATGAAGTATGTATATAAAATTAATTAAAATCTCTACTGTTTTCTTATTAAAAAGGTGTGTTTTATTTATTGTTGATAATTTCTTTTTGGAAAAAAAAAATATATAAATTATTAATTTGTCGATTCAATAATGATGTAATAATTAAAAACTTGTACTAAAACGTATGCTTTCGCAACTATAAAAACAAAAAGAAAAAAAACAACTTTAAAAGTTTGTTCATAATTTCTTTATTATTTGCTGTATTCGCAAGCTGAACAATATTTTAATGCATATGTACGTATTTGAAAAAAAAAATCAAAGATAGGATTAAGAGGACAGTAGATGACGACTTCTTCCCCGTGTTAACTACATACATATCTAATTTTGTTCAAATTTAAAACATCGATACACCTCTATCTAGAAGGACACACAAGCTATGTATTCCTTAATGCAAGGATTAGGAGAATAGAAGAGGAGAGATGTCTGCCTCTCGGTTACTACGCATCCGATTTTGTTGAAATGAATTTTTTTTCTGGAACCAGTACTTAGGAGATATCTCCTACGTCTTCCATGCATGCACTGCAACTAGGTGGAAAATATATACTGTAGAGAAAAAACAATTGGTGCACAGACAGAAGGAAAGACCACAACTCTGCAGTTGAGGGGAGAGAGAATATGTAAAGCGGAGTTAATGCGTCTAACTTGTTATGTTGAGGCTTTAATTTTTAAGCGAGATATGAGCATTTTTATTTATTATTTTACTGCGGCGACGTTTTATTGTTCAAAAACCAACCATATTTATTTTAATTGAAAAAAAAATGCTAAAGAAAAATATACGGTCAAAAAATACGCTAAAAATCGCAGACATTGTGCATAAATGGCTAAGTTGTCAACATATAAAAAATTTTAAGTGAAACGTCAATTTTAAGTTGAAACTTTTTACATATTTTTTGACAGTTACTCATTTTTTATCGATAACACTAGTGAACGATTTGAGGTTTTTGTATTTATCTTAATATGGTTGTACTATTTGCGCATGATTAATTTTCCCATTATAATATATATATACATATATTTTTTTTATGTTGGATCAGCACTCAGGAGTTGTTTTTTATAGCAGTGTTGTAGCGTCTCTGATGTCAAGGAAATGTATTAAATTTTCAAGCTTCGTTTTAGTAGCCATTTTTAGGAATTATTTTACTTCGCAATACTACACAATACCGACGAAGGAGGGCGTTCTGATGTGCCTGGGGATTGGATATAGCTGAAGCCGTTAGTGTTCAGTAACCAGTGACTATGCCTTCGCCACTGAAACCTTGCGACAATAATTGACACAAAGTCACACACAAATGCACATCAGAAAAAATGCGAGATGTTTTTATGACTCTGAAACTGGGGTAGAACCCAGGAAAAATTTTTCGTTTTGTACAAAACGTGCAGACTAGTTTCGACCATCGCCACCATCAATTTTCTTTCTTATAGACTCTTTTTGGACTTAGCATTTTATATTTTAAATGTGGAGTTTCAGCAGATTTTCTTTCATTTCTATTGATTTTTTTTAAGTTTTTTCTTAATAAAAAAATATAAATCGGACTTATTTCATTGCTATTCGCCTGTTTTTACAAAAATAACATAATTTATACATGCTTGTACTTTTAAAGAAAAACAATTACTTTTTGAGCTCCACCCTGCCAGTAAATATTTTTTTTTGGCATCATCACGACCATAACGGCAGCGAATCAAGAAAAGAATTAGAGCATTGCCTTTCAGCAGTTGAGTTTCTTTTATTTTTAGCAGTTTTCGTTGATGTTATTGATTCTGAAGGCTTTTGGAATCGACCAATGCTCAAGGTGCTCAGAAAAAATATTCTGCACACTGGAATATTACCATCTTCTATTCTCAGATAGTATTGTAAGGTTCGTCAACCACTTTTCTATTTCAATGCCTTAAAGTTGGAGCAATTTGAATCAAATTATTTACATAAACCCTTTCCTCAATCTCAATCCGAAACTCTGTAAATATTTTTTTTCTATCATTATCTGTAATCCGTGTGCACTTCATGGTGAAATTTTTTTATAACAACAGCTTTCTTTGTACGTAGTTCTTTTCTTTTTTCATAAGTCCAACTGTTACTTGCTTTTTGTTTTCCCAAGTAACTCTTACCCTTTTCCCTGCGTTCCTTATTTCTGGGCCCAAACGAGGTCTCTTCTTGCGTCGTTTTGATGACGATGGCAACTCGTAAGAATCATTATTGGAATCACTATTAAATATGTATATTATCGCTGCACTTAACAGGTGGTGTTGTTATTATTTTTTGACTTAGTATATTTGCTTACCACTGCATAACATCAAGAAAAAACAACATAACGACATTTTAATTTATGGAAATTATGTGTTTTGAGTTACATTAGCTTTTTACATTATAAACTTAATTTGCATAAAAAGTGGACTTAGCATATTTGCCGGATAGGCCACCGTTCATACATATACATTCATATATGTATGTATGTACATATCAAGTATTTGTTGTAAATGTCGCAAAATTCAAGTTTAAAATTTTCGAGTTCCCGGTTTTGAAATTTTTTTGAATATTTTATTTTTTTGGGTTTATTTTCAATGTTAAATTTTAGTAAATGAAAAGATGAGAACGAGAGAAATATTTATCCATGCTTGACATAAAATTTACAATAAAAGAATTTGTTTTTTTTTTTGGTTGAGATAAACAAATCGGAAAAAATTCCTCTTTCCGGTTTTTTCATTGAGATCACCCTAGAATGTACTGGTATGTACGTCTTTTTGGCTGTTCCCTAAACGCTACACGAATATGACATTTTTCCCTATTATCGGCTAAGAATAATTCTTAACGGATTGATTAGTTGATTTTTTCGTTAACAAAATGTGTCCCACATAAACGTTAATTGTCGAACAGTACCAAAGTTTTCCTAAAATTATAAATCTTATTATGAATATGCCGAATTTTTTTTGCACTTTTTAGTGGGTAACATCTCAAGCGGCGAAAATTGCTCAAATCCAGCATTTTTTCAAATCTAAAATTTCAATCCTTTAAAATACAGAACCTCTGCGTACATTTTGTATTTTTGTGTATATTTAATAATTTTTTCTACGTTCATGCTTAATACCGGTTTTGAAAAGCCGGCACAAGTAAAATATAAAGCTGGACTGAATTTTAACACACTTTTCTAATTTAAATCAGTTCATCTACTTATATGACATATACATATATGACATAGCACACACATACGTATAAAAACGTTTATTAATAAATGTATTTATAGTGTTCATTATTTCTTACCTCATGTAAAAACGAAAAATAATTTTTTCGTGTTGAAAGTACATACGAGTACATACACTCCATATGTTTGGAAGGAGTGATGAAAATTTATTAAAGCGTCATAAGAATAAATACAATAAAATATATTTTTTAATTTTAAATACCTACAAAATTTTGTATAAGCACACACTTCATATTGTGCAATTGGGACTAACGACGAATTGCGTCTAGAACAACGCATTCGTCGGTAACAGTTCGGTGCGTAAATTTGCAGTGTGGCGCACAATTTCACAAAAACTGGTTTGCTGTGTGTTACCGTATTAAAAAAAATTACTTAAAAAAATTAAACATGAACAAAAAACAATTAAAAAGCAATTTTATGATAAATAATTGTGTATATTTAACTTAAATTATTTATTTTAAAAATTAAACAATTATTAAAATGAAAATTAACTTATTTGAAAACTAAAATGAAAAACGGTAATTTTGTAATAATTTTTTCGTCAGTCGTCGGCGTACGAAATAGAAATAAATCTTTCGCATAGTTCATTACGTACGACGAATTTCGTCCGGCGGCGGTGTTGTATTAATTTGTATATTCACAATTGTGTTCCCATCATAACGATTTCCCAAATTTGTATAGCTTACCGAGTACAACCAAACTTTATTAGTGAATCCAATTTTTGGAATTTTTTATAAAAAAAAAAGTAACAATGAAAATTAATTTCGTTGTAGATTATGTAATTAATAATTCAGGATATACGAAAAAAATATATGGTTCCTGAAGAAACTACACGCAGTTGTTAAAACATAAATATCGAATTAGTAAATTGGTTTTTAGCATTATTTTCCTCACTTGATCAAATTTTTAAATATATTTCACACATTTGAAGAATTAAGGCAAAATAAATGACGATTGTTTAAGACCCATTTTTAAATAAAATAAAGTATTCAGGATGGCGATGGCAGAAATAGTCTGCACGTTGACTACAGAAATAAAAAGTCTTAGTTCGACTACAGTTTCGGACTAAGTCATAAAAATATCTTGCATATTTCTGATGTGCACTCGTTTGGCTTTGTGCCAGTAGTTGTCGGAAGGTTTCAGTGGCGAAGGCATAGTCACTGGTTATTGAACAGTAACGGTAACAGCTGTAACCAATCCAGGCACATCAGAGCACCCTCCTTCGTCGGTATTATGTAGCATTAACAAAGTTAAATAATTACTAAAAGCAATGGTATTCAAAATCGAATACGTCTCCTTGAAATCAGAGGCGATTCTATAAAAATATAAAACGTGCAAAAGTAGAGTTGTAAGATAATGAAGCTTCACCAACTATCATCTCTCTCAATGTCCCTTTCCTATAGTTCCAGCACAATGCATCGCATGTGTAGGGGTCATCCCCTGAGTGCTGGTCCAATATAAAAAAAAAGAATTTTACCAACGAACATAAAAATTCCAGAGATCTGATTTTCTTCTAAAAGTAAAGTTTAACTAGCCGATGCATGAAAATATTATATATATATATATATATAAGTATGTGTATATAAATTTATAGAAGGTCTTAAAATTTAACTCTGTGTGGCAATTTGGTTATTAAAGGTTTCATAAAACAAAAATATTTTTATGAATGTGTTTTTGTGAACATTTTTAACAATTTTAACAATTATATCATTAGTGCTGTAATGGAGTAAAGGAGGTGGCGATGGATGATGTAGTTAGCACGTTGACTGCAAAACCTAAGGTAATGGGTTTGACCACAGTATCTGACTATCATTAAAACATTTTCGCATTTTTTGATGTGCATTACTGTGTCTTTGTATCAGTTGTTGGCGGATTGTTTCAGTGGCGAAATCATAGTTACTGCCCACTGAACCGTACCGGCTTCACCTGATACTAATTCACAAGTAAGAACAGAGCGCATTCTATCGTCAGTGTTGTGCTGCATCATCGGGGAAATATAATTAATAAAATGACTACGAAACAAAACTTCAAAATGTGAATGATCTTCCTTGACGCTAGACACGCTGCAACACTGCTACAAAAACAAAAAACGTGCAAAAGCAGAGCTGTAAAAATAATGAAGCTTTTCTGCACCTGTCATCTCTATCACAGACAAAAAAATTGGGCGGACGAGATATCAATCTTACCAATCTTACGTTACAACACTTTTAAATTTAGAGCAAAGAAACACAACCTTTGAAGTGATCTGATGTCTTTACTTAGTAAGTTAATTGTTCCTCAAGTTCTGGTTCAAAAAAGCCAACGCTTAATTGAATTTCTTCATCGATTTTTGCTATACTCGTAAAATGTGTCTCAAATGAAGATTAAACTGAGCCTTTTTTGTTTTTAGATTTGCAATTTAATAAATGTACGAAAGAAATTTCCGAACAGGCGGCAAGTTTACGACTTCAAAGACGACCGTTTGATTTTTATGACAATAAATGAAACTTTTTTTTGAATTATGATACAGACGTTTAAGTTTCTATTACGTTATATTCCAATAACGATAGAATTCAATCATCTTTTTTGTCGTTAAGGAAATGAAATTATATATTGATTTTGATGTTATTTTCCAAAATTAATTAATTAAATTAAATTTTAAAAAACGTAAAGTACCATCTGTAACATCTACTAAAATATTGTTTTTGTGAAATACTGACATTGCAGTCAATATTTGGTGGCAACACTATATGGAACATTGTTTTGGTTTTGTTGTTATAGTTTTTTTTAATTAGTTTGAGCTTTCAGAGAGTTTTGGTAGTGGTATGAGAACTGTTTTTTTATTTTTTGCTTTTTGTAAGATTTATTTTATTGACCACATATGGGAGCAGACGCGATGACGATCATAATTTTTTGTTGAGTTTTTTTGTTGTTTTAATTTGTATTTTCTGCTATTTATTTTAAATATCTTTCGTTGTTGTTATTGTTTTATATTTCATGTGTAACTTGAAGGTGAATTAATAACAATATTTCCGAAAAATAGATGTACGATAAAAATAATACCAACAACAAGCATACTGTAAAATAACAGAAATATCACTTAACACTTTCATTTTTCTTCTCTCTTTTTTAAAAACGTTTTAGAAAACATAATTTATTAAAATAAAACATTCACATTCTCCAACATTTAAAAATTAACTGTATATTTATTGAACTTTGTATGGAAATTTGTCTATTAAAACTGTTATAAATAAGAAAAATTTTATGAATACTACAGTGAGACTTTAAATATTTTTGGTTGAAAAATACATACATATTTATACAAGTGTTACGTTTTTATTCTTAATTTTCTTACTTTTTCACGCGTTTTTTATTTCTTTGCAACGTCCCACGATTAAATATTGTTGCTGTGTTTCTCAATTTGTTTTCTTTTTAAACAAACTCTTATTATAAATAAATAATATTCTATAGACACACTCATATAGACACGTTATACACTCGAACTACTAGTTAAAGTGATTTAAAAAATTTTATTTTTGTTCTTTTCTTTATAAAAAAAACTAAAGCGTAGCGCAACAGTCTATATCACTACGTGCAAGAGGTTCGTTCGTGTGAAGAGCGCGCACGGTTCTGATCATCTGATATAAAAGTTGTGAATTATCATTTGAGTCCAGTTGGGATGATCACCGCAAATAATAGTTGCCACATAATTTTTTTTTCTTCCCCCCAAAAAAAGTTTAGGCGTAAATATAGTTCACGGACGCTTCTCCAATTGGGAAAAGTTGGATAGCATGATAGAAAATTGAAAAACTAAAAAAAAATATAAGGTGAAAAAAGTCCAGGCAACGCATATTTTTCGAGTTGTGGACCTCCGAAGATTTCATATGTTACACATTCTTCGAGATCTACACATTTTCGATTTAGAGGTCCATAAGCACATCAAGAACATTCTGCGCTAGCTTCGTACATATTATTGGAGTTAAAAAGTTTGAGTATTTCAAATAGAGTGAAATTTTGCACTTATTACTTAATGAAATTTGACCTTAAAAACACTTCCAACGGATTAATTTTGTTTCGTAATTTATTCTCTGCAACATTCAAAATATGTATTTGAATAGAGAAGACTTAATAAAGATAATGGTAATTCACTAATTCTTGCGCAACTTCACATCAACATTTTCAGAGAAATTTAATTATTGCATGATACAAAATACGACTGTAAAATTTTGTACTAAATTATGATAACAGATAATCAAATTGAAAATGCCCTAAAAAATAGTTTAACCACTAAATTTTTCCCCTAAATGGAAAAATAGCACTAAATCTAGAGGGAAAACCCCTAACCTGGCAACAATGACACAAATACTTGTAGTAAACTTTAAAAAAATTAGTCAACAGCTGTTCGCTGTACGTTGTAATATGAAGATAAAAATCAGATATGAAAAGTTAATATTTTTTTATCTTTGGGAAATAAATAGAGACCTTTGCTATTATGTATATACATATGTACATATTTTGTTATATTCTATATGTAACTAAATAGAATATTCTTTAATATCAAGAGAAACATTGGTAACATTTCTTGTTTCTTTTAACAGAGATCGCATAATCAAAAGTACTCGTACGTACATATTTCCTTGTTGTAGTTCATTACACTATGTTTTGAAGATTGCTGAGTTTTCATTTCACATTGCACTTCCCTTTTGTTTTGTTCTTGCACCGGTACTCAACGGATGACCCCTACACATGTACCGGAACTAGAAAATTACGTTTTGGGAGAGAGGATAGAGGGAGATAAACACTTGTTTATCGAAATTCTATTTGAATTTCACACGTCAAAAGTCACAGGAAAGACCACCGCGGGTAGTACATTCCACTAACGTGCTATTCGGCCAAAAAACGAATTTTCTCTGTAATACGTATTACGATTCGCTGCCGAGTAGACCATGATCGAACAACAAGGTTTTCCGAACAACTATCTTATTTAATGGCATCTCTGACGCACAACTTTACAATAGTGTGATGAAACTAAATATTCGCAAGTGTTTTCCACATAGTAAAACGATGAAAAAAACCGGCACTGCACTCATATGTACGTATTTAACAATTAACTCCTTGTTCATAGAAGCCAATGAAAATAATCGTTCGGCATTTATTTGAAAACAACAACAAAAAAAAATAAAATTGTTTTTGTTTTCAATATAAATGGCGAACGATTATTTTCACCTCGACTTCTATGAACAGGCAATTATTTGCCTTACAATAGCATTCAGTTTTCCGTCTGTCAAATGAATTTACTCATATTAAGCTTTTAGAACATTTATTTATTCTCTCTCTAGTATCGGTACTGCCAGATTTTAGTCCATATTGTCATTGATTACAGGTTCACAACAGTGATGGGAAAGTCGTTACGATCGTACTCTTTTTTGGTATATCAGCGCCACTCACCAAGCAGTTTTTATACATATTTTTTAAACACTGTAGCTCATCAATGCGTGAAGCAATTTGAGTGATTTTCTCACCATTAAATAGATCTGGAAATTGAGATCAAGATGCCCACCCTTGTTCATGCTTTCTGTCTCAACAATGAAAAAACAATACTGTGGTGCCAACTAAAATCTCTTTAGCCGTTTTAGCCGAATTAGAGCGTTTTAAGTGTTTTAAAAAAATTAGTGACTACTACGCGATTCTCATCATACAAGGTATTGTAAAAATAATGAAGCTTTCATCTATCCATCCATCACCTTAAATCTCTATCACTATTCCTTTCCTAGAAGTTAACACCTATTAGTAGGCAATCATTGCCTGAGTATTACTTCTCTTTACAAAAAAAATACCCGCCCCAAAAATTGATTATCTAATAACTTTGTCATTTGTGGACCAATTTTCAAAATTTTTTTTACATATGGAGATTCACTAAAATTGTTTTTTTATTGGGAGGGGAGTGAGCAATGTACCCAACTTTAAAAAGTGAATATCAAATAACTTCGTCGTTAGTGCACCAATTTTACAAATTCTTTTATCATATGAAAAAACTCCGCTAAAATTTCTGTAACAAAAGTTGAAATTTGGTATGTTTAGGTCCGTTATGAAGGGATTTTAGAATATTCTAATATAAGGGGTAAAATTAAATAAAGAACATTAAAATAGGGTAAAAACAGATAAAATAGATAACCTAATAACTCAGAAACAAAGGCATATAAATGCTGCTGAGAAATAAGCGGATATGTGTTTGGTACTATTTCCATATGTGTATTTTTAGTGGATCAAACTACATCAAAAAATTAATTTTGGTATCTCTCTTTGCAACCGTATATCTCCAAAAGTATATCTCGATTGTATTTTCTTACTTTTTCAAAATTCGAAAATATATGGAGGAAAATTGTGCCTTTGTACATTCATTCAAAATATCATATGTATATATCATTTTAATAAAAAAAAAAAGTCACTAGCTAATGTGTTTCGTGCTATACAGAAAAATAATTTTAAAAAAAAATAGATGAACCTTATGGTTCGAAATATATAGATCAACGTAAAATAAAGTATTTTATTTCAATGAATCTTATGGAGGCAATACAATATTAACATTAATAAAAATTCAAGTTTTATATTCCTTAGTATTTCTTTCATTTGTTTTTTTTTTTTAATTCTCTAAGAAAAATCTCAGACAATTTTGTTTGTCAGTTTTATTTACGGACTGCGTGCCGAAATATGCAAAACAATCGATTTGCAGAGTTATGGACGTCCTACATTAAGGCAACTAATAGTAACTGAAGCAGATTAGTTTAAAATATATATTTTCATCCACTGATCTCTTTTTATTTCTGCTTTTGATTATTTTACTGTTCCATTCAAAATGCACATGTAAATAAAGTACTATAATTTAAATGCGTTTAAAAACTAAAATAAACTAACTAATTTTTGACAATGCGAGTTTATAAATTTATTTTCGACAACTAATAAACATGATTTTGTTCAATCCGAGTCTATATAACGCGCATCATTTTCGTCATCAGAATCCTCTTCCAGTTCTGGCATAGGAAATCTTAATATAGCTGCTATGCCAGTCAACTGGGCCAATTGTTCACCAGATATATGCATACTGGAAAATATTTTCACGTCACCACCTGCATCACGAACGTTTTCAACTAGTTGAACGAACTCTTTACGTTGATGAATTTCTTGACATCGAAAGAGATTATCAGAAATAAGTAATGTTTCTATAGCCATGCTATCAGATGCCGTCATTACATGTTTTTTGCCATAAAATGCTTTAGAAGGCTCGCACTGTAACATTGTATAGAATTGTTCTAAAGCTTTGACCTCGCCAGCGGCCTTGGTATCCGATATTTTAGACAAAACTGCTGGCTCTTGTAAAACTTCTTTTAGCGCATGCTTGAAGCCAGACGATGAGTGTACAAGCATAAATTTACTTTTATTGTCCAACAACACTTTGATGTCAGACTTAACAGCCTGTTGATAAATATATTCAAAAAATTGATCCCTGACAAAACCAGGAGATGCTAAGAGCACGCACTTAACAACGTCAAAGTTAACATGCCTCATTATGCCCTGCATGACATTTTCGTAGAATTTTGCCAAACCCTTTTCATGTTGCTGTATATTGCCCTTCCGCTTCCTGGGTATATTAACTTCGATTTTGCTACGCACTAACGTCATACTTGGTGTAATCAAACATACATGAGCCAAGCCTTCCTGCATGACTACAGCAGCCACATCAGCAGATTGTGTAGGATCACAAGCCATTTCGATACGTTCCAAGGCTATTGAATCCCATTCTGCTTTACGCAATTCAAATTTTCGGTTAAGTTCTATGTCTAGAGTATGATAGGCACCCATTTTAACATATTGATTTTCAACTATATTACGTCCCTTTAGACGTAAAACGCAAGCTTGAGTATCGAAATCTATAGACTCGACGGTAATCGTTAAGGTAGTGCGTACACGACTACTAGTGCTGGAACCCGTAGCTGTTTCATTTTGAACTTTACGTATAGTTGTACTACGGACACTATCACCTTCGGATATCAAATTGTAGGCATGCCACATATCCTCAGATTCTTCCGGTATTAAAACCACGGAACTTGAATAGCAAACAAAATTTTACTTGGCCATCTCTCTTAATACTTTATTATGCTTACCCTTGCGCTCCTTTATCCAAATTTTTATTTACTAATTTCATTTTTAATATTAAACAAATCCACAAAATTCTTTAAGAATTCTATAACATGAAGTATGTGTCTTTTGTAAATTTTAAGCTAGTTGCGTAGAATTGTAAAGTTTTAAACGTTTTTTGATTGTAAGGACTTCATTTGTTTTTGATACTTTAAATATTTATAACTTACTTAAAATTCATATATAAATATTTACATCAAGTGCCAACAAAAATTAAGAATTTAATCCAAATGTCAAATTGCAGTAGAGAGCGACAGATGTCGATAAAACAGGATCTACTCCAATATGTGCCGGGGCGAATTAAATTTGTCTTGTTTACTTCTTTAATCCCCTTTTACAACTCCGAAATTGGAAGGCAAAAGTTCTGACAACTTATCAATTATCATGTACAATCGAACTTCTCTATAGCGAACTTCTCTATAACGAAATCTCTATAACAAACAAAATTCGTGAACACAACATTTTTGTGAGCATTTTCATACATTATGATCTCCCTATAACGAACTTCCTTATAGCAAAGTTCTCTCTGTAACGTAAAATTTTTTAAGACCTAAATAGAATTTTTCACACTAAATAATCTCTCTATTGCGAAGTTTTTAGCAATCGATTTTTTGTATCAATTTAGTCACATATGTATGTATTAATAAAAAAAAATTAATGTGTTCATGTAAAAACAATTTTTTTTGTATTAATAAATATATTTTCTACATAAGAAAAATGTAGTCAAAATTTTCTGCAATTTCTCTATAACAAATTTTCTCTATAACGAAGAAATTTGACGGTCCCCAACTGCTACGTTGTAGAGAAGTTCGACTGTACATACATTATGTTTGTAGATGAAAAATTTTTTTTTGGATTATAAAATAATTATTTATATAATGTTTCTTATATGGTTTAGCTGATCTATATATATATCAAATATATATACTATATATATGTAAATCTACTGTCAATTAACTTTTTTTTTAAATTTAATTTTTAATTTAAGGCTTGGTATTTAACAATTGTATGTATATATGTAAATAAAAATTATATTGAATATTAATATACAGTTTGTAAAAAAAATGTTTTCAAATGAAAAATTTTTTAAGAATTTAAATTTAAATAAATATTTACAATAACAATATCATTATATTTGTGAATTTTTTTTTTACAACTGTTGTTTTGTATGTTGTCGACAAGCAGGCGTCGAAACTTTGACAAATTTATGAACATATTACAACAACAACGCTACAAAATAATTTTGCATACTTTAAACAGTGTAAAAAAAGTGTTTTCAAAAATGCAAAGACAAAAAGGAACCGTTAGTTTTTTGCATATGTATTGCGTATAATAGTTTTATATGGACGCTAAGAGTAGCAGTTGTCTTTTATTCATTAAATTAAGCTCATAGAATAAACAAATGATTACCCAATTATATAGTACATATAAACTATGCCAGGAAAGCGACTGAACAAAGACATTACCCAACTGGTGTATTTTAATTACTATAAAGGAAAATCTCACAGAGAAATTGCTGAAATGTTCTCTCTTAACCTAAGGACGGTATATAATGTTATTAACAGTGCTGAAAAAGAAGGAAAACTGGAACCAAAACAAACACCAGGCAGACCAAAAAAAGTAACTCGGCGAATTGAAAAGAAAATTTTGAAAATGATTGATGAGAATCCACATTTCAGTACTATAGGAATTGCACTTAGCATCAGTTATGAATGTGGAGTAAGTATCCCTCTCAGACTGTTAGAAATGTGCTACAAAACCATAAATACTCTTCAAGAGTTAGGAGGAAAAAACCTTTGCTATCCGCGGTAAATATTGAAAAAGGTATAAGTTTGCCATTGAACACCTTTCTTTACCTCCGGAGCACTGGGATGATGTTATTTTTTGTGACGAAACGAAAGTGATGCTTTACTACCATGATGGACCTCAAAAAGTGGAGAAAACCCCTGGCGGCTTTAAAAAATAAAAATATAATACCCACTGTAAAGTTCGGTAAACTATCCGTTATGGTGTGGGGTTGTATTTCGAGCAAGGGTGATGGCGAAATAAGAATATTAGAGGATATAATGACCAAGGAACATCTAAACATTTTGAAAAAGGAATTGAGTGCAAGTGCTCGGAAATTCGGTTTTGTTGACCCAGAAAAGCTCAAGTATAAATTTTAGCAGGATAATGACCCGAAGCATAAGGCATATATTTGTAGATCCTGGTTGTTATATAATTGTACAAAAGTGATCGATAGCCCAGCACAAAGCCCAGACTTAAACCCTATAGAAAATTCATGGGTCCACCCAAAGAAAAAAGTCGGAAAAGGTCACCAAAAACAAATAACATTTATTAAAGAAGAGTGGGAAAAAATACCTGAAAATTATGATATACCAAAGCTTATCCATTCAATGTCTAGACGCTTAGAAGTTGTAATTAAAGCTAAAGGAGGGCACACCAAGTATTAGCACCCTCAAATCTTTTTTTTTACCATTTAGAATAATTTTAATTGAATTTAACACAATTTTGAAAACATTTATTTTACAGCGTAGAAACTGAAGTATTTTTTAAGTTACGATTATTATTTTGTTATTTAAATTAATTTTGTTTTTTTTTTGTGCAAAGTGTTTATAAACATCTTCAATTGAATACATGAAGAAAAAAATTTAATAAAAGTTATATAATTTACTTGCAAATAAGAGTTTCTCTTAAACTTTTTAATTTTTCTAAGTTTTGAAAAGATTTTTTTTACAAAATGTACATATTTTTTCGGGAAAAGGCACAATTTTAAAATTAGAATCATATATCTAATATATATGTATATAGTAATCGTAAATAATTTTAACTCACGTTAATAAATGAAAAAATATGTTTCTTGCTATTTATTTGAGTTTTTTATTTTAAATAAAATTATAATATTTTTCAAGCTTAAGGTCAGGGATGTTCTTCTAATTTATATTTGTTCAATATTTCGCCACTTCTTTGTGTAGCTCCTTCAGGAAATTGGTTCTTGTTTAAAATTATTATTAACATCACTATTGAAATAATGAACAAATAAAAATTAAAAGAACATTGCTGACCTTAAGCTTGAAAAATACTATAATTTAATTTAAAATGAAAAAATAGTCACATAATTTATTTTTTTTTTTTTTTTACTTGGACCGGCACTCAGGGGATTACCCCTACACATGCGATGCATTGTGCTGGAACTAGGAAATCATGTTATGGGAAGGAGGATAAAGGGAGTAGTGTTTATTGACATTTGATTTAAATCTTCCCAAGCTAAAAGTGACAGGAAACACCTCTGCGGGTAGTCTATTCCACATACATACGTGCCGTTCGGCCAAAAAACGAATTTTCCCTGTAATGCGTAGTACGAGTCGCCGTCAAATCGACCACAAATGGATGCGCTCTTAATGATGATCGCGTCGTGCGTGCGAATGACCGGGTTTCTGGAACAAGTTCCCTGATTTCATTAAAACACGTCCCATTATAGTATCGATAGAACAACGAAACGCACCCCATGTTGCGACGATGCTCAATAGAGCTGGCTACCCTACTGTCTCCTATGAGTTTCTTCGCCCTTTCTTGTACACGGTCAAGTAACTTCAAAATAGTCTTTGAAGCACCGGCCCATACATGGGAGTTGTATTCCATTTTCGGTCGGATGTAGGCGGTATAAATAGTAAGGAGATCAGATGGGGTGAAGTATGTCTTACACCGCCTTAAAAAGCCTAGGCACTTGAATGCTTCCTTTGAGACCTGAAAAATATGCTCAGTCCATCGGACATCACACTGAATTTTCATGCCAAGAACATCAAGAGCTTCTGATTCCTCAATGTTTATGCCACCCATTTTTACAGATGAGGCAGCGTGATCGTGCATACGGCGATGGGTTAGCATGCAGCATTGGGTCTTTTGGGAATTGAAATCGACCCTGTTCGTGTGACCCCATTCCAATATTCTCGTGAGGTCACCTGTTAGCGAATCATTCATATTCTGCAGCGTCGCCGCGATCATAGTTGATGTCGGCCTACGATCATATGAATATGAATGGCAGATACTGCTGTCATCTGCGAAAGAGTGGATAGGGTTGGAAGTATGACATAGGAGGTCATTAAGAAAAATAAGGAATAGGGTAGGAGAAAGAATGGAGTCTTGTGGCACCCCTGAATTGATCTTGAACTCGTTTGATGAGATCCCGTCTATAACAACTCTTATAGCGCGATCCCTGAGAAAGCTCGATGTAAATCGAGAGAAGATATCGCCGACACCAAAAGCAATAAGTTTGGACAAGAGTGCTCCATGCCACACTCTGTCAAATGCTTTTGAAATATCTAGAGCCACTACCTTACTTTTGCCAAAATGGTGGATGGATCGACACCATTTTTCCGAGAGAAAGGCTAATAAATCTCCCGTGGAACGTCCTCCACGGAAGCCATATTGCCGGTCGTTAAGTAAGCTATTGGACTCTAGATATTTCATAAGATGGAAATTTAGCATACTCTCCATTACTTTAGAAATGGTAGAGCATATTGCAATTGGGCGATAATTTTCAGGGTTGCTTGCCTCTCCCTTCTTGGGGATCGGCGTAACATTTGCAACTTTCCAGCACGACGGAAATTCGCCTGCATGATATAGGGTGCTGAAAAGGATTGCCAGAGGACGCGATAACGTCGAAGAGCACTGCTTCAAGACCAGTGCCGGAATTCCACCCGGGCCAGGAGACTTATTTATGTTAAGGTCCGATAAAACCCTTTTAACTGCACGAGCCCGAAAGTATATCTTTGGCATAGTTACGGATACACGTTGGATGCGGGCAGTGTTTGATTGCTTTCCGGCACGTGAGAATTACCTGCAAACATTTCAGCAAGGAGGTTAGCCTTTTCAACCGGGTCAGTGAATTTGGTCAGCCTTTAAAAGAGACGGAATAGAAGAACTAGCATTTTCCTTAACTCTTTTAACGAATGACCAAAAGCTTTTACTTCCCCGTGGGGCAGTAAGAACTTTAGCGCGAAGACTCTGCTCGTACAAAGCTTTTGCACGTCTTAGCACTTTGGCACACGAAGATCTCGCCCTTTTGCGCATCATATCAGTATCTGCGTTTTTATCATTGTGATGTTAAAAAAATAAAAAATGTAATTAAAACCTATGTGTATTGCTTTTTCACCAGTTTCAAGTAGTCATTTGGCCGAAATTGTTCAAACAAAAATTTTTAAATTTTGGCATGTCCTCAGGCAGGCGACGAGAACAATCTATCTTGACATAGCAGAACCAAGCAAATTGATTACCTTCATTAATAAATCTTGAGCAGTACCGTTACGACGCAACATTGTTTGTCTAAGTCTGCTGCAACTTCAAAAGCCAGTTTTGGAGCTGAGAGCTTTGGGTTTGCCCTTATTTTTCTTAAAATATAGCGCTCATCGTGTTCGTTGAAAATTTTGTTTGCCGCCGTTCTGCCTTTGTCATGAACACGATTTTCATGAATGAAGCGCTCAATGATTTTTTGAACCGTAGAAGCATTTATATTTACCATTTCTGCAATTTTCCGCTGCGAATTACCATTTTTGAAATGGTTTAACACTAATTCGCGTTGCTCTATTGTGGTACGGTGGCTCATTTAAATTTTTTCTTAACAGTCGCTTCACGTTGCAATATTCGACTAAGAATTCAAAGCCTAATATTGTCAGAAGGTAGAAAAAAAAATTAAAAAGAACAACATTGTATGGGGGTACCGTTACAGTAAGAAGTAAGTGCATAAAATAAGCTGTGAGATGAAAAAACGATGAATTTTTTGTTTTCCCAGTTTTAAGTTATTTAAATACAGAATTTTGGATTAAATGATTTTTGTTTATTAAAAAATAGTGTTTTGTGTTTTAAATAATACCAAATTCTTTTTTAAATTTTTGTTAGTTTTATTTTTATACAGCTTTAAAGAAAAAAAAGTCCACTGCATAAAATAAGCTGTGAGCCACTGTAAATTTTATTTATATACATACAATTGTTAAATACCAAGACTTAAATTAAAAATTAAATTTAAAAAAAAGTTAATTGACAGTATATTTATATAAATCACGCCGATTCATAGCGAGACTTCATCATTTTCTTGATATATGATTTGTAGTCATCGCCAGGACCAATGCCTGCCTTTGTACCCAACCCTGCTGTCGTATTACGGGTACTTGCCTAAAAATTAATGACTATTAAAAAACAGATTCAGTTTCTATAAATTGCTATACGTACCTCGATTATATTTGTTCGTCCTTGGTTTTTTCGCCCCAAACCTTGCCCTTCTGACCATCCCATTTTTTGTAATAAACGATTTCCCACATTATTTGATCCTATAGGCATGGCAGGTGCATCTTGCTGTTGCTTTCGGGATGTAAGATTACTAATCTCTTTTTCAAAACGCTCACGACTACGATTTGGCGGCGGTGGATCGCTTTCACCATACTTAAGTCTTCTTTCTTTGGCACGATCTCGATATCTAAAATATATGGTTAGTATGAATGGTACTTTATTACGTAGGAATAGTAAGACTCACGATAAAGCAGCTGATAGAGAATCTTGTTCGGCTTGTTGCTGCTGCTGCTGTTGCTGTACCGTTAAACCTCTTTCGATATTGTGTTTCGCTAAATTTTCTTTGTGCAAATTCGACATTTTTAAATGTTTTTGTAAAATTTCCATAGACTGAAACGCCCTTTTGCACAACAGACATGTAAGTTTTTGGAAATCAACGTAGTCTTTTTCACCCGATTCAGCAGCTGCTGTTGTGGAAATTACTTTCGGAGGCGGTGGCATATCTTCATCGGAATCAGAGCCATAAGAGGGTATAAGTTTATTACTTGCCGCCGAACCCAAATTCATGGGAGACATAAATGTAGCAGAAGCTCCTAATTTCGCCGTTTTCTTCTCTAGAATGGAAAATCCCACATCAGCATAACCACTCGAAAGACCACCACTTGTCGATGGTCTCGCAGCATCTTCAGTTTTATTGTTGGTTAGTATAGGCTGAGGTGTAGCCACCACTGTATAATCTTTCTTTTGATTTAATTGTTTAGCCCACTTTTCCATATCTTTTACAATTTTTTTCGCCACCTTAACTTTGTCGTGTTTATTGCCACCCTCTTTTTTCTCTTTTTTTGTTGTTTCTTCCTCCATCGTGGAAGTTTTCGTTTCAGATTCTGTTTCTTTTTTTACCACATCTTGAACTGTAGCCGCGGCAGCAGCAGGTGTGGCTAAAACGTACGAACTTTTGCGTTGATCCCAATAGAGGTATGCCCCAGTTTCATTATTGTAATAGTACTGTGAATGTGCATCGTAATAAAGGCCAGTGGTTGGATCATAGTAATAGCCAGAGGTTTCGTCATACTGATACAAAGAAACATCGGGAGTGGCTAAACGCAAAAAAAAAAAAGTAGTTGATACAATATGAAACGGAATTAGATGCTAACAAAGTCCAAAATAACTTATAATTAAGGACGCATAAACATACGTACATGTATGTATGTTTGTCGTGACGGCAAATTACGAGAAAACACATTTTTGTAATAAAGCAAACAATCATATACTTACGATAAACCTTGCCATCATTTCCTTTTGGCGTGACAACAGATCGAGCCGCCAATGATGCTTTTGCTGCAGAGGCAGCACTTGCTGCAGCTAAAGCTGCTGCTGTAGCCGTAGTTTCAATACTATTCATTTTTCTTTGCTTACGTTGGATGGCGGACAGAGCAACAGCAGCACCTGAATTTGCTTCAGTCATTTGTGAATCCGTCGGTAAGTTGCCAAAGGAACCCTTATTAATTTCTGATATATAGTATTCTGTATAATATTGTAAAAAATGGACTTGTTCTGCCGATGTGCTGGCATATAGAGAAGCACTGTACTCGGCTAAACGTGGAACGTCGGCTAAACTGTATTCACCGGTACCACCAGAAGATGTAGACGCCATTTTAGCAGAACTTAAAGGTCCTATAGTGGCTTGTGTACCAGCAGATAATACTGATGAAGACGAATCGGCTTTTTTAGGGAGAATTTGGCGATTTTCATGATCAATACAATAAGTTACAATAACTAATAGCAGTAAGAAAATGATTTACATAAATATTTGTATATTGTGAAAATACTTTTTAGTAACTTACCTTCTTTGTTATCAATCTTTAGGGGCGGCTCTAGCGTACTTAACAAATTGTGCATATTCATAGAATCCACTAAACTTTCAAAGTGTAGATAACAACTGCCTCTAGAAGTTTGGGTTAAAGCATCTCGACTAACCAACACTTTACTAATTTTTTTCGCCAAATCGGCTGCATGTGCTGTTATTGCTGTCAAAACTCCCTCTTCGTTCGTCAGCACATCCAAATTGCGCAACATGATTTCTGCATTGTATATGTAGAGTTAGGGAGATTCATTTGTTAGCGTTTTTTTTTATGCAAAATTGAGATTTGAGATTTCAAAAGTACGTTTTGTTAATAAAACTATTTTGTAATTGTATTTTTAAGAAATTCAAATTTGGTTTTAATTTTTATACTTTTAGTGAGAATGTTGCTTATTTCGTTACTGCCTTCTGTTCCGAGTTCACTTTCTTCGCGAGAGGCGTAACACTTGAAACACTTTTCACGCCGTTTAAAATTAAACATGCCACACTAAAAATAGGGCGAGAAATTAAATGTGAAATTCAGTATACATATTTTTCTTCATAAATACCTTTCCACAATACCAATCTATAAGGTTTGCTTTCTTTTTATTTGACTGTAATGAATGACTGTACTGTAATGTTGCACGCCAAGAGTCCTGAAGGTGAAGTGAACCCTATGAAGTTTAAAGAAAAAAAAGAGAAAAATAATCTATTAGTTAAATTTATTCAATTGTAAACATCCCACAGACTATACAAGTCACCGGTTTGCTGGTCTTATTTATCATTCATATAGATTCTTTCTTGCTGTTTTTTAATTTGGCATTCTCATATGATGAGTTATGATCTTTTTTTCATCTACTTTTTGGCACATCCCTCATTGCATTGTTTTTTTATTGTGTTCAAAAATATGTGATCGTCTATGGTCCGTTCTTTGTAGTTGTAAAAGCGTATTGTAATTGATGCCTACATACATTATATGTTTATAACAACAATGATATTTATAATTAAAGTAAAACTCTTCGCTTTCTATATCCAATAACATTGTCTTTGAAACTCCTCGAATGTAACGTAATAGCTCTGAAGCAAAATTTTGACATTCGTTTTAAATCGAATGAATTTTTAAACTAGTCTATTAAAATGTACAAGAATTTTGTTCGATATCGCATGCCACAATTTGGGTCCCGTTTCAATTTTGGTAAATATATTATTTTGGTTTAAGTTTAAACTAACTCTAATTTTTTTACTTTACTAAAGAATTTTAAAACTTTGAAATCATTTTGGCATGAATAATTTGTCATTTAAAATTGTCTTTATGATGTCAAGGAGGTTTGGTCTTTTTCGTAATTTAAGATTATTATTGTTCATCAATATGATTTGTATATTCACTTTTTTTCATAACCCTTTTTTGTATTGATTTATTGTATGTTGATACCTGAGTTAATTCCATCCAACGTGCAGCTTCACCAACAGTATTAAACTCGACGAATGCAAAACCACGTGATGCACCTAAATAATTTGAATAAGAAGCAAATACAAAATGTTTTTGTAAAAATCAACTATTTTTTGTTTTGAGATGGTTTTTTTTATAAAAGTTATTGTTGAAAGGGGGAATTTGTTTTTATTTGGTATTATAATGATGCAGAACGTAGTTTTATTTTTGATAACTTGAATACTTACGTTTTTAACGCTAATAATTTAATATATACTTAAAAAAAAAGTAATAATAATAACACATTTTTGCGACACCTACCAGTAGTACGCTTACGAATAAGACGTATTGAAGCAGCTGCCATTCCCACTTGTATTAAAGAACTCGCAATCTAAATTAAAATGTTAATAAGCCTTAAAATATTTAAATTGTTATTATATAAATTACATCTGCTTCCGTGGTATGTGATTGCAAACCCAACACGATTATGGTATTCGATGGTATCTGGTTATAATATTGACTGCTCATTGGCTCATCACTATCATCGCTATCGCGATCAGCCGAGTTGTAGCGGTTAGTACTATGGTTACTATTGCCATTCCCACCCTGATGTCGATTGTCCCTATTAGAATAAACAAATTTTCAATTTTATCAATTATACTGATTTTAAAGAGTTTCACCTCTTATCTCGATTGTCATAATCGCGATCTTGTTCACGCCCTTTATCTCGCGACCTTTCATTCCAATAACGATCACGTTCATCTATATAATCGTCATCATTATTGCGTGATCGATAATTATTACTACTGCCAGCACGAGAGTATCCACCACCATTACTAGTATAATTTCTTTCTTCTTGATAGTCTTGATTAATAATGTCGCGATATAAATCATTTTCATTGCTATTGCCACGTCTGTGATTTCGATCTCGAGATCGTGATCGAGTATTGCGTTTATTACGATAACTTGGTTCACGCCCGCGATCTCTAAAAAGCGTTTAACGAAAAAATCTCGTATTTTATACCAATAAAACGAAAAAATTATTTTATTTACCTTGACCGAGAACGTGAACGACTATAGCGACGATATCCTCCTCCACTATTACGATATCGTCTAGGAGATATGCTACGAGAACCTGAATGGCGCCGGTATAAAAAAGTATTTATTTTTATTAATTTATTCTTTAATACCAATACAAAGAAAACCCTATGGACAATATTATATGTATTGTGCACCAAATAGCTATTTTTTTAGTCATTCATTTAGTACCACCATATTAACAGTAAACTATCTAATGGGCATATTTTTACAATGTTGGAATGTATAGTAATTTTTTATATCTATATACATCTAATATATAAAATTCTCGTGTCGCGGTGTTTGTAGTTAAACTCCTACGAACCGGCTTGACCGCTTCTCATGAAATTTTGTGTGCATATTGGGTAGGTCCGAGAATCGGACATCTATTTTCCATCCCCCTAAAATTAACCACGTCCACTTTACTCCCACTTTTTCCTTTTCTGCAATATTGGTATCAAATGAAAGGGGATGATGAGGAGATTTTGAAAAGTTTATCAGCAACCTAAATCCAATATGGCGACTGACCCTAAAGAGATGAGAACGAAGCCGGTCTCCTGTCTTACTCACTATAGAGTTTGTAGTAAAAATATTAATAATTAGTTTTAACGTTTAGATAGCTATCGAAAATTGTAATTTAAGATATATTTGTTACTTTGATAAAGATTAATTTATTAACCTAAATAAAGCATACTTTAATTGTCTACAACGCTTTTATCACACTTATAGTAGATAGTTATTTTTATTGAACTAAAAAATGTTTCCTAGAAATAATATCTATACATGGCAAAACAACGTTTGCCGGGTCAGCTAAAAACAGCAAAACTTGTTTTTTTCCTCATTAGTAAACAGATTCCGTGCGCAGCCGGGACTGTGATCTAGTACATATATAAAATCGCTTGAGTGTTTGTTAGTAACGCATTATCTCCGGAGCTGTAAGAGCAATCGACCTAAAATTTTTAACACAGGATGGGGCCAATTCAGATTAGGTTTTGAGCCCTTGGGCAGTGGACAGCAGGCTTGGCAAATGTGGGAAAACTGTTTTTTATTTTTGACGGATTATTTTGAAATTTAATATACAAATTGGATTTCGTATATAGATATAGAAAAATTTTTTTCAGTAAGTGCAAAACACTATTGCCAGAAGGCAAAAAATTATTGTTTTAAATTTAAAAAAGATTTGGATAAAATTTAAAACGTAGGTGAATCAGAGTCTAAAAGAACACGTAAGTAATAAATTTTTTAAGAAATATTACTTCGAGGCGATGTACATATGAGGTGATATCTGCCTCATCTGCTATATCAACGATTTTTATGAAATTTAAAAAAATTTATATATCTGAGTGGAAAATAACTCTTGGGGTTTACATGAAAAATAGCATCACAAGACATACTGGGCAATATATTACTCACCGAAGCTATATAACTATCTATACAATTAAAAAAGATGTTCGTTGCCAAGCGCATCACGGCAGAACTGCTGGATCGATTTCCATAATTATTTCTGGATATTGTTTGAAAAATGTTGAGGATGAATATTGAAAATACTTAGAATTTAATCGAACTACAATTATTAGAAATGAACGACAATGTTTGTCGTGTTCAAGTTCACTGTTAATTTATAACAATATTGTTCAAAAATTACTTTTTGATTAGAATAAGAGAAAAAGAACAATTAATCTGCAACACCAGTTGCGTAGAATACGTATTTTCTATGCCACTACACATGTCATTAGTACTTTTTGTGTCTACAGGGAGGTAGTTGTAGTCATTAATATCATATATTTAACCCGTCAGAGCTTAGGAAAATGCATAGAAGAATAGGTGTTACTGTCCACATGCTATTAACAAGGTTTTTAGATTTGTTGTTTTTTATGTTTCTAGTACAGGTCATACTTCATATATTCCCTAAGGTCAATAAAACTTGTGTTTTTAGTACAGGTGAGAACGAAATTAGCTTTTTACAACTTTTGTAAAAAAAAACCGTCTTTCCTCATTCAAATTTTTTGTTTATTCGCCTTCCATAGGATGGCAATTAAAAACCACTTGGTACTTATTTTCTCTTTTCATATCTCTATTTATCTATATTTTTACAATTCTTAATTTAATGTGGTAATTCATTATAATGTTTAAGGCCATTATAATAGAGATTCGCACTTTTGGATCTATTCGTGATTCCGTATATGCATTTTGTCTTCTTGTGTTATAATTTCACAATCGATTGGCATACGTAATTTTCTCGGTTATGCTATATACATCAGGAAACATATGTACATTGAGTTAAGTTTTTAGTTAATTTTCTATACCAATTACACAAGGTGAGCTTTAAATTTAAGTCTAAAATATATTATAATACCTAAATACACTAAACTCGGCGTAGGGGGAACCCAATATTGAAAGAACTACTCAATCGAGGGGACATCAAAAATTCTTTCACTCTATAGAGGGAAGCTTCTATCTGATGAGTACTGTATAGAGGGAACTTCGGAGCTTTTGTGTGATTTTGCACATAATAAAGCAAAATAAGTACAAAACAAGAGAGTAAAAATCATTTGCGTATGAATATTACTGTTATTCTACAGAAAAAGAAATCCGTTACTATTGCCTCCTTTTTTTATTTTTTGATACAAAATAAGAGCAATTCAGTTCAAGTGCGTGAGTGGAAATAAGTTTCAGATAATAAGGTATGCTTTTGATTGTTCACTACGAAATGATTTATTCATGAACTAAAACTATGGACAAATATAAATGACTATTCGACTTATTTTGTTGACGACAGTATCGATTATCACTCGGATAAGGTTGTTGTAAATTTTGATGAGGACGTGCATGATGAAACAAACAACAGAAATTTACAATTAGGGCAGCAGAAGCCCTTAAATTTTTCGGTAAATTAATCGATTGGACCGAAAACAACACTAACTCGCTCAAAAATATCAAAAATAGCAAAAATCACTGGAGGCTAAGAAAAAACAAAGTACTATGTTGGACTCCTTAAAATAATATTTATTTAAAATACATAAATACATTAACTGTATATATTAGTTGAACATACCACAGTAGTAATAAACACATTTTTTTTCTTTTCCTATATTCTTATTCTCGATTAAGGATAACAATCTGGGGTCAGGGAATAGACATTGCACGAATTAGTTCGCTCTACTTCGATTTCTCTTACTTCCTCTATTTCATGAATTATTATGGTGATAAATATGGTCATTATTTGATATTTTGTCTTTTCTGTATTTTTTTTTATTTCCTGATGATAACACACTGTTAACGAAATATCTCGAAAATAAACACACAAAAAAGTTTTTTATCTAAGAGTTAGAGAAATGATAGGGAGTGAAGCTTCACTCTTACAACTCCGCTTTTGCACGTTATATTTTTTAAAATTTGGAAGAAAAAAAATATAAAATAAAAAAGTTGCCAGCAACCCATATTTTCGGGCTTAAACCTATTTCTCCACCATGGCATTTCTCGAAACGGAGCTGCATACTAAAGGTTTTATGCATAGCAAGGCATAGGCCGGATGAAGGATTTAGTTCGCCATTACAGCTTCTAAATTTTAGTAAATTTCTTTTCAACAGCTTTAAAATTATACCCATATTGACCACATGCTATGAAAAATACACAAACCTGTACTAGAACTTCAGAAAGTATGGGTTTCGCCACATTTTTATTTCACTTTTTCTTACTTTTCAATTTTCTATCACGAAAGCTATTTTCTTGCTTCAATAAAGTGGAACTGTGCCAAAAATTTAAAAAAAAACTTAAAACATCTTCATATGGGAGGTACCACACCCACTTATCTGATACCGCCAACTTTTTGAATTATGATGTGTATTATCAACGTTTCTATATGGAATAAATTTTGTTACTTTCTCTATTATCCTTCCTTTTAATAGTTAAAATACATAAATTGGACACAACATATCTGCATACATACTTACGTATGTAACACATCTCTAATAAAAAGATTCTATGGACATTGAGAATAAAGTAAAAAAAAAAAATGGCGACTTACGACGATCCATGTTATATTAAAACTTCGCTATTTTCAACTGCAGTTGATTTGTGCCAAGTTTTTCACTGTATTTGGTATAGAAAAGAAGTACTTTAAATTTTATTAGACTTTTAAGCAATTATTAATAAAAATTATTTCTCAAACGAAAATTGATTTTCTTGCGTTTTTCTACACAGAGTTGTAATACACCGCAACAAAACAGGAATGGTAGAATAATATCGGCTTGAATTTATGGCAGAGCACAGGTTTATAATTATAATGTTGTTGCAAGTCAAATTCGCTTGGCAGCCGAACGTCAAATTTTTTGTATATATATATGTTTTGTTAAATATAAGATACCAAAAAAAGAACGCTATTGTGTAGCATCGGCGAAGTAAAATAATTACTAAAATGACTACTAAAACCGAAGCTTTAAAATTTAATACGTCTCCTTGACATCGGAGATGCTACATCACTGCTATATAACAACCAACGTGCAAAAGCAGAGTTATAAGATACTGAAACTTCAACTCCTATCATTTCTCCTACTATCCCGTTCCTATAGTTTCAGCACATTGCACTGCATGTGTAAGGGCCATCTCCTGAGTGGTGGTCCCAGTTAAACAAAAAAAGGCAGGGTTTATTATTATAAGATTGTCGAAAGCCAATTCGGCATACAACACTTTACAAAACCAAGGCAAATTAATTACCAGGTAAACTCACTAGTTAATTCGCCCGTCAGCTGATTCAACGATTTGTAACGTATCTTAAAGCCGAACGTCAATATTTGTATCCTTTAGTGAAAAAGTCAAGAAAAGTATTAGTAAATAATTTATTATTATAATAATAAGAATGCAAAATATATTACTTTTTGTAATAATTAATTTAATTTGAACTCATATTACAATAATTTGACATGTTTTTTTTAGGTTATGATATATTTAACAAAACACATTTATACATAAAATTTTACGTTTGGACGAAAATCGAATTCGCCTTGCGACAATCAATAAACCTTGCCTGCTGGTGTATATTTGCTAAAGGGTGCTTTACATCATAGGCTAATATAGACTCGACATAAACAAAAATAAAAAGGGTTTTCTCAGCTGTGCTATGTAGATCGAAAAGAGAAAGAAAATCATTGGGAAAGCAATGGGTTAGAAGCAATAATTATACATTGCTTTGCACAACAATGTTTAAAAATTATTAGTATTTTTCGTCCACAAAATTTTTGACAAAAGCACACAAAAATATGAAATTTTATTCATTGTGTTGAATTAAATGTATAATTCAACAAAAATATGTGGTTTATCTATTAAGCAAAGGGTAAGTATTTAAATGGAATATATTATTTGACTTCCGACAAGGTATTTATCATAATATCATATATTTTCTTGTCAGGCACCCTTCATCGGAGCAATTGGAAACTAGTTTTATGGTGTTAAATTTGCTTAAGTTGTTCAACTTGATGGTCCTCTACAGCAGTAAGTGCAGGATTCAGTAAATGCGCCGTGAATACGGAATATTAGCCGGCCGCTTGTGTTAATTTTTACATATTGAAGTTGCAGATTAGAAGTTGAAGGTTTTGTAAAATTTCCTTCAATTCTTTTCCTTATACAATATGGACAGGGACTTACATATTACTTTTAGACGATCCGACTTATGGGACAATGTAAAGCAGCCTTTAGTCCCCGTCCATACTGTGAAGCATATGCTGCAAAACTTTTGAGTTTGTTGATGAGAAGGGGAAGAGGAGTGGAAGTATGTACGCTGTTTCATGTACATGCAGTTTTTGTTGAATTTCTTATGTGCATCTTTTGAGATGAGGTGTATTTGACGTTTCATTTTATTTCTTTTCGTTTGGTACACTGTTAACTTCTATCATAATAATAGCTACCCTGTTTTATTGTTAATTTTTTGTGAAATATAATCAAAAATTTAAAAAAAAAATATAAAATTATATAAAAATTATTATATAATTTTTCTTCTTAGCGTCCATTTTGCTTCAAATTATACCTTGTGCTTCAAATGTGTATCCAAAAAAAATATTCACACCTTCTGTCACAGGGTAGTTATTTTATATTTACATTCGGTATTGAGAAATGTCAAAAAAAATTAAAAAAAGAAGATAGAAGGGAGGAATAAAAAATACTAAACATGAAGCAAAAGATTCATGTATGGACACTGCTGCACTTTCAAAAGAGAATTCAAAAAAGTTTTGCAGCAAATGTTTCACAATATGGACGGGGACTTAGGAAACTAAACTATTAGCAGCTGTGCTGAACTCGCCGTGAAACGACATAAATAATAATCTTAATAGAGTACAAAGAAAATTTAAAGAAAAAATTCGAAGAAATATTAAAGAAAATATGGGTGGCAAAAGTTACTTTTGTGACTACTGCTGGTGTTATATGAAAAACGACAAAAACATTCGTAAAACTCACAATGAAGGCATGCAACACAACATAATAAAAACGTCCTTTATGAGAAAATATGTTGGTAAGTTAAAAAATCTGTGGGTGGGAGGTAAACTACACTAACTCCATTTTTTTTAAATATGTATCTATTGCCTCATGTAGAAAAGTCGTAACTCGTACTTTTTACGAAATTGGCGTTTTCAGTGATCCTAATACACAAAAAGACCTCGTCACAAGGATTTACATTTTGATAATTTCATTGTAATAATAACTGTTTCTATTATGTTTTTACCTTCTCCTGTACAGTTAGAATTATTTGCGTGGGCCTTAATACCAACGGTATGCTGTTGGAATCAGAATTTTTTTTTTCTCTATCGGTAGGAAAATTCCAATAAGTCCAATCTAATGTAGTTTTCGAAGCATTGGACAGTACCAATACCATCATGGGAAGTAAAGAATACTGTTTTCATAAGTAACGGTAATATTAGATATAGTACATATCACATAATTTTATTAAAGACATCATAGAAATATAAAATAATATTAGAGTTATACATATATAATATTTGGGGTAAGGCAAATATTAAATGCAGAGATTGAAGCATTAATTATTTTTAACATGTTTTTTGGGTCTCCTGTAAAATTTGCAAAATGTGACTTCTGTAGTTTACCAACAGGTATGTAGTATATATGTTGTTTTTTTATAACTACCTATAAAAGCTTTACAAATTTTTTTATATAGTATTAAAAATACTTTCAATTCTCATTCGATCGAATCGAAGATACTCTTACTGAATAATATACGTATGTATGAACATATTTCTATCTTTTCTTTTTCAGACCCTACAAAGCTTTATGACGAAGAAATTAAGAAACAACCATGTTCTCGCTATCGTAAAGGGTACTGCAAATATGACTTGTATTGCCAGTTTACACATTTTAATCAGGCTCAGTTAAAAGGATTAGAAGTAATTGTTGAAAACTTAAAAACAAAATGCAAACCCAATCGAACGAATAGAAAACATTTTATTTCAAAATCGGCAGAAATTCTTAACCATACGTGGCAAAACAAAATTACAAAAAAGAATTTTAAATCTTTACCACCAAAGCTACCGCCATCTTTACGACCTCTATTTTTAAAAAGATTATTAAAATTAAATGAAAAAATAAAAAAATGGGGTGACTAGGTTGATGGAATGAAACTTATTCATTTTATGTTATATTTTATTCATATATTTCTTTAAGATAATAACTTTACAACTTTTTCCATAGTATTGTCAATATTCAAACTAAGGTTTAGCGATTTGCCAAATTCAGAAAAATAACTTTTGCAATCTATACCACTAAAATTCTCAGTACGTGGATCGGTTAAATGAGCTAATAGAAAATAAATTAAATGTTCTGAAATGAAATATTGAAAAATATGTATTCCGTGAATAATTAATTTTTTTTAATCTTACCAAATCGGAGATCAATTGCAAAATACAACGCAGAACTTCCACTTCTGCGATCACCCGTTTGCAAAAGCTTTTGTTTTAAATCATGATTATCAACAGTATATAAATCTGTCTCTTCGTCGACTGCCATTTGATGGCATACTTCTTCATAGTAATCTTTGAACTGCTTTTTTAGTACAAATTCATCCGTTTCTAGTTCATCTAAGGGACATTTGTAAAAAAATTTTGTTACCAGACGTTCATCCAATATATTTATTAAGCGTTCGGTCAACAAATAACGATCTAGTCTAACAGCCATATGTAAAGCTGTATAACCATCGTCGTTTAGCGTAAGAAGTAACTTTAAATCTATATATTGCATTAAGTGATCGAAAGATGCAACAGTTATGTCATTTAATATTGCCAAATGTATAACAGTATTTGAATCGGCATCCAAACTATTAGGATTAAGACCTTTTTTCAGTAATAGATTTACAATTGAAGGATCACAAGTGTTTAGTACAGCCAGTTGTAATAAATCCTATAATGGAGTATTAGCTTTTTGAGAGCAGGCATTTTTTATAGTAATATTTCATTCGTCACTAATAAATCATAAATTAGCTTAATTTATTATTATACAAATTTATCCATTTACCTCATCCTCTTCCGTCAATATATGGTTGATATCTACACGTTTATAGGATTGCCATATTAAAATATGCATATTTAGCTTGTTGGTTTGATTTCTAATAACAGCATCTTGTATGGGCCTACAAATAGAAATTAATAGATATTTTGGTCAAGCACGATGTTATTATACATACAAAAGTCCATTTTCGAGTGGAAAACTGCTTTGTTCAATTTCTTCTATATGATTCGCTTCACTATCTTCATATATATTAACAACATCTGAACTACATTCTGACATACAAAATGAATTGAAGCGTGGTCGTTTGGGCGATTTAAGTCTTTGAAGTTCCACTTTAGTAACAGTCGTTGACGTACTACTTACAGTACATGATTTTGGTTTATTTACTTTTGTTAAATGTTTTGAGCGCGATTCTTTGTTGGCTTGAGGTAAAGAGACTTTACGTTTCCTTTTTTTTTTTTTTAAAATCTCTACAGAAATTGGAATATCTTTAACATTTAAAGTGTCACTTTCACCGCCATTACTGTGGTTTAAAACATCATTCTCCGTTGAACCGTCTGAGCAGACTTTCCCACTTTTTTCAGTAATGGATAATGATTTAAACTCAATGGGGTCAGTTTGCGTTCCAACTGTTTTGCGTTCCGTTGAATGGTGGTTGTTAATAACGTTTAACAATTTTCTTTGCATTTCTTTGTCGGGAAGCCTCATTAAAGCTTGAAATAATTCTTTGTTTTCCATCAGCATACGCTTCCGTTGATGAAACACTTCTGGTTTCAGTGCTGCCGAATGTGCAGATTTTTTATCTTTAGATACAATTCCATCCCTTGGAGCACTGTTTCTTAAAACAGTAACTTTTCTCAAAGGCGCCATTGCGATAGTTTTGGTTGACGATACAATATGTATAAAAGCTATTTTATTCGAGTTCTCTACACTTTTCTTTGTGACTTTATCCACAGTAGCATTATTTTCATCCAGATTTCGAACTGTTATCGTTACCAAAGAATACTATATGTAGTTTATGATCATTATAAAATCGGTCAAAAGTAATAGATAAATAGTAGCAAACTTTTTTGCGGTGCATCCCCATAATAAGGCAAATTTAACAAATGTTTTCAAAGGTGTATCTACACGACACAATTTTCATATATTAGTGCTGGCAGCTACGAAATTTGTTGGAACGTTTCATTTTCTCACAGCACTAAAATTTTAAAAATTTGAAATTGACTTTTTAGTTTAGTTTAGGTATCTGTGTGTTCAATTGTGGTTATTTGCGTTCCCAAAAGTTCCGGTACTTTTGTTATACACTTGGAACAGACATATTTTGTGGTAAATATTATGGTTTTTTGTTATTTGTTGAGAGTGTCAAAACCTACTTTTGTTTCTTCTCTATTCCAGTACATGTTTTTGACAAAGATAAAAAATTTACACAAACAAAAATGCGCAGGTTTGTTGAAGTAGTACACCAAACGTTACTACTTAGTTGAATATGCCTTGAAATATTCTTTGTTTGGATATAGCCTTTGACCATATTCACACTACAACAATTGTGCTGGCATAATGCATCCTACAGACGGAGGAAAATTGATTAGAACATGATCATATTTTTGCAAATGTTTCTCCGTTTGAAGTAATGTTTCTTATTGAAATTCGTGTTTCCTCTCATGTGTCGAAATATCAAAATTTTTTCATGTTCCAAATACAATGTTCCCTCGTCTGTATTGTTGTTTCCTGTTTTTGCTTTTTTATTTCGTTGAGAGCGGTCGTGCCGTTAAATGTGTTTAAAGTCGCGGAGTAAAGGAAATTAATTCAATAAAAAATAAGAAAAATGGCTGCAATCGAAAGAATTGGGTAAATTTTATACATTTGTATAAAAAATTACTAGAATTATGGGTCATTAGATCTGAAGATTATAAAAACTAAAAATCAATTATAATAATAGCAGTAAAATTTGTTTTTTTCTCGTATAGTAGTTGTATCATCAACAATCGTTAATACACAAGTGATGGTTCTTTTTTTGGTTCCCTCGTCTGGATTGAAAAATGGCACTTTGAAAGAAACACATGTGTACGGCAATGTTCCTTCCGCCTGTAGGCTGTATAACATGCAAATTCGGTGAAGGGAAGGGTTTTTGTTTGGAATCATTTTTCAACAAGCAGCACAAAATTAATCAATATGCACATACGAAATGAATAAATAAAATATGAACCCACACACAAAGCTGTGTATACGTATACATTTAATGCCAGATGAATTATACTAGTGGATATTTGTGTGTTTTGAAACAAACAAAAAGACCTAGTGTGAATTGGCAAGGTCTATTTATTACCTTACAACAATGAACAACACAAAAAACAAGAGGCATTTTGTTTCTGCTAAGTCCCCGTCCATATTGTGAAACATTTGCTGCAAAACTTTTGAGTTTGTCGACGAGAAGGGGAAGAGGAGTGGAAGTATGTACGCTGTTTCATGTACATGCAGGTTTTGTTGAATTTCTTATTTACATCTTTTGAGATGAGGTGTATTTGACGTTTCATTTTATTTCTTTTCGTTTGGTATACTGTTAACTTCTATCATAATAATAGCTACCCTGTTTTATTGTTAATTTTTTGTGAAATATAATCAAAAATTTAAAAAAAAAAATATAAAATTATATAAAAATTATTATATAATTTTTCTTCTTAGCGTCCATTTTGCTTCAAATTATACCTTGTGCTTCAAATGTGTATCCAAAAAAAATATTCACACCTTCTGTCACAGGGTAGTTATTTTATATTTACATTCGGTATTGAGAAATGTCAAAAAAAATTAAAGAAAGAAGATAGAAGGGAGGAATAAAAAATACTAAACATGAAGCAAAAGTTTCATGTATGGACACTGCTGAAGCTTCAAAAGAGAATTCAAAAAAGTTTTGCAGCAAATGTTTCACAATATGGACGGGGACTAATTAACTTTGGATGTCATAAAAAGAGACTACTACTCTCTCAAAAGTAAACACATACAGGCTCTCTAGCAAGAAAACCGTTAATTTCATTTATGTATGCCTTAATTGCTTTTGCAACCAAGAATGATTAAATAAAGATTACGCCTTGCGCATGATTTACCGTTTGATGACGTTTGCATCCCCTCGAAGAGATTGCCAAATGTTTATTATATGCAAAACTAATACTTTCTCGTACAAAATTTATATTTTATACTACATTTGGCAACTCTTCACACAATTTACACAGAGAGATCTCAAACAAGCAAATGAAATCGATTTTATCAAAGTTAAAGCTTTGTGTTGAATTTTATAATAAATTGTGCTATATTTTATAATAAATATATTTAAATAATTATTAAATAATAAATAAGTGTAAAAAACTTACTTTATAAAGCTCATAAGCTGTAAACAAAAAACACAAATAGAAGTGAAAAGAGAACAAAAAGAACAAGCATGAAATGCGCAGTGGGCAATTGCAAACAAAGTAACAGCAAAAAAACAAGTGAGAAATTAATTGTGTTACAATGTAATATTGCTATCAAAATTTTTTTGTTTTCATAAAGCTGTGTCATTATATAGTTTTCCAAGAGATGAAGCTCAAAGGAAGTTATGGGTGAAATTTTGCAAGCGTGTAAAGCCTGTAAATGCTGAAAAAGAAAAAATTTGTGCTTTACATTTTAAGCAAGAGGATTTTGAAAGAAATTTAATATATGAAATGGGTAAGGTACCACATAATCAATTCTTTAAGTCCGTTAATAAGTCGTTATAGGATTTAGTAAACGAAGTACTAAGAAATTAAAACCCAATGCAGTTCCGTCCTTAGAAAATACTATTATTGATAGTGAAAAGAAAACTGCTGATGGCACTGAAGAAGATGAAACAAAAAAACAAATAAATAATCAAAAAAGTTTAAAAGTAAAATGTGTAAATGCCGAATTGCCGACTGACACTGAAGAAGATGGCCTCCAAAGTTACACTAAAACTTTGGAATTGAAAATGTATGTTAGTATTTAAAAAAACAACAAATAATTATTTAAATCGTTTCTAGAGAATCACTTCTTAAGGAGAATTGTTCGCTGAAAATGGCAAAAAGTCAATGTGATGTGACAATAAAAAATTTATCTTGTCGTATTCAAAAACTAAGCTTTGCAAACTCAAATCTCGAGAAGGCACTGAGGCGTTTGTTTACTGAGGGTCAAATAAAAAAACTAAAAAGCGGTGATAAAAGACAAAATTTTACCGAAACAGACATTGCTCAATCTATCACCCTATACTCAGCGAGTGCCAGAGCTTACAAACTTTTAAGGAAGAAACATTTCCCACTTCCATCGGTGAGAACGTTGCAAAGATGGTCGGAAAAATTGGACATGTCGAAAGGTATTTTGGAGCCTGTTGTGAAACTACTATCTGCGGCCAACCAAATGTCAGAAACTGAAAAAGTATGTGTGTTGAGTTTTGATGAGATGAAGGCAAAAAAAAAGTATTGCTATGACAAGTCAGCAGATTTAGTGCTAGAACCAGCTAATTATATCCAAGTGGCCTTGCTAAGAGGTAAGTTATTTGTATCAAAATCAAGAATTTTTAGAACCTTTGTTAATTCGCTCGAAGGTTTAATTTCAAATTGGAAGCAACCCATATATTATGACTATGATACCCATATGTCAAAAAGTATTTTATTCAATATATTGAATACTATGAAGCAGAGTGGCTTTACAATTGTGGCCATTGTTTGTGACTTAGGTGGAGGTAACAGAAAACTGTTCAGTGAACTTGAAGTTGATTACGAAAAACCATGGTATGTTTTATGTAAATATGCCTCAATAATTTTTTCAAATTTTTTTTTTGTATGAATATACGTAACATATGTATATATGTAGGTTTTTGTTCGATGAAATCAAAATTTTTGTTTTTAATGATGTTCTTCATTTGATAAAACTTTTGAGAAATCATTTCATTGATGGTGGGTTTATCATTAACGAAATAGAAGTCAAAAAGGATATAATTTTAAGTCTCCTATCCCTCCAATCAAATGACTTGCAGATCACGCATAAAATATCACCACACAATTTATGTGTGGTCGGACCTGAAAGGCAAAAGGTTAAACTGGCCACGAAACTTTTTTCACATACAATTTCGCAATCTATAACACGAGCCGCCAGTTTGGGATATTTGAGCAACGAAAATTGGAGCGAGTGCAGTCAACTCTTTAAACTCGTAATTACTTACAAAATATAATTTTTCTAGAACATACCTAAACTACTTAAGAAATTTCACTTAACTAGGTAAATGACTGGTTCGATGTTATGAATTCGAGAGTACCGAGACAGGATACCAGAGACCGATTACACGCATATGGTTTAGCACTTGAAAAACAAAATATCATTATAAATAATATGTCGCAAATGATGTCAGAGATCCGTGTGATTGGCGTGATTGGCAAAAAGTCTATGCTACCTTTCCAAAAAGGTTGAAAATTATATTGTACTCTAAAAATTTGTGACACAGATTTATTTCTTTTGACATAAATGTATTCTACAGGTATCATTCAATCTAATAAAGCATTACAAATGCTATATATTGAACTTAAAAGTCGATATAATATTGAGTATTTGCTAACGTATCGGTTTAATCAAGATGTGCTGGAAAATTTTTTTGGAATAATTAGGTCGAAAGGCGGACTTCACGATCACCCTGATCGAGAAGAATTCAAATATAGACTTCGATCATATTTAATGGGGTCTAACGAAGGCATTTTGGGTAGTAATGCAAATGTAGAAGTTGACAATATACCCGATTTAGATGTAGATAATTTTTTAACGGGTAAGTTGAAAGCTTAAATTTTAAATAACACAAAGTTTTATAAACTTTGTGATTTCTTCAGGTACTGTACTTAAGAGTGTTAACCGTAACATTCAGGCAGATGTTTTGGCTACAGAAACTAACCAAAGCGAAATAGAAAATATGGAATATGATGGTTTAGAGAACTTGGCCGGATATATTTGCCACAAACTGAAGAATGAAAATCCTGATCTTGTGAGTAATTCTTCAACCGAACGCAATTATTCATGGGTTAATCACTTAAGTGAAGGTGGACTTAGTAAGCCATCAACTTCGTTAATGAACACGCTAATACTGTGTGACTCAATTTTTTCCAAATTGAATGGCGACAAATTATTACTCGCAAGTGGATATTTACAAAAGCATTTGTTGGAAGCAAAAGAAATTGAAGACAGTGATGACGTAAAAAAACTTTTTTTTAGATGTAGAATGTATTTTAGAATTAGAAAACTAAATTCTGAAATTGTTGAAAGCACGTATAAGAGAAAGAGAAAGTATAGTAAAATAACAAACTAAAAATTCTATAAATATTCTTTAAAGATTTTTATTTTTAAGTAAAATAACAACAACAAATTTTGGAATGGGGAAAAAGGGAAATAATTAACACTTGGGTTCACTATTTATATGTATAAAATATTTAAATAAAAATAAATGGAAAATAAAATAGTTCTTTAAAATTGTTTATTATCAAACTGAATTTGCCCCACTGTCCTGTTTTTACAATAACATAATAGTTCTTCAGCTGAGTTTTATTAGCCAATCAGAATACATGTTGAGTGACGTCAGAGTTCCATCATGCGCAGAAAAGTATTTTTATTTTAGTTTGTTGGTGTAATCTTTATTTAATCATTCTTGTTTGCAACTATCTCTCCAAAAAAAAGAAATGAGTAAAATTGTTAATTGTGCGCTCTCTCAAATAAAACAAATATGTTAAAATGTAAAGAAATTTTGACAGTCGAGTTTAAATTACTTGTAAAACACATCATAGAATACCTAGAAGCACAAAGTATACAGAGGCGTCAGTTCAAAGCAGCGAACGAGCAGAGAAAGAGACATCATCAAGAGATTTGCTGTCTCTTTTACCCCCTAACTCTGTTCGGTGATTCCTTTTTCTTCTAAATTCCTCAATATTGTTGTTTTGTTTTGGTTTTTATTTTCTAGATGTGAAAATTAAACGTGTTTTTTCATCTACTTTATGTTCACAATTTCGCAATTTTTAGCACGACAATGTTACAAACATAGGTTATAGGATTCTGTGGTTACAAAACACAACAATGTGTTGTTTTGTGTTATGAAAATTATTTACTATGAAAATTAATTTCATTTATTAAAACAAATAGATACCAAAAAATCACGAGATCACTAAAATGTTATTTTATTGGCTTATGCACAACAAATTTCTTTTTGTGTTAATATTATAGGTAAAAACATAGTGAAGCTTGTTTTAATAGTGTTTTGTGTTAATAAAGAAAAAAAAACATAGCGAAGCTAAAAAATTACCAAAAAGAAATTTGTCAGTATTTTGGTGTTTTGTGGTGAAAAATTTTGTTAACATAAGCCACAATTTGTGCATAAGAACAAATTTATAATTTCTTGAGGTTTTCTTTGTTTTAATTGTGTTTTGTGTTAATATTTTAGTAAAAAAAAACATAGTGCAGCTTGTTTTAATGGTGTTTTGTGGTTCTAATCGTGTTTTGTGTTAATAAAGCAAAAAAAACATAGCAAAGCTAAAAAATTACCAAAAAGAAATTTGTTGTGCATAAGCCAATAAAATAACATTTTAGTGATCTTGTGATTTTTTGGTATCTATTTGTTTTAATAAATGAAATTAATTTTCATAGTACATAATTTTCATAACACAAAACACCACATTGTTATGTTTTGTAACCACAGATTCCTATAACCTATTGTAACATTGTCGTGCTAAAAATTGCGAAATTGTGAGCATAAAGTAGATGAAAAATACGGCTAATTTTCACATCTAGAAAATAAAAATCAAAACAAAACAACAATATTAAGGAATTTAGAAGAAAAAGGAATCACCGAACAAAGTTAGGGGGTAAAAGAGAAAGTAAATCTCTAGATGATGTCTCTTTCTCTGCTCGTTCGCTGCTTTGAACTGACGCTTCTGTATATTTTGTGCTTCACAGTATGGACGGGGACTAATTGATAAAATTTAATTTCATATATAAACAAAAATAAATCAATTTGTATTAATTCAAAGCTCTTGCTAAAAGTGCAAAGAAAAAAAATGTCGAAATTACAGTGTTCCTATTGCTTTCTGGATATAATAGATGATAGTTGTTTGCACTGCGTTAACTGTGGCGATAAAGTGCACATTAAATGCCTAAAACATGCCAGTACTCCCGGAGATTTACTAGGAGATGTATTTTTCGATTTTACATGTGCAAATTGTATGCAACTGAAGTTCAATAAACCATCAACATTTAAAAACAAACACGCTAACACTAATGTAGACATTATACGGGAAAAATTTGTACGACAACGAATGCCATGGCTTCTAATAATAGCAATATCTTTGTATAATTTATCGATTAAATCAAAAGGTTTGAGTCGTAATGGATATTTTCACTGGAGAACACACATAGTTAATTTCATTGATAAAAATTGGGATTTTCTTTTTGATCCCTCAATGTAAGTTGGTAATTTTAATATGATATACTTGTTGTGCATATTGAATAAATATATATTGTTGAGAGTTCTCACGTTATTAATAGTGTTATTTTACGATTTATATATGTATACTTGCATGGGTAAGATGGTCGTTAGGTTGGTATAACTTCAATAGTATTCAGTAATATTTAAGTTTGACCATATATTACAATTATTTGTATTACTTTTAGTATATAAATTATAATAACCACGACTTATGCAGAAATATTTTATATTATCAAGAGTTTATTAACTCATTGTAACTATAAAATAAGTTGGTAATTTTTGATTAAAATGTTGTAACTTGTACTTGTATTTCGACAGAAAACGTCGAAAAAAATGGACAGGTTCAATTTCAGGTGCATTATCACATAACAGCCCAAAATATTTTACTTCTGGGCAGGAAATATTTGAAGAAACTGGTTGGTGGAAGTTAACACATGCCAATAAGACACCAAAAAATATCTTTAATTTGTGTAAGTTTCATCCATAATTGAAAGTACGATGCAGAAAAGAACAAAATAAAATATCTCTTTTTTTTAATAAGTGTATTGAAGAAATGCTTGATGAAATCACGCATTAATATTTTTTATTATTTGCAGATCAGAAAGAATGTTTCAAACGTCAAAAAATTCGTCAAAATAAACGACATCAAGAAGAAAGTTATACAAGCGATGCATCAACATACGACAATGAAAATAAACGAGTTAAATATCATGACTCTGAGGAAAATTTATTTACGACGGATTCATGTGGTCGTACCATGTAAGTTGGGTTTTATATAAAAAATAACAGTATCACCGTTATATTTAACATTTTAGTCCTTATATGGGTCGCAAACCTAAAGTAGCAAAGCCTCTCAATGTATTGGATGATGATTTATTAAACAAAAATAGTTCCCATACAATACCAAGACTTGATGATCCCGCCATGCCTTTAAATACAGTACAATCCAGTTTAATGGATTTCTTAGCTGAGAGTTTAGCAAGTGATGATCTAAACATGTTTAATTCATTGCCAAATATTGCACCAGAACCATTCGTAGAGAGAGCCGATAAAAATGATATCTTACCTTTACTGGAAAGCCATAACGACAATACCAATCTCTTTGATAATTCATCATTGTTAAAACCTGACTCATTGGATTTAAATGGTCATCTGTATAATGATTTTAACTCTCAAGTATTGCTAAATGAAAAACTGAAAAGTTTATATACAAATCCACAATTTGCTGTAGATCAACAGGACACTTTTAATATTTCCCCTAACGAAGGGTGTGGGATAGGAAAAAATTTACAAGATAATATGGAACAATTGTATGTATAACTAAAAAACTTTTTATACTTTTAATAGTACTTCATTAAATTAAATTCAGTCATCGATCTCACTCAAAGTATACAGAAGTGTTTTATCGACGATCTTTTGTTATTGGATAACGGTTTAATATTTTTACAGTTTTTCTAGTGTACACTTTCTTGGATTTTAATTTCATATAAACACGTATATTCTCTTAAATTAAAAAAGACAAAAAGAAATAAAAAATCCGTATAAAACCAAAAAAAACAAAAAATTTAAAATGGGCTCTGAGCCGCCGGACTCAAATAGATTCTCCGAATTAGAAGATTATATTAAGTCTACTTCCATCTTCCAACTTTACCGCCCGTTAAACGAAATATACTTAGTGATCCAAAATACTTTATAATATCATCTGATAACATTAATCTAACCAAATTAAGTCTTTTTATTATCCATAAGGGTCTAAATGCTATATCTACCTTAATCGATTCCATAAGCCAACTAAGAGATGGAAACCTTCTACTACTAGTACGTAATGAAGTTATAGCTGAAAAGTTCCTTAGGGCGAAAACATTAGCAGGAATTTGTTAAATTACATGAAACATTAAATCAAGTTAAAGGAATCATTTACGCACCATGCCTAGCAAAAGTTTCAGACGAAGAAATAGTAACTGAACTAAACCCGAGGGTGTTTTTTCGGTATACAAATATACTTCCACTGAGAAGATGGTACCAAATCTCACAACGGACACATGGTTCTAACATTCAACCTTTATAATCTTCCAAAAAAAATAGATGTAGCCTCGTACAAAGTACGAGTTAAGACTTACTTTCCGAACCCTATACGATATCGTAATTGCCATATTGAGCCATACTCTTAATAAATGTTCTAATCCAGCTATTTTTGAAAATTACAATTCATCACCTCATACACCAAATGCTTGCACACGATTGCAATGTGTTAATTGTAATAATGAACACTCTTCACCCGATAGAAACTGCTCACGATATATTCAGGAGAAAGAAATTATAAAAATCAAAACAATCGAAAAATGTTCATATGGCATGGCTAAACGTAAATATCAAATTAATGCAAAAGCAAACCAACAACAGCAACAACCACAACACCAAACGGAGACACAATCATTTTCAGAAATATCTAGAAACACAAGAAATGTAAAGGATCACTTAAATAAAACAGTACCAAAAAGGACTGCACCACCACCTAACACAGACAAGGATACCAAAATACCACTTTGACAGGAAGCATCATGCTCTTCATCAAATGAAATTTCCGTTGAGGTAATAACCCCAAAATCTACAACAAAAAATAACTGTTAAAAATAAAACATACAACAAAAATAACAATGAAATCTTAACTACAACAGCTAAAACAAAAGGTAAAAAAGAAATCAAAAAATTCAATAGATGACAATAATACTACTTCTGAAGAAGAAAATTACAAAAACGCTACAATTCCAATAAATTTATCTTCCCCTTTTGGGTCTCGGCCTAATTTTAATCCAAAATATCTAATCAACCTTGCAAACTGGAAAAAATTTTCAAACCTCGTTGATATTGAACTTGGAAATATACCTCAATACACAAACATAAATAAAGAAGCCTCCTGCATTCGAAAAGCCATTCGAACAGCTCCAAACATTTCTATACCACAATCATCACGAAAAAGAAAATCTAGTGTACATTGGTGGAACAAAGAACTTCATTCTTAGATCAAAAAAAATTGAATCATGGAAAATTTTTAAAAAATCACCGACAACAGCAAATCTGATTGCCTTTAAAAAAGATAATGCAAAATTTCGAATGGAAATGAAAAAATATAAGAAAATCAGTTTTCAAGAGTTTAGAACCGAAATATGGTGAAATATGGAGCAAAATAAATAGGTTGTCAAATAATATTGTGAACAAGCAAATTTTAGCCATAGAATGTAATAATGTAATTGTTACAGATCCTATTCAAATAGCTGATTCTTTTGGTGATAAATGGTCTGACTACTCATCTAGCACAAATTTTTCTGAACAATTCAACTATCTCAGTAATAAATCAAAAAATTCAAAACCTGGTTATGTAACGAATATTAATGCACTTACTATTGAAAAGGACATTACAATGGTGGAATTATTATGTTGTTTACCAAAAGTTAAGGGATCAACACCAGGATTTGACAGAATCTCGTACAGAATGATAAAAGAACTAAACCCTCAATCAAAAAGGAAAATATTGGCTCTGTATAATAATGTACTGTGTACTGGTAATATTCCAACCGACTGGAAAACGGCTATTATTGTACCAATTCCTAAAACAAAAGACGTTACACCCCAAATAAAAGCTTACAGACCGATATCTTTATTACCATGTTTGAGTAAAGTTTTAGAAAAAATAGTTGCTTCTCGACTATATTGGTTTACAGGTCGCATTCAAAACCGGCATAGCATGTGCAGATGTTTTATTGCACATCGATTACTATGTATCTAAAGCACTATCATCTCGTAATCACATATCAGTGCTCTCCATATACTTCGAAAAGGCGTTCGACAGAATTGGAGCTAATGTAATTTGGAATCTTTGCATAAATAGAAAGTTGGTCCCAAAATATCTAATTTCATCAGAATGTCCTTAAACAAACGTAAATTCCGTGTAAGAATCAATTACACATATTTAAGATTGTACCCACTGCACAATGGTATTCCACAGGGATCTCCATTGTCAGTCATACTGTTCACTATTGCTTTTGGTGAAATAAGCTTACTACTTAATAAATTTAAATATTTGGATCACTGTATCTATGCAGACGATCTCTATATTTTTTGCAAAAAGAACAACAATCTTGAAGTCAACGATGTCTTACAAACTGCGTTAAATAAATTACAAGACTGGTCTATTAAATCTAGTGCAATGATATCTATTAATAAGACGAAAAGACTACACGTCTGTGATAAGAGATTATGTGACATTATTTCTTACAACATTTGCATTAACGGCATCAATATAGAAAACGTTAACAAAATGAGGTTATTAGGTATTATTTTTACTAGAAATTATCTATGGAAGGAACATTTTCTAAATTTAAAGAAGTCATTGATTCCAAGGGTAAAAATAATTGTTTAAATGTCGAGTAAACGCTCGAATATTCATATTGACACACTTATCTATCTTGCTAAAACATTGATTCTCAGTAAAATTGATTATGGTCTATATTTAACCGGCAATACAAATAAATCCACTATAATACTATCAGAGGAACATATCATCAAGCTATAAGATCAAGTTTATACGCATTTAGAACCACACCAACCAATAAGATCTTGGCAGAATCAGGACTACCATCTCTTGAAGATCGAATTTTCGAATCCAAATTAAAATTAATCCCTAAGTTAATATTTCAGACCAACTCTGTAGTTGATAACGATGTTCAGAAATATCTAAATTCGAAAAGGGTATAGAGAAAAATTTCTGCTTTTGGAGAATCCCTGAGAATTGCATCATCTCTGAATATTGACCTAATAACTAAACCTGCAAAATACATAAACCCTCCCTGCGTACTTCCTACAAATTTATGTGACCTGTCCATTTCAAAATTTGCAAAGGAGAACACACCAAAAGGCACCTATAGACAACTTTACCTGGAAAAAGAAAATGAATTGTTAAACCAGGGTTGGAACTTATTATTTACTGATGGCTCTAAACTTGATAATGGTATATGCCGTAGTTAACAGCAAGGATGAAATACTCCAAGTAAAAATTCTTCCAACGCTATCATCTTTTTTCTCAGCAGAAGCTTCAGCCACACATGGTGCTTTAAAATTGACACTGGAATACAATATTAATAGTGTAATATGTACTGACAGTTTATCTGTCGTTAGATCGATAAACAATGTACAATCGCGTAATTGCGATATTATAAATAAAATTCGTGATTTACTAACTATTCATCCACACCAACTCAGAATACAGATAAGAGGGAATGAAAAAGTGGACGTGACTGCTAGACAGGCCTGTACAGCCCCGATCGTCATGGAACTAATACATGAAAAAACAGATGTTAAACGTTTTACTGAAAAACACATTGATGAAAAAATAACCTCAGTAGAGCCAATATTATCACCCACACTATAAAGAGATAAATAAGGATTATAGACAACTTATTTATCCAACAAGTTTAAAAAGAATGCAAATTCAGATCTTTTCTCGTTTACGTCTGGGACATTCTTCAGTTACACATAGTTTTCTTATGAAGGAAGAACCAAAACCACTGTGTAACGTACATATGTAGCTGTGATTTAAATAAAAGACATATTCTCTTGGAGTGCACACAATACCAAAACATAAGAAACAGAATATTTGGAACATGTCATCCTATGGAACTACTACGGTTTCCCACTGTGGATAACATAATCAAAATTAATGAGTTTATTACAAGTTTGAGAATTAATATTTAATTGGCATTAGATAAGTAACATGTAAAAAAAATTTTATATTTAATTTGACTTTAATAATACATATATTTTTTTATTTTTCTTTTTTTCTCACCTAGAGCAGATAGCCTATGTAGCTTGTGCTCTTTCTTAACTGTATTAGTACCTGTAATTTATTTACAATTCTAAAAAATAATAATAATATATTAAATTATTATAGACAAAATATACATCCAAATTTATTCGAAGGGATTAACGAGGGAAATACTGCCACTGCTGTGGTGCCAAAACTTGAAATTCTTGATGAAGAACATGAGCAAGAAACCGAAGAAGAAGAAGGTGATTCAGACAGTGACGAATTTCAACCACGTATTGTTCAAATAACAAATTTCCAACAATTACGAACTGAAAGTTACTCATGTTTTTCTGCGGTTGGTGTTACTATCAAAAAGGATAAATTAGCATCTGATACAGAGGTGGCGAAGGTTAAGAACCAAGCAAATGTAGCAGAAAATAGTGATGACAATTTGTCTGACAATAATGATAGTAAAACATTTAGTGTTAATAGACCAAGTTTATTCACAAAACAGCAAAAACGGCAGTGGCCGTGGTTAATAGATAATCGTACGGATATTGTAGAAAATGAATTGAAAGAAGAAACTGAATCGTTAAATAATTCTGAGTAAGTTCCTCTTAATTCTTAATTTTTCTTTCATACTGTATTAATAATGCGTTTTATAAGACTAATACCAATGAGTGAATACGAAGAAAAGGACTTGTTACAGAAATTACGTAAAATTTTTAATTTTGAAGAGAAATGCAAATTACACATATCTCCACACATTCGAAGATTTTATAGGAAAATGTGCATACGGGAATGGAAGCGAGAACATGGTACACGAATGTTTAATATAGATGATTATGTGGATGGAAAAAAACGTCACATTAGAACACAGTCTAATGAAAAAGATACAATTTTAGAACGATATCAAGTAATTTAGTAAACTTCAGTTTGATATAAAATACTCATATTACTATGTTCTTTTACATTAACTGAATTTATTTTGGGAATATTCATTTATATATATGATTCTAATTGTGCTTTTTCCCTTATAAACTATATGTGAAATTTATTATTACATACCTTACGATATTCTCATACAGTATGAAAAATATCATAAAGCATTTTATTACAAAAGCAACTCAATAATTGAGGAGGAAAGCATATCGATATAGTACTATTTCGCTAACGCTTACTTAGCTCATCAGTGGATTTTCCTAATTTCTGAATACAAACCCAAGATCTATATGTTTCAAATTCAATTAATCAAACGAGAATTGAATATTAAACATACAAACCAAAAAATCTATAAACAAAAACAACAATCCATGAGTTTACTTTTATAACACACACACATTTCTATTTTTTTGCTTTTATTCTCATCTACACTAGACTTGCCATCGGCCAGCATAACTAATGTATTTTGAATCAAATGAAAAAATTAAAAAATGAAACAAAACAAAAGAATATCAAAATTTAATACCGTGCACATGTAGTATTTTATATTAACTGAATTTATTTTGGGAATATTCATTTATATATATGATTCTAATTGTGCTTTTTCCCTTATAAACTATATGTGAAATTTATTATTACATACCTTATGATATTCTCATACAGTATGAAAAATATCATAAAGCATTTTATTACAAAAGCAACTCAATAATTGAGGAGGAAAGCATATCCATATAGTACTATTTCGCTAACGCTTACTTACCTCATCAGTGGATTTTCCTAATTTCTGAATACAAACCCAAGATCTATATGTTTAAAATTCAATTAATCAAACGAGAATTGTTTGAATATTAAACATACAAACCAAAAAATCTATAAACAAAAACATAACAATCCATGAATTTACTTTTATAACACACACACATTTCTATTTTTAGTTTTTTTTTTTTTTTTTTTTTTTTTTTTTTTTTTTTTAATGATGAACTAAGTAAGCGTTAGCGAAATAGTACTATATGGATATGCTTTCCTCCTCAATTATTGAGTTGCTTTTGTAATAAAATGCTTTATGATATTTTTCATACTGTATGAGAATATCATAAGGTATTTAATAATAAATTTCACATATAGTTTATAAGGGAAAAAGCACAATTAGAATCATATATATGTTCTTTTACTTTTTTTAGCTTATCACGTTATCTTCTGCCGATGCTAAAAGGTCATTTTATGCTCGTATTGCGGGGTCATCTCAACATGAGCTCTTTGAATCTCCTTTCACACAACGCATTTTGCATCCATTTATTTTTCGTAATAAGATATGTTGCCCGCCGTTTCTCAAGGTAATTAAAAATATGTGTACATACCAATATACCTATGTAAAGGGTGGTTAAATTTCAAGGGCCGATGTTGATTTTGAATAAAACACAAACTATTTAGGAAATTATTGTAATTTTATTTTATTATGATATATTGGTATTACTCAATTATGTATGGAACAAAATATCGGCCAAATGGGCGCCGCGACCACGGCGGCACACCTCCATCCGATGGTCCAAATTTTCGATGACCCTGAGGCATAATGGAGGTTCTATGCCGTTAATGTGCCGAATTATCTCATCCTTTAGCTCTTGAATTGTTGCTGGCTTATCGACGTACACCTTTTCTTTCAAATAACCCCAAAGAAAAAAGTCCAACGGTGTCAAATCACATGATCTTGGCGGCCAATTGACATCGCCATTACGTGAGATAACACGGCCATTGAATTTGTTGCGCAAAAGAGCCATTGTTTCGTTAGCTGTGTGGCAAGTGGCACCGTCCTGCTGAAACCACATATCGTCCACATCCATATCTTCCAATTCGGGCCATAAAAAGTTCGTTATCATCTCACGATAGCGAACACCATTCACAGTAACTGCCTGACCGGCCTCATTTTGGAAAAAATACGGCCCGATGATGCCGCCAGCCCATAAACCGCACCAAACAGTCACTCTTTGTGGGTGCATTGGTTTTTCGACAATCACTCTTGGATTCTCATTCGCCCAAATGCGGCAATTCTGTTTATTGACGAATCCACTGAGGTGAAAATGTGCCTCATCACTGAAGATGATTTTCTTCGAAAATTGATCATCCACTGTTGCCGTGGTCGCGGCGCCCATTTGACCGATATTTTGTTCCATACATAATTGAGTAATACCAATATATCATAATAAAATAAAATTACAATAATTTCCTAAATAGTTTGTGTTTTATTCAAAATCAACATCGGCCCTTGAAATTTAACCACCCTTTACATACATGTATATACACTGCGTTTCACATGAATAGGTGCAGTGTTTTAGCAACCAATTAGAGCTTGCTGCTCTCAGGATAATTCATGCAGAGAATTATGTTGCACTTTTTATTAAAGGTTTAACAATTGAGAAAAAGAGTATACACAAAGAAGACTTGAAAAAGTTCAGTTAAAAATAATATGTACTTCTTTTTATAATTTGCGAAGAAAATTGTGAACTATTTTTGCGTCAGTTGAATAGGTGCAGTGATTAAAATGTGTTTGTATGGTCATTTGTGTCAAATTTAATTACAAAATAGTTCAGCAATTTTTAAAAACAAAACACAAAAATAATTTTTAATCGATTTTAACTGAAAATGGGCCGTGGTAAATCTTTAACGTTGGAAGAGAAGGCAAAATTGATGCCTATGATGATCAAGGTCTGTCCGGCCGAGAAATTTCTTTAAAAATTAGTAAAAGCGCTAACGTTATGTGGAATTATTTAAGAAATAGAGAAAACTATGGCAAAAACATGAAGGGACGGCAAACAATGTCCACAACAGCTACAGAAGGCGAAATATTCTAAGAATTGCCTCCAATTCTAGTGACTCTTGCTGCAAAAATCAAAGCAAAAAGTGGTTCCAGTGCTAGCTTTTCCACAGTTAGAAGGATACTAAATACAGCAGAACACTTAAAACGTATTAAGTTGCAGAAAAAACCACCATTGAACCAGCAACGTAAAGAATTACGGTTGAATTTTTGCAAGGAACACATGACTTGGAAGAGTGAGTGGAATAAAGTAGTTTTCTCAGACGAAAAAAAGTTCAATTTTGTTGGACCCGATGGTTACAACTACTATTTCCATGATTTGAGAAAGGAAGAACGCTTTTGAGCCCGTCGCCATAGTCGAGTAGGTGGTGTTATGGTCTGGGGTGCGATATCGTACTATTGAGTCATAGACTTTGAATTTAAAACCACCAAAATGACAGCAAAATCCTATTAATCTATTCTGCAAACAGCGTTTCCAAAATTTCAAGATTTGTTTGGACCCATCCCATGGACTTTCCAGCAGGATAATGCTCCTATTCACACGGCAAGGCTTATTAAAACGTGGATTAGCGCACAAAATGTTGAATTGCTGCCATGGCCACCATACTCCCCGGACTTAAACATAATGGAAAACGTGTGGGGATGGGTGTCTCGGAAAGTGTACGAGTCTGGGCGGCAATTTGATGACCGAGAATCTCTAATTGTTGCAATAAAATCGGCATGGTCGCAGATTTCCTTACAATATTTATCGCAACTGTATAACTCCCTTCCAAATAGAATTTATGAGGTAATTTTATCGAAAGGAGGAAGTACACATTATTAAAAATGAATAAAAAATTAAATTAATAAACAAAACTTAATTGTTTTCGTGCTTTTTTTTATAATTTTTTATTGTTTTATAATATGAACCTATTCAACTGACGCAAAAATAGTTCACAATTTTCTTCGCAAATTATAAAAAGAAGTACATATTATTTTTAACGGAACTTTTTCAAGTCTTGTTTGTGTATACTCTTTTTCTCAATTGTTAAACCTTTAATAAAAAGTGCAACATAATTCTCTGCATGAATTATCCTGAGAGCAGCAAGCTCTAATTGATTGCTAAAACAATGCACCTATTCATGTGAAACGCAGTGTATGTACATAGATGTACTTTCGTTATATGTTTGTATGTATCAAATGTTTATATTTATTTCTTGCTTTTTTTTAAATTAAATTGTAATATTCTTCAAGCTTAAGTTGTTGTTATTGTGAATAATCATTAGGTAAGTTCATTTACTTTACTAGTAAAAATTAGCAACGAGAGAGTAACAAGAAATTTTCCAAAATTACTCTCAAAAATGTGAAAAAGTAAATGAACGCTTTGTCCTCGTCCATACTGTTGAGTTTTTGCTGCAAAAGTTTTTTGAATTCTCTTTTGAAACTGCAGCGGTGTCCATACATGAATCTTTTGCTTCATGTTTAGTATTTTTTATTCCTCCCTTCTATCTTCTTTTTTTAATTTTTTTGCCGTTTCTCAATACCGAATGTAAATATAAAATAACTACCCTGTGATAGAAGGTGTGAATATTTTTTTTTTGGATAGACATTTGAAGCACAAAGTATAATTTGAAGCAAAATGGACGCTAAGAAGAAAAATTATATAATAATTTTTATATATTTTTTTTTAAATTTTTGATTATATTTCACAAAAAACTAACAATAAAAGAGGGTTGCTATTATTATGATAGATGTTAACAGTATACCAAACGAAAAAAAATAAAATGAAACGTCAAACACACGTCATGTCAAAAGATGCAAATAAGAAATTCAACAAAAACTGCATGTACATGAAACAGCGTACATACTTCCACTCCTCTTCCCCTTCTCATCAACAAACTCAAAAGTTTTGCAGCATATGCTTCACAGTATGGACGGGGACTTTACTAGCTAAAATTTGCAAGTTAAAGTAGTGTTGTAATGTATAGGTATATATGAGTACTTAATAACTGCCCCTATATATTTTGGACAAATTATACATATATGTACATATATTATTATAAAAATATTGCGATTATGGTCATTTATATTCAACATGGTCGTGACTGGCGTTTTTCAAGTACGGCTTGTAATATTATAATGAAAAGTTTTGCAATTTTATTTTAATCTAATACTAGGCGTAGTCCAAATACGCTAAACACGATAAGGGTGATTAGCTACTTTTGAATAAAATGAATGAATAAAATATCTATTTTTAATTAGTTTATACGTTATAACAGCCTGCCTACATATAGCAATGATTTTTACACACGAATTTGTAAGATATTTAAATTTTTGCAAATAAAATTACCCTATTACTTTATGTAGCATATTCACAAATTTATAGCAATCTGCTCCAAAAGTATTTAAAGCGAATATTCAATAAAAAAAATCCTTCTATTAATTGATTTAATAAATAAAATAATAAACAGCCGCCGAAAAACGGAAAAAGGAGACAAATTTAAGTAATTTTCATTTTCATTGTAATAATATAATATATAATATTAATTATATTATTAATTGACCTTTTTTATTATATTTTTGAAGTATATTTTAAGCCCGAGGTCTTTTCGTATTTTATTTGGTTTTATTATTCGATATTTCGTTAACAGCTTGTTAACATCATCAGGAATAATAGGAAATTATAAGCTGTTAACGAAATATCGAATAATAAAACCAAATAAAATAAGAAAAGACCTCGGGCTTAATAAATATATTTCAAAAAATATAATATATATATAATATAATATATAATATAATATCCAAAATAAAATTTCATGTTGCTGCCAGCATTAAACCCCAAAAGCAGTAAAAAAAACAGTAATTTAATAAATTATGTGTTAATTTAAATTTATTTGCAAATATATATCTGAACTAATTGAATTATTGGCCTGCTTAGTGTAATGTACCGAGTAGCTAGGTACTCATAACAATACAATACAAAACAATTTACAATACTAAAAATAACAGCTGGTCTGTTTGCCGGAACAACCTTTGCCACTGATGTCCCAGATGCTTAGTTTAACTCCATTAAACATCTTATTTTGCTTCTGTTGTTCCTAAGTTACACGAAAATAAATTTGTTATCTTTTTAATACTTTTTATCGTTTTAAAAGTTTACATTTACTTACAATTTCTTAAATTTTCCAAAATATTTTTATTTTTAACTTAATTTAGAAATATTGTTTTGTAAACACAAACGCAAAACAGCTGTTTGAATAATTATTGCAAGTAAAAATTTTAAAGAATTTTGCTGCTTCTCAATTTTTTACGCTCTGTCGTTGCAAATTTTTTGGGTTAATGAACGCTTTCTAGAAACAATTGTTACAAATTTGTAAAAATTTTTAGTAAATGAACACAACTATTTTAAACAAGAACCAATTTGCTGAAGAAGCTACACAAAGAAGTGGCGAAATATTGAACAAATAAAAAAAATTACAAACTTTATTGTTTATATTTATATTATTTTCAGCTCATGTGTGAACTTCAATATAAAGTCAATGGCAATCCACCTAGCAAAGCACCTATAGATTTTTGTTACGTTAGACCCAATCATATAGCAGCAGTCAATGCTCTTTTACAAACCTTATTTTGGCCAGGCATTGATAGTAAGTTTGAGGTGTTAATTAAAAAAAAAAAAAAACATTTTTTTTAAATTTTTTTTAGTGTCTGAGTGTTTAAGTTATCCAGATTTTAGTGTAGTGGCTTTGTACAAAAATTTAGTTATAGGATGTGGTTTCATAGTACCTGATGTTGGTTTTAATGAAGCATATATATCGTTTATGGCGGTAAGACCAGGATGGCGAAGAAGCGGGATAGCGTCTTTTATGTTGTATCATTTAATACAGGTATGTTGTAATAATTCACATATTTGTAATTATATATTGAAATTATTTAATTTTCAGACTTGCATGACTAAAGATATAACGTTACATGTATCAGCTACTAATTCTGCAGTTTTTTTGTACCAAAAATTCGGATTTAAAATTGAAGAAATTATTTTAAATTTTTACGAGAAATACTTACCATTTGATTCAAAGCAGAGCAGAAATGCTTTCTTTTTAAGAATGCGATAAAAAAATGTTTGAATAAAAATTGCATTTATTGCACATTCTTTTTTTTGGATTTTCTGGTTTTATTAAAAGTTCATATTACACATTTTACGCAAATATTTTTTCTTCTCTACGTTTTTTTGTAACAACTGTTCCAGGTTTATGCTGCGCCTCGGGATGATTCATGAGTTCCGGTGGACAGACTGACACAGGACTTGCCACAACACATTGTTTAAGATCGTAGAACAGCTGACTGTCATCTTTGGTAACAAACGATATAGCACAGCCAGTTTTACCAGCTCTTCCCGTACGACCGATGCGATGTGTATAGTCCTCAATAGTTTTAGCCATGTCATAGTTGATGACCAATGATACGTCTTTAATATCAATACCTCTGCCAGCTACATCTGTAGCAACCAACATATCTTTTGCTCCGGATTTCAATGCAGCCAAAGCATATTCACGCTGTTCTTGTCCCTTACCACCATGAAGTGTACAAGCATTATATCCAAGTTTCTCCAGTCCTTTAGCCAAAACGTCGGCGCCTTTTTTCTGATTCACAAATATAATAACTGGTGGATCAATGCCTCGTGAAAGGATTTCCATAAGTTTCTTGCGTTTATCATTTTCGCCCATCATATATACAATCTGTTCAGTACGTTCTGTAGGTTTGCCGATAGACCCTATGTACACGGTAGCAGGTCGGCGCAAATATGACCGAGCCAGACGTTCAACAGCGGGTGGCATGGTAGCTGTAAACATCACTGTTTGTCTAAAAGTATTTATTTTATTATTTATTCGCCATGCTCATAAGCAATTTTTAGTTTAATTCTTACCTGTATTTCTTTTTCGAATAGAAATTTTCCATTAGTTTGCTGGCATCTTCTGCTTCTTCGGTATCTGGTTTTAAATTTGTAACCGGCATATATTCCAAAATTTTCTGCACATCTGGCTCGAATCCCATGTCAATCATACGATCTGCTTCATCCAAGACAATATACGTACATTGGTTTAACACCAAATAACGATTTTCCAAAACATCTATAAGACGACCAGGAGTAGCAATGACGATTTCACAGCCCATTCGCAAACGAAAACCTTGTTCCTCACGCGAAAGGCCACCGACCACTACAACTGTTCGTATTCCTAGCGGCTGGCCAAATTTAATCGTTTCTTCTTCAATTTGTTGGGCCAACTCACGTGTTGGAGCCATAATAATAGCATACGGTCCTTGATCTACGTCTTCTAATCGCTCAATTTTCGGCAGAGACTGGATCCATGAAAGCAGAGGGATAAGGAAAGCTAATGTTTTACCAGAACCTGTTTCAGCTACACCGATTATATCACGATTTTGTAACCCAATTGGTATAGCTTGCCTTTGAATGGGTGTGGGTTCCTTGTAGCCAACACCATCGATTATCTCGAGAATTTCCTTCGGGAATCCGGACTCTTTCCAACTTCTTATTGGATTAGGAATTTTACCACCCTTGATGGTGATATTGTAATCTTCACGAAATATACGCCAATCACGCTCAGTCATTTCGTCCATGTCTTTTTCAGACCAATGACGATCATCCCACTTCTGCTTGTCTTCCTTGCGTTTTACTTTTTTAAGCCGAACTTTTTCTTGTTCTTTCTCAGCTTCGGTGCGTCGCTTTTCTAGTAAATCGCCATAAAATTTACTTTGTGTTCGTTTTTGTTCCTTAATATCAATTCCAGCGACATTGCCGCGCCCAAAAAATTGGACATGGTGGCGTTCTTTATAGAGATTGTTATAATCCACAGATGTATCTTCTGCTGCATCCCAATCAAAAACAAATTTTCTGTCATTTAAACGTCGAACTCGACGTTTTTTCTTAACAATACCCAAATATCGTTCTCTTATGGCTTCCAATTCCTTTTCTTTATCTTTACTCGAAAAGTCTTCAGCTCTCTTATTTTCTCTATCTCCGGCGCGATCTTTTTCCGATCCAGTGCGCTGTCTCTCATCGGTTCGATCCCTACGATCACGTTCTTTATCTCTATCTCGGCCTTCTGCCCTACGTTCGAGTTTCGACTCTTGTCTTTTTGCAGAAACACTGAAACTATTATCAATACCACTGCTTGAGGTAGTTGTTACGCTGGATATAGACGTAGATGCACCCAAACGGACGTCACTTTTAACTGCTCTCATAGCGGCTACTTCTTCTTGACGTCTTTTTAAAGCTTCTGCAGCTCTTTGTTCCTTCGTCAAAAACACCGGCTTAGCTCGAGCCTCTTCTTCCTTTTTCTTCTTTTCTAGAAGCTCTTCTAGGGATAGGGGTTCTAATTTTTTATCTTTTCGTTTCTCTTCCAATATTTGTCCATTTTCAATTTTTAATTCTTTTTCCGCTTTTAGCTTTTGCTCTAGCTTTGCTAATTGCTTGTCATCTTTTGATTTTACATCCTCGGCATCACGCCTTTTCTCTTTATATTTAGATGAATCTAATTCACGACTTCGTTCCTTTGAATGGGATCTTTCTCGATAACGATATTGGGAACGATCAGAAGTGCCTCGCTCTTTTGAACGAGAACGGCTACGTTTAATTGCGCGACGATCATATTCAATTGCACTACGGGAATCCCTTACACGAACTCTTTCTTTTTCAACGTAACGTTCCCGAGAACGTGAACGACGCTTCCTATCATTCATCATTTATTTCCTTATGAGATTTAAAGATTATTGTATTCTTTTTATACGCTGGAAATGTGCTGTTTCATTAAACGTTTATCTGGTATAATCTGTGCTTTATCAAAGGTGAGTTAAGCAGACGACTACAATATTTATTATCACAGAGGTCTAAAGGTATATTAGCCTATGATTATTATTATGTGACAGTTGACCTAAAACGCAATTATAATTTTTTACATTTTACTTCAAACATAAAAACAGAGATGCACGACGACATTTGCGGCGTTTATTAACCGGCTGAAAAATATGTTCTATTATATACGATCTACATGACACATAAGACATGATATGAAAACGTCAAATTCAATTACTGAAAATTATATTTCATGCAGACTTCAATTTATTATCTCAATCTCATAAGATAATCTGTCAATTCGCTATGTTTGCTAGGTAGGTCGCCGCTGAAAATAAAGAGCGCAGCCCTCTTGAGCCCAATTCATCATGGTACCGGTTTGATATCTCTGAAGAAGGGTGATAGAATAGAATAGACTACGTTCTGAAGAAATGCATCGCGAGGACGAGGATGCAACAGAGTGGAAAGAATAACCCAGCTGTCAAATAAGTACATGCATATGCATATGTGCATAAAAAGCAGCGATTGTAAATCAATTGAAAAATGTTGAAAACAGTACGTCCATTTGTGATTTTTTTATATATGCAGTTGATATAAGAAACATAATTTGATTTTTTAAGAACACAACAAAACTTACAACGTACAGTACAAAAACAATACGTGTTTTCTTTACGGCTGCCAATGAATTGCGAATTTCTATAAAACCTTTGCCTAACATTAAGATTAAAATGAAGAAATTGGTTACCTCATTCTGCCAACTTTCTCACAGATGTGTCCTAATTATTGGCACTTGTAGACGCTATGTTAAATATCGCTAAAAAAATTTTTAGAAATTATTTCTTATATTTTTTTTAATGTGGCAATATGTTTTCATTTTTGCTGCTGTTCCAGCCAGCTGTGTTTGTGAATGGTTTCGTATTGTAGCATAAATTTTTGTAGCTGTGGTCATAAAGCATCCTTTGTGAGTAAAATATACAAAATTATTGCTGGAAAAAGAAAAAATTATTTAAGACCATCACTGTATTTATTTTTTTAGAAAAATGTCTAAAATCTTAGGTTTGGACCGCTTAGGTAAACTATATCAGATCGTACGACAAAACGGTGGTTTGAAAAATACCTATTTGAGATTATTTAGGCAAGTATTTTTTTCTTGTGAACATCTTATATAATATATTTTTTAATTCAGAAATGATGATTTAAAATTGGGTGCCTTAGTGGGCACTGATAAATATGGAAATAAATATTACGAGAATCCGTACTATTTCTATGGAAGAAATCGTTGGGTAGAATTTTCTGATCGTGTTGGTTTAGATTATGATGGTTCACAAATACCGGCTGAATGGTTTGGTTGGATGCATTACAAGGTCACTTTTGTATTACTTTCGTACGTACTTTCTTTTATATTGAATTTTATATATTTTGCAGACTGATCTTCCACCAACTCGGGACGGCAATCGACCCAAACATAAGTGGATGGCTAATCACAGTGAGAACCTTTCTGGAACTCAAGGTAAGTGTTTTGCTGTTAGCGCACACTTGTAATACTGTAGTATTATTAATCGTTAAAACGATACGGCATTAATCAAATAGTCGACTAATCGCGATTGTAGAAATACAATAATTGCCAAAGCCCTTGAAAATTGCTCTGCTAGTTATATTTATTTATTTATAACCCATATTGTAATACAAAGCCAATCTAGGCCAAAATACGTATTACATAGTAATAAGAAAACTACGTAAATACTACTAATTATTATATTAAATACTACATTATATTGCATAAATAATATTCATATTAATTGGTAATTTAAATATGAATATTATATTGCATAAATAATATTCATATTAATTGGTAATTTAAATATGAATTTAGATCAATAATTCCATTTAATTTAATAAAATTAACAAAATAAAAATAATAAATTACTCAAAATGTTATATTAAAATTTTAAACAATATTGAAAATTGCAATATAAAAATAATAATCGCATTTCTACAACTTTTTTGAAATTATTTTAGAAAGCATATTATTTTAATAGAATTTAAATATAAGTTCGATCGCCATGTAATAAATAAATAAATTCTCTTAATGCATAAAATTGGTCCGATGGTAAATGCTGCTAAAGCTCTTTAGTTAAAAATTGCATCCCAAGATTAAATAAATAATAATAATGCGTAAAATTATGTTTTTTAAATTTCAGAACAATATATGCCATACAGTACCACACAACCAAAAATTGAAGCATGGGATCCAGAAAAGTCTAGCAAGAAATAATTTATTATTTTCTGCTGCAACCAGAGCAATTTGCTGTTTATTTTAATATCATAAAAATTCTTGTATTAACGGTATCCAATAAACAATAAAAAATTACAGGCATAAAAAGTTTGTTGGCGGAAGGATTATGGTTTGGTTGCGATATCTTATATTGTTTTTATTTTACATGTGTTTTGACTCACGTTGAATAAATGAAAAAATTGTTACATACATGTTCAATTGTATTAAAAACAAATTAAATTTTTCATTTTCCCTTTTTATATACAATTATTGTCAACCATAAGCTGACTAATTGTAAAAAGGCTTAGAAAAATCAACAGTTTTAAATCGAATAAAATGTTTTGTTGTATAAAGTAGAAGCTATTTAGTTTGTTTTGTTTGTATGTCAAAAATGTTTTGGGAGTTCTTATATAAATATGCAATTTCTTACCCTTTTTCACGAATTTGGTAAAGATCTACTGACGATTTCGATAATAGCAGCAGCTAAACGATATAACAAACATAGATAACCAAAATAATAATAAAGTAATAATTTAAAAGTAAAATATATTCTCAAGAGAACAATTATGCACGCATTTTGTTATTTAAGACTTATTATTAAAATACAAGGCGGGCCAAAAGCAGTCGTCCGATGTTGTTTGGCTCTCATTTTTTTTCTAAAAGAAAAACTTTGAATAAGTTTTTTTTTATCTAGGACCAGCACTCAGGAGATGACTCCTACCAAAGAATATAAATATATAAAGATGTTGCACTGTCATACATTGTTCTGCCAATGCTAAATTTGCTGATGGTTTTAGTACAAAAACCATGATTAAACCACTTTTTTCAAGAAAGTAATTTATTTTCTGAGAGAATTTATTATTCTCATGTCTCTACTATTCATTTACATATGTATACATGTGTTCAACGTTTGTGGCTTTGCATTCTCAAGTATGTGTGCATGTGTGTACATTTAATAAACAAACGAAAGAATCCATATAAACAAACAAAAACAGCAAAGGCTCGTTTTGTGTTCGTACAATATATGTGGACATAAGATACGTAAAGCTAATGTCGCTGATTCTTATTTGATTGGCAAATATATGTATTTTATTGTTGTACTATTGCAAGAACATCGATTCGCACCGAATTTAATATTATTTAAAATTTATATAACTATGTATATCTATATAAAAATAACGTGTCACGACGTTTGTTCTCGCTAATCTCCGAAACTACTGGACCGATTTAAATGAAATTTTGCGCAGATATGTTAACAGTGTATAACTTGAAATATAGGCTATATTTTATTTTGAATTTGAAATAGAAAAAATTGCTTTTTGAATAACCTGGTCTTTTATAAACAGATTTTCAAAATTATTCTTTTGTTCTTGTTCTTGTGCTCGCTGCCGTATGGATATAATAAAACCCGCGCAAATTTTGTCATATCCATCAGAAATGTTTGTACATGCAAAAAATTACGATAAAAATTCAGATTTTGGAAGTTTGTGTGCTCCATCAGACTTATTTTTTGCAGTATGTAAGATTCATATAAAAGTTTTCGAAAAAATTTTTTCTGAATCCAAAGAAATAAAAAACATAAAAAAAACTATTGTTGAGCAATGTGTAAATTGCACCAAAAATACAATATATTCCTTTTGGTTTCAAGAAAACAACGTATGCTATAAGCACAGAATGGAGATGCTAAATTTATTAATTCTTACACTTTTAAGAAAGCATTCCTCGTGGGAAACATACAAATACAAATTAACGAGCGCAGAAAAACTTAAAATTTTAAAACAATAAAACATATGCTCAATTCAGAAAATTATTAAATATGTACCAATCACCAAAAATAATTACATTTCTTGTGCTAGTTATCACTTATTAAAAAGATTTTAATAAATTTTATAATAGTTTTGTAAACAAAATAATAAATTGTATGGTTTTCAAATTCAGGTAAGCTCACGTTTTATTTGATTTATGCATATATGTACATAGATATTCTAACTATACAATAGAAAATTCTAAAATAAAATATTTAATAAAACAAATGAGTATATATAGTTCGGTGCGAATCAACATAAATGCAATAGTACAATAACAAAAAACGTAACTTTACCCTACAGCCATAGAAATCGGTCGCATTGGCTTTGCACTGTTTATTTGCACATGATTTATATGAAAACAAGAAACAGCTTTTAGTTGTTAATATTGTTATTGAATGTGCTTTGCACAAGAAATATAACACACACAAAAACACATTTCTCAATAAGCATCATTTATATGTGTAAAAAACAAAAAAAAACATAATTTCTGTGGAAAAAAAATTTCTAGTAGAGTTAAAAAAAACAAAAATGTTTCAAAAACAACAACAAAATAAACTTGACAAAACCAATGATTATTACTACATACATACTTATGTACGTACATATGTATGTATGCCTAAAATTTTTGTGTTCTCTTCTCTTGCTCAAATACTCTCTTGCTACTTCCCCCCACAGCATCTATAAACGCAAACAATTTTTGTTTTTATTCAATGTTCTACGTGCAATATCTTTATATATTTATAGTCTTTGCTCTTACACATGCGAAGCATTGTGCTGGAACTATAGAAAAGGGATAGTAGGAGAAACGACAGGAGGTGAAGCTTAATTAATTATTTTGCATGTTTATTTTTATTTTAAAAATTTTTTTGTCTGAAACTATGGTTGAACCCAGGTCTATTTTTTGGTTGTGTAGTCAACGTGCAGACTACCATCCATCGTGCCATCGCCACCCTCAGCTGTTTATCTGAACCTTTTGAATTTTATTAGTCAAGTCGAGATTATGATATCGCCGTCACAATTGATTGCTATACGGGCTCGTTTTATGGCATTTTTCATCACTTCGGGCGACAGATTCTTGCACTCGTGTCGAATGTTGTCCTTGAAGGGTTCCAATGTCTCGGAAAAGTCTGAAACGTTTAAATCGGGCGATCCTGCGGGCCAGTGCAAATCGCCAAACCGAGAGATTAGGCGACCCAGGAACGCCGCCTTCAGAATATCGGTTGTGTCACGCGCAGTGTGCGCCGTTGCTCCGTCCTGTTGGAACCACATGTCCTCCAGTCCTAATTCGTTTAATTGCGGCAGAAAAAACTCGGTCAACATGGCCCTTTAGCGCGCACCGTCCACTGTTGTCGTTTGACCAGCGGCGTCCCCGAAAAAAAATGGCCCGATGACTCCTCCAGCGTGAACAGCGCACCATGCAGTCACTTTGAGCGGGTGTAATGGTTCCACGTGGATTTTCGGTGCCCCAGAAGCGATAGTTTTGCTTGTTCACGTACCCGCTGAGGTGGAAATGAGCCTCATCGCTCATTATGATTTTGGTCGAAAAATCGTCACGACACGATTATTCCGCGTTCTTGGAGAATGTATCGCTCCAGGCTTGTTCACTTCTATTCTACCTCTACATCTAGTTCACAAATGTCAAAACAGATTTGACATTTCAAAAATTAGACTATCTTCCAATAATGTGATTTCTTTTGGCCCACCTTGTATGTAATAACGATTCGAATTTTTATTGTAACTATGTTTCAATTGTGTTCGTGATAACGGCGTTCTACTGTAACTGCATTGGCATCTTAAGCGCCTGACACACACATCGGTATCCAGCTTCAATATTTGGCTTTTGTGTTAGAATATGTATTGAATCCTCTGACACACTACGTCAACATTTCTCATCAGTGTTAATTTTTTTGGGCACAGAGCCTATGATTTTGATATTCGTCAATATCACACAGAGCATTTATGTGTGACTATTTTTCGCACACAATGACAAATATTGAAGCTGGACATTGATCGTCTGTCAGGCGCTTTAATCTGAGGTCCTGGGCATGATCTAAATATATAAGGTCTGCTTGACAGTTCAAATTATTTTTACTGTGACGTCATCGTCGAGATTTGTTTTTAATATGTATGGGGTTTGTTTTTTTTTTTTTACATATTTTGCAATTTTAAAGGTAAAATAAATAAAACAAATTTAATTGTTATGTTATAGTCTTTTTTAATTTTTTTCTTGTATTAATTTTTTTCTTGTATTAATTTTTTGTTTAAATTTCTTATTCTAAAATATAAACGACTTTTAAAAAATAACGATTTTACATTTTCAGGCACATCTATGTTATCACATTTAATGTTATGGTATTTTAAATAATTATTTCGAAAACTTAAAGTATTATTACTAATTTCCTTAAATATATTTTCTAATTTTAATATGTTTCCCATAAATTCTTGGCAGGGTTTATAGAGCCCACTGATTGAACTGCAACTGACTTATTTGGATTTTCATTTTCAATATTTTCAATACTTTCTTCTTGTAATTTCTGCAGACTATAAATAATTGTAAATATGATTTCATTAAAAAAAGTATATTTTAAAAAATATGTATTTACTTTAAATCAAATTCAGCAATTGCTTCCTTTACAATTTGTTTGTTTGCTCTTTTTACGTATCGTTTCGATCTTTCGACTGATAAAATGCTGTTTACATGGATATTTAAAGATGGGACAGCCTTCGCATCTAACAATCTTTTTCTTATTGGCGTGTTCAATAATATATCCTTTAAACGCCAATCATTATTCGTAAAATGTCTAGAACAAATTGTTCCAGATTTCCAATTAACATTTTTTTTACTGCATGCATTGATCCACACTTTCTTTATTTCTGGATATTTTGGAAACGTAAAATATTTTAGATTTTTATCATCCTGCTTCGAGCTTTTACAATCTTTTACCACACAGTATTTCATTGTCCAAATAAATTTTATCACTTTCTACACAAATTGTTTATTAAAAACTCTTTTTTTTTGCTCTAACTCAGTTCACATTTATTTTTAATTTATTGTCAATAAAATAATCCTTTAATTTTCTTAATAAATATGTAATAATAATAATTTTATCACTAGCTTTTAAATTTCCATTTAACCACAACAAAACATTTCCCGACGATGACGTCAAATTAAAAAAAAATGGCAGCTGTCATTCAATATCAAGCAGACCTTATATATTTAGATCATGGGTCCTGGGCATAATGTAATTACAAGGCGGCAGCACTACAGTTTGTGTCATAGAATACCTAGAAGTGTCAGTTCGGGGTCTGACAAATTTTAAATCAGTTTTTCTTAAAATAGGGGGAGAAAGAGACAAATATACAATTTTACGAAAGATGAAAAGTAATCAAAAGAAAAATGTAAACATAAGCCACATTTTGTGCATAAGAACAAATTTAAAATTTCTTGTGGTTTTATTGGTTTTAATTGTGTTTTGTGTTAATATTATAGGTAAAAACATAGTGAAACTTGTTTTAATAGTGTTTTGTGTTAATGTAGTAAAAAAAAACATAGCGAAGCTAAAAAATTACCAAAAAGAAATTTGTTGTGCATAAGCCAATAAAATAACATTTTAGTGATCTTGTGATTTTTTGGTATCTATTTGTTTTAATAAATGAAATTAATTTTCATAGTACATAATTTTCATAACACAAAACACCACATCGTTGTGTTTTTTAACCACAGATTCCTATAACCTATGTTTGTAACATTGTCGTGCTAAAAATTGCGAAAATGTGAACATAAAGTAGATGCAAAAACACGTTTAATTTTCACATCTAGAAAATAAAAATCAAAACAAAACAAAACAACAATATTGAAGAATTTAGAAGAAAAAGGAATCACCGAACAGAAATAGGGGGTAAAAGAGACAGCAAATCTCATGATGATGTCTCTTTCTCTGCTTTGAACTGACGCCTCTGTGTACTTTGTGGTTTGTGTGTTTGTGCCATAGTGTCAAAAAAAATACGTCCAACCGCAGCCAGAAGACAGTTTTTTACTAGGATATGACCAAAAACATTGTATGTTACGAAATGTGTGCTAAAAGCAGCGTGCTTCGGGGCATTTATTCATAATTTTTGACATATCGACTCCTGTGCGCGAAATTAACGTATGTTACATTTTTTTCGAAATCGACTTTTTTATGCAAATTGGTTCTAAATCAATTAATTCATCTGCTGATAAAGTATTATAGCAATAATTGTTATAGTTATCGAGATAATACTATGTACATTTTATCGTATGTGACAGTTACTGCTGGCAGACAAATAAAAAAAGAGGAATAAAAACGCTCGCCTGTAAAATTTAGTTTTCGTAACGTACGATAATTTCGCGCACAGGGGTCGATATGACGACACTTTAGAGAAACAAAAATTCGTTTTTTGTTGTAATTTTGTATTTATTGCAGTTATGTCATCTTAAGGGTGCTTTAAACGATAAGATTTGTCGTACGTAAAATGTGAGAGAAAATAAAATGAAATTCCATCCGTATTTCAAAAAAAAGAGTAAAAATAGGATGGTTGTTTTCTGGCCTTTACACCATTGGTATGGATAAAATCAAGTAAGATGAAAACATTCTCATTTAATTTAAATACAACTGTTTGGTTGTTTTCCCCAGGAAAATATACGTATATTTTTATAACATTGTGCGGTGGTCGTGGTCTAAAATGGACATTTTGATTTTATAATTGGTATAAATGCCTGAAACCAGTTGTCCCTCTTTGGCTTTCTCACATTTGTTTACTTAAAAATGCATCCCTGATCTAATGGTGTGTGTTGGTTTTTGAAAAATTTTAAAAAATCAAGAGGGCCATACGACTGTCGAATTTTCATCCGTATTTTCTTTCAAAATCTTATAGTTTCATTACACATTACGTTTAGACGATACGACTTGTGCTCTTCTACACAAAAATTTGGCATGTCATACGATTTGTGGGACAATGTAAAGCACCCTTTATTATAGTTTCATGTTTGCACGTGGAGACCCCTAGTAAACAAAGCAAACAAATATCACCTGGCATAGTGATGCCACCCGGTGTAAATACATAATGATCGTAAGACAGAGGGCGAATTCATACCTTAAATTCGCCTTGGTAGGACAATAAGGACATAAAACATAAAAGGTCTTGAAGTAGGTAGCAGAGTAAGAAATATCTTTCCGTACAATAATTTATACAGTTGCAAATGGAACCTGTGTTAAATAATAAAATACCTACCTCAGTTTGAATTTTAGTTATAAAAATTGTGAAAGTCTTTAAAAATAATAAAAATGGAAAACAATACTGTAAGGATGTGTGTAAATGTATCTATAGATATTTTTGTGGAACAGTAGTTTCAAATGTGTGGACTTTCTTCCTTGATAATCAATTTTATTGAGTATATTTAAAAAAATATACTTTATGAGAATATAATAGTATTTCAGAATACATTTCATCCTATACTATTATAATTGTGAATGTTTGGATTTTTTTTTCACTATACTGCCTAACCGCTAGAGATTTTTATGAAATTTGGTAGACTGATAGTTTATGGTCCAACTTAAAATATCAACTATTTTTCATGGGGTACAAATGTATCAAAAATCCGGATAATCGTTCCAAGTTGATATTATGAATGTCGGCCATTTCGCATCAGTTTTACTAGAGATTGAGCGACTAATTACATATTTTGTCTGTCATTTAGTTAGGCACAGCACCTAGCACAAGTCGGTTTGGAAAATATTGGGATTTCATTTGATAAGTCACCCGTAAAATGTGTTATAGATATATTTTTTCGGAAAAGAGCACAATCTTAAATTAAAAATATACAAGAGTAAACATTTAAACAAAAACAAGTTACTTCGCAACCTGAGTTATTTTTGTAATTTTTTTATTGGTCTACTTTTTGTGGAACAAATATTTACTAGATTTATATATTTTTGAATACCACAGTAAATGCTAAAATATTCTACACTCTTTATAACATTGGCTTTTATTAACATCAATAAAACAAACAGTTTACATTTCAAATATCTGTACATATTTGAAAAATATTTATAACGTGGGGAATTTAAAACAGTTTGCTATCATGTTTTACACACATTCATATATAATTAGTGAATTTTACATATTTTGAACCATTTCATATAATAAAATAAGAATCATATAGAGATATTCCCAAAGTAAATTAATTTATTATTTAATTTATTTTACTTAATTCAGCTATCGTCAAATTATAATAATGATGCCCCTACTCGTACCCCATTAATGTTAACTGCATGGTCACAAACTTCCGAGCAATATGTTGCGTCACTAAGAGAACTTCAGGAAGTAAAAGAAAATGAAACAAGAGAAGTAATAAGATTACTTGTAGAAGAAATTAAGGAAAATGCAGCATTAATTTCAGAAATTCATGCTACTACTGCACCAGCGTTATTCACGCAAGACCGAAATGAAATACATAATAATACCGAATTTATTATTACTAACAACGATAATAATCCTAACCCCAGTAGCATAAAACATTTAAAACCAGAAATTAAAAATGATATAACCACCAGCCAGGAAAATATTTGTTCTTCCGCAGAAAGTGTTCAATATATCATCATTGATGCTGATGGTACAGAAAGTCAAAATGAAAACTCTATATTAATTCCATTATCGAATGAAGCAATGATCTTCAATAGTACACTGGATAGCCGGGCCTTAGATTTGTTTTTGAATCCAGAGGGAAATCTCCAAATAATAGGGGACAGCAACGCAATGGAACATCAGGTAGAAGCAATATCTTCTCGAAATAATCTTGCTAATAAAACCGAAGTAGCAACTAATCAACTTGAAAATCTACAGTATATTGATGATGAACCAAATGTGTTCAGCAATATACAATTGCACCCTCCTCTTCAAAACCTCGATATCAAAGGAAATATTTGCGTAGTCCCTCCAACGCAAAATAATAATATGACTATAGAAAACATTTCCGTTCTACAAAACATACCCTTACCAACAACCAATAATAATTTTCAGAATCAAAGTGGATCGTTAACGCTTAACACCATGGACCTTAACGATGATATGGTCTCAATTGGACCCAACAATACCCGTATCGCAGTCGAAGCTTATAAAAGTGTAAATTGGAATGTAACATCACTTGCTACCAGGGCACTTTTAATGGCCGTATTCGATCGCAAAGTCTTGGCAACTCATTCGATGACTGGCAAACCCTCACCCGCTTATAGGGATTTTAAAAAGCCCCAGTTAAATGTTTCAGCCATAGACGACATTATATATGCCGTAATGCGAAATTGTAATGCTACCGAAAAAGAAGTGCGTACCGTCATTACTACAAAATGTGCGGATGAGAATAAAACGATGAAATTAAAAGGGGCTAAAGAAGTAGAAATGAATACGAATATTTTAAATAATTAATTAGTACTGACTAGCAATTTTGCATACCTCTTTATCATAGTCTATGCTTTTTATTCTCACACAACTGTTATGAAATTTATTATTTATTTATTTATTTAAAATTTTATATACAATGAATTATGTTGATAAAGAAGAGGGTTCAACGGACTCATAGAATACCTAGAACTGTCAGCTGGGGGTCTGAAAAAATTTTAAATCAGCATTCTTCAAATAGGGGGTGAAAGAGACAAATATACAATTTCACGAAAGATGAAAAGTAAACAAAAGAAAAATGTAAACATAAGCCACAATTTGTGCATAAGAACAAATTTATAATTTTTTGTGGTTCTATTTGTTTTAATTGTGTTTTGTGTTAATATTATAGGTAAAAACGTAATGAAGCTTGTTTTAATAGTGTTTTGTGTTAATATAGCAAAAAAAACATAGCGAAGCTAAAAAATTACCAAAAAGAGATTTGGCATTATTTTGGGTGTTTTGTGGTGAAAAATTTTGTTAACATAAGCCACAATTTGTGCATAAGAACAAATTTATAATTTCTTATGGTTTTCTTTGTTTTAATTGTGTTAATATTATAGTAAAAAAAAACATAGTGCAGCTTGTTTTAATGGTGTTTTGTGGGTTTAATCGTGTTAATATAGCAAAAAAAACATAGCGAAGCTAAAAAATTACCTAAAAGAAATTTGTCGTGCTTAAGCCAATAAAATAACATTTTAGTGATCTTGTGATTTTTTGGTATCTACTTATTTGTTTTATTAAATGAAATTAATTTTCATAACACAAAACACCACATTGTTGTGTTTTGTAACCACAGATTCCTATAACCTATGTTTGTAACATTGTCGTGCTAAAAATTGCGAAATTGTGAGCATAAAGTAGATGAAAAATACGGCAAATTTTCGCATCTAGAAAATAAAAATCAAAACAAAACAATATTGAAGAATTTAGAATAAAAATGAACCACCGAACAGAGTTAGGGGGTGAAAGAAACAACAAATCTCTTGATGATGTCTCTTTCTCTGCTTTGAACTGAGAATTCTGTGTATTTTGTGAACGGACTAACAACCAAGTTTTTCGCCCTAATGAAATTTACATATACAGTCGAACTTCTCTATAACGTAGCATTTGGGGACCGTCAAATTTCTACGTTATACAGGGGTGTCATGGAATCCGATATTGGTTTTGCTAATTGTCGGTTTTGAAAACCAATATTGGTTTCATTTGGTGTCACGAAACCAAGTTGGTTTTGTTAATTTCGAATGTAAATAAAACCAATATCGAAACAGCTGTTGTTTACATTTTTATTATTTTTGATTTTACTTTTTTGCAGAAAATTTACAAAATATTATATTTTTTCATTAAAATATCTCAGTAAAAGTGTTTTTTGTGAAAATAATTTATATCAAATAACTAAAAGGTGATAAGTGATTACAAATAAAATAAAATGACATCAGCAGTTGTAGCATTTTTGTTATTGGAAGATGAACGCTCAGAAAAGGTGACGAGACGAATTCTTAGAGATTACAGCAATCCACTTGAACTGCCGGAGACATCGTAAGTACATTTTTTTTACTGTGCGCTTATATTTAAAACTGCTTTAAAGATTTATAGCTAATTATCGGTTAAATAAGGAATCTTTTCGTATGGTGCTTGACAGTATTGAAGGTCACTTGTCGCGTTGTAAAATTCTTCCGGTTTTACAACTTGCTGCTTCTTTGCGATTTTTAGCAGAAGGATCTTATCAGAGATCAGTCGGGAACGATTTAAGCATAAGCCTAGGTAGAAGCACTATTTCAACAATTCTAGGTGATGTTTTAAATGTTATGGAGCGGTTCATTTGTCCTCAGTGGATACAGCTGGAAATGAACAGCGCTGAAAAAAGCAGGTCCAGAGAATATTTGTACAACAAATATAAAATTCCGTCTATAATTGGTTGCATTGGCGGGACACACGCTCAAATTATAAAGCCCAGAATAGACGAGCATTTATACTTTAATCGCAAGGGGTATTATAGTATGAATGCGATGATAGTAAGTAAAAATGAATTTTTATATCATATATTTTTTTTAAATAAAACATACATTACATTCTTTATAATACTTAGATTTGTGATGGACAAATGAAAATTTCAGCGGTTGATGCGCGTTATCCCGGCTGTAGCCATGACGCATTTGTATGGAACATAAGTAGCGCCAGACAACATTTTCTTAGGATGTATGAGTCGGGCGATCGAACATCGAAGCTTTTGGGAGATTGTGGATATGGCATCGAACCCTTTTTGTTGACACCATACAGGGATCCACGCCATAACTCCCAAGAATATAAATTTAATATGGCTCATGCATCAGCCCGAAATATTGTTGAGCGAACTATTGGCGTACTAAAAAGTCGGTTTCGTTGCCTAATGAGTTCGCTGCATTATCGGCCAGAAAAAGTGGTGAAAATTATAAATGTCTGTTGTGCTTTGCATAATATCTGCAGAAACTACAAACTGGAACACAACGAAAATGACAACATACGTTTACCATCTAATGACATAGTGGAGAACGTTACATTGCCACCTTTAACGCCACATCATAGTGAAGCTCTGCGAATCAGGGATGAAATATCCAACAGTTTGTAACAAAAATAAAAAGCTTTAAATTAAAAAACATTATTTATCATAACAAAAACAAAGTTTATTAAATTCAGTCAGTATGTAAGTATATAACAAAAATTAAAAGGTACATATGTATGTATGTTTAATAAATGTAAATAAAGGCACGTAAATAATGTTCTTTCATCAGGTACACTATTTCATTTAAAAATCACTTCCTAGATTTTTTTGATATTCAAACTTTTCCAATTCCAGATCCAATTGTCTCTTCTTCAATTCATCTTTTTCTTGAAAGGATTTCAAAATTGCTCTACTTACGTGTGCAAATTCCTTTTTTAAATCAGTGACAGCATTTGCAACAGATTCATTGCCTTTTTCAATTGCCCTATAAATGCGTCTTAGGCTGCTTGAGTTTTCTTTTTCAGTTTGAATTAATTCATCAAGCTTATCGTTCATTTCTTTCTTTCTTTTATCGTCTTCATCCAGAAATTTTTTTAGACGCTCCCCGGTAGTTTCAGTTTTATATCTTTTTGTACTGGTTGGTACAACGGGAGACAATTGCCGTTTTGAAGATGTAGAGGGCACTTCTTTCTCACATGCAGCATCTACATCTTCGTTGAGACCAACTGCTACGCCGCAAACACCTTCCACCAACTGCGAAATGCTACATAGCCGTACTATGGCCTCTTCTGTTGTTGTCTGGTGATGCTTTGCAAACGGTCCACCGCCAGTTGCCCTAGACTCTGTCTTATTTTGAGCTAGTTTTTTTTCACCTCGCTCTTCCACTCATAAAAAGACATTTCATATAACAATACAATTTGTTCTGTGGAAAAAATTTTGTTTACCTTTTTCCACCCATTCACGTCAAATTGTGGTGGCCCGGCACTATTCAGTGAATCAGCCAATTCTTCCCACAGAGCATTCACTGTTGGTTTGTCGCGCTTCGTGAAGCCTTTGGCTAAATCCGGATATTTTTCCATGAATTCCATGATTATGGTATTTTGTGTACGGTTTTTATGTTTTCCCCTAGAAAATAAAAATGTCAATGCAAAAATTTTTCTTTTTATAAAGCAAATAATAAATTAATTTACTTACATTTCTAAAAAATATCCCGCTGCAAAAAAATTAAAACCAAAAAAGCGCGCAAAATTGAAAACTGACAGCTGTTAGCTGCTTGGTTTATTTTCAATAAAAAACCGATAACATTGGTTTCTGTGACACCTAAAACCAACACTAATTCTAGTTCGAACATAAAACCAATAATATTGGTTTCTATGACACCAAAGCATTTTTTCTTATCGGTTTTAAAACCAATTCTGACAATATTGGTTTCTATGACAACCCTGATAGAGAAACTGCAGAAAATTTTTACTACAGTTTTTTTATGTAGAAAATATATTTATTAAGACAAAAAAAATTGTTTTTACATGAACACATTAATTTTTTTTTATTACTACATACATATGTAACTAAATTGATGCAAAAAATCGATTGCTAAAAACTTCGCAATAGAGATTATTTAGTGTGAAAAATTCTATTTAGGTCTTAAAAAATTGTACGTTACAGAGAGAACTTCGCTATAGGGAGATCAAAATGTATGAAAATACTCACAAAAATGTTGTGTTCACGATTTCATTTGTTATAGAGCAGTTCGACTGTATTATATCCCAAGAGTTAATGCCAAAAGTAATATTTTAAATTGCATTTGGGGTATTCACAAGGTTATGTTGTCATAATGTTTTAAAATAATTTAAAAAAATTGTAGTGCTTGGAAGAAAATAAGTCATAAAATCATAACACTCATAGATCAATGTTTATTGGTTTGTCATAAAATAACAAGCCGGCTATTATATGTACAAGCCACCTTTTGTTATAAGTGATAAATGTAAATATAAAAAAAATCTAGATTATTCACACTTACCTTTACATTAAAATAAATTTTCAGAACATTAAAGTAAGTAAGAGTGAAAAAATCACAGCATCTAACAATAGGTCTGTTTTACTGTAAATTGGGCAAACGAGGAATCCCAATCTTACCAAAAAGCGTTTTCTTACACCAAAATTGAATAAATGAGACACGTTTTGAGAGAGTACTTTTTCTACGGGCTAGTTTGGGCAAGAAGAACAAGCAATCGGCTGTTTCAAAAATAAATGAAGTAGAAATAAATGTTTCCCAACAGTGGAAAATAGTGGAAATTTATTCAAGATATAAAAACTTGCAATGAACAAATAATAGTTAATTTTATTTCTTGATTTAGTTAAAAATTATCTGGGCTTTCTTTAATTGAAATATGTAAGCCAAATTTTTTGTTTATATGCATGTGTGTAGATTTGTTTGGTTTTCATACAAATAGATTGTTACTGGGGGTCTCCACGTGCAATAAACTTGGAAATAATTATGTTCGCAACTCAAAATCTATTCCCAACCTCATATGTCCACGTGTGGATTTTAATTAATTTATTTACGCCTTAATTGCTTTTGCAACTCCTATCTAAAAATAAAGAAATAAGTAAAACTGTTAATGGCGCGCTCCCTCAAATTAAACAAACGAATAAAAATGATATTGACGCGCATAACAGCCATAACTAAACAAGTGCGGAAAGCGGAACGTTTTTTACGCTGAAATGCCATACCTAAATAAGATCTGTAACGCTATGTTAAAACGATAAAAACAGGGTTATCAAAAAAATAAATATAACGACCCTGATTATTTTTACAATAAAGTTTATTGGTGTTTACGATTTTTAAATAAGCATTTTATAAAAAAAAGTTTAAACAATGAGTTATATGGACGATTTAAAGGAATTACTTACCTCCATTTTCTAATAACATATTTTTTTATGTTTATATATAAATAATTTTATATTTTTTTTTTAAATTTTTGATTATATTTCACAAAAAATTAACAATAAAACAGGGTAGCTATTATTATGATAGAAGTTAACAGTATACCAAACGAAAAGAAATAAAATGAAACGTCAAATACACCTCATCTCAAAAGATGCAAATAAGAAATTCAACAAAAGTTGCATGTACATGAAACAGCGTACATACTTCCACTCCTCTTCCCCTTCTCGTCTACAAACTCAAAAGTTTTGCAGCAAATGTTTCACAATATGGACAGGGACTAAATGTAAACAATTTTTGACATCAACGAGCTAAAAGTACTTGTTAATATACTATGGTTGTAACAACGTTCGCATATTGTGCGGCTTGCTTAACAAAACAAACTGATATGTAATTATAAAAACTGGCAAAACATATCATGCGCATACAGTGGTATTGTCATAGTAATAAAAATAATATTCTAAATAGACAGGAATTATTAAAAACGTGAACAAGCGGATTAGAAAATGGCAAGTGTGAAATTGATTAACTAAAAAAATACTAAGATCGTCGAATACAATTAAGGATAGATTGACGGTGTGCATAGAACCGAACAGATGTAAAAACGTATAAGCAGCGGTTGTGTTGTAAAGTAAAAAAGCACAGAAGTATAAAGAGTAATTTTCGAGCAAATTCCACAAAAACGAAAGAATTGAAAATCAAATTATATATACATACATATATGTTTGTGTATAGTTTTCATCAAAACCAAAAATACTAATAATAAACAGTCTAAGGAGTCCTCAGACTATTTTTTCTTTCTTAAATTTTCTGTTTGTGTTTGGCTAAAAGCTGTCTACATACAATATTTTTTTCAACTAACACATACTTATTTAAAAGAAAGCTATCTACCCTCAAGTCAAAAATCGATTGCGGGTATGGATATTATAAAGAAAATGTTCCAGCAAAACAAAGCAGGCAAAAAAGATATGGAGTAAGTAAATGGATTTCCCATCAAAATTTATATTTGTTTAGTTGCGGTCTCATAAAAAATTTTTAGGTATTGCATAAAAAGTGTTTCCAAACAGCGATGCCAACTTAGTGCTTTTGGCATTATTTTTGGTGCTTTTTCATGCCATAATTTGAGCTTTAGTAGTAACCAAGGCAAATTCAAAAATTGTTGCTTAAAATTTTTCGTTAGTACCCAAGGCAAATTCATAACCAGCAAGGTTTATTAACAAGGTTGTCGCAAGGCGAATTCGCTTTTCGTCCAAACGTTAAATTTTTTGTATACTTGTGTTTTGTTAAATATAACATAACCTAAAAAGAACGTGTTAAATTAGTGTAATATGAATTCAAATTAAATTAATGATTACAAAAAGTAATATATTTTGCATTATTATTATTATAGTATTATATTTTTAAATTATTTACAACCAGTTTTCGTAAATTTCTCACAGAAGAAAACAAACTTGATTACCAGGTGAACTCACTAGGAGATTCGCCCGTCAGCTGATACAAGAATATGTATCTTATTTTTTGAGCCGAACGCCAAAGTTCGGATATTTTGGACACATGAAACACGAATTTCAATAAGAAACATCGCTACAAACGCAGGAACGTTGGCAGAAACATGCACATGTTCCAATCAATGTTCCTCCGTTTGTAGGCTGCATAATGTCGGCAAATATATAACATAAAATAATTGATTGAAACCCTAATTTTGAAATTTTAGTCACATACGGTCTTACGTTTCCTGTGACAAAAAGTAAATATTTCCATATAATTTTTGTGAAATAATTTGCTCTATATACTAAAGTGTGGCACAAACACCACAAAAATATCTTACAAGCATTTCATGAAATTGCAATTAGTGTGTATGTATTACTTGCTCATTGCAAAACACATACTTCCAAAAATATTTCTTGTGTTCCACGATCAAAACATTGAAGAAGAGAACACAAGTACAACAAAACAATGTTAAAATAAAACAACGCTGAAGTAGAAGATCAAAACTATTTTGGAACATTCAAAACATGTTTGAATAACTCGTAGACAAACTTGCAAAGAAACTTTTGCATTTTTTATGAACATAAAAAATCGAATGTATACAAATAAAATAAAAATATCACAATTCATGTTAGGTTTGAGGTTCGTTTGTAAGGTTCTTTAAAGAAAAATATTTAAAATTTCGCAAAAAATTTTAAAAATTTATAATTTCACCTACAGTGGCTCACAGCTTATTTTATGCAGTGGACTTTTTTTCTTCAAAGCTGTATAAAAATAAAACTAACAAAAATTAAAAAAAGAATTAGGTATTATTTAAAACAGAAAACAATATTTTTTAATAAACAAAAATCATTTATTTCAAAAATCTATATTTAAATAACTTAAAACTAAGAAAACAAAAAATTCATCTTTTTTCCATCTCACAGCTTATTTTATGCAGGCACTAATTTTTTTTGTATAGTTCGAAATTACGACTGTTAATTATATAATTTAATATTTGGTATGATATCCTTTATTGTCTATGACAGATTTGAGACGATTTGGCATAGATGCGACCAGTTTTTTTGTAACACTAGGCGAAATATTCCGCCACTCAGTCTTCAGTGCGTTCTTTAAATCAGTTTTGTTAGAAATTTTATGTTTCCTTATGTTTGTTTCTAAAATCGACCATAATTTTTCTATTACATTAAGGTCTGGCGACTGTGCTGGTGGCGTCATCAAATGTGGACAGTTGTATATACACCAAGTTTGCACAATACCCGATTTGTGTTTCGGATCGTTATCTTGGTAAAATCGAAAATCTGATTTTATACCCAGTCTCTCTGCACTCTCCAACAAGTTATCCTTTAGGATCTGAAGATAACTAAATTTATTCATCGTTGTGTCAATAAATGTTAAATTTCCAGTAACAGCGGCCGACATACAGGCCCAAACCATAACGCTGCCGCCACCATGTTTCATTGTTGCCTTTAGGTTTTCTTTTTTGAGCTCTGTATTTGGCTTCCGCCATACATATGACATACCATCTGAACCGAATATATTAAATTTCGATTCGCCGGCGAAAATAACCGAATTCCAAAAGTCGGCAGCCCTCGAAACATATTCTTTAGCGAATTTGAGCCTGCATTGTTTGTTTTTGGGGTTGATGAAAGGTTTATTGCGTGCAACTCGGCTATAAAAATCATGTTGGCGCAAAACACCAGGAACCGTTTCGACGCAACATTGTTTGTACAAGTCTGCTGCAACTTCAAAAGCCAGTTTTGGAGCTGAGAGCTTTAGGTTTGCCCTTATTTTTCTTAAAATATAGCGCTCATCGTGTTCGTTGAAAATTTTGTTTGCCGCCGTTCTGCCTTTGTCATGAACACGATTTTCATGAATGAAGCGCTCAATGATTTTTTGAACCGTAGAAGCATTTATATTTACCATTTCTGCAATTTTCCGCTGCGAATGACCATTTTTGAAATGGTTTAAGACTAATTCGTGTTGCTCTATTGTGCTACGGGGGCTCATTTCAATTTTTTCTTAACAGTCGCTTCACGTTGCAATATTCGACTAAGAATTCAAAGCCTAATATTGTCAGAAGTAAGGTAGAAAAAAAAATTAAAAAGAACGACAATGTATGGGGTGGGGGTACCGTTACAGTAAGAAGTAACTGCATAAAATAAGCTGTGAGATGAAAAAACGATGAATTTTTTGTTTTCTCAGTTTTAAGTTATTTAAATATAGATTTTTGGATTAAATGATTTTTGTTTATTAAAAAATAGTGTTTTCTCTTTTAAATAATACCAAATTCTTTTTTAAATTTTTTTTAGTTTTATTTTTATACAGCTTTAAAGAAAAAAAAGTCCACTGCATAAAATAAGCTGTGAGCCACTGTACATTTAATGCATCCATTTCAATATAGTACATACAGTGCCTCAATGTTATAATGGGACAAGCTGTTTATCCAATAACTTTCGAATTATTTTTTTGAATTTATTGGTTTAAGAAGAAAATAAAATTATATTTATACTTTTATTTTTATTATTTATTAGGAACATAAATAAAAAATACATTCACTACCGTCACTGGGATATAAAAACAAAAAAACTAAAACAACACAGAAAATCCTGTCAAAGTAATAATGGGACAATGTAATAAAGTAACAAGTTAAGTATTAAATATATAATGTTTAATATTTAGTTGGAAGGCCTTTTTTCTCTATTACAGCCTTCAATCGATACGGCATAGATTTCACAAGTTTTTGACAGAATTATGGGGTTATTCTACCCCATTCCTCTTTCAGAGCACTAATTAGGTCCGATTTGCAACTTATTTGGTAATTTCTTAATTTTTCTTCTAAATAGGCCCATACGTGCTCTATCGGATTGAGATCGGGTGATTGCGGAGGCGTTTCGAGCACATGTGGGCAATTGTAAAGCAACCAACACCTTACATTGTGAGCCTTATGCTTGGGGTCATTGTCTTGGTAGAAGTAATAATCATTCGCCAGTCCCAATTTCTCTGCTGTTTCTGCAAGATTAGCACGCAGGATGTTGATATAATATTTATGATCCATAATTCCTTCAATAATGTGAAGGTTACCGGGACCAGCTGCTGATATTGCACCCCACACCATAACTGACCCCAAGCCATGTTTAACAGTAGGTCTCAAATTTTTTTCTGACAGTTCTTCATTTGGTCTTCTCCAAACGAATGACCTTTCATCCGATCTGAATATGTTATATTTGCTTTCGTCAGTGAATATTACCTTATTCCAGAATGATAAATCCTTGTTTCTGTGGTCTTTAGCAAAGCGCACTCGTTTAAGCTTATTAACCTTATTAATAAAAGGTTTTCTCCTAGGTACCCGGCCATTATAATTGTGTTTCCTTAACACATTTCTTTCCGTTTCGGGATTAGCTTTCTTTGCTAGATGTATTTCCGCTTCAGCAGCAAGTCTGGGAGCGCTTAAGTAGGGGTTTTGTTTGATTTGTCGCATAAGCCATCGTTCATCCGCGTCGGAAAATATTTTTCTTTTGCTTGGTTTTGCTACATTTTGAAAAGTTTCTGTACCTCCATATCGCTTTATGATGTTAAACACTGTAGATTTTGGGTTATTTACAATTTCCGCAATATTTCTCACGGTTTTTCCTGATTTCGAATGTTCTAATATCAGTTTTCTGATTTGAGGCAATGTTTGTGAACCCCGTGGCGCCATATTTTAATTTTCTTTAAAAACTTATCAAAAATTAATCTGTAATACACTCTAGCAACTTTTAAACAAAAAATTTTTGCAATATGTTCCGTTATAAAGCCTAGATAGTATAGTGATGGCAGCTGTCCCATTATTACTTTGTACTGCATTTTTAACTTATTGTGAATAATTATTTATAAATTAATTTTGACAAACTTAAGAATCATAATCTTTTGAGATGGCAATTAGCACAGTGTTAGCTACACAAAAGCATGAAAATTTTGCATTAAAATCAGTTAACATAGTGCTTAATTATCTCCACATAAATCATTTTAGCTTTGTCCCAATATTACTTTGATTCACTGTATATTTACGATTACTAAAATTTAGAAAAATCACTAAAATCAGAGTCAGAAAGTTGAAATTATGAAAAAAATTATATACGTGCTTTTTACGCTTTTTTGTGTTTGTTCTTGTGTACTCGATGCTTTTGGTGTAATTTACCGTTTTTTTTATTTCATTGTATGTCTTTTGTTTTGATGTGCTGCTTCATTTGAACTCACAAGCACAAACAAAACTATAGAGAAACTTTTCAAATGGTGCTTGTTTTGTTTCAAAGAGAGTCATGTTTTGTTATGTTTGTTTTGTTGAGAATGTTTACACTGGAATACACGTCTTGGAAGTCCCCGTCCATACTGTGAAGCATATGCTGCAAAACTTTTGAGTTTGTTGTTGAGAAGGGGAAGAGGAGTGGAAGTATGTACGCTGTTTCATGTACATGCAGGTTTTGTTGAATTTCTTATTTGCATCTTTTGAGATGAGGTGTATTTGACGTTTCATTTTATTTCTTTTCGTTTGGTATACTGTTAACTTCTATCATAATAATAGCTACCCTGTTTTATTGTTAATTTTTTGTGAAATATAATCAAAAATTTAAAAATAAAATATAAAATTATATAAAAATTATTATATAATTTTTCTTCTTAGCGTCCATTTTGCTTCAAATTATACCTTTTGCTTCAAATGTGTATCCAAAAAAAAATATTCACACCTATCACAGGGTAGTTATTTTATATTTACATTCGGTATTGAGAAATGTCAAAAAAAATTAAAAAAAGAAGATAGAAGGGAGGAATAAAAAATACTAAACATGAAGCAAAAGATTCATGTATGGACACTGCTGCACTTTCAAAAGAGAATTCAAAAAACTTTTGCAGCATATGCTTCACAATATGGACGGGGACGAAGTAGTGTGCTTTAGAATGCAAAACTTTCAATACATTTTGTACAGCTCTTTACTATATACACATATATATATGTAGTAAAGATTAGATGAAACACTTATAGTTTTTATATTCTAAAAGTATTCATTTCAAAAAATTCGAAGTTATAATTAAGTAAAAATACATATGTAGGTATATGTACATACATACAGCTATGGACATATAAATGGCACACATTTAAAATGTGCAATGATTTTAGTATTTTCTAACTAAACTTCTTTAAAAATGCAAGTTTTATCTCTTCTGATTGTTGTTGGCAGAATTTTTGTCTCAACTGCTCTCAAATTATCCGTTATATTTTTAATAGTTATTTACCGTTACTTTTTTTGTGAAAACAATGCTGCTTTTAAGTGGACATATAAATGGCACAATAAACGAAAAATATTCAATTCTCGCGTAGATTCAATTCAAATCACTTTATTTTTTTGCGTAGTTTACAAAAACGAAATAAGCCGATAAATTATTAAAAAATGAGCTCAGGCAAACATACCACAATTGAGGAAAGACGGATCATATGGAAATTGCACCGAGATGGTAAGAAAGTGGCGGAAATTGCTGGAGTAATGCAAATTTTCGAAAAAAAGTGAACAATGCAATTAAATCATGTGCTGGGGATTCCCATATATTGATTAAAGGTAAAAGTCGGAAACCAAGACCTCGAAAAACAGATGAGCGTACTGATGCAGTCATAGTAAGAATGGCAAAAGTTAACCCATTCAAGTCATCACGGCAGATAGCAATAGATATAAATGATTCCATGAACTTGGAAATATCTAGCAGGGTTGTCAGAAGAAGATTAAACGAGGCAAATTTGTTTGGACGCATTTCCAGAAAAAAGCCACTTCTCTCAAAAAAAAATATTTCAAAACGTTTAATTTTCGCCAGAGACCATAGAGAAAAATCCATAAATTTTTGGAAAAACGTGTTATGGAGCGACGAAACAAAAATTAATAGGATGGGACCTGATGGTAAAATATTTGTTCATCGTCCTAAAGGCCAAGAGTTCAATTCTCGGTTCACCCAGAAGACAGTAAAACACGGTGGGGGCAACATTATGGTTTGGGGTGTATTTTCTTGGCATGGAGTAGGTCCGCTTGTTAAAATAAATGAAAAAATGGACAAGTTTCAATATTTAAACATTTTGAAAAACTATATGGAGCCATATGCCAACTCCATGCCAATTAAGTGGAAATTCATGCAGGATAACGATCCCAAGCATACCTCCAAAGTAGTAAAAAAGTGGTTTTGTGAGGAGAAGATTGATGTTTTCGATTGGCCAGCCCAGAGCCCTGACTTAAACCCCATAGAGAACCTATGGAACGAAGTCAAGGTTGAAATAGCGAAACATAATTATAAAAATATGGACGAACTGTGGTGAGCAGCGCAAAACGCTTGGTATGAGATACCTAAAGCAAAATGCGAAAAACTGGTTGAAAGTATGGGCAGGAGGTGCGAAGCTGTCATCGGAAACAAAGGGTTGAGCACTAAATATTAACAATAAAATGCTGGTACACAGAAAAAAATCGAGGAATGCAAATGTTTTATACTTTTTCAAGATTGTGCCATTTATGTGTCCAACTCATTTCAGGAGTGTTTAGACTTAATGAATTTTTTTAGTTTTTATATTAATGAATTTTAGTGTAAGCTTATTTAATATTATATATTAGTAATACAACTTTGCAAAAAACCAAAAATTTGTTGTTTATTATTAATATTTCCGATATTGTAGCACAAGAAAGAACTAAAGGTAAAATGTGATATTTATATGTCCATAGCTGTACAAACAGTATCGGCCAAAACCTAAGCACCCCCACAGTTCATTTTTTTTAAATGATAATTTTTTTAAGAAAACAGAGTTATTAAAATTTTTTTTTTTATTTTTTTATTTATTTATATCTTTATTATTGAAAAACACAAACTTAGAAATTCAGAATTTAATAAAAAAAAAGTTATAATTCAAAAAACATTTTAAGTCGCAAATATAAGCGGACTAACCTAAAGCACCCCCAATTTAAGGTACAAAAAAAAAATATTGAAATCAATATTTCGTTGCGAATCCTTTATTCTGGATGACACACGCACATCTTTTAGGCATAGAGGATATTAAATTATTAATTATATCAGGTGATATGGCTTCCCAGGCAATTTTTGCGGCTTCAAATAAATTTTCTTTGGTTTTGCAATTTTCTCGGTTGATTTTTAAGTTAACGATCTCCCACAAGTTCTCGATTGGGTTAAGATCGGGGGACTGGGCAGCCAACGGGGAACTTCTATCAAATTGTTCTGAAACCACTCCTTAACCACTTTTGACGTATGTTTTGGGTCGTTATCATGCTGGAATGTCCATTTAAGTGGCATTTCTGCTTCAGCATAAGGCAACATCACGTCTTTTAATATTTCACGATACATGAAACGATCCACAATTCCATCAATCTTATGAATTGGCCCAATCCCTTGCCCAAAGAAACAACCCCAGACCATTATGTTGCCGCCTCCATGTTTTACACTGCCATTGCAATATTTAGGATTCAACCGTTGTCCATTTGGTCTGCGTACACGCCTTATGCCATCTGAATACTTTAAATTAAACGTAGATTTGTCAGAAAACAGCACAGTTCTCCATTTTTTGACACTCCAGTTGAGATGGGCCTTGGCGAATTCAAATCTAGCTTTTTTTTATTTTTTGACGATATAAAAGGTTTTTTTGTTGGTCGTCGACTGAATAATCCGGCCTCTACCGCCCTTCTGCGAATCGTTCTTTCGCTAATTTTTAAATCTAAGCGGTTTCGTATGTGACTAGAAGATGCTGTAGGATCATTTTGGATTGTCCTTTTAATTAAGGAGTCTTCATGGTGCGAAGTTTCACGTGGCCTTCCTCCAGAATGAGTAGGAGATGTGCGACCAGTCTTCAAAAACTTTTTAATTAGCCTAGAAATAATTGATCTGTTGATCGAATATTTTGCACTCAATTGATGTCTTGATAATCCGGCTCTCCAATCATCAAGAATTGTAATTTTAAATTCATTTGAGTACTTATTGCGTGCCATTAATCTTATCTCAACGAAAACTTTAAAACAATGACAATTTTCGCATAAATTCTAACAAGTTCTTCTTCCTAACACTGCAGCTTAATCTCTGCTGAATTTTTGGAGTGTAGGGTAAGTAATACAGTAATGTCGCAGTAGCGTAGTAAAATTTCCAAACACAATATTAGGGGGTGCTTTAGTTTAGTCCGCTTATATTTGCGACTTAAAATGTTTTTTGAATTATAACTTTTTTTTTTTATTAAATTCTGAATTTCTTAAGTTTGTGTTTTTCAATAATAAAGATATAAATAAATAAAAAAATAAAAAAAAAAAGTTTAATAACTGTTTTCTTAAAAAAATTATCATTTAACAAAATGTACTGTGGGGGTGCTTAGGTTTTGGCCGATACTATATGTATGTATCTCGATGTAGGAAAAAGTAAATGCTGTAATCCTCAAACCTGAAGTGTTCAATACGATCAAAAAACTTATCTAAAATTAGAAAAAAATTCACACCTAAAACCTATACTTCGTAGGAACATGTTTTTAAACACATATTTTTATGTTTTCTCGCGTTATACTGACATATATGTGGCGGATCAACCAGCTCTGTAACATAAAGGTCTGGCACCCCTTTTTCAATTAGCCACGAGACGTCAGATTTTTATGTAGAAAAACGATTATTCATTACTTCGTTCACTTCTAAGCAATCAATACAATCCTTTTGTTTTTTCTTTAAAGTAATTTATATTTAAGTTTTGTTAACTTTAGCAATACAAACTTGAATTAATAAAGGCATTGCTTCTGTTAACATTAATCGCTAAATTGGTGACCCCGACGTGATTGTATTGAATAAGCACGATGAACCCAGAGATAGAGGTAGAAGCTGAACGTTCTGCGGAGATTGCATTGGAGATTGATTGAAATGTTGTTGAAAGCAGAAGGAATTTTAACTGAATCAATCTTAATTGATCTGTGGGTTACTCGTCTACCACCTTCGATACAGACGGCTGTAATAATGTGCACTGGAACGCCAAAAGAAAAAACGAAAATCGCTGATACTGTTTTTGAAAACATGGAATTTTTTTAACGTTAATTGTGTATCCCCAGCCACAGTGGAACCAAATATTGAGCAATTGCATGTGGCCGTCAATAACTTAACCAATCAAGTACAGCGTATGTCAACTTCAGCACTGCCGGAGAATAATTCTAACCGCCGTAATAACAACCGTACGTCATCGCGTGATGCCCTACGGCAGACAAGGAATAACGATGATCAGTTTGATACATGTTGGTACCATCGCCGGTTTGGAAATCGTGCAACAAACTGCAGACCACCATGCCGGTTTCAACGCTGATCAAACCAACAATGACTATCCGTCAACAAACTGAATATTCAAGAGAAACTAACTAAAACTAATTTTTTAATTGATACCGGCGCACAAGTGTCGTGCTTACCACCTCTGAAAAATAACAAAAACTTATGCCCAACACGACTACGGCTATACGCAGCAAATGGCACTTCAATTAGGGTATATGGAAAAGTAATTAAAGAACTAGATTTAGGTCTTCCCCAAAGATTTACGTGGACATTTTTAATAGCTGACGTCTCATCTCAGATTATTGGAGAAGATTTTCTTAGGCATTACAATTTATTAGTAGATGTAAAGGACCGAAGACTGATTGATGGCAAAACCCAAACCACATCTCGAAAACTATATGCTATCACAAGCCATCAACCATCGCCTCAACTCATTCGCCAGTCTACACCATTCGCCAATATAATTAGCGAATTCTCTAGTATCCTACGACTGGCACCACCGGGTGTAACGACCAACTCTAAGGTTGTGCATCATATAGAAACTGTGGGTCCACCATGTTCAGCAAGAGTACGTCGTCTTACGCCCGAGAAATTGGCAGCTGCGAAAAGTGAGTTCGATACTTTATTGCAGGCGGGTATATGCCGTCCGTCGAAATCTAATTGGTCTAGCCCGTTACACATGGTAAAAAAGCTTGATGGCTCGTGGCGCCAATGCGGTGATTACCGGGCGTTAAACGCAATAACGACACCAGATAGATATCCATTACCGTTTTTGCATGACTTTTCTGGAATCTTGTATGGCAGAAAAATTTTTTCGAAAATAGACCTTCAAAAGGCTTTTCATCAGGTGCCAGTCAACGAAGAGGATATACCAAAGACGGCAATAACGACACCTTTTGGTCTTTATGAATTTACACACATGAAGTTCGGTTTAAGAAACGCGGCGCAGACCTTTCAGCGACTTATTCACGAGGTACTGCGTGGCCTTAACTTCGTTTTTCCATATATGGATGACATATGTGTAGCATCGGAAAATATTGAACAACATAAACAGCACCTAAGGGAAATTTTTAAGCGATTGCAGCAGAATAACCTCTCCATTAATATTTTAAAATGTGTTTTTAGCAAGCCAGAAATTGAATTTCTTGGCCATCGGGTAACAGCCGGTGGTATATCCCCTTCAAAATCGCGTATTGAGGCCATCATGAAGACAAAAAGGCCTAGTACTATTAGAGAACTAAAAGGTTTTTTGGCGATGATAAATTTTTATAGAAAATTCCTCCCACATGCAGCTGAGACTCAAGCACAGCTATTTGATATGACACCAGGAAATAAGCGTAATGATAAGACATGCTTATTATGGTCAGAACCAACCTTAAAAGCTTTTGAAAATTGCCGATTATTGCTAAAAGATGCTGTGGCTCCGGCACATCCTAAACATGACGCTGATCTTGTTTTAGTTACGGATGCCTCAAACTTGGCGGCCGGTGCTGTCCTACATCCTTCTCAAAAAAGTTTTCTGATACTCAGCAGCGATACTCAACTTACGATCGTGAACTCACTGCGATGTATCTAGCGATTCGCCATTTTCGAGATTTGCTGGAAGGAAGAAAATTTTTACATTGAGACCGATCACAAGCCGCTTACGTTTGCTTTTAAACAAAGATCAGAAAAGGCTTCACCGCGCCAAATTAATTACCTTTCCTTTATCAGCCAGTTTACTACGGATATACGCTTTATAAGGGGACAAGATAATCACGCAGCTGATCTCTTGTCCCGAATTGAGTGTATATCTACTGACAGCTTATATGGAGATTTGCAAAAATCACAGGAAAAGGATCGGGAGCTTCATAAAATGCTGACTGAAGAACTTCCACATTCCCTCATCCTTCGACCGATTTCTCTTGAGGGGCTTTCTAAACCTATCTATTGTGACACATCTCAGGGCCGTCTCCGCCCTTTCATCACCAGGGATTTACGAAAAACGTTCTTCGATATAACACATGGTCTATCCCATCCGGGTCGACGAGCATCAGTACGTTTGATGGTGGACCGATTTGTGTGGCCAGGGATTCGACGTGATTGCGCAAACTACGCGAGGATGTGTATTCCATGTCAGAAGAGTAAGGTGCAACGCCATTCAAAGTCTGAACTACAGAAATACATTGCACCTGATGAGAGGTTTGCACATATCAATGTTGACATAGTTGGTCCTTTTCCGCCATCAAAAGGTTTTAAATATATATTGACAATCATCAATCGTTACACCAGGTGGACTGAAGCCCTTCCAATGGAGGAAATGACAGCAACAACATGTGCCACCGCGTTAATTAATGGATGGATTTCCCGATTCGGTGTGCCACTTCACATTACATCAGATCAAGGCCGCCAGTTCACATCGTCCTTATTTTCTGAACTTTGTAAAATCTTGGGCGTTAGGCACATAATGACAACGTCATATCACCCCCAAGCGAATGGGATAATCGAAAGATTTCACCGCACGTTAAAGGCAGCAATAAATTGTACTGATTCTACTAATTGGGTAGATAGTCTTCCAATCATACTTCTCGGTCTGCGCTCAACAACCAAAGAAGATATTGGTCGATCACCAGCTGAACTTGTATATGGAACAGTTCTGCGCTTACCTGCTGACATGTTGGTTCCGCTTAAACAGCAACGGCCATACGCAGAATTCGTACAACATCAATGTCGAATAATGCAGGATTTTACGCCAACGCAAACCAGCTGGCATATTAATGAAAAACCATTCGTACACAAAGACTTGAAAAGTTCAAGTCATGTATTTATACGAAATGATTCGGTAAAATCCACATGTGTCCTGCCTTACGAAGGGCCTTTTAAGATTATCCAACGGTATGTAAAGTATTTTATGGTGGAGGTCCGCGGCAGACACGTTAAAAAATCTGTCGATAGGCTTAAACCAGCATACATGGAATCATCTGATATGGAGCAGCAATCGAGGTCACCGCAACAAAATTATCCCGAGGAAGTGACTAACAATGAGGATAATAGAAGCACTGAAAACGAAAAACCGCCACAAAATATTCATAGGTCTCAACGCACCAGAACTGGTCGAACCATTCAACTCCCATCAAGATTCCGAGAGTAGGTGCTAGATCCCTCTGGGGGGCCACTGTGGCGGATCAACCAGCTCTGTAACATAAAGGTCTGGCACCCCTTTTCCAATTAGCCACGAGACGTCAGATTTTTATGTAGAAAAACGATTATTCATTCCTTCGTTCACTTCTAAGCAATCAATACAATCCTTTTGTTTTTTGTTTAAAGTAATTTATATTTAAGTTTTGTTAACTTTAGCAATACAAACTTGAATTAATAAAGGCATTGCTTCTGTTAACATTAATCGCTAAATATATTACCTATAAATAATGAATAAATATATATATCCTTCTAAGTCTATAATGACTAATGTTTCTGCGGTTTAAACTGACCAATAAAAAATTTTCTATGGCAACTAAATGTTTTTTTTATTCTTCAGACGGCAACAAAATATTCGTTTTTGTAGCTTTACGGTGAAATTCGGTTTGGGCGTGAGTTCGCTATTTGAAGTCATATAGTGGTCGGAAAGTGTCCGAAGGACAATTAGGTAAAAATTTGGCACTACTAAACGACTCTCCGACTCGCCACCTGGAAATTAAGACGAATATGGGAAATAAAGTGAGCCAGTGAAGGGTATCTAAGATTCGGCACACCGAATATGGCACTCTTACTTGTTTTTATAAGAAATAGGGAGCCCACATTTGGTGACGAACTTTTGACTTTGGCTTTTTTGACCACAGTGCACTGGTCCAATATAAAAAAACCATTAGTAAATGTACTGTTTTCCTTTTTAAATGTATAACACGATTTATTTCTATTTAAAATTGATGTTAGTCGTTTCGTCTAACAAAGAACCATAAGGGAGTAAAAAGAGCGAGGCATATCTAGGGTTAAGAATTGTTTTTATAATGCTAAATACCCCATTTTAAAATTATGATTTAATTGGTTTTATTATTCCTAGTTCGGATGCTTCGGCTAAGGATGAATTCCGTAAGCCACAATGGTTTGAAGAGGCTGAAACTGATGATGAACTTTTTGATGATGATCGTAAATTTGCTTTTCAAATTTTTACGAATCCAATGGAGTTGCAGAAGCATTTCGAAAGACAAATGCAACAAATATTGGATGCTGTTAGTGAAATGGAAGGAGGTAAGTAAAATTACACAATTGTTTTTATATCAACAATCTTGATTTACTTAATCTGCTATAGATAACGGGATTGGCGTAGAAAAGAATCTTAAGGAGGAATATTTGAAACCAGGATTTGAAAGTGAAATTATTAAAGAATTTCATAAGCAAAAGAAACAATATTTTGATACCGATTTGGATGGAGAGTAAGTAAAAAAAATTAAAGATGATAAATTAAGTTAAATACATTAAAACAAAATATCAAATTCAGAAAAGTTTTGTAGAACTTTTTTTTACCAAGAATAATGAGATAAAGTGATTTATTTAAAACTTTTCTTAACTAAAACATTTCTAAAAAAAAACTGCATATCAGCATATATTAGAAGCCGAAAGAATAAACATCTGAAACTTTCTTGTTGAATATAACTTCGCTTAAATTCAGCGTTCAGCGACTATTTTTGATCATAGATTACCCGATATTAACGTAATAATTCACACACAGTTTTATTAAGAGAATTGAACGATAGAATGGAAATGCGGATTTTATTTTTTAAAGAGTATGTTATCCAGATCCTTCAGATCCTTTTTTAAAAATTCATGAATAATCGCTCTTGGAAGTCCCAGTGCGCCTGCTTTTTTCCGTATTGAAAGTCGCGGATTTTCACGTAAGCTGCTTTCAACCTATTCAATGTTTTCGGGAGTCCTTGAAGATCGACTGGGGCCTGACCGTGGGGCATTCATAGCCGAAGCAATTGCGCGGAATCTCTGCACCCACGCCGAATACCAAATTTTGAACAAAATTGTCGACGAGCAATTACGTAAGAATCATTATTCTTAAAAAATGTCTCCACAGCGAACGCGCGATGCTCACTCGACCACTGCGACATCGTGACTGACAAATCCGCACAATCGATAATTCCAACGGCGCCACCCTCCCTCCGCACCGTTTATTATTTTTTGAAATAATCGTATTTAAAAATATAAATTTGCCACCAGACACCCTTTACTAATATTTGTTAAGCAATAGCAAAATACAACGGATTTTTTAACAATTACTTTCCACAAAAAAAAGTTGTTTCTAAATACAATTAAAAAAAATACTCTTTTGTGTTATTTTGCATATCTTTATCAGACGAAGGAAAAATAGTGCAATATACTTTAGGAATGGAATATAGTACTATATGTATATTCACATTAGTTATTATCTTAACTTCAATGAATTTTACTCGATAATATCATTATAGTATTTCTTATATAATATTTTCATATCAGCGAGACGTTTAACACTAAATTATAAAGAAATACTTCGACATTAAAAATTTGATTTGATATCAGCCCGCTACAAGTGTATTGTTGAAATTATCTTTATTTTTTAGGATATTTCCTGATCAACTGCATTCACTAATAGAACGTTTCGCCAAGGGCGAAGGAGAAGTTTTGAAATATATTCCCGAAAATGAGGCTCATGGCAATATTTTACCACGCAACGATAATAAATTCTTACGTAATTGGAAAAAGAAACCAAAATTAAGTGATGAAGAAGTTATAATGGGTAAAATTCATGGTACTTTGCTAGACGATGATAAAGAGTTGCGCAAATCACCAACACCGCCGTCTATGATACCGCGCGGTCGTCCAGATATTATGACGCCCATGACTCCCTTGTTACCAAGGGGTTCATTTGCTGGCGGAGCCTTTGATGGAAATTACCAAGTACATATTTTAATACAATGAATACTTCTTTTATAAATGTTTATATTGTATGTGTTCCTTTAGCGTCCAAAAATTTTAACTCAAAGTGTAATGACCAAAACCATACGAAAACCTGATGGTACATATGAAACCACTAAAATTACCCAAGATCCACAAGGTAATAAAACAACTACTATCACCCGTTCAGTCAATGGTAAGACCGAAACTGTAGTAGCATACGACGGGGCAGCTGGTGGAACCACTAGCAATCAAATGCATGGAAAACATAATGATGAAAGGACTTACGTCTATTCCGATCGTAATGTTTATGTATCAAAAGAAGGTTATGCCTTACCACGGAACCTCTGGTGACCAGTGGTTGACCAATTGCAGATCGCTTACAATTTGCAAAAGAAAATTAATATTATTCATATATTTAAAAATCAACATCAATATCCAAGAAGAATATTTATGGACTCTTTTTATTTTGTAGAACATCTCTTTGTAGTTGTTATTTTGATTATGACTACAGTACCACTATTACTACTATTATTACGTTTGGCTTTAGCTTCAACAATCGCATATTTATTATTATCAACGATTCGAACATCATCGAATACAACAGTATCCGGTGGTGCGAATTCAGTGTATAGATTTACACGCATTTGGTGTTTTAGATGAAGAAAATCTTAATTGGGACTTGAGAAACAAAATGGACATTTTTAACTACTCTATTGTAACAAAAATTGTAATGACTTTTTTTTGACATGACAAAATCTTGCGTTGATTGAAACAAATGAGAAAAATTAGTCATTGTATTTTGTTAAACAACAAAAATTCAATTAAGAAGTTTGTTTGTCCTGTTGTTTGCACAATTCAAAAGAGAAAACGGGATTATTCAGAGCCCCATTAGGCTAGTATGCCTCTAACTGATAATGGGACTTAAGAGAGATAAAACAAAACTGAGATATTGAAAATAACGTATTATTGATAATGAAGAACAGTATTTCTTAAATGTTGGTTTTAACTTTTTATCATTTTACGTTTTATGTTTTGCTTTTATCAGAAGCACATTTAGTTTGGTATTTTGAAATCAAGCCCATTAGGCTTGACGACAAAAGATACCATCAAAGAAAATTGAATTTAAAATGAACAATTGGTAAAATTATGGTTTTCTTTTCTTACATAGTGGCACATCAATGTCTAAATGCTCAATTGGGAAAAAGCTTTCCCACGTAATTTATTCCCCCTTATCGTGTTTGCCGTATTAGTCTCGGAAATTCGGTGTCGAAATACGTCTACGCCAAATACAATAAGGGTGATTGAATCGCCGTTTTTCCTCTATTCGGATTTATTACATTTAAAAAATAATTTATCTTGACTTTTTTTGTCCATTTTCTCCTCAAATCAAGCGGTAGTCTACTATGACGCACCTTGTTAAAAATTTCAACAGGAATCAACTGGCAAATGCCTGTTGAATGAAGCAGTGTTGCCCTTTCAGTCGAGAGACAAGAACATCAAAAAGTCACAGACTTATTGATCCTCTCCCGTATAAACATACTACATATATAATAATTTAGCATTATTTTATTATTGGGAATTATTAGCTTTTTCTGTGCCACTATTTGTATATGCCGTTAAACCAACCATGAAGAACAGTGAACCAAAGTTTTAAGTGTTAATTGATTATATTTTATTAATTTAGTTTATTTTATCGTTTCTTCATAATTTTATACGTCAAAAATTAAATTAACTCTTAATAGAAAACTGCTGGACATCATTTAACCTTCGTTTTAAGTAATGGAGAAAAAAAACTTAATCTTTGTGGCTGTCTCAGTGAAGAATCATAAAATTCATCTAAAATACTAAACAAAATTTTGTCATTGCTTAAAGTATATACTCCTATAACATAAAAATATTCCTTAATAATTAAAAAATTCATGCACTAACGCCAAGTAAAATGTTGTTTCATTTTTTAACGTCCAAAACGAACTGTATTATGTACATCTCTACGTTTGGTAAAAAAATCACACTAATCAATTGATAAATTTTAAAAATCTTTTGTCTTTCTAATTTTTAAGGGCGTTCCTTATACATAATTATATTTTTATTAATTCCATTCATATATTTTATTGCATAATCTTGTTTTTATTATTTAATTTAAGATTTTTTAATTAAAAATATAAATAAATCGATCCATAACAGACCAAAAAGATGTACGGCCATCGTTATCGAGTTTTTCTAATACAAATCGAGATAGTCATTCGCCTCATCTTATAAAATATAATAACTGTGAAATGTGCCGTTGCGCTTCTACAGCGAAAATAACTAGACTTACATACATACATACATATGTATGCACAATTCTTAAAAAAAATTTAAAGGCAAAAACCTTCTGTAAAATTTAGTTTTTGGCGGTTATGGCTCGACATCCTATTCAAATTTATAATTTTTTTAGTTTATAGTATAAAACTATAACTTTTTAAATATCAATAAATTTACATTTGCGTGAAAATAAATTCATGATTTGTCATAATTTTATTGAGATTCCATTTTGTTTAAAATAATTTTAGTAAAAAATCTCACTATCAACTTTCTAAAGGAACCGTACCATGTCTTTCGATGAATTTTTTTCGTATGAACGATCTGGACTTTGCGAGTCAATAGCAACAGAAACATTAGCAAAACAGCAATGTTATATAACGCCCGCTTGTTGCGGGTGGGTAATTGTTGGGTCAACAGTGTTCTCGTGGATGGGGGGAATTTGTAAAAAAATATATATTTTTTTGTTGTTTGCCAGTTGTGTTTATGGTGGTTTTTAATTTCCCCAATTTGGAGTAAACGAACAGACCTATTATATCACCCTGGTATAGGTAGGATAGTTCTGGGTGATGATAAAAAAAAGGGGAGAGGGAATAGTTGTAGGATTGTTGGTGCATGGAGGTATATATGTATAAAATTTTAGTGAATAATTAACCGTTTGTAGATATTTGTTTTTTTTGTTGTAGAACCGTTTAAGGATTTTTTTTTCTTGAAAGCAGTTTTTTGAGTATAGGCAAACGGTAGTGTATTGAAGGTCGACGAAGAATTTTTTTTTCGCAGGAATTTATTGGAAAATTTGGAAAAGTCCAGTGCGGTGGAATTAAATATATAAGGCGAGTCGAGAAAAAAGAAGAGTACAGTAGAGAAACAGACATAGAAAAGAGGAGATTGAATCGTTTTGAAATTGGATAAAAGAATAAATAAATTAGCTGAAAATAAATAACGAATAAAAAAAGTGAAGTTCCAGAAAAATTAAAAGGAAAGAAAAAACCGATAGCGAGTGACCTGCGAAGGGAGAAGTTCTGAGGGCAGTTCCGAACACTGCAAGGATAACCGAAATTCCGAACTGGTCGAGGAAGAGAAAATATATATTACACCGTCAGCCAAGGTCGTGTAGCTTTATGAGAGGCGCTGATAACCCAAGAGGGGTATTACATTGGACTGTGGTGAGGCCGATTAAAAAATTATACAGGTAACACGGAGAATTGAAATATTTGTATTCCTGTTGAATCCCGCGAGAGAAGAGTGTTATTTGTGATACCGACGTGAGAACTGTACATTGTATAATGGGTATAAATTATATGGAGCTTGTTTTTTTTTATCGTAAATACGTTCATAAGGAAAAAAAATTTAATAATTTTACAAATGAAGAATCCTTAAGTATATGTTAGAAATTATAAGTCAGGCGATAGAACATTTTTTTTTCAATCGGTAAAACTGCGTAAATGAAATAAGAAGTAAGATCCACATAAATAGATCCCAAAGAAAAAAACAATAAGGAGGTTCAGAGCAAGTGGCAATAACAAGTCAGTATTGAATAGTTTAATTGTGCAGACGCAGAGCTTTTATATTAGCCTTAGGGAGCTACTTCAGGTTAGGATTATAGTCGAGACTGACAGCTTGAATTGAGTTGAGCCTCATTATCTCACCTGTGGAAAAATTGCAATAAGTGGCAATAGAATTTTAATTACTAGGTATTACCGAGTTGAACGGAAACGAACATAGAGAGAATTTTTCTGTGTAAATATATGTAGGTAACTTTTTGTTTTTATATACTCATGCATATATTGTGTTTGAAAAATTTTGTATGATATGTAATTTTTTTTTATGTAGGGAAATTGTAAGAATTTATTAGTTGTTTGTATTAAGTTAGAGTCTAGGTGTAAATTTTTTACTATAAACTATGTGTAAGGGATTGTAACCATTTATATATATAAAAATTTAAAATTTCTTTTGATATACATTTATTTTATTTGAAAATCGTATTCAAATTATTTTTTTTTGTAATAAAATTTAAGTTCTTGTCATGAAAAAAAAATGAGCGAGTAAAAATTTAATAAGGTTCAGGTACTGATGGAGAGGTAAGTGGAGTAAACGGCCGGATAAAAGGTTTGGGTTATGGTCAAGACCATAGAAAATTAATACCATAACAATGTTGGGAGGGTAAAAATGGGGGGGAGATATCATCACTCCTCCAAGAAAGGAAGCCATTGTGGTACACTGATATTTGTGTACTGTAGTCTCTGAAAGGGAGACTTTCGCAGTAATTTTTCATTGTTATTGAGCTAAGGCCAACAATATGGTTGGGACCTACCTGAGAAAAGAGCTAGCAAGGGGCCTGGCCAAACCTCGTCGAAAATGAAGAAATAGATGGAAAAGTAAATGGGTAAAAGGAGACGAGGGACGGAAAGCGCTTTACATATAACACACTTTTGCCTAACAAACAGTAGGCGTGGGAAAATTTTATTAGTGTATTATTCTCCATTTTGGGCTCTATCAGCCTACAAATTTTTGTGGAATTATCTGAAAAAACGCCCGTTTTTAAGAAAAACACAAAACCATCTTTTTGTTTACTGAAAAAATTTTAAAATGTGGAAAGTTAAAGCGTATTTTTTTGAAACACCAGGTCAACAGAAGCTGGTAGCAAGTAGATTTGGTGAAAAAAATTTCTTGGAAACGTTCTCGTAACTCGGTAACTGTAAGGCCGATTTTAATAAAACTTTCATCATGAGATAGACTGAAGGTCAGGCTACATAGTGGACTACCTTTGGCCCGCCTGGTGGCCCCCATGTTAGTTAAAAAAAGATTTATAATACTACCATTATGGAAAATTGCGCTAAATTATAAAATACGCGAGAAATTCCACTCTACTAACGTACAAAATTTCATTTTCCTACCTTGAAAAATTTTTTAGTTGGTGACCTATTTTTAAAGAGTACATTGTTCGAAAGTCCACGTTAATACCTCGAGAACCGTGCCATGTATTTGGAGCTGTTTGACTAAAGTGGACTTAAGCCGACATATGTAACTATAATGATTTACAATCACACAAAGTTTCCTACTAATAAAATATTTGGGTGAGCCAGCTGTACTCGATGTTCGTGACAGTTGCTTTATCAGAACTGTTATATATATAATTAGTGTTATTAATATATATTTCTTTTATATATTATGTACGGGTTTTTTTATTTTTTCTAATTTCTTTTTTAAGAGAGTCACAATGATTGCCTGCTACTAGGTGTTATTATTATTATTATTGGGCCCTGGCCCAGGTACAGCAAGCAAGAAGATCTATTGGGCAAAGCCCGTCATATGGTATCTCAGACTACAATAGCCTTTAAAATACGTCGTTGAAAGCTTTAAGTCCGCATTATTCATATAAAGCAGGCTTAACTTCTATAAGAAATGGATAGTGATAGAGACGGCAGGTGATATATAGAAGAAAGCTTCATAAGTTTTACAACTTTGTTTTTCCACGGTTTTTGCCTCCATATCAATCTTGCAGTGCCTCCGATGTCAAGCAAACGCATTCGATTTTTGGTAGCCATATTAAGCTGCTACACAATACCAAACAAGACCAGCAGCGTTATAAGCGAAGTTACTACCATTTTATGATTATGGCACTTCCGTTTTATTTTCAATTCTCTTTTCAGGAATACTGATTAATGACATGCTCAGAAATATAATACTCCGTCGATTTGAGTTTTAAAACCGCCGCCATTTTAAAATTATTAGACAGATGATTCTATTTATTAATTTGTTACAATTTTAAAGTACAATACTTTTCATTAGATTATTATCTAAGAGTTCAATGGTGGACGTCCTTCTTTACGAATCTAAGACCGCAATAGCCACAAATATGTTCACCTGGTTTATCCTAAAAAGAGTTTAAACCAAAAAATGGAATAAGTTGTTATGAAGTTATTGCTCAAACGGTCATCATACCTTTTTCTACCGTAACCATATTATATTAACTAATATTAAAATAATTTCTGAATAATATGATGAATTCAATAAATAATATAAAGCCTATGTCAGATTAACTTATTCTTTCGAAATACATATAGTGCAATAGATTAGAAGATAGTTAGTATAGTTTAATATCAAAGTGATGCACGCAAAGTTTCTCAATGCATTCATTCAATAGCAGCATCGATTCTAATATACTAGTAGCATTTCAGTTAGATTAAAAAATAACCAGCAAAAAGAGACGATTTTATATTTTCTAGGATATAGAACAACTGAACCACCCGAAATAGTTCTATTAAATCTACATATGTTAGAAAATGTACTAAAATATAAAATATTTACCAAATTAATATAAACTTTTGGATGACCTAACGGTCCATCACCACCATCACAGTAAACAACACGTTCGGTACATTCTTTGGGAGGAATCTCATCAATCAATTTGATACCCCAGTTTTCATTAACATAACGTTTGGCGTTTGTGAAACGCACATTGCGGTAATCATCCTCAGCAAAAACCTACTCATATAACTTTTATTAACAAGTGCAAAGCGAACGAAAACGTTTGCGTAACAATTGGAGCAAGCAATTTGTTAGTACTGTAAAATTGTATTTAACTTACTTGACCAGTGTGTGTTGGTTTTTCTAAATCTTTGCGCGATGAATATGAACGTATGGGACTGGCAGCAATAGGTGACACAATATTCTTCCCACTACGCCTCAAAATTTGTAATTCACTAGCAATTTTACGGCAGGCCATTTTACCCACAGATTATTAAATTGTTGACAATTCACAAAAAATTACGTTTCTACTTTCCTAGAATATCTAGAAGAAACTGTCAAAATCATCTGTAGTATTTTAATAAATTTATCGCCATCTGGCGTATAGTAGGTAATATTATTTAAGCACAGTGTTTTCTTGGTTACGTAGACGAGAAAACATTTGGAAAAAAATCTGTAATTCTTGTTTTTTCAATTGCGGTCACACACGAAAATTTTCCCGGCGACATTCCATTATAATTGTTAATAATGTTCCATTGTTATTTTTGTAAGCAACGAAAATGATAACAAAGGGTGTCGACGAGAACCGCACACAAAAACAATACTCTCTTCCCCACCAGTAATATGCTGACAAACTAAAAGTTTTCTCGTCTAAACACAGTCTACTGTTCCAAAATGGATGTTAAAGCAGAGTGATGATTAATATATTTTAAATTTGCTAACTGATGATGTTTTCCTATGATTTTAAATTAAAGTAAACATTCCGATAAAAACATTGAAAAGGGAAAATTGCAAAAAAACACACATTTGCTATCCCTTTTCGATCTTGATAGCGGACGGAGATGTTAAATTTTCACAACCCTGTTTTTATGTCGGTCTATATTAGCCTATGATGTAAATTTCAGTTGCTGTAAGTTTCATTTTTTATTTATTTTTAACTGGAATAACTGATAGTGTCATCGAATTCTGATAAATAATTTAAGTTTCCAAATTCGTCAAACATTTGCAATTGTTTATGGGACTTATAGTTCGTTATAAACGATAATTCGCTATAACTATACTAAATTGGTTTGTTTTAAATTTCATCACAATAGGTAATTAAGAGTAGTAAACTGCCTTCTCCTTCCCGACGCAGTACTATTTTTGTCTTTCCATACTCAGAGCTACACACGTTTTAAATTTCATCATAATCAGATAGAACTAAATTACTGCCTAATCCCCCTCTTCATCCCATTTCTTTATATTATTTATGTATATCATTGTCCTTATGTAATTCATTATGATTCAAATTTCATCAAAATATAGAATGTACAATTAAATAAATACATACATATACAACAAGGATTTCCCTACTAATTTTATAACAAAGTTTGTATGCTTGGATAAATAAAAGAATATGTGTGAAACACATATGGAACTCGGCAACCCCGATTGTCCATTAGTAGATTCACGGCCGTCTGCACGGGCCACTGGTCCATCGGTTTCTACGAGGCTGTGGTAACAAAACGGGCTCGATTAATTGATAAATAAATAAATAAATAGAATAGAATAGAAATATTTTGTATACAAATATATTTCTTATAGACATGATGTGAATGCTAATTATTTCTTTCATAAATACTAATTTTTATTACTTTAACAAATTTACATTTTCAAAATATTATTTCTTCTTAAAATAACACATTTACGTATACTACTATATAAAGCAGAAGCTTATTATTAAAGTGTAATATATTAAAATATAGATAAATGAATATTAATTTTTGTAAATACATATACATACAGAAGAATAATAATGGAACGTATAATACGTTTATGTTTTCATTTAACAGAAAATTATATAAAAATATTTGGAGGTAAACTTAAGAGCGAGATTTGAAGATTAATTCATTTTTGAAAAGTAATTTATTATTATTTCAAAAACTATTATTTGCTCAAAAGCCGACAGTTGAGAAGCTTTTAGAAGAAGCTAAAATGCGTACGTACATTCATCTCAGTTTCTTCTCTTTATAAGCATTTGGTCCCAGCCTTTTATTAAATCATTTTTAAAAAATTTCATCAGTTAAAGTGTGGACTTAAGAAATGCTTCAAATCAAAGTAGATAATACGTTTTATTTATCTTTACTAGATTTTAAACGATCTCACGAGCACTGGGAGCAAATGATTCCCAACAAGTAATTATCTAGAAATCAAAAATGTATATGTTTAAAAACATATGATATTTTGCTCTAAGAGCTAACTTACTTGTTGTTGATGGGCCATTTGATCTTCGATATATCTTATCATATTGACCTTAAAGTCTTTAACGCGATACATTTCAAAACGCTCCATTTCTTTTTTAATTTCTTTGGAAATCTCATCGAATTGTTGTTGACAACGTTGTACTTTTACTTGCCACTGAAATTAAAGTTTTATAGTGACAAACTATATTAACTTTTGTAATCTATTATAAATTTACATAATCCGACATGTTACAAACATGGGTTGGAAGCTTCACTCAATATTCACCACATATTTTGTGATCTCTGTGGTGAGAAATTTACATATGGACGAGCTTAATTAATAATATTTAAAGTTAAGAATTGCTGTTTTTTATTGTGATTGATTATATTATTAAAAATATAGTCTTATTACCGTATTCAAAAATTTTTTTTGCATTTATATAAGGTATATTGATTGAATTTTATATGGAAATTTGTCTAATAAATCTTTTATAAATAAAAATTTTTTTTATGAATACGGCAGTTAAATTGTAATACAATGTCACTATAATATCCGGAATTTTTGGTTAAAGCAAAATTTTTATTTATTTTTCGAGAATGCAAGTGCAAAAAAAGCGTTGTATAAGATGTGTTGGGAGCACCAAAAAACACTACCAAATGAGACAAATTCTGAATATTTGCAAAAAGCAGAAATCTTATTCATCGTCTGAAGCATTTATTACCGAATTATGTAGTCAATTATAAAATTTCTATTTACCTCTTCTACTTCCAATTGAGCTTGTTCCAATTTATCAGTACGATTATTTAACTCATAACGACCACGGTTTTCACGTCTTTTTGACAATTGCATTTGTGCATGTTGCCAATTTTGAAAAACTTTTACTCGCTCGTGAAACACCGACTTAATGGCCGTAAATAAACCCAAGTAATCTTTAACGAATGCTGACAAAATATAAAAGTCTGAATTAGATTGTTCTGCTCGTAAAATTTCAATTTTTTCCTCAACATCAGCCAAATTTGAGAGGGCTCTTGATAGACCAGTATGTTCTTCACAAGTGCTTAACATAGCTGCTGATTTTGCGACTAAACCAGTAAGATTGGCCAGTTCTTTGCGAGTAGTTACTAAAGCTTTTAAAGCGGAATGTAGTTTTTGTAAATGCCCGTCAAGATTTTCAACTTCGGTTATTTTCTCATCAAACCACTTAAAATAGAAGAAAAGAAAGAAATAACAAAATTTGATAAATAAAGAAATACTTACAGGATCATTTTCATCCATTTTATAAGTAATTTTATTAACAGTCTCACCAACTTTATTAAATAGTCGGACAACGGCTGCTCCACTGAGAGCAGCTGTGTTAACAGCGCGTGGTAGTTCCTTTAAAAATTTTAAATTAATCAAATGTAATTAAATTTATTTTGAAAGATACGTACTTGATCACTTTCTAAGAAATTTATGAAATCTAAATCAACTCTTAAAATTGGATGTAGTGCAGTGCGATTCATATAACGCTCTAGAGCAGCTCTCCGTTGCTCAACCCATTCCAGGCTAGTACCATTACCCGGTTCACTTTGCTGTGGGCTCATTTTCACTTTTGTCGACCCTTTTTAATATTCATAATATAATTATTTTATTATTAAAGATTATAATAAACATACCGAATATATTTTTCGATGGTGCGGGTGGCACAATTTTTCCTAATTTTAAATATTTACTTGCCAACAAAGAATGTATGCCTAAGAAATCACTGAAACGTCTCAGCGTACTAAATTCTGCACGTTTATATTTTGGAATGTTGGTGGTTGTCGTAACTCTATCAGAACATAGAAAATACGATGTACTTAAATGGGTTAATTCATATTGCGATATAATTTATTTTGAATAAAAAATTATACAAACATATATATTAATTTATTGTAAACTGTTTTTACGTTTGATATATTAATTTATTTGTAAAAATATGTTTTGTTATTTGTTGTTCTTCAAATAATTTAATACAATAATTCAAACATGTGCCTTGAAAATAAATCTAATATATAAAAAATTTGATTAATAACTCCTGTCGAAAACAACAAATTGTGCAGAATTTCGTTCGATAAATACTCTAAAAATATGGGAAAAAATTCTGGAAAATGTAGTTATAAACGTATATAGTTATAAACGTATATAGAGCAAAATAACATTTTATCGAAATACGAATCTGGCTTCAGAAAAAATCTCATGTGAAGCAACGTAAATGGTAGGAAATCAGAAACGTTTTCGGTGTTTCGCAGGGTTAAATCCCAGGAGCGCTCTTATTTATTATATACATACTTATATAATTTACATAGTGTCCATATCAGTATTTGTTTGTTCTATAGTTAAGCTAGTCTATATTTTCGTATTTCGTATACATACAGGAAATATGTAAATAATCGTAATTCATTCCGACTGGCGTTGAATTAATAGAAAAGAGAATATATGACTTAAAATAAATAAATTCAAACTAAATGAATACAATACAAAAGGGATGCAAATAAATGTTTATCAAATTAAATAGGTATTATTTAGATCAAATTATACATTTAAAGGACGTATTGAATATACAAAATAATTAAACAGTAATTAAGATTATTTTATTGTTCCTTCTATTTGAAATAAACTGCACTTTACTTATAAGTAATTTATTTACTATGACACAAATTTAAAATACGTAAATTTATTTAAAACTTTAAAATGTTTAGGTATACTAAACCGAATAAATCTCAACCATATCAATTAAAAAATGCTAAAAACTTTAGGATGAAAAAGAGCAACAGTCACTCTTATAAAAATGACTTTAACTGTACTATAATCTACCAAATAACATTAAATTTCTAACGCCCTTAAGAACAAAATTTTTAATTTATTGAAAATTTGTAATATGCATTAGAGTTTGTAATTGAGACAATGTAAAGTATTATTGATACTACTAAATAAAGACATAAATACAGTATACTTACTTGTAAGTCAAGTAGGAACCCATGCCATCACCAACTTTCTGAGGTTCCGATATTGTTATTTCGATATAAAAGTCTCCACTATCGGAGATAACATCTTGCATATTACTTGTTGATGATATCCGTCGCTGACGAAAAGCCAATGTAAAAAATTTATTAATTTAAAATACTAATAATTGATATATTCTTAAAATTTCTTAATTTAATAAATTTTCGTACTGAGGGGAATGATTATTATTTTATATTTAGAATCTCTTAAAACTGTGCAGTCAAATTACAGTACATAACGTATATAAGAACATCTCATATAAGAAAGTATTTCAAAAACACTGTCCATTTCAGTATCATTCAATGTAAAATAGTTCTATATAAGAAAAACGCTTATAAGAAAAACACTGATATAAGAAATAGACAGCCATGCACCAAGAATGAAAATACATACGAAAAACCTTATTTATAAGAAATTTTTGTACAAGGCCGAATTGAATTTTTTTACCAGGTGCAGTTTTATGTTTTTGTATTATTTTTATACGAAGGAATTATTGAGAATATTCAATAAAAAAACTATCACCAAAATTTTAACCGTTTTACTATGAACTTAAAAAATATTTTCACACTGTTGTTAAGAATGTACTCTCCTACAAAAAATTTTCTTATACATATATGTATGTGTATATATAGTACATTTATAAGAAAAAAATTTCTTATATAACATAACTGGATATTAGAAAAGCACGTTTATAAAGCAAAACTTAAAAAAATTATTAAGATTGAATTTGAATTGAATATACTACATACATATGTATATAACCGAATGTAGTATGTAAATTCAAAAAATCATACACTAGTTCAGATAAGAGGCAATTGGGAAAGAAAATGTTTCTTCGCATTCAGTGGAACAAAACGCTTGAAGTGGATGAATGACCTATCTTTTGGACCATCGAACAATTGCTCAATTGTTGATTGCATTTTATTATCTATATACTATATTATTCATATGGCATATTTATATATTAGTATGTTATTGTTAAATTCAGTTATATGCACATGTATGAATGTATTTATTTTGTATGTATCATATGTGACGCGCAAAATAGAAAGGGACCTAAGGGAAAAACCAGTTTTGTTCACGAGAGCCATTTTAAAGATTTAAATACGTGTATCTTTGGTGTACTTCACTTTCATAAAACGCGCATATCTCTGGGAGGGAACACTTTTAGGGCATGGGATCGGTCTCATTCGATGCTCAGATGTTATCCACATCAAAAAAAAAAGTTTAAAATTGCTTTTTTTACCCTTAGGTACCTTTCTCTATGCGCTGTCACATATATTAAATTAAATTTTAAAGAAACATTAAAAAAAAACAAATAGTGAATATGCATTACAATTATTAATGTATTATATAAATATGTATGTATGTAGTATGTATATAGCATACTATAAATAAAATATAAAGGTTTAATCTTTTAAAAACTTCCGGAAGATACTAGTTTTATTAGCGTATTTAAAAGTTCAGACACCGCCCATTATTGTGTGTCGTATAAACAATATAACAATGAAAATTAAACATTTTTAGTTCACTTTTATTTTGCGTTAAAGTTAAATTAACTTGTTACTTACATGCATGAGAGTTTGATTTAATACATTGTTGTTACCCACTGCCGGTGATGGCACTTCCTCCTCTTCATCCTCTTCGTTATTGGACTCAACATTATTTATATCTATATCAGCAAATTCACGTTGAATATCATCTGCAGCTTCCATAGACATTTTTCTCGGAATTGGGTTCTTACTAATAGAATAGAAGTATTAAAGTGTTTTTTTTTTCTTGCAATAATTACAAAAAGTATAGAATTTTATCTAATATTTTTTAGACCCAAAAAACTGCAAATATGCAATTTCTCCAAATCACACATAAGTAGTCTTCTTCTTGTTGATTGTCATTTCACTAAATTTGAGCCAGAGATGGAAAACAAGTTTTTGAGATATAAGTGCAACGTACGCATATGCAAACGGACGTAACTACACAACAATTTGAAATCGAGTTTTTCATTTTTTATCAAACTATATACTACACGTTCACGCAAAATGTTTTAAACCCCTGTGAACAAAAATTGCGACTTTATTAAAGGAATTCAAACACACCTAACTAAAAGTACATCTATTTTTTATAGCAAGAAGACGAATTTTCAACTTTGTATGAAAAATATACCGTTGGTAATATTATGCGTGTACGTTATGGCCCTAGTGGAATACTGCCGATGAAAACATCTCTGATGGATCTTCTGCTGCGATGCCAACTCCCACTACACGGTATGGGGAAGTACGGACATCAATGTATGACGTGTCTGTCCTAAACCGTGGTAATGAGCCGACCTTTGTTAATGCGGTTAGGGGAGAGGTCCAGGACCTCAACCTTTCCAATCGGAACATTTCGTCGGAGATATTGTACTGGCACCTATCGGGGGAAGTATACATGTCGGACCATATGCATATAATGTTCAATATGGGCCTTTCCTCACCACAGGTGAGAATTTACCGGGATCCCAAGATAACCTATTGGGATCTCTATCGCTTAGAGTTGGAGCAGATTATTAACTGCATCAGGGAGCGTATACTACTAAGGGCGGAGCTTGAATGTGAGGCAAACGGGCTTCTTGGTAGCATTGCTTCTGCCTACAAGGAGAGCTGGCCACAGAGAGTAAAGGCGCCAAAGAGGAATCTTCTTTGGTGGAACAGTATACTTGGCGGCCATCGCCATAAGGCGATGAGAATACGTCCGAAAGATAGGGAATTCGCTGCGTTAAGCCAAATGCTTCCTGATCCCAAACAGGGCGCTCTCAAAAAGACTGATTTCGGTGAATAGGACGGATTTGATCCTACATAGGCCAGTGTGTCCTGAGGTATCACCTTAACAAAAACGGTCTGGCCGAGACCCATGTCGGTCAATTTTGTAAAAGTGACATTGAGAGATCTGAGCACATTCTCTGCGACTGTCCGCGCTCGGTAGACCGAGGTTCCTCCATCTGGGTGAAATTGCGGTGTCCCCACACAAGATGTGGAACACCAGACTCCAAAAAGTGCATGGATTCCTTAAAAGTCTTAAGATGAGCATCTAATAGGAGGGGTTTAGCACAATAGATCTTTTTGGTCGCAGTGCTTCGGTGCCGGTGCTACACAATACCGACGAGGGAGGGCATTTTGATGTGCTGTGGTTTGGATACAGCTGAAGCCGTGTACTGTTCAGTGAGCAATGACTTTGCCCCTGAAACCTTGCGGCAACAACTGCCACAAAGACACACAAATACACATCAGAAAATATGTGAGATGTCTTTTTTATGAGTCTGAAATTGGGGTTGAACCCAGGAAATATTTTTCGTTTTGTAGTCAACGTGCAGATTACTTCGACCATCGCCACACTCAAATTTTTGCGCTGGAGTAAAGGTTCTTCAAGAAAGTGGTGTTAAAGTTGGTTTAAAATTTAGATTAACCCTGGATGGTTACTCTTTATTTTTGTACATTAAAGTTACTCTTCGTCGAATCGACGAAATATAAAAAAAAATTTTTTTGCGAACCGATTTTTAATGAAAAAAAATTTAAAAAAAAAATTTTTTTTAAGCTTTTTATTAAAAAATAATGAGAAAAAAAATAAATATAAAAACAAAAATTGTTTTGCGGTATGAATTTTAACTTTTTTTGTCTTTTTTTCAAATTTTGAAAACAACAAAAACTTGAAGCTTAACTCTGCAAATAACTTTGCTGACAATCTTGTAGTTATATGAACACACATAAAAGAGTTATATGAAAAGAGTATATGATGTTCGTCGATTCGACGAAGTGTAACCATGGAGGGTTAAGAGCGTGTTCTATTTTCAAGTGCGAAAGCATCTAACATCAGCTGTTTCGCAAGTGAATTGTGTTTGTGGTTCGGCAAATATATATTGAAATCATTTTATTTATGCATATTCTTATAAAAAACAAAATTTTAACGAAATTAAATACAATTAAAAGTGAATAGATATATAAATAAGGGGCCAAATCAAGGCATTCAATTCGTATCGAAATTGTAAACAAAATTTATTAAAATGTATAAAAATTTCGTTCGAATCGAATGCCATAATTTGGGCCCAGTATAGAATTTGCCATCAGTACATTACTGTGAACTATTGTAGGTCACGTCAGATGAACGTATCATACCAATGTATGAACATAAAAATAATAAACCTATTGGAAAAATCATTTTTTGACGTACACACAAAATCACTTGTCTATAAAACAATAACATTTCTTGTGACAAGAACATACTTATGTATAATGTGAATATTACTTTAATAAGCATTGGATTGAATATTTTTATCTTAAATTACCACCAAAGTATTCATATGATTATTGAGTTAAAATAATATTATATGATACATAAAGTTATACATATTGTTCTTATTTACGTGGAAATACGTTATCATTTGATAAATTCAATATTTTTCATTTTAATATGTATGTATGTAGGTATGTATATACAACACGAGACAGAAATATGTATTTATTATTAAGTAGTTGAATTTATCTAACACTGAAACAGTATTAAGGCTTTCGTCATGTCAAATGCACGGCATTTGGTATTTATAACAGTGATTATCTCACTATTTCGGAACGGCTGTAACTGTTTGACGAATGAGTTGCGTGTGGTAGGAGGAAATAGTGCTGTAATAAACAAAGCACCATTTATAGTATCTTTCCAACAAAATGGAGTACACTATTGTGCTGGAAGCATTCTCACTAAGAATTGGATTGTTACAGCTGCTCATTGCTTAAGTTACAATGCTCTAGTTTTAAGCACACTATTAATAGCTGGCAGTATTTATGTAAATGGGACCGCTTCAACTACACAAAAGCGCTCAATTAATAAATACATTGTAAATGATTTATACTTGGGTGATACATCGCCTTATGATATTGGTATGGTTTACACGTCTAATCCGTTCAAATTTTTAAATGCTGTTGCACCCATAACACTACCAGTCAGCGGGTATACTGCTACTGGCTATGCTTTATTATACGGATGGGGCAGCATTAGTGCTACGAACACCGAGAGCTATCCCTCTACATTGCAAGTAGCAAGGGTGCCAATAATACCACAAAGTGCATGTGAACGCGCTTTGGTTTCTCAGGGTGCCAATATTCATACCACAAATATATGCACTGGACCACTCACTGGCGGTATTGGTATTTGTACCTCAGATTCTGGCGGTCCTTTAGTACAAACCGTTAAAGAAAAAAATATTTTAATAGGTATAGTATCTTGGGGACAGCTACCTTGTGGCCAGAAAAACTCACCATCGGTATATGTTGAAGTTGCAGCTTTATTAAAGTGGATTGCTAAGCAAATCGCATGACATATTATTAAATAAAGGTATTTGTAAAAATATGTCCGTAACCATGATCTAAATATATAAGGTCTGCTTGACAGTTCAAATTATTTTTACTGTGACGTCACCGTCGAAATTTGTTTTTAATATGTATGGGGTTTGTTTTTTTGTTGAAATATTTTGCAATTTCAAAGGTAAAATAAATAAAACAAATTAAATTGTTATGTTATAGTCTTTTTTAATTTTCTTTTTTCGTTTTTTTCTTGTATTAATATTTTGTTTAAATTTCTTATTCTAAAATATAAACGACTTTTAAAAAATAACGATTTTACATTTTCAGGCACATCTATGTTATCACATTTAATGTTATGGTATTTTAAATAATTATTTCGAAAACTTAAAGTATTATTATTAATTTCCTTAAATATATTTTCTAATTTTAATATGTTTCCCATAAATTCTTGGCAGGGTTTATAGAGCCCTCTTTTTGAACTGCAACTGACTTATTTGGATTTTCATTTACAATATTTTCAATACTTTCTTCTTGTAATTTCTGCAGACTATAAATAATTGTAAATATTATTTCATTAAAAAAAGTGGATTTTAAAAAAATTGTATTTACTTTAAATCAAATTCACCAATTGCTTCCTTTACAATTTGTTTGTTTGCTCTTTTTACGTATCGTTTCGATCTTTCGACTGGTAAAATGCTGTTTACATGGATATTTAAAGATGGAACAGCCTTCGCATCTAACAATCTTTTTCTTATTGGCGTGTTCAATAATATATCTTTTAAACGCCAATCATTATTCGTAAAATGTCTAGAACAAATTGTTCCAGATTTCCAATTACCATTTTTTTAACCCCTTGAATTGATCCACACTTTCTTTATTTCTGAATCTTTTGGAAACGTAAAATATTTTAGATTTTTATCATCCTGCTTCGAGCTTTTACAATCTTTTACCACACAGTATTTCATTGTCCAAATAAATTTTATCACTTTCTACACAAATTGTTTATTAAAAACTCTTTTTTTTTTTTGCTCTAACTCAGTTCACATTTATTTTTAATTAATTGTCAATAAAATAATCCTTTAATTTTCTTAATAAATATGTAATAATAATAATTTTAATCACTAGCTTTTAAATTTCCATTTAACCACAACAAAACATTTCCCGACGATGACGTCAAATTAAAAAAAAATGGCAGCTGTCATTCAATATCAAGCAGACCTTATATATTTAGATCATGGTCCGTAACTATGTTTATACATGTACATATCAGTAGTGATATTCAAAACATTTAAAAAAGAACTCGCTTACAGAAAATTTATACTTAACAATGTTCTCTTCACTCAAACGCTGCATTAGTAACATTAGCGCAAAACGTTAAGATACCTAAGTAAGAAAGATGAGTTCCGTTGAAATTTAACATTGCATACTTTGAATATTTAACAACAGGCTCAGCCGTATCTTTGAGAATCCGATGAATATTACCACACCATGTAGGTGTATATACTTAAACTTCCATTATGTACATACATACATATATAAGCAAATAAAAACTTCTTAATTATACCAATTTATTTCAAAAGTTTTTCAGTTGAGGGTGGCGATGGCACGATGGATGGTAGTCTGCACGTTGACTACGAATCCAAAACAGACCTGGGTTCAACCCCAGTCTCAGACAAAAATTTTTAAAATAAAAATAAACATCTCGCATTTTTCTGATGTGCATTAGTGTGTCTTTGTGTGTTAGTTGTTGTCGGAAGGTTTCAGTGGTGAAGGCATAGTCACTGGTCACTGAACAATACCGGCTTAAGTTGATAGCAATCCACAATCACATCAGAACGCTCTCCTTCGTCGGTATTGTGTAGCACCGGCAAAGTAAAACAATAATAAGAATGGCTACTGAACCGAAGCTTCAGCACTGCTACGAGTATAAACAAAGAACGTGCGAAAGCAGTGCTGCAAAAATAAATAATTAAGCTTCACCTCCTGTCATTTCTCCTACTACCCCTTTCCACTATAGTTCCGGCACAATGCTTCGCATGTGTAGGAGTGCTGGTCCCAGATAAAAAAAAGATATCTAACCTAAACTTATTATAAAATAATAAAAAACATCGTGACCGAAAATTGCCTATGGGAAAAGTGTTTAGAAAAGATTAATTTTTCTTTCAGTAATTCATTGCAAAAAGTAGGTTTTCCAAAATGTAATAATGTAAATAATAATAAAATGCAATTATTTTTATAATTCTCCAAATGAATATTATTTACGATTACATTTAATAAATGAAATATAGTTACACATTTGCATTACAAAAATAATTTTTAATTTTTTCTTTTAATATAATCATTTTCAACTGAAGGTTGACAAATGGTAAAAAGGTTTAAAAAAAATAAATAGATTAACTACCAGTTTTTGTAAATAAAATAAAAATTTTCGTTTGGGATTTTACATTGAAAGAATAATAAAAAACTCAAATTTGTTTTTCTCTTCAATTCAAAGACGGCAGTGAAATCGAATAATACAAAGTTTGTTGTATAAATTTTTTTATTTTTTTATATCCCATCTAAAGCGTAAATAATAATAATTTTTATAATATTGGAAATACTTTTCCCAAGCAACTCAATTTCAGATAACTAAATATTATAAAATTTCCCAAAAATTATATTTCTAAAATAAATCTTTAGAAAAAGAGTATGCCTTTTCCAAGAAAAGACTTTTCCTAACCCTAAAGTTAAAACTGGATATAAAAATACTTTTTTAAAAACTACGTTTGCAAAAGTACAATTGCAAATGTAGCAACTTTAAAAAAAAAAAATAAAAAATTGAAACTAATACTGCTGGTGTAAATGAAAAAATAAATGAATTGCAAAAATATAATGCTGGGAACACAATTAGGACGAACGATGAATTTTTCGTTGCGAACTTTTGTCATCAGAAATAAAACACATTTGTGCATATGCGTGACGAATTCTTCGATAGATTTATTTCTATTTCATAGTCCGACGAACGACGAACAAATTAGTACAGAGTCACCGTTTTTCATTTTAGTTTTCAAATATAATACTAAATAAAGTTAATTTTCATTTTAATAATTGTTTAATTTTTAAAATAAATCATTTAAGTTGAATATACTAATTATTTACCATAACATTGCTTTTTAATTGTTTATTCGTTGTGCTAGACAAACAAATTGTCGAATTGAAAAATTTTAAATAAAAAATATTGAGAAATATATTCAAAATGGTTTTTATCACTTACACAAAAAGAAAAAATTCAATGAAGAAAATAACGAAAATTAACTTTTTACAAAAAAGCTAAATTTTTCTAAATTTGCGTTTTTTAAAAAGAATTTTTCCCAGAAAGCGCCTTTTTGAAAAAGAACATTTTCAACTCTTCTTTCAAAATGAGCCCTAGTCTTGTTCAACATTTGTGAAATATCATTCAAAAATTAAAACACTTCTATCGTGTAATATTCATCTGACAAATTAATATTGGGACACAGTGTATATAATGCGACTTTTTGAAACATTCTAGAGCTGATAGACCCGGCAGCTGTGCTAGTTGAATCAAATTTTAATCTCAGAATTTATTCATAAAATTAAACAAGTTAATAATAATACACCTACAATTATGCTACATTTCGTTACTATTCGTGTTCCATTCTATAAAGTATGTAACCAATAACTTTTTTTATCTTGGGCCAGTGCTCCGGAGAAATCGCCTATTGCACTGCAACTATATAGAGAGAAGGATAATGTAGAGAATATACAGGTGGTGATGGTGGTAGATAGAGCTTAATACTTGCACAACTCTGCTGTTGCGTGTTAATTATCAAGCAAAGCTGCGGCGTCTCTGATGTTAATTTTGACGCTAAGGGGAGCCATTTTATTTATTATTTTACTTCTCCGACGTTTTATTGCATAAATACCGACGAAGTAGGGTGCTGTAGCACAGAAAACTTTTTTCGACTTAACCGGGTTGGAAATCGAACAAACCCGGCTCCTTCCGGTTAAATAAATACGCAACATATTTGAACCTCTAGTCACAAGTTGGGGCGAGATACTAACCTGTTTTACATCCTTGAGAAATACCTTTTAATACAAATAAGAACTTTTATTCTAGTGATTTTATTTGATAAAGCGGGAGATTTATAAAAAACAAATATGACGATTATTTATCTATGTTTGTTATCTGGTTTAGCTGGTCCATATGCGGCATTTCATTTGGTGCTAATATCAAAATCTTCAGTAACCAAAATCTTGAAAAAAGCTAAGAAATTTCACAAACAAACAAACCGAGAATAGTTACAATAAAATATTACTTTTGTTTATTTATTATTATTATTGATAAAATTATGTTAAAAATCGTAGAAACAGTGCGACGTTAAATTGAGTCTCAAAGATTTTTTACCATTGGAAATGTACCCCTTTTTAAAGGTATTGGTAAATTGAAGAAAATGCTATGCATCGAAAGAGCAACATTGTTCTTCAGAAAGGAAGTCACCATAAGAAAGAAAACCTTAATGATGAGGTATATGTACGTATAAGCAATATAATTCATTATTATTATTACGCATCCATAGGCACCGAAAATAATAAAAACACTTTTAGCTTGGGAAGATTTAAATCAAATGTCAATGAACACTACTCCATCTATCCTCCTTCCCATAACCTAATTTCCTAGTTCCAGCACAATGCATCGCATGAGTAGGGGTCACCCCTGAGTGCCGGTTCAAGACAAAAAAAAAAAAAAGCCGTGGAAGTATCTCGAACATTAATATGATAAAAATGTTTTTAATTGTAATAAAATAATCATTTTTAAACATAAAAACCCATTCAGTTAATCCTATTAATAATATAAATGTAAATGTTTGATTGTTTAGATGCTTGGGTCCACTATACCGCCTAAACGCTGAACGGATTTTTATGAGATTTGTTAGACGGATAGTTTATGATCCAACTTAAAATATCGGGTACTTTTCATTCTGTAAAAATGAATCAAAGATCCTGATAATGGTGCAAAAATGATATTATGAATGTCTGCCATCTCGCGTCAATTTTACTAGAAGAGGAACTAATTATTTGGTTTGTCATTTAGTAAGATACACCAGCTAGCGCAGACAACTACATAATTGGTTGTAGTGGTAGCGAAGCGCATCGGATTAAACTAGTTTATTTTAAGTGTATTTTGTAAAGTCTGAATAATCACGGAAATTAGATTGTGTGTTAACACTCATTTGGACGATGGGCATATTTGGGGAGGAATTCTCATTGTATCTTAAGAGTTTTAGGTTGGAAATCTCTACTATTATTTCTAAAATAACATAACCTTAAGTGCATGTAATTTTTATAATTCTGGAATGAAAACTTCCGAATGGCAATGTTAAAATAGTGAAGAACACTTATTTTGCACTACTGCGACGATAGCTGCACTGATCACATTTTTCAGGGCTCTAAAGAAGCTTTCAAGTGCATAAGCTTCTTGAGGCGGTGTAAGAAATACTTCATTCCATTTCATCTCCTTACTATATATATCGCCTATGTACATATATCCGTCCGAAAATGATATTATGTATGGACGTGTGCTTCAAAGTCTAAAGTCTAAAGTAAAGCCGTAGGACTATGATAAATGTGGTAAGCTTTATTAACGGCGATGTCGGCTATGACTTCTTCATAAACGTAACATAAATTTTAATTTTTCACGTTGTCCCACACGTCACTTTACCTTTAACGTTCCTTTTGTTCCAACAAGTGTAGTGTTTAGTCGTTCGTCTGGTAGACACGCGTCTTCTTTTGGTCCAAATAAATAAAATTTATTCACATTAAAAATAAAACAGACAAGTGCCAAAAAATTAATAAACAAGATAGTGACAAATAGAAAAACACAATAAACATAAACAACTGAAAAAATTCACTTACACGAAAAATTAACAAAAACAATAAACTGAAAATAAAATAAAAAAAACTATAACAATTAAACAGTGAAAAAATCTGGAAACAAAACAAAAATAAAATATTCCAAACATATACACGAATGAACAACAACAACTTACACAAAAAACAAATATAAGAAAAGGAAAAGCCCCGTTACCAGTGACGGAACGACATTTAAAATACATCAGTGCTGACACTACCAACCAGTGCTGTCACTTCGGGTCACGGTGACCGGATGAGGTCTTTCATGGCCTTTTTTCGCGTCATTGTGCTAATTCCCTTTACAATACCCGACTAAATCTTTTGCATTGTTGGTGCCATTGTGTTGGTTACTGCTAGACTGTTTGGTGATGAAGGAGTAACACTGATCACCGGCAGTCGTTCAAGCAGCGATTAGCTCAGTGGCAACTTCAATACAAAAGATAGACATTTCATTTAGGTTTTCTCGCGTTAATCATGACAGGCCGATTTAGAATTGACTTCTGCAACATACGTGGTCTAAGGGCAAATTTCTTCTCTGTCTATGTTCACGTTTGTCTCCATCGGCCGGATGTTTTCGCCTTAAGTGAAACCCAGGTGTCTGAGGATGCTGACCCACAGGATTTTCACATACTTGGGTATCGCCTCCTATCTCTTTTCTATCTTCACAGGGGCCTTGCAATTTATATACGCAATGAAGTTGTGTACCAGTGCCAGCAATCTTTAGACACGCATGATCCCGAATTTAGCTGTCTTTGGGTTAAATTCAAAATCAGGGCACATCTTCTGCATTTCGGGTTTCTTTACAGAAGCCCACACACGGAAAGGGAGAAGACTATACTGAACTTCGATGCCCTTTCCGACAATATATCGGGGATCCTCGAAAATTACCCGAACAGTGAAATCGTTATTGCTGGTGATTTCAATGTCCATAATTTATCGTGGCTCCGCCATTCGAGCAATACAACTCCAGAAGGCCAATATGCTGAGCTATTCGCAGCGCACAATCACCTTGCGCAATTAGTGAATGAACCAACACATATTTCATGTGTTGACGGGCACCAACACAACACCCTCGACCTTTTTCTCACTTCACACCCTGAAAAGTATGAAATGAATATTAGCGCACCTCTCGGTAATTCGGATCATTGCACCATTTCTGCCTCCTTTTCGTTTGCGGAACTTCGAGGCGTTTCACCGCCAGCTATGAAACGTTTGAAATATATTTACGAAAAGGCACGTTGGGCTGAGCTCAACGATTTCTTTCGGCATTTCAATTGGAGGCTCTGCTTCCTCGACAATGATGTCAATGCCATGGCTAAAATGGTCCAAAATATAATAATGCTTGGTATGAAAACGTTCATACCATCAAAGCAAATTTCGATTAGGCCTAGACCAAAGTCTTGGTTTAATCAGACGTGCAGACTTGCAGTCAGATCCAGAGAGGAAGCATTTAGTGTCTGGCGGAATAATAAAAACGCAGATACTGATATGATGCGCAAAAGGGCGAGAACTTCGTGTGCCAAAGTGCTAAGACGTGCAAAAGCTTTGTACGAGCAGAGTCTTCGCGCTAAAGTTCTTACTGCCCCACGGGGAAGTAAAAGCTTCTGGTCATTCGTTAAAAGAGTTAAGGGAAATGCTAGTTCTTCTATCCCGTCTCTTTTAAAGGCTGATCAAATATTCACAGACCCGGTTGATAAAGCTAACCTCCTAGCTGAAATGTTTGCAGGTAATTCTCACCTGCCGGAAAGCAATCAACCACTGCCCGCATCCGAGCGTGTATCCGTAACTATGCCAAAGATATACTTTCGGGCTCGTGCAGTTAAAAGGGTTTTATCGGACCTCAACATAAATAAGTCTCCTGGCCCGGATGGAATTCCGGCACTGGTCTTGAAGCAGTGCTCTTCGACGTTATCGCGTCCTCTGGCAATCCTTTTCAGCACCCTCTATCATGCAGGTGAATTTCCGTCGTGCTGGAAAGTTGCAAATGTTACGCCGATCCCCAAGAAGGGAGAGGCAAGCAACCCTGAAAATTATCGCCCAATCGCAATATGCTCTACCATTTCTAAAGTAATGGAGAGTATGCTAAATTTCTATCTTATGAAATATCTGGAGTCCAATGGCTTACTCAGCGACCGACAATATGGCTTCCGTGGAGGACGTTCCACGGGTGATTTATTAGCCTTCCTGTCGGAAAAATGGTGTCGATCCATCCACCATTTTGGCGAAAGTAAGGTAGTGGCTCTAGATATTTCAAAAGCATTCGACAGAGTGTGGCATGGAGCACTCTTGTCCAAACTTATTGCTTTTGGTGTCGGTGATATCTTCTCTCGATTTATATCGAGCTTTCCCATGGATCGCGCTATAAGAGTTGTTATAGACGGGATCTCATCAAACGAGTTCAAGATCAATTCAGGGGTACCACAAGGCTCCATTCTTTCTCCTACCCTATTTCTTATTTTTCTTAATGACCTCCTATGTCATACTTCAAACCCTATCCACTCTTTCGCAGATGACAGCAGCATCTGCCATTCATATTCATTCGATCGTAGGCCGACATCAACAACGATCGCGGCGACGCGGCAGAATATGAATGATTCGCTAACAGGTGACCTCACGAGAATATTGGAATGGGGTCACGCGAACAGGGTCGATTTCAATTCCCAAAATACCCAATGCTGCATGCTAACACACCGCCGTATGCACGATCACGCTGCCTCATCTGTAAAAATGGGTGGCATAAACATTGAGGAATCAGAAGCTCTTGATGTTCTTGGCATGAAAATTCAGTGTGATGTCCGATGGACTGAGCACATTTTTCAGGTCTCAAAGGAAGCATTCAAGTGCCTAGGCTTTTTAAGGCGGTGTAAGACATACTTCACCCCATCTGATCTCCTCACTATTTATACCGCCTACATCCGACCGAAAATGGAATACAACTCTCTTGTGTGGGCCGGTGCTCCAAAGACTATTTTGAAGTTACTCGACCGTGTACAAGAAAGGGCGAAGAAACTCATAGGAGACAGTAGGGTAGCCAACTCTATTGACTCTCTTGAGCATCGTCGCAACGTGGGGTGCGTTTCGTTGTTCTATCGTTACTATAATGGGATGTGTTCTAATGAAATCAGGGAACTTGTTCCCGAAACCCGGTTATTCGCGCGCACGACGCGATCATCATTAAGAGCGCATCCATTTGTGGTCGATTTGAGGGCGACTCGCACTACGCATTACAGGGAAAATTCGTTTTTTGGCCGAACGGCACGTATGTGGAATAGACTACCCGCAGAGGTGTTTCCTGTCACTTTTAGCATGGGAAGATTTAAATCAAATGTCAATAAACACTACTCCCTCTATCCTCCTTCCCATAACCAAATTTCCTAGTTCCAGCACAATGCATCGCATGTGTAGGGGTCATCCCCTGAGTGCCGGTCCAAGACAAAAAAAAAAAAAAAAAAAACAAACTATACTGATTCGTTTCGAAGAATATGCAGACATTTCAAGGTTATATATGTGTGTAAGGATTTATATGTATATATTCCATAGACTTAATTAATTTAAATAAATAAAAAGAAAATATAAATCGTCTCAATGTGGGGTGTTCTCGCTGTTTTATCGCTACTTCAATGGAATGTGCTCGAATGATATCATTGAGGAATCAGAGAATCTCGTTCTCGAAACTCGTGCAACAAAATTGACGTCGAGAGCACATACATTATTGGTTAATATACGAGCGAATCACACTAATTATTACAGAGGAAGTTCTTTTTTAACAGAACACATCGTTCGTGGAATAAACTACCTGCGGAAATCCTTCCCATCAATTAATTTAATTACAGTGAAACATAAATTAAGACATCACAATATCAAGTGTTTTCGTCGCTAGTACAAATTCAGTAAAAAAATTATTTTTATAATCTTATCACGAACACGTGGCAAAACTACCTTCCTTAGAGTTACATAAATATAATCTACAAGTAGATATAATATCTGATGTTTTTTTAATAATTTAGTTTAATAGCCAAATTTCTTAGAAATATTATCATTGTCAAGGAAATTTTAAATAATGCGCAGCTTGGTTCGACATTCATAAAATTAAATGAAATTTATGAAATTCTTACTAACTAAAATCAATATTCGTTTTAGAATACATATGTATGTATGTAAGTTTGTATGTCCATATGCATGTGTAAATGTTAGGGGGCTCAACGGGGAAAAACGTAATAAATAGTAATCGTTATGTTATTATCTGAGTTACTATTGAATGCCGTAACAGAATACCACAAAAGTATAGCCAAAAATACCTGATATCTAACCTTCCGCTATACTACGTAGAAAGCTAAATTTATTTTATTTATTTTCGGTTTAGTAGCCATTTATTTTTTATTATTATTTTACTTCGCCGGTGTACACAATACCGACGAAGGAGGGCGTTCTGATGTGATTGTGGATTGCTATCAGCTGAAGCCGGTATTGTTCAGTGACCTGTGACTATGACTTCGCCACTGAAACCTTCCGACAACAACTGACACACAAAGACACACTAATACACATCAGAAAAATGCGAGATGTTTATTTTTATTTTAAAATTTTTTTGTCTGAAACTGGGGTTGAACCCAGGTCTGTTTTTTTGTTGTCTAGTCAACGTGCAGACTACCATCCATCGTGCCATCGCCACCCCCAAAATTGGAGGCTCCATTTTGATTATAGAACACTGGTTTGTTTTTTCTTGGATATTTTCTTAGAATTTTGCTTAGATTAGGTTTTTAGGTAAGGTTTAGGTAAGTAGTTAGCGAGTTGGCTCTTGCAACTACAAGATCCACGGTTCGAATCCTCGATCACACAAAAAACAGTTAATTGTATTTGCGCTAACAGTGGCCCCGTTGTCGCTATTTGAACAATAAAACGTCGCCGAAGTAAAATAATAAACAAAATGGCTATCCTTCAGCTTAAAAATTAATATGTTAACATAATACCAGCGACGCAGCAACTCTGCATTACAAATTCTCCAAAAACACACAACTGCAGAGATAGAATTAAGTTTTATATCCTTCCATCTCTTCACCGCATGTTTTTCTATACCTTTCCAGTTCCAGAAAAAAAAGATTTATGATGTACATATACATATCCGTTAATTTGTCTGTTGATTAGTCCTTTATATCGTATCCACGAATATTCTTTAATTTCTTTTAAATTGGTGAGACCTAATTTTATCAATAAAAACGTTTCGTCGTTTTTTTTGTCATCAGGGATAATTTCTATTCTATTAAAATTATAATTGAAATTATAAAACAAAATTATATTTCAAAATTATATTAGTAGTAAGAATCTTTTTCCAAAATAAAAGTTATTATTGTTATTATCATTATTTAACCTTAGAAAAGCTTAATTCTAAGATTAATTTAATTATAGAGCACTAGCTACAATATATATGTACAATGTTAAAATATGATTGAGTAAATTTGAATCCGAATTAAACTATGTTAAATCTTAATGCCAATGAGTTTAAAATAAAAGTTAGTTTTCGTAGTTTGTAAAGAAATAGTCTTTGGTGCAAGGTAGAAATACCTTCAAACGTTCAAACTTTAATTTAAAATAAAACAACAACAAAAATATGAATTTAATGAAATTTTTATCCTGTTTCCCTTTCACTTCTAAATTTTATCATTTATTTTACTACGGATCGTTCAAATTATTGTCGTATTTCAGATTTCTCAAGGTTTCACATATGATCGCGCTAATAACATGAGAGCAGTGCACTGTATTACTTTTTTTTTTCTTTTTTTATCTTGGACCAGCACTCAGGGGATGACCCCTATACATGCGATGCATTGTGCTGGAACTAGGAAATTAGGTTATGGGAAAAAGGATAGAGGGAGTAGTGTTTATGGACATTTGATTTGCATTTTCCCACGTCAAAAGTGACAGAAAAGACCTCGGCTGGGATTTTGTTCCACATACGCGATGTTCGGCCGAAAAATGAGTTCTCTCTGTAATGCGTGGTACGATTTGCCGCCAAATCGACAACAAATGGATGGGGTGAAGTATGTCTTGCACCGTCTTAAAAAATCGAGGCACTTGAATGCTTCTTTTGAGACCTGAATAATGTGCTCAGTCCATCGAACATAACACTGAATTTTCATGCCAAGAACATCAAGAGCTTCTGATTCCTCAATACTTATACCGCCCATAATTACAGGTGACACAGCGTCATCGCGCATGTGTCGATGTGTAAGCATGCTGAATTGGGTCTTTTGAGCGGTGAAATCGACCATGACTTCGGTCTGGGTTTAATCGAAATTGACTTCGATGGTATGAAAGTTTTACTAAATACGAATTAAAAACTTGGCAAAATAAGTTAGTCTGAAAGTTGTTATGCAATGTTTTTCCATTTTTTGTTACTGTCACATCAGTATTATTAAGTTCTTAAAAAATTTATCATAAATATATTAAAAAATACTTTCTCATTGTAAATATGCATTGTAACTTGCAATTCCATTTATTTGGATTAAGATAAAACAAATTTCTGTTTGTAATTTGTTTGACATGCCGTTATTTTATTAACAACAAATAAAAATACAAAATATTATTTAATACTAATTTGAATCATATTTTTGAGCATTATTATTAATAACTTGTAATTTTTGCTTAAGTAATTCCACTTCTAATTGAAGTTTTTCTTCTTTTAATCGACTTTCTATTCTAACGGTTTCTATTTCTAATTCTAACTTCTGTTTTCTTAATATCCATTCCTCTTCGATAACTTTTAGTTCTAATTCAAGTTTCCTCAGCTTTTTATGCGCAACTTCCTCCCATACATCCGTCTTTTTACTTTCCATACTGATTCCACTTTGTTCTTTACGTGGTTTAGGTGAAGTGTTCTGCTGTGCTATTGTGGAAGAAGCATGAGTTTCCGAAAACGAAAGAGTTTCGAATACGTACTCTTCAGCTAAAATTTACAGGATAGAAATATTGAAATTAAAAAGTTACATAGTAACAAAGATTTCAGTTCCACGGATTAGTTTTTATCGCTATCATGCGCAAGAATTAATTAGCTTTGACAAGTTTAAATGCGATTTTATGTTATTCGTATGTTTCCCATAATTTAAAGAAACTCTCACCTGCAGCCTCGAATTCCTCTTCATTAAGTGGAGGAAGTGATTTTAGATCTAAATCTGAATCGTTACTATTGTGTAAGGTATTTCCATCTGCCGTTAAATCTAATTGTAATTTTAAATATAATCTAGTAACATTCATATGTATATCCAAACTTTAAAAAAATACCATTATCAAAATCCGATAAGGGTTCATCAAAAACTGGAATCTGAGTTTCCCTCATTATCTTCAAGATGCTCAAGTTCGGAAGAGTTGGCATCTTCCGTCTTAAATTCTTTTTAAGGTTATCATATTTTGTTTTCAAAACTTTAAAAGACCGATAATCTTCAAAAGATTCGTTAAACTGCTCCTCTATTTCCATCCACGCTTTAATTTTTTTATCCGATGTTGCACGGTCTGACTTTTTGGATTCAATTATATCTTTTTTACTATCTACCAGTTGTATCAAGTACTTGATTTCTTTGACAGAGAAATTACTGCTACGTTTCATGCTGTTTGAAAGCATGTTAGATATCTAATATTCAAATTTAAACGATTAACTGAAAGTTTAACTTTATAAAATTGTCAGGAAAATAAATTTAACCTCCGTTTAAATTCTTGAACATTTCTTTTTTTTTTTTTGATAATTAGATATGCAAGAATTTAAAATTTTCGGGTACAGAGTACTCGGTAGTTTTACTATGATAAATCAAGTATTTTTTTACGAACTGGCTTGTAGAACTTTCCTTTGATCTGTAAATAAAAGAATAAAAAACTATTAATAATAAGAAATAAAGGAGTTCTTATATGTCAAAAAATATTTTCAAGTCAATATTTTTAAATATTATTATTGTTCATATACAACACAGCCTTATATTATCGGCGATACGCAAATTATACATATTTTCCTTTGTCAAATCAACAATATTCCCAGCAATTTTCTCATATATACCATCGACCCAAGGCAAGGCAAATTCATTACCAGGTAAACTCACTAGTAAATTCGTTCGTCAGCTGATACAAGATCTTGTAAAGATCAACTTGAATAAAATTGTTGTATTTGCAAACAAAAAATGCTGTTGTTGTAAGGAGGAGATCACCTTGAGCGGCCTAAGCACTATCAAACCAATGATGCATAAACCAGTTGGCATTACAACGGCAACAAATACAACATTACAATAAAAAAGAAATTTTTATTTGTGTAAAGTTACGGGTATGTCAAAAATTCCGAATGAATTACCCAAAGTATGCACACACTACCTAAAAGACACTCTTTTTTGCTCACCCACGAACAACAAAGAATATAAAACGAGTGGCCTTTGATATAATGTTAGACACACAATGGTAGATCAATTAATAGTCATTCGCCGAAGTAATACCACCTAGTAATTGAATCATGGTCACAACGGTTAATGCCAAATTCGCGTACGTTTGGTTTGATACACAAATGTTTGATGACCCATCAATTAGGAATTTTTATAAAACAAACAATATCTAGAAAATCATCGTGAACATTGGGTTTTGCTCTCTATGGTGATAATTGGTGTGACCTTTTTTAAATGTACTGCTAAAGTAATAATCATATGTATAACATATGCCTTTAAGTGTATTTTTATAGACAAAAAGGAACTGAATATTTTTTTTCTGGCATCATTGGTGGTGACTCAGTTAGAAAACAGCCGAAAAGAAAATTGAAATAATTTGTGAGAATCTGTAATTTGCCCTGCTGTCAATTTAAAGCAATAATTTTTTATGCAAACCTAAGGAGCGACAAAAAATAAACAAGAATTTACATTCACATACAAAATAAGTACAATTTGTCATAAAACAAAGTATTTTAGTGCAGAAGAAAACCACAAAAATTTATTTGATTTGAAACAGGAAGAAGAAAATAACCACAGTGAGACAACAAAAAGCGTACGCAGACAAAAAATTATTGCACGAACTGTAACAACAGCCCAGCCCAGCTAAAAACCTTTAAGCAACGTTATAGTTTTTTCAACAATTCCACATAGAAAAGAAGTAATAGAAATAAATAGTTGCAACAAAGTAGCCAAACAAGAGGTCAACAAACTTTTCTATGTAATTGCTGGATTTTGTAATTATATTAAGAAAATAATTGTTCGTTGAAGTGTCTCTTGAGAGAAGAAGAGAACTCGAGTAGGCAGGAGTAATAAGGAGGCATTCATATTTTCTACAGCAACTTTCACAAGCAAACATCCTCATACATTTATAAACATGTCATCAGGTGATTTTGGCAATCTCTTGCGTAAGTTTAAATTAGTTTTCCTGGGAGAACAAAGTGTGGGCAAAACTTCTTTAATTACGCGGTTCATGTATGACAGTTTCGATAATACGTATCAAGCTACTATTGGCATCGACTTCTTATCAAAAACCATGTACTTGGAAGATCGTACGGTTCGTCTCCAGTTATGGGATACAGCTGGACAAGAAAGATTTCGTTCGTTAATACCCTCCTATATAAGAGATTCAACAGTGGCTGTTGTGGTATACGATATTACCAACACAAATTCATTCCATCAGACGTCCAAATGGATCGATGACGTACGTACGGAAAGAGGCACTGATGTCATAATCATGTTAGTAGGTAATAAAACTGATCTATCTGACAAACGGCAAGTGTCCACGGAAGAGGGCGAGCGCAAAGCAAAAGAATTGAATGTTATGTTCATCGAAACAAGTGCCAAAGCCGGTTACAATGTTAAGCAATTGTTTAGACGTGTTGCTGCAGCACTACCAGGCATGGATCCGACGACGGATAACAAACCTTCCGAAGATATGCAAGAAATAACATTAGATACACAAAAAGAAACAAAAGATCCCGAAGGAGGATGTGCCTGCTGAATTTAACTCCGTCTTTATGCTCTCAACAATAAAAACGTGGAAACTTGATTTTTTTTCTTTGTCCAATCATTCATCAACGATGTACACTTAACTTTCTCACATAAAAAATATAATCCGAATTGTCAAATACTAAACAAAGTTATGGATTTATGACTGTATAGAGTTTATACGTTTTCATGTATATTTAACGAACTCTGCCCAGACAGAGTTTTAAACCTTTCTTAATATACTTAATTTCATTAGAAACGTAGCTAATAAAGAAAAAAATTAAACAAAGCACCTAATCATAAATTAATAGAAATTGTAATAAATTTGCGAATGTATGAGCGCATGAGAATATAAATTTTTTCGCAACAATTTTTTTAAACTTATATTAAATTTATATTTTTTATAAATGCATAAATCGTTCAAATTGTGAACGATAAAAAAACAACTTTACAATCCATAAAATAAGATTTCTTAAGTGGTATCAATAGGCCTAAGTATATATAATTCAATATTTAGAATACTGAAGGTCTGTTCATATGGTCTCAATTTTTCTAAATTTCTTTCTCGCTTTATAAAATACATTCTTTTACATGCACTATAAAATGCCCTAAAACACAATTTCTTAACTTATGTAATGCATTACAGACGATAACATTTTTTATTGATAACTAATGCCTCTATTACGGATGGCAATCGAACTTCCGAATACGGTATTGTGGATGACATCTGAGAATAGCTTTTTAGTGCTTTTCTTCCAATTACAAATTTTTGGTTGCCGACTGGAAGCCCAGCTGAAGTTCGGTTGGAATCCATAATCGAGCCATAAGCTTATTTCACTACAAAAATGAAAAAAAAAAACAATTTAATAAAAGGTAAAAATAACATTCTTAAAAAATAATTGGTAATTGTTTTTTCTAGCCTATAATAAAAATTACGTGTATTACTATTTGTTATTGGTTGGTTGGTTTACGTGGATGTCCCCGGGTATTCAAGTAGAATCTCGAGATTCCGTTTCCGAGATACCACTCACTTTTCCAAGTCGTAACTCTGTGGCGTTCAGGTATCTCACAAGGTTTTTGTATAAAAAGACCCAGCATGTGTAAAAGAAGTAGTTAATGCATGGGTTTTATTGGAGATGAACTGGTCCAAGTTAGGTGAAGAACGCATGATTTCAGGGGTGTTATTGGCGAGCATGTGCGCACATTGAACAAAACAGCTAGTCATTTAAATGCGAGGTTCGAATGTTCTATGGGAGTTCACATATTTCTGTTCTCACATATTTATTAATGACTTTCCAAAACACGTTAAAAATATATTTGAATTATATTTAGCACTGCGCAGTTGTTCATATGAATTAATCCAACAAATTTAACGCGTTTTGCATGAGTTTAAAAGTACAAATCTCGTTAAGATGGCATTAAAAATTAACTACCGTATTCATAAAAAGTTTAATAGACAAATTTCATCAATATTGTAAGTACGTAAGAGAAATTCATATATGTATGTATTTATGTAAATATGTACAATTGGTTTAAAAAATATAAAAATTCACGATAACAATCGGCTGTTTAATTACATTGAAAACAAAAACATTTCAAATTTTGTTCTGCCGTATTAACTGGGCGAAACAGATTTCGTAATATCAGAGAAAAGAATAACAGGTGAACTTGTCTCTACACGTTTTTGAAAACGAATACATTTTTTATACTTACCAATAGAAGAGCTCTAAAATCGTTAGTACAGTTATTGATGTTATCATAGGGACAGAAGATATAAAAACTGCTTTTATAAATGTTGTGGTTTCACCGCTTACAACACTGGTTACTTCAGCTAACAGTTAACAATTAACTTTATTGTATCATAAAATAGCACATAATGTCTATATCAGAATTGTACATATGTAGATACAGTAATATAAAAATACGAAAACATAAATAATAAATACATATGTACGTTACCAAACCAAAGTACCGTTTGGTTTTAGTTTATTTATAAAAATTGCACAACAATTTGAAAACGTACTACACGTAACAATCCTTGCAAATTCTTCCAATAAAAGAAACTCCATTTTTAAGTATAATTAAAAGGAAATTATTGTGAATTTTATTTTATTTATCAATAATACTTTTAGCGTATCCCTTAAATATTCTAATAGCATGTGGTAAGTTTTTAAAATTATGCAATTGAATAGAATTCGATAGGTCGTACTCAAAGGCAAAAAAAAAATGGAAAAGTTATTTTAGGTGAACATACATAAGTATACGAATATGCCTTGGAGTTTAGTTTCTCTATGAACTACATAAATAAAATAATTTCCAATTTTGTTTTTTAAGTCTGCGCATATTTTAGAAACTTTCTTCATTTGTAATGTACTCATCACGTATTTTATATAATTTTGAAACTAAATCATCAACTGACACTTCACCGTGTACTTTGTTGTCACGTGTACGTACATTAACAGTATTCGAAGAACGCTCCTTTTCACCAACTACGAGAATAAAATTAAACTGTGCCAATTGGGCATTACGAATCTTCTTGTTCATTGTATCGCCATCATCGGTATCAGCTTCAGCCATGAATCCAGCTGTATGCAATTTATCACATACTGCGTTAGCATATTCATGAAATTGCGGACCAACTGGGACTACCATAACTTGACGTGGTGACAGCCAGAAGGGCCATTTACCAGCATAATTTTCAGTAAGAATAGCAATCATTCGTTCTACTGAACCGAGGATAGCTCGATGAATTATAACGGGCCGTTTTTTCTCACCATCAGCAACGTAGTTGAGATTGAATCGTATTGGCAGTTGGAAGTCCAACTGTATTGTTGCACACTGATGAGCACGTTTGAGTGCATCCATTATGGTAATATCAATTTTAGGACCATAAAATGCACCATCACCAGCATTTTCTTTCCAGGGTATGCCAAATTCATCAAGTGATTCCGCTAAAGCTTTTTCAGCCGCGTTCCATTGATCCAATTCACCCAAATATTTTTCAGGACGCGTAGAAAGTACCAAATTGAAAGAGAAACCAAAAATGGTATAAACATGGCTCAGGAATTCCAAGCAACCTTTTATTTCGCTCTTGATTTGCTCCGGTGCACAGAAAATATGTGCATCATCTTGTTGAAAACGGCGAACACGAGTAAGACCCGTCAAAGCGCCCGACAACTCATTACGATGTAAAACACCAAAATCAGCCATACGCAAAGGTAGTTCGCGCCAAGAACGATTACGTATATCGAACATAATACTAAGAGAATTGGTAAAATAATTATAGAAATTATTTTTTTTTGCACACCAGTAAATAAAATTTCACTTACCAATGACCTGGACAATTCATGGGTTTCAAAGCGAACGTGTCTTTTTCCACCTCAAACGAAAACATATTTTCAGCATAATGTTGCCAATGGCCAGAGGTCATCCATAGTTTATAATTGTAGATGTTAGGCGTAATAACTTCCTGAAATCCTCTTTTTCTATATTCAGATTTAATGAAGTTCATTAAAGTATTATAAATGTGAGCACCTTTCGGTTGAAAAAAGCAAGATCCTGGCGATAATTCATGAAAAAAGAACAATTCCTGTTCTTTACCAATTTTACGATGGTCACGCTTAGAAGCCTCTTCTTGTAGTTTCTCCCATTCTTTCAATTGCTTGGGATCGGGAAAAGAAATACCATAAACTCTTTGTAAAGTTTCAGCATCTGCCTTACCCTCCCAATAGGTTGACGAGTTCTTGGTAACTTTCAAAGCTTTAATCTTACCAGTGTGACGAACATGGGGACCACGACATAAATCTATGAGAGGGCCGCACTTGTACACAGTTGTTTTATCTGTTTTGACTTTTTCATTAAGTATACGGCATTTGAACTCATTGTACTTAAACATTTCCAATAAATCAGACTTTTTCATTTCCAATCGTTCAAAAGGTTGCTTTTCTTTAACAATTTGCTTTATTAAACCTTCCATAACGGGATAATCGGTTGTAGAAATCTAAAAAAAAAAACAGTAAAGAAAATATGTAAGCATTTCTGCAACCAATCTAACATTCAAAACTTACACCTTCTCCTTCCAAAAACATATCATAGTAAAAACCGTCAGAAATTGGTGGACCATAACATAAATGACCGCCATATATACGTTCCATGGCTTCTCCCATTATGTGGGCCGAACTATGCCAAAATACAGCTTTAGCCTCGGGATCATCAAATTTGAGCAAATGTAGTTTGCAATCTTTCTCCAATACACGATCCAAATCCCATATTTCTCCATTGACTTTGGATATGATTGTGTTATCGGCCAAGCCTTGACTAATTCCCTTTGCAATATCATATGGTGTGGTCTCCCATGACACTCCTTCAACTTCTTTACCATCAGCAAGTGTAATCTTAATAGGATTATGGGGCTTAGCTGATATTTCAGCTTGATATTCAGCTTTACATTTTTCCCATAGCATGTTACGTGCTTCAATATAAGCGGGCCATGGACTAAGTTCTTTAATTGTCAATAATAAAATTAATAATCAGGGATATGATGCGAATCGATATACATACATATGTACATATTTGGAATGAAATTGGCTAAATTCACGGTTCGTAGTGAAGACTTTGTTCGTCTTGTAGCTTTAGTATAACAACAACAAAATGCATAGATTTACTCAAGCTACAAGATCTACAATAATAATTTACTGCAAACCATGAAGTCCGCTATTGTTGCAGTATTTAAAAGGTGTAAATACTTTTGCCGATACTATATAAGATTTGCAAGGTGATTGGTAAGAAATAAAATTTTAATTTTTTACTACTATTGCGAAAACAATATAATATATATAAGTATGTACATATACATACATATATTACATAATTTCGCTCCTCTCTAAAATTTGATTTTTTTAACCATACGAGTGACGTTTCTGTGATATAAAACTGATTTCACAAAGACTTAGTTAATAGAAAAATATTTTTTTTTCAAATTTTTCGTCAACGATATCTCCCGAAAGAATTACGGAATTAGTACCAATCGAGATTTCTTGTTGAGGTTAAGAACTGATTACATTTCGAACTTAATAGACTTAGTACATAATGTAACTAAACCAGGTGGCATCATTACGTCAGGTGATTATTTTTCTTTTTGCTTAGTCCCCGTCCATATTGTGAAGCATATGCTGCAAAAGTTTTTTGAATTATCTTTTGAAAGTGCAGCAGTGTCCATACATGAATCTTTTGCTTCATGTTTAGTATTTTTTATTCCTCCCTTCTATCTTCTTTTTAAAATTTTTTTTGACATTTCTCAATACCGAATGTAAATATAAAATAAATACCCTGTGATAGGTGTGAATATTTTTTTTTGGATAGACATTTGAAGCACAAGGTATAATTTGAAGCAAAATGGACGCTAAAAAGAAAAATTATATAATAATTTTTATATTTTTTTTTTAAATTTTTGATTATATTTCACAAAAAATTAACAATAAAACAGGGTAGCTATTATTATGATAGATGTTAACAGTGTACCAAACGAAAAGAAATAAAATGAAACGTCAAATACACCTCATGTCAAAAGATGCAAATAAGAAATTCAACAAAAACTGCATGTACATAAAACAGCGTACATACTTCCACTGCTCTTCCCCTTCTCATCCACAAACTCAAAAGTTTTGCAGCATATGCTTCACAGTATGGACGGGGACTTACATATTACGTTTAGTCGATCCGACTTGTGCTCTTCTACACAAAAATATGACATGTCGTACGACTTGTGGGACAATGTAAAGCACCCTTTAGTAGTTTAAAATTTCTTTGAAAAAAGAAATATCTTATTTTCGGAAATGCCGAAGCAAATCAGTTCCTTCTCCTACTCCATCAAAGTGCGCTCCGACCTTCTAATGCAAGATGTGAGATGTTTACATAAATACACACAAACATACACATCCATACAACCATAATCGCGAAAATAGTCAGAATCGATCTCAAAACGTTGAAATATAATTAAAATTCGATTTTCGAAAATTGAAGTAAAAATCTTATAGCCTGAAGTTAAAAAAATACCACCCACATTCATACGCGTACAAAATGTATAAAACTAGGTATGTAACTTTGCTAATATTTACTGCTGTATTCATAAATTTTTTGGTGATTTATAAAAGGTATAAGAATTTAATTTTGTATGGAAATGTGTTTAATACTACACCCTTTATAATTATACTTTTATTTTTATAGAATTTAGTATAAAAAAAATTTCTCTTTACCTTTCTTGCCGGCATCAGCCGGTGTGTTCTTCTGTTTTTCCTTCTTCATCTTGGTGCGCTAAATAAAGTAAATTAAAATTTGTTAAACATCAATTATTTTTAGTTTGAGATGTAAAAATCTATTTTTTTCTAATACAACAATTTTTAAATGGGAAAATACTCAATTAATATTAAAACGTGGTTTGCATAAGTTCATGTATAAAAGATTGAATAACACGCTTTCCTGATTTTTTTTTTTTAATTATTTAAAAGGTGTTATTTGTTAATATTAGATAAACAAATATCTTATCTTGCAAATATTTATATATACAAAGTTATAGTTTGCTACGTACAATTTATTAATTTTATTGAGACAACATGGAGAAAATATTCTTCTACTGAGTATCTCGTTTGCAACAATAATGATAAGTAAACAAACCGTCAAAATAGAATGCTAATACAACTATGATGCAATAAATTACTGCAACAATAAGTTATTGCATCATGAATACAATAGATTGCAAATTTTGTTTAAGTAAAAACATAATAAATTTATTGGCCTAATTTGGCTTGTATATTACTATTATTAAATAAATAAAATAATGCAATAACATGCGTTAATTATAATAAAAACTACACATCTGTACGTATGACGGTAGTTGGACTTTCTCTCTTAAAAACCGTCAAAAACGTGAAAATATATCGTCAAAATTGCCACTAACCCTTTAAAATTATTTACTAATCAATATTTATTTTATACGGGGATAAATATCGAACAAAGGGGTGCTAAACCAGTCAACTCTTGTGACCTTTAGCCTTTTAAGTCCTTGCCAACAATAATGACTGAAGTAAATTATGAATTTGGTATAAAGGTATATAGTAGATTTGTAACAAATGGTTTAGTGAAAATAAGATCTATGCTGAAGCAAAGAATAATTTTAATTGGCAGTGACGGTAAATCGCATGTTCCTCATAAACATATATTTTTTATCAATTACTTAAGCTTAACTTCGTTTAAAACGCTATTCTCTTTTTCACGTCATAAACATGATCATAATTATGCTAATGATTATATACACCTTTCCCCAAGACAAAATTACAATTTTTACGCTAAAACACTTGCAGAGTTGGCTCACTTAGGACCTTATATGTATGAAATGCACCACACCGAAGAAACCGAATTTTAATCATTTTTTCATGTCCATCAATATATTCTCCCTTTTGTCAAATACTTTTTCTTTTCATATTCCTTTGCATATGCTTCATTTGCTTAAGTACTCGTATGTGGTCCATTTAAATCTTTTTGAAAATCTTTCTCGTTAGTGTACCCGACTATTTTTTTTTATAACTTGATATGCAGAATTTTCACCGTTTAAGAGTTTGTGTGGAAACCGATCAATGATGCACAGTATGTATGATGTACGACATACTGTTCACTCATAAAGTATGTACTTATATATATAAAATAACATATTTATTGTCAAAAATAGAAAAAACGCACCAAAGTTGCGTATTGCCTTAGAAATTTCGATGGTATATGAATTATATTCTTGTTGGAAATTAATGATATCTGCGGCTGACCAAGAAATTTTCGTTGAAAAAGTCTTACACTGCAAATTTTATTGAATTTGTAAATGGTAGAAGACTGTTTCTTCAAAAAGCCGTATTCGTCAAACAGAAAAGCATATAAACTTTGTCTAATGTTTTGCAAATTTCTTACTGCTTTTTGTTCATTCACAATATTTAACACTTGCACGAATTTACTCATAACTTAATGCTTTATTGGCAAAATTAAATTAAATATATTTATCAATATTGTTATTTAACATGCCTTTTCTTTATTTAAATCCAAATTTTTTAGCTCCGTCACCACGTTGTCAGTCATTTTTCGAAATACTACTACAGTACAACTCGGCTACAACAAATTTTAGCTCTATCTATCAATATTTTAAAACACAGATGGGAAAGTTGATATGATCGTACTTTTCATATACCGAACTCTTATAAGAATTTAAATAGCATTATCTCCTACAAAAAAATAATTTTTTAGCAGCATCAGTGTATACTAGATATGATTTTCATGAAAAACTTATTACAAAACGTAAAACAGCACTAAAAAAATTGTTTAATAACGAAACGAATTTGCCATATTTTTTTTTTAAAGTATATACAAGGAGTCTTCAACAAGATGTTATTCAAGGCTTCTTTAAGAAGGTGATGTTGAAGGGAGTTGTTGTACTACAACACATGTTGTTTGTTCGAGATATGTCAAAAACAATTAATACAAATATTACAAAACATTTCACTTTACATAAGCATTTATTTTGCACAAATTTCTTATACACATTATATGTAAACAAACTTTGTCGCAAGGTTTATTAATACAAGAGGTTTGTACGTTTACTTTCTGGGAAAGTTCCGTAAAATGAGAGTAAGCTATTATAGCTTATATATATACTCTCAATAAGAGAGCAAAATGTACAAAAGTAAGAAAACGAAACCATAAAATTTACCAGAAAAAAAGAAATGTCAATTTTTTACAGCTCTGTTTATATCGTAGATGATAACTGACAATTTTAAAATTGTACTTTATTGACCCCAAATGTACTAAAACCATAAAAGTTGTTGAATAGTTAAAAATTAATGTAGTTCATTACAAAAGTATTTTTGAATTTTCGCAAATTCATCAATTTTACAGAAAGGATAATTTTACTCGTTTGTAAACTTATAATTTGGACTATAGTTTTTGAAGCTCCGCACGACTGAGTTTAGACGAGAAAACATTTAGTTTGGTAGCATGTTACGGGTGTGGAAGAGAGCATCGTTTTTGTGTTCGGTACTCGGCGACACGTTTTAACATCAGCATATGTTGTATTTGCTGATGGATAGAATTAATTTTTATGCAAATCCGTGAATAGTTTGTTTTAATATTTGTATATTTTAAATAATTGTGGGCAATTATATTAAGAAAAAATTCACAGATGATGGCCCACTCCAAGGTTTTTATGGATATTTCTATTTTATATTATATTACATTTCTTTTTTTTATATACATATGTACATATAAGAATATTGAAATAAAATCAACGTAAAGAATTGAAATAAATAGTGTTTCATTTCAATTGGGATATCCATCTACAGTGAGCGATATATATGCATCAACGCTGATTATCACATGCACACAGAAGTTTCGGTCATTTTTCTCATATTGCAATTAAGAAAATGATATAAACTTTGTTCTACGCAATGATAGATAATTCGGTCAGCAATGACGGTCATATCACCGGTCAAATGACCGTCAATGTTCTTGTAGGGCAGCTAAACTTATTAGCTATTTCGCTGGTCACTTCATTCAACAGGCCAAACGTCAAAGTTTGTGAAAAAGTTGTGGAAAGTGGTTGTGAATAATTTAATAATTAAATATTATATTAAGAAAAATCGGAAATATATTTTTGCTATAATTAATTTAAATTACTGAACAACGTATAATCATATGAATATATCTTGGTACTTAATATTTAGTGGAGTAAAGTAGTACTTTTGCATTGCAAAGTGTACTGAAAAAATTAGTACAATTGTACGAGCTTGATTATCCCTGATTTTCATTGAAAGTTGAATGTGATTGATGACAGTTTACCGAAAAAAAACTATTAATAACACTAATTATTTTAAGCCTAAGGTCTTTTTATATATTTTATATTTATTTCAATATTTCGCTACTCCTTTGTGTAGCTTCTTCAGGAAAAATGATAAACAAAAATCAATTTTCCTGAAGAAGCTACACAAAGGAGTAGCGAAATATTGAAATAAATATAAAATATATAAAAAGACCTTAGGCTTAAAATAATTAGTGTTATTAATATAAAAAAAAAAGGTCAAAAAACTAGAAAAATGAAAAAAAACTATTTGTGAAAGAATTTATTTAAAAAAACAAGTATTGAAAGAATTTATTTAATTATATTTATTTTTCAGCGATGGTCTTTTTTATGAAAAGTTTTTAACAATTATTTATTTTTCAATATTTCGCTACCAAATAGGTAGCATCGTTAGGAAATAATAATTTGTATTAACAAAAATATTTATTTAAAAAAATGGTATTTTTTATGAAAAGTTTTTAACAATTTATGGTATAAATAACAAAAATGTTTGTAATTAATTTTGTTAAAAAACATTTTTACCACAACTTTTTTAACGTCTGTCAGCTGTTTGGGACATTTGTAATTTTGCTTTGTTATTTTCAATGTTTATTATAAACAAACTGATTGCTTGTTCTTCATGCCTAAACTACCCCGAAGAAAAAGTACGGGCATTCTCGTGTAAGAAGAACAAGAGCATTACTCTCTCATTTACTCAATTTTTGCGTAAGAAAACGCTTTTGGGCGGGGGCGCCCAATTTTGAGTAAACGAACAGACCTAAGGTTGTCACAAGGCGAATTCGTCAATTCGCTTTTTTCCGAACGTCAAATTTTTTGTATACATGTTTTGTTAAATATAACATAACCTAAAAAGAACGTGTTAAATTTGTGTAATATGAGTTCAAATTAAATTAATTATTACAAAAAGTAATATATTTTGCATTCTCATTATTAGAGTATTATAATTATTAAATTATTTACAACCAGTTTTCTTAACTTTTTCACAAAAGTAAACAAACTTTAACGTTCGGCTCAAAAAATATGTTACAAATTCTTGTATCAGCTGACGGGCGAATTTGCTAATGAGTTTACCTGTTAATGAATTTGCCATTCTTAGTCGGATGAAATAATTTTCGCCGTGTCATAAGAGTGTACTCAAGGCGTATCAAACTAGGTGGGGTTGCTGATACAGGTGGCAAAAAACTTGCTTAAAAATTCTGCAAGGCAAATTCACATAAATATATATTGAAATTCTTTTTTTTGGTGAGAACTAGCTTTGTATTTAAAATTAAATAATTTTAAAATCTTACACAAATTTTTTCTTCATAAGTAATACACATTATCTTTGAAATATTTGCATCATTTGTTTTTAACATAACGCGGACAAAAAGAAATGGATGGTACAACTACTAATAAAAAATTTCTTTCTGTACAAAATTTTAATTTAATTAATAGAATATAATTTTTCAAAATTAAAGAAAATCATTTTTGGCTGGCCAATTCAGGCCATCTGGCAACCATAGGTAGATTTAAGCCTTCTATTTATTCATCAACTGTCCCTACTACACAGTATCCGTTTCCAACTAGTTCCGGTGTATGCATTACGACATGATTATGGGAAAATCAAAACAATACTGCTTTTACATTGAGCAATTTTTCTTGAAGCAAGTTTCTTCAATTCCCTTTCAAACTGCCGAAGTGTTGAGGCACAAGTCTGCTCTAGCAATTTCCAAAAAAAATTACAGAGACAGCAAGAATTAAAAGAATGAAATAACAAAACATAATTGAAGAACTTTTCGGTACAAGCAATTCTGTACTCCTCTTCTTTCAACGCTCTCCTACAAACTCAGACTTGCTTCAAGAAAAATTACCCAATGTAAGTCGAAAATAAATTTTTGTTGGTATTTTTTATATTTAGAAAATAAAAGCCTTGAGGACAAACATTTTGTTGGTAGAAACATACAGAAAGATGAGAAATTCAGTTAGTATATAAAAATAATACAGCGATTTGTGTTACATACAAACATAAAGAATAACGTTCAGCGGTGCGTTTTATGCCGCCTTGTACTAGCAGTGAATTTCATACATAAGCAAAAGCCTAAGCGCTATGTCAATGTTGATAAACATTTTTGCAACCAACTTCATTTATTCTGGGGCTGCCAAAATCGGATTTTCAAACCAGTACGTGTTGCCGCGTTATTGTGGTTTGTTACATATAAATTCTATTGGCGACATGTTTGTTACATGTTATGACAACACTGATCAACTCTCACTAATTAAGAGTTCTGTTTCCTTTTATAGTCAAAGGAAATAAACAATATGTTTGAAGGATACAAGATACACTAACACTCTTTCTGATGCATATTATTGATTTTTTGGAGGAAAAATTGACACAATTTTTTTTACTTTTTTGCTGCGAAATTCTCAGAAGAAAATTCTTCTTAATCAGTGACAACAAATATTTTTTAAACTTGTTCGGTTGAGGTAATAAAACAAAATTTCACACTTAGTTGAAAATCCGTTGCTGCAACTCCACAGCCATCAACATAACACTGGAGAAGCAACATCACCAACGCCATCTAGAACTGCGCTATCAACACCATCAACGTTAATAACGTCGAACGTCGTTGTGGAGTTTAGCGAATTTTTTAACGTGGCTTCTACCGACGGCATCAGAACGCAGCACAGCAAAGTTCATCCCAGTCCGGGGGCAGGTACGGCTCGTAGCGTTTGGGCCCTGCCCCTGAACTATGACAGTTGTAATATGGTGGCGGAAGAGGACAGCGCCGCTCATACTGATCACGAGGTGGATCAAAGACCTCGTTCGCCGCACGTCGTATGTGCTGCTGATGAGGTTAACGGTTCTTCAGCAGGCTCGAATGGCTCATATCGTGCAGTTGGTACAGCTACGGACCATAGAGGTGATATAGTCGATGAAAGCCTTCTAATTTTTGAGGGTGCCGACGGTGCAGTGGCTCATCTAGATGATATTTTCGATATTATCAAAAATGGTGAACTTAGTGACGTAGAAAATTTAACGGATAAATTTGGCATAGAGTGCTTATCAGCACGCGATCGACATGGCTATACGCCAACTCACTGGGTAGCACTTAATGGAAATGTTGAGATGATGCGTTATCTTATAGAAAGATCAGCTCCAATAGATTTGCCATGTTTGGGTACGCAAGGACCCCGTCCAATACACTGGGCGTGTCGTAAAGGTCACGCTGCAGTAGTTCAAGTAATGTTGCAAGCCGGCGTCAATGTTAATGCAGCTGATTTTAAAGGCTTAACACCTCTTCATGTGGCATGTATGTATGGGCGCACTGCCACGGCTGCTTATTTATTAGGAATGGGAGCTCTTAATCATTTGACTGATATAAATGGAGATACAGCTCTACACTGGGCTGCATATAAAGGACATCCTGACCTAATGCGATTGTTAATGTATTCAGGAGTGGAACTACAAAAAACCGACAATTTTGGCTCCACACCGCTACATTTGGCTTGCTTATCAGGAAATATGTCCTGTGTGCGATTGTTGGGTGAAAAATCAAATTTGGATTTAGAGCCCAGAGACAAAAATGGTAAAACACCTATTATGTTGGCTCAAGCTCATCAGCATCAAGACATCGTTCGCTTATTGTATGCGGAAGTCAAGAAAAATTCTCGTTGGATGCCTTCTGTATCGGAAATTTGGGGTTGGATATTTGGCGGAGCAGGAGACTCCAAAGGTCCCTTACTGCTGTTCTTATTTTCAGTACTATTATGGGGTTACCCAATGTATATAATAAGGGTAAAATATTACATTACATATATTTCCTAATTAAGTTATCCTTATTAAAATTAGATTATATTACTTAAATATTATTTTACAGGCCATTCCCATAACTTGGAACATTCTAAGACGTTCTCATTATTGTTTCATATATTGGAATGCTGTAATGTGGATAAGTTGGATCATTGCCAATCGGCGGGATCCAGGCTACATACCATTGAGCTCAGATGCATATTACAGAGCTATTAAGCAAATACCATATTTTGACAAGTTGAAGAAGCGGAATGTTATATTAACCCGCCTTTGCCATAGCTGTCGCTGCTTGAGACCACTCAGGGCTAAACATTGCCGCGTGTGTAACCGTTGTGTGGCATATTTTGACCATCACTGCCCGTTTATTTATAATTGTGTTGGTTTACGTAATCGCATGTGGTTCTTCTTATTTGTGCTTTCAGTAGCAGTGAATTGTTCATTCACAATATATTTTGCGTGCTACTGTGTGATGATTGAAGGCTTTACACTACTATACGTCTTAGGACTTGTCGAAGCCGTGGTATTCTGCGGTTTAGGTTGGATATTGACTTGTACATCAGTAAGTTTATGGATATTTTTTATACAACAATCTATATTGTTTTATATATTTTAGATACTTCACGCTTGCATGAATCTCACTACCAACGAAATGTTCAATTATAAACGATATCCCTATTTGCGTGATAAACGTGGCCGTTACCAAAATCCATTCTCGCGTGGCCCGGTTCTAAATCTATTGGAGTTCTTTGTATGTGTACCTGACCGCAGTGATGACGGTGACCTTCTTATAGATGATAATATTTGATTAAGAACTTAGGAAAGAGTCCAGCAGGCAAGACGTCGAAAACTGCCACCTGCAAAAGAATAATAACGGCCATCGAATGTTGTCTCTTATTTGATTTAATTTGAATAAATCGACTATTTATACTATTTGAGCTTAAAATTTCATCTTCATTTTTGCGGCACATTTTCACAATTTTACAGCATTTATAGCTCAGCATAAGAAAGTACCATGTTTCAAGCCTAGATGGCGAACAAGCTAAAAACTTAGATCGTTGGATTTTTAACTTTTAATTTTTCTTAATACTTTTTTTTAAGCTTTTTTATTATTTGAATAATCTATTTTTTTAAGCTTTAAGGTTTTTTCTCTTTATATTTATTATTTCTATATATATTCTCGATATTTCGTTAACCTTCGGTTAACATCTTCCAGAAATTTTTATTTTTTAACTTTTAATGATTTGTTCTTTTATCGAAGAATTTGTAATAACCGTAATGATCACCAAGCTTAAGTGCCGATAAAGAATACATTACAGAAATATATCGGGAACTGGTTTCAAGGTGATTACCGGAAATTTTTTTTTTAATTTACTCCCAAAAAACAAGTGAAATTAATGATATCGGATAATACTTAAACGATCTACATATTATATTATAACACATACATATATAGTAATACATATTTTAATCTTAATATTACAGCTTAGCGATATATTGTTACTTTTCATTTTCGAATAAAATTTATTAATAATATATAAAGCATTCAACCCATTTTGTAATTTACTGATACATATGACTACTTATTCATTTATATATGTAATATGCTGAAATACTAACTGAAATACCAGCTGACTAAAATTTCTAAAATAAATTCATTTATGTCTGTTATTTGGTGAATGTAGTCTACATGTACATTTCGTCGCTGCTTATGCCAATTCATTAGTAGACCTTCAACCATTTTCAACTTCAACTTTGGTCAAGTATGCCACATATATGTACATAGTTCTCCATCTTTGGTACAAGGCTCTAAGGCGGCAATGGAAGAAAAAATTAACAATTTATTAAGAACTTTTACTTGACAAACAACATTTTTAAACTCGCTAAGCCAGCACATTATTCGACAGCCTTCAAATAAAGGAGGGTGCTGATGGCGAGTAGTCAGCGTGTTGGCTCTGCAACCAGAAAGACACAGGTTCGATTCCCAGCCGGGTCAAATCAGAAAAAAAGTTTTCTGTGCTACAGCACCCTCCTTCGTCGGTATTTGAGCAATAAAACGTCGGCGAAGTAAAATAATAAATAAAATGGCTCCATTAGCTTAAAAATAATGCGTCAAACGAAACATCAGAGACGCCGCAACTTTGCTTTATAATTAACACGCAACTGCAGAGTTGTGCAAGAATTAAGCTCTATCTTCCTACCACTTTCACCACCTGTTTATTCTCTACCCTATCCTTCTCTCTAGTTCCAGTGCAATGCATTGCATATGTAGGGCATAGCCCCTGAGCACTGGTCCAAGATAAAAAAAAAAAAAAAAAAAATTACTACTGGCTGTTGGGGTAGTCTTATCTCTGGATATATTTTCTTCAAGTGCTCCACCACGTAAAGGGGCTTTCAAAAACACTTTATTTCCACAAGAAATAAATAAATCTTTTTCAAATAATATACAAAAACACAAATCTATTAAAAATATACATTTGCCACGATTATTGCGATAAATAATCGTAATTAATTTTGACTCACGTTGAAAAAAATTTAAAAAAATAATATACATTTATATATAATATGCAAAAATATGTATTTATTTTCAAATATGCACTAATAAATTGATGCCATTTTGTCGCAAATTTCTTGATTCGAAAAGATATTTTATTTACGTTGTAGTACGACCAACGAAAAAAAACTTGTTTAACCATTGAACACTACCGCATTCATAAAAAATATTTTTGATTTAAAAAAGCTTTAATAAACAATTTTCCATACAAAATTGAATTTGTCAACCTTTTATAAATTCGAAGATTTTTTTTAGGAATACGGCAGTTAAGCTTTAAATAAAATATTTATTATATATTGCTTTGATCGATTGGATTATTGAAATGTGATTTAATTTTATCAGTATAAATTTATTTTATTTATAAATTTAAATTAATTCGATGAAAATAAAATGCGCGCATAAACATTGCACATTCAATTTTGAGTTCTTACATTGTTCCCTTAAGGTTCTATAATAATAAATAAAAATTTGTTATATATGAAAATATGAGTAAAACTGGTTATTTTTATATGTATGTATGAAAGAAAAAATACTTTTATAACTTTGGTTTGACAACTTTTAACATGAATTGAGTTGATATGGAATAAATAAGTTGTTCTCAACGACGCTTAATTTTCGAAACAAAAATCATAATTTTCAGGATCTTCTGGTATGGCCGGTGGATCCTTACTAATATCTACACCTTCTGTATCTAACAGTCTTAGTTTTATTTCCATGGAAAGTAAAGTATCAAAATCTTCTTTCTTTTGTTTACTATCCATTTCCTGACCTAATAGGGCATTAATACCATCAGTCCAATAATAGAATACAGTTTCATCGGGAGCTACAAAATCTAATGTAGAATGATCCATGTTATCAAACGTTATGGAAAATGCCAAATTGACAGCCGATTTACGTGTACGAATTTCTTTCATATGTGGGCATTCCTTGCCCTCTAACAACTGTTTGATATCAACAACTGAAACTTTATTCGATAATTCTTCAAGAGTTGGTATGGTTTTTTCGTCACAGTCACCATAGTGTATAACCTTGTGATTTGGTGAAAGTCGTGCATACCAAAATTTATCTTTCGAACGTGCGCCTCGTGAGTATTTCGAGAATCTTGTGCCTACGCATGCATGTATATGTAAAATAAAATAAACCATTTGGAAATAACGTAATATAATAATAATGGCACTATTAAAAGTAATAATTGTTTACCTTCTACCAAAAATGCAAGTCTTTGTTGTTTTATTAAGTCCAAAATATGGGGTGATATTTTCTCTTTCAATTTGACTATAGCCGATGCGGTTGAATCGCATTCTTCCTTTGACGTTCTTTCCTGTTGTCGTAAATTCGTAATAGTCTGATAGGTAAAGTGAGCAATTTTTCCCCGAAAATCTTCCAGATTGTCAGGTCGCTGCTTTAATGTACGTGTTATTTGTTCGCGTACAACACTGAAGACTTTCAAAAAATCTTCGCCCGTGGCGCGCATATCTTTCCATGTTCGATTTAAAGTCATAATGCAAATGCAAAAGAATTCTTCAAACGGATGGTCGTGCGTAAAAAACATGGGTTGAAAATCGACAGACTGGTCAGAAGGAGATTCGCCAATACGTAAAATGTCGCATAGCAGCTTAACCAATTCAATTGAAGTGCGGCCAAAAGGACATTCATGCTCATCACCACGGCAGGAATTGTCATGAACAATTTTTCTATAGTGTTGGGCGTACTGTCGTGCGAAATATATCATAGAATCTAAAGCCAAAATGCCTGGTGGAGTTTCCATAAAATCCTGGGCGGGATTTATGTCACATTTAAATCCCAATTTTTTATAATATTGTGAATAGTTTATATTTCCAGATACCGAACAGTTGCCACCACCACCTCCTATGCCACCCAATATGTCAGAATATTCATCAAATGCTATTTTACGTAATTCTTTAATTTTTTCATGAGCATCCTGATCTTGCGTATTTATTTTCATACGCATTCGTTGCTCCAACAAGCCAAGTGTTAATGTTTGCAAAACATATAACTGATGGGTCATCTCTGTGCTGGTTACATTGCCAATTAGAGCTAAACGATATTGTTTGGCACTTATTGTATGGGCAATTTGCCGTTTTCTTCCTTCATCCGCTTTCATAAATAGAGCATTTATTAAAGCAATAGCATTTTGTATTATTACCGACGAATTTGCATCTTGCAATAACCTTAATAAATCCTGCAGTGTAACCTCTTGTTCCACCAATGTATATTTTGTACTATTTTGTACAATGTTCTCTAAATTCGATAAAGCACTTTCAGTACATTTAAGGAAATTTTGAAAATTTCTCACAATGGAAATATTTCGTTGCACAAAATTACTTTGTAAAATTTCCCATGACACAGTGCCATGCTCCATAAGTTCCACAAAACTTTTTAAGCTATGTATAAGTATTTTATCTTCCGATTCCGATGGCTCCTCAATCATACTAATTATTATACCAAGTCCTTGTTCTTTTATGAATTCCAAAGCAAATGTTATATCCACAGAAAGTGATGATAGTTTTTCCAGACATTCTGCTTTAACACATGCTGAGGCGGCACGTAATGTTTCCAAAGTGTCGTTGGCCGTTTTTGAAGGCGAATATTGCAGTCTCAGTACGGAACCATTTTTGATTTCATTACGATTTTTTTCTGTAACATATTTTAAATAGTTGGCTTCGCAAAACTGCAAAGCGTAATTCTCAGGATCGACTATGCCCCAGCAACTGCAAATTTCCTGAATTTTACCTGCAAATACATGTTTAAAATTTATTGATTTGAAAGTGACTATGAAACAGGGTGAAGTATCGTACTGCCTCCCATGTGAAGGCAGTAGATACAGAGGCATGCGGCGGTAATCGCCAATTGCCTTAAGACCGACCATTGCTTGCCACTCCTGCAGGAGGTCATCTCCTGAGTGCTGGTCCAAGATAAAAGGAAATAGCGGAACTAGAGGAAAATCGACAAAACCCGTAATCTTAGATGTCAGTCGTACCGTCCCCTTAATTCCCTTACGGAAAGGAAAACGATGTAAAAAACAATAAGAGGCAACAGTACCTCACAAAAAACACGTCACTAACCAGATGTCGGCATGTGATGAAAAAACAACACCCTCGCAAGTGTCTGCGAACCAGCTGAAATGCAGATTGCATTGGACCTAGGGCCCCATGAAACCTCCAACATCACCGCAGAAGAAGATAAACTCATCACCTCTTCTTTTAAGGCTCAGTAACTGAGGACCAGAAGGTGCGATATGAGATTGAGGAAGCAAAGGAGCTTGCTCAACAGTCGGCTGCTATGAAGTGACAACGCTCTAGCAGCACAATTCCGAATCAGAGCTATCTCCATGACCAATGTCTGTCCATTTTGAGAAAGTAACGCATTGTCCTGCACTCGGCATACAGAGGTTTCTCCACCGGGGTGGAACTGTGGTGCCTCTACAAACCTTAGGATAGCGGGGTCTAATATGATGAGCTTTGCACAATATATCTTCTTGGTTGCAGTACATTCTGCCCCTAAGATTATATTAATAATATATTATAACGGCGATAAATATATATAATACATTATTACACCACATTTTGAGTATAGATCCACAATTATGTATACATGTTTTACGGAGCAACAAATAACAAGACAACAAAGGCTACAAAACAAGGCACGCGTTTAATTCTGAAATACTCTTTACTCACTTTACATCAATAACTTTTATGTTAGATACCTTAAAATAGCTAACTATTAAGCAAATACTTGAATTTAATAAAATGGTCCGAGTTATGCACCTCTGAAGTTTTCCTATACAAATGCGATCCTCGACTACATTTCTGAACGTATATGGCCAATATTGGTATCATTTGGAAGATATTTAAAATTTATTTAAAAATTCTTAATACTATAATTGCAAATACATTTTTTGCATAATTATACATCGAAATATTTCCGAAGTGCACTACGTAAGTATGTATGTAGTTCATCCAAAGTGCAATAAAAATTAAATTACATAACGAACACCGGCTTCAATGACAAAAGTTGTTTAGTATATCCGGCATTTGGCCGGGCTTTCTCCTCTATAGCATAATCAACACCGGCTTCGAAGACTGAATCTTTTTTGCATGAGTGGCCTTCGGCCTGGGACAGGCTTTTTCTACTGCGACCGAAAGCGAATACTTATTTTTAATTAGTGTACTCTTTTTTTAATAAAAAAAAAGCGGGCGTAACTATTTCTCCACTATAGTATTTACCGAAACGGCGCTGCATACTAAGAATTTTCTGCATAGCAAGAGTTAGGCCGCGTTTAAAGATTTTGTCAGACTTTATATCTTCTAAACTTTAGTAAATTTCTTTTCAACAGCTTTAAAATATAAGATCTTTTCAACAGCTTTAAAATGATACCAACATTTACTACATTGTATGAGAAATATACCCTTTATTCACAAACTTTTACTAGAACTTCACAGGCCCATAACTCGCAAAATATTTTTATTTTATTTGGTTCACCAACACATCACCAAATGGAACAAAAATATATAGCCGAGAAAATCTTTGCGCCCGGCCAAAAGCCGGTCATGCAACCAAGCTATTGTTAGCGAAGTCCTGCACCACACAGCAGAAAATTATGTAAAATTATTTTTATTGCACTTTTGTCTGAAAAATAAAAATGTATTCTTATGTATTGTATTTCGTAAAAGTTTCAATCTAAAATTTCTTAAAAACTGTATTAGCATTTCAAATATTGAGTACGTTGAAAAATGTAGTGGATAATCGTACTTTTATATGAGAATTTCCTAGGTTCATAACTCGAAAACTAAGCGTTGCTGTGTTATATGTAAAGCTCTTTCCGTCCCCCGTCTCATTTTACCCTTTGTACTTTTCCATATATTTCTTCCTTTTCGACGAGGTTTGGCCAGGCCCCTAGCTAGCTCTTTTCTCAGGTAGGTCCCAACCCTATTGTTGGCCTTAGCTCAATAACAAAGAAAAATTACTGCAAAAGTCTCCCCTTCAGAGACAACTGTATACTAATGGCAATGTACCACCATTGCTTCCTTTCTTGGAGGATTGATGATATCTCCCCCCATTTTTATCCTCCCAACCTTGTTAAGGTATTTACTTTTCGATGGTCTTGACCATAACCCAAACCTTTATTTAATTTTTATATATAAATGATTACAATTCCTTATATATAGTTTATAGTAAAACTTTTTATATTCTGACGCCTATACTCTAACTTAGTACAACAAATAATAATTCTCACAATTTCCCTACAATAATACAAATTCAATCTCATACAAAATTTTCCAAACACAATATATACATATATTTGCATGCAAAAATTTTCTCTATTTTTGTTTGCGTTCAACTCAGTAATACCTAGTAATTAAAATTCTATTGCCACTTACTGCAATTTTTCCCCAGGTGAGATAATGAGGGTCAATTCAGTTCAAGCCGTCAGTCTCGACTACAATCCTAACCTGAAGGAGCTCCCTAAGTCTAATATAAAAGCTCTGCGTTTGCACAATTGAACTATTCAATACTGACTTGTTATTGCCACTTGCTCTGAACTTCCTTATTGTTTTTTCCTTTGGAATCTATTTATGTGGGACTTACTTATTTCATTTCCGCAGTTTTACCGATTGAAAAAAGAAAATTTTCTACTGCCTGACTTATGGGGTAACGAAACTATTATACTACAATTAGAACTAACTTAACAACATTTCTAACAAGTATATGTTAGAATTTTTTTCTTTTGCACAATTATTGTTTTTTTTTCTTATGAACGTATTTACAATAAAAAAAAAACAAGCTCCATATAAACGTACCGTTTTCACACCGAGATTACAAATAACAGAATATTTTTTTATCTAGCGGAATTCAACCGGAATACAAAAATTTCAATTCCCTGCGTTACCTGTTTCCCGTTATATAATCTCCCAATCGGCCCCAGCACAGTGCAATGTAATTCGCCTCTTGGCTTATCAGCGCCTCTTATAAAGCTGCATGTCCTTGGCTGACGGTGTAATATATATTTTCTTCCTCGACCAGTACGGCAATTCGGTTCTCCTGCAGCGTTCGGAACTGCTCTCAGAACTTCTCCTTTCGCAGGCCAATCGGTATCCGTTCTTTTTCCTTTTTAAATTTTCTGGAACTTACCTTTTTTTATTCTTTATTTAATTTTCAGCTAATTTATTTATTCTTTTATCTAATTTCAAAACGATTCAATCTCTTCTTTTCTATGTCTGTTTCTGTACTGTCTTCTTTTTTTACTCTCGACTCGCCTTATATATTTAATTCTCCCGCACTTGACTTTTCCAAATTTTCCAATAAAAATTCTTCGTTGACGTTCAACACTACCGTTTGCCTCAAAACTGTTTTCTAAAAAAAATCCTTAAACGATTCTACAACAAAAAAAAAACAAATATCTACAAACGGTTAGTTAAAATGCACCAATAATCATACCTATTCCAGGGCGACATAAATATAATAGGTCAAAATTGTCCTCCTATTATTCCTTTTTAAACATTTAAACAATCTGCCCTTCATATTAACTAGCATCCCTGTCCTAGGTTGAGCCGACACTACACCACGTATAATACATATGCAAACAAACATACATAAAAAAACATACCTGCTGTTCGATCAGAACAACTAAATTAGACACATTAATTCCACCAAACAACTGACACACAAAAAAAATATATATTTATAAATTCCCACATCCACGAGAGACTGTTGGCTCCAGCATTTACCCACCCGCAACAGCTGCCAACATTTTCACTTTATACTTTTTTCTTATTTTTCTATTTGCTATAACCCTATATAATTTTTTTTTCCATTTGGTTCGTAAACTAGATTTGTTCTGCCAAAATTTTTTTAATGTATTGTTTGAAAGTATTGAAAATACTACTTAATTGTAAAAAAGATAAATACAATTAATATGCGTTAGCCTCTGAAGACCTCGAATAACGGGCAGACCAGTTCCTTTTTCCACTTGTTTATGTTTGCTGGGTATGTGGTAAAGAGCTGCATGATCTAACTTTAGAGATAATCATGCTCATGTGTTCATTATAAATTGCCTATGTTCGAACACAATGTAACTTACGTTTGATTCAACTGCGATGTTAGTGAGCAAAAGTTTGTTCATACCATCAACACATGAACTCTGTTTGCTACTGATTGAATGTGTTCTTGTGAGCATGAGCATGTGTGCCCGTGGTCGTGATTATATGGTTATGTTCGAACAAAGGATTTTAAAAGTTATTGCATTTGAAATAAGTTTTGGATTTATAATCTGTTTTTTACATTTCATTGTTGTATGTATATGCCACCTACAAAACTATAAGGTACATTTGTATACTTATAGAAACTAAAAAATTACTGTAAGTAAATTTTAATATTTTTTATTCTTTTATTATTTATGTTTTTTTTGTAATTTAGGATTTTACAGAATTCAATTCTTATTTTAGTTTGTTTTTGTATTAAAAAAGTGAAGAGAATTTGTTCGTTATGTTAATAAAAAAAACCTTATTTTCCCGTATTTTATTTGATTACCCGAACATGTGTTTGTTTTTGCTCATAGTTATTATGGTTGTCTGCAACTGTGATCATGATCATAAACACAATTGCTCGTTTATGTTCATGTTCAGCTCATGCTTGCTCGCAAGTGTTTATAGTTCATACATGTTTACTCATCGTTGCTTCAATACAATGAACACATTCGAGTATGATACGAAAAACAAGCCGATCATGTTCAAACACGCTTTTTCTTTTGTTCATGCAGCTCTTTAGTATGTGGTTTATATACATAGATACAGTTTGTAAAAAAAATCTTTTCAAAACTTAGAAAAATTAAAAAGTTTAAGAGAAACTCTTATTTGCAAGTAAATTATATAACTTTTATTAAATTTTTTTCTTCATGTATTCAATTGAAGATGTTTATAAACACTTTGCACAAAAAAAAACAAAATTAATTTAAATAACAAAATAATAATCGTAACTTAAAAAATACTTCCAGTTTCTACGCTGTAAAATAAATGTTTTCAAAATTGTGTTAAATTTAATTAAATTTATTCTAAATGGCAAAAAAAAAAGATTTGAGGGTGCTAATACTTGGTGCCCTCCTTTAGCTTTAATTAAAACTTCTAAGCGTCTAGACATTGAATGCATAAGCTTTGGTATATCATAATTTTCAGGTATTTTTCCCATTCTTCTTTAATAAATGTTATTTGTTTTTTGGTGACCTTTTTCCGACTTTTTTCTTTGGGTGGACCCATGAATTTTCTATAGGCTTTAAGTCTGGGCTTTGTGCTGGGCTATCGATCACTTTTGTACAATTATATAACAACCAGGATCTACAAATATATGCCTTATGCTTCGGGTCATTATCCTGCTAAAATTTATACTTGAGCTTTTCTGGGTCAACAAAACCGAATTTCCGAGCACTTTCACTCAATTGCTTTTTTAAAATGTTTAGATAGACTTCCTTGGTCATTATATCCACTAATATTCTTATTTCGCCAACACCCTTGCTCGAAATACAACCCCACACCATAACGGATAGTTTACCGAACTTTACAGTGGGTATTATATTTTTATTTTCTAAAGCCGTCAGGGGTTTTTGCGAAACTTTTTTGAGGTCCATCATTGTAGTAAAGCATCACTTTTGTTTCGTCACAAAAAATAACATCATCCCACTGCTCCGGAGGAAAAGAAATGTGTTCAATGGCAAACTTATACCTTTTTTCAATGTTTACCGCGGATAGCAAATGTTTTTTCCTCGCAACTCTTGAAGAGTATTTATGGTTTTGTAGCACATTTCTAACTGTCTGAGAGTGATACTTACTCCAGATTCATTACTGATGTTAAGTGCAATTCCTCTAGTGGATTCTCATCAATCATTTTCAAAATTTTCTTTTCAATTCGCCGAGTTACTTTTTTTGGTCTGCCTGGTGTTTCTTTTGGTTCCAGTCTTCCTTCTTTTTCAGCACGGTTAATAACATTATATACCGTCCTTATGTTAAGAGAGAACATTTTAGCAATTTCTCTGTGAGATTTTCCTGTATAGTAATTAAAATACACCAGTTGGGCAATGTCTTTGTTCAGTCGCTTTCCTGGCATAGTTTATATATAATTAGGTAGTCATTTGTTTATTCTATGAGCTTAATTTAATGAATAAAAGACAACTGCTACTCTTAGCGTCCATATAAAACTATTATACGCAATACATATGCAAAAAACGAACGGTTCTTTCTTGTCTTTGCATTTTTGAAAACATTTTTTTTAAACTCTTTAAAGTATGCAAAATTATTTTGTAGCGTTGTTGTTGTAATATGTTCATAAATTTGTCAAAGTTTCGACGCCTGCTTGTCGACAACATACAAAACAACAGTTGTAAAAAAAAAAATTCACAAATATAATGATATTGTTGTTGTAAATATTTATTTTAATTTAAATTACTAAAAAAAATTTGTTTTGAAAACATTTTTTTTACAAACTGTATATTTATGTGGCTGGTTGCATGACTGAATTAAATAGCTTTTAACACAAAAGGGCGTTGGTTTAAATTCTAAATCTCATTTTAATAATTATGTATCTACATATGCCGATTCCATTTGGGATATTTTCTAAGCCTTAGATCAAACCGATTTGAAACAAAACACCAATTTAAAATATAAATTTACCTGTTAGTGGCTGACGCTGATCCAAGTTGATCAATTGTGCCAAGTGATTTTCATATTCCACAGCGATTTTCACTATATGAGCATCTTTAACAGGCATCTTCTTTGGAATCATAGTGTACTTGATATTAAATAAAAGCGATTTGTATAAATTAGCTGAAGCTACTTATTGTGTTTGTTGAAAGTGCTTAAGTCCGAAATGATTATAACTAGACTACCAATTAATAACAGAGTTATAAAAATGTAAACATAGGCATGTTTGAATGAACAGGGTGCTTCGTAAAATAATTTTACATTATGTATGTAATGTAAATAATATCAACTAAACGAGTCGTTATTGCGATTATGAGACATAAAATCATTTAATGTTTTTTTAACCTATTTTATATTTACATTTTTTATAATTAATTTGCAGAAGAGATAGTAGGTAGCTTGTGAATCTTTGCACAGCGTGCGCGCATTACTTTTTAAGCTAAGTGGCTGTTAGCCGACTCAGGGTTTATTGCGATCATCCTTAACTTATGCGGAAATTTTCTCAATCTAAATAAAAGTTTTGAGGCATAACTTATGGATGATTGAAATATCCACTATTTTTCATTTTTAAATGCGTTCGATTAGAATACGTTGATGGATAAATGAAAAAGGAACATTAACAATTTTAATCATTTATTTCATTCTGGTGTTAAATCAAAGAAGCAGATTTTTTGGATCCATATATAAGTACATATATTTAGAGCAAAAATACGCTTGCGGAGCTGATTTAAGTTTGGCAGTTATTAAAATCAGTCTCCCTGGACAATTGTGCTACAATTGTCTTAAATTTGAAACAAATAGCTTTTAATTTAATTTCTGCACGTAAATTTAATTTTTATTTGATAGGCGTGAACACATATCTGGATTTGTTAGGCGGTTTCTTGGCTATTCTTTCAATGCCCTTAATGATTTACGTAATTTGTACTTCTTCTATAGGATTGTCAAAAAGGGTGTATCTACTCCACTTTGCTCTAAATATCGTTTTTTCCACTTAACTAGGAACTTTTATTCCTTAGTTAACAACTCAGCTTTGAAAAATCGTTTATTGTTTGGGTTGCACGTCGCTGGAACCGCTTACCTCTTGAGCTTCGAATTTTTTCCCATTCGAATAATGCGTTTCGCCTCAAATTGTCGTCGTTTCTCAACGATTCGTAACCTTATTAATATTTTCAAAATATCTAATTAATATACTTTCATTACGATATACTTGTATATAAGACAGTTTACTTTACTTCGCTTTAATTAAATTTTTCTTATTTACTTATTTATGTTTTTCTTTTCCTTTGATCAAAAATGAAAACCGCTTTGGAGTATTTGGATATTTTTTTACTGAAGCTTTTATGATTACTTTATTTTTTTTCTTTTTTACTGGATGGGAATCCAACGGACTTCAATGTATCCAATTAAATTGTAAGTTTTTCAGGTTTGAATATCTTTGTAATATAGTTTAATTGGCTCAAGGAGGCTTTTATATTACTTTCATTGAATAAATAAATATATGTCAAGAAATGTGTTCAATAAGAAATTGTATAACAATTTTTATCAAATTGCAAACACATTTTCACTTATTTTTCAAAACAATGTTAATTATTTGAATTAAAAAACTGAATATATAATGCAAATCGTCTTATCATGCTTAATTTAGTGGAAAGTAATTACTAAAGGCATTTAACTTTAAATTCGTCCAAAATTTTTGTAGTTTAGCCATTTTTTACTTTTTGTCAAGTTAATTAAATTATCTGTAAAAATGTGCTTATTTAAATACATAATATTAATTTTTACGAAAACTAAGCAGTATTGGATATATTAAATCCAGACACTCTAAAATATCTTTACGAGTTTTTCCTCCTGTAAATACAATTTTACCATTAACAAAAATTAGTAAAACCATACGAGGCTTAACCATTCGATAAACAAGTCCAGGAAATAACTCAGGCTCATATGTACTAAATTGGTTATGCATTTGATTCAGGTTTTCTAAACGTATGGGAAAACGTAAATCAACAGTGGCCACTATATTTTGTAAACGGAAGTCGATGAACTTTATTGGGTAGCCAAGTTTCTGTATAATACGAGCAAATTTTCGAGTACCTAAAGAAGCTTGGTCTTCGTTACGAGCTCCAGTACAAATTATTTTACCAGTTCGGAATATAAGAGCTGTGCAACGCGGTTCACGCATGCGCATTACAACGCCTTGGAATCGTGAAGGTGTATACTCAGAATTGCGCGTACGGTTATTAATATCTTGTAAATTTAGTTCACATGCTAAAGACACTGTAGCAACAACGTTTCTACAAATGCAAAGAATTTCATATATAAACACAACAAAATTTCATACAGTAACACGCATTTAACACTCACTGCAGTTTAACGTCATGTTGTGGTTCATTGGATTCTATAGATTGTGTGGCCGGTTGTTGTGGTTGTAGACAAGAGTGTGGATTAATCTATGTCATATATTGGAATTATTATATGCTGCTTTATTCATCTATTAACTAAGAATTTTACCTTATTCGTTACATTTTGGTGATTGTTTAATGCCGGAGGCGTACTCTTTACCGTCACGTTTTGTGCCAGTTGTTTAGCGAATTCCGTTGCAGTTTCCATTGGAAAAATACGTTTTTCAATTAAAAAAATTTCTTATTTCATTGTATATGAAAGTATAAATATTCAATTTCTTTTCAAACTATTGTGTATGAGGTGTTTTGTGGTGTATAATACCTGCATGGTAATTCAAGAAACAGGCCACAAAAATACCAAAAACACATGTCATATAACAGTGTAGAAACTGTTGCGTATTTTTCCAATTAAAAAAATATCTAAAATAATTATATGGAAGTCATGGATGCATGTTGCCGAAAGTGCCGAGATGGCGAGGTGCGTTGTGTCGGATACTGGGGGATGGGCTTTCATATGAAGTGTGCTTGTCTTTCGAAATATGAGTGTACGCGCTCTTTAAGTAAATAAGGGATATGTAAATATACAAATATTTTACTTTGGAGAAAAACGCTGAGAGTGCAACTTTATAGAAGACGAAAACAGTAGATATAAGAATAAATACAAAACATCAATAAATATTATTAGCACAACAAAAATCTTGAATAAACCACAAGGACAAAACAAAACTATAATACAGGTTTAACTTCAGCACACAGTTGTAACAATTTGTACCAACAGAGATACAAGCTGATTATTTCTTAGCGGCGGCGGATGAGCGAACAAAATTCTTAGGCGGTGGTGCGCGAATCTGAACATAGCCGCGGTAACTTCAATTCGGCTCAAATTAATAAATAATAGGTCTGTTTGTTTACTCAAAATTTTACCCAAAAGCGTTTTCTTACGAAAAAATTTAGTAAATGAGAGAGGTTTTGAGAGAGTAATGCTCTTGTTCTTCACGCACGAGAATGCCCGTACTTTTTCTTCGGGGTACTTTGGGCATGAAGAACAAGCAATCAGTTTGTTTATAATAAACATTGAAAATAACAAAGCAAAATTACAAATGTCCCAAACAGCTGACAGACATTAAAAAAGTTGTGTTAAAAATTTTTTTTAACAATAATTAATTACAAATATTTTTGTTATTTATACCATAAATTGTTAAAAACTATTCATAAAAAAGACCATTTTTTTAAATAAATATTTTTGTTAATACAAATTATTATTTCCTAACGATGCTACCTACCTATTTGGTAGCGAAATATTGAAAAATAAATAATTGTTAAAAACTATTCATAAAAAAGACAATCGCTCAAAAATAAATATAATTAAATAAATTCTTTCAATACTGCTTTTTTTAAATAAATTCTTTCACAAATAGTTTTTTTTCGGTAAACTGTCATCAGTCACATTAAACTTTCAACGAAAATCAGGGATAATCAAGCTCGTACAATTGTACTTTTTTCAGTACAATTTGCATTGCAAAAGTACTATTTTACTCCACTAAATATTAAGTACCAAGGTATATTCATATGATTATACATTGTTCAGTAATTTCAATTAATTATAGCAAAAATATATTTTCGATTTTTCTTAATATAATATTTAATTATTAAATTATTCACAACCACTTTCCACAACTTTTTCACAAACTTTGACGTTTGGCCTGTTGAATGAAGTGACCAGCGAAATAGCTAATAAGTTTAGCTGCCCTACAAGAACATTGACGGTCATTTGAGCGTCTTTGCTGACAGAATTATCGGTCATTGCGTAGAACAAAGTTTATATCATTTTCTTAAGGGCAATATGAGAAAAATGACCGAAACTTCTGTGTGCATGTGATAGTCAGCGTTGATGCATATACATATATCGCTCACTGTAGACGGATGAAATAAAACACTATTTATTTCAATTCTTTACGTTGATTTTATTTCAATATTCTTATATGTACATATGTATATAAAAAAAAGAAATGTAATATAATATAAAATAGAAATATCCATCAAAACCTTGGAGTGGGCCATCATCTGTGAATTTTTTCTTAATATAAATTGTTAAAAACTATTCATAAAAAAGACCATTTTTTTAAATAAATATTTTTGTTAATACAAATTATTATTTCCTAACGATGCTACCTACCTATTTGGTAGCGAAATATTGAAAAATAAATAATTGTTAAAAACTATTCATAAAAAAGACAATCGCTCAAAAATAAATATAATTAAATAAATTCTTTCAATACTGCTTTTTTTAAATAAATTCTTTCACAAATAGTTTTTTTTCGGTAAACTGTCATCAGTCACATTAAACTTTCAACGAAAATCAGGGATAATCAAGCTCGTACAATTGTACTTTTTTCAGTACAATTTGCATTGCAAAAGTACTATTTTACTCCACTAAATATTAAGTACCAAGGTATATTCATATGATTATACATTGTTCAGTAATTTCAATTAATTATAGCAAAAATATATTTTCGATTTTTCTTAATATAATATTTAATTATTAAATTATTCACAACCACTTTCCACAACTTTTTCACAAACTTTGACGTTTGGCCTGTTGAATGAAGTGACCAGCGAAATAGCTAATAAGTTTAGCTGCCCTACAAGAACATTGACGGTCATTTGAGCGTCTTTGCTGACAGAATTATCGGTCATTGCGTAGAACAAAGTTTATATCATTTTCTTAAGGGCAATATGAGAAAAATGACCGAAACTTCTGTGTGCATGTGATAGTCAGCGTTGATGCATATACATATATCGCTCACTGTAGACGGATGAAATAAAACACTATTTATTTCAATTCTTTACGTTGATTTTATTTCAATATTCTTATATGTACATATGTATATAAAAAAAAGAAATGTAATATAATATAAAATAGAAATATCCATCAAAACCTTGGAGTGGGCCATCATCTGTGAATTTTTTCTTAATATAATTGCCCACAATTATTTAAAATATACAAATATTAAAACAAACTATTCAGGGATTCGCATAAAAATTAATTCTATCCATCGACAAAGACAACATATGTCGTTGTTAAAACGTGTCGCCGAGTACCGAACACAAAAACGATGCTCTTTTCCACACCCGTAACATGCTACCAAACTAAATGTTTTCTCGTCTAAACTCAGTCGTACGGAGCTTCAAAAATTATAGTCCGAATTATAAGTTTACTGTACTGTTTCTGTAAAATTGATGAATTTGCGAAAATTCAAGAATACTTTTGTAATGAACTACATTAATTTTTAACTATTTAACAACACGTTGGTTGTCTCGCTACGAGGTGGTCCCTCGAGTAATAGGAACTCCTTCGTTATTACTTTAATTTGATTGATTTCAAAACAAATTCTTAATATTCAAGAACTCATTTTATTTTATCTTTCTGTTACTAATAGTTAATAATAGTAAAACTTAACACAACTTTTATGTTTTTAGTACATTTGCGCTCAAAAAAGGACAATTTTAAAATTGTCAAATATCATCTCCGATATAAACAGAGCTGTAAAAATTGACATTTCTTTTTTTCTGGTAAATTTTATGGTATTTTCGTTTTCTTACTTTTGTACATTTTGCTCTCTTATTGAGAGTAATTAAAGCTTACTCTCATTTTACCGAACTTTCCCAGAAAGTAAACGTACAGACCTAATATGAACCAATTTATTTATAAAAAACTATGCCAACAAGGCCTAAGATCTAATCGACGGATATCGATTTTCTATCACATAAGCTATTTACATTTGTTCTTCGATATGCTTTTCAGTTTCCTATGAAAACTCCGAACCTTCAAACCCCCATAGCTCGTAAAATTTTGGTTTTGAAAAATGAGGGTTGTGATAGAAAACTGAAAAATCAAAAAAAAAATTGGCTGCAACCCATATTTTCCGAGTTTCCACAGGAATCTCTGATGTATGTCCAAATATAGTTATAAATAACATATGTGATACAAAATAAAAAAATAGAGAAAATATTAAAAAAAAAAAAAATCGATATCTATCGATTATACCCTGGGCTTTGTGTGCATAGTTTTCAGTAAATAAATTGGTTTATGTAATTTATTAATGTGAGCCGAATTTAAGCCGCCACCGATACGTTATTATCTGCGCCACCGATTAATTTGGTTTCACCGCCGTCGATATATAATCAATCGGCTTGTATGACCACAAAGTGCATGAGATTGCTTTTAATCACGGAGCTCTGTGGTTTTAATTTTGCCTGTGAATCAAGGAATATAGCGACTATATTTAATTTAATTTATTAAAATATATACATCACTCAATAAATTTTCGTAGAATATATTATATAAATATAGTACACTGTGAAATTAACGAGATTTTTTAAATTACCTTATTGAAACTCTCTTAAGTTTCACAACGCTTATTCATAAATTTTTCCAAAAGTGAAAAAATGTCTGCTCATAGCGGTGGTGCTACGGACTGGAGTTCCATTGTTAAACCCCTTTTAAACAATCGATATGGAGTTTTAAACAAAAATGAAATTCTCAATATTATTAAAGCTATCAGCAAGTGGTAAGTGTTAAAAGTTTTATGCAAAATAATTCCAAGTAAAAATTTGCAAACTGTCGTCTCATCTAGAAATTAAAGATGGCGACAGAACAAAAAATTGCATTTAGCTGCTATTGTGATATTTATTTTAATAAATATTTAATTTTGGCATTATTTTCAGTGAACATGAATTCTTTGATGAGGATAATAATTATCTACAATTTTATACGGCTTTTGCTGCTTTAACTGCTGAAAAATTAAGTCAATGCAAACTTGGTAAGTGGAAAAAAATTTTTATGTATGTATATAATAAAAATGCATATGAATGTGTGTACATACAGTTTGTAAAAAAAATGTTTTCAAATGAAAATTTTTTAAGAATTTAAATTTAAATAAATATTTACAACAACAATATCATTATATTTGTGAATTTTTTTTTTACAACTGTTGTTTTGTATGTTGTCGACAAGCAGGCGTCGAAACTTTGACAAATTTATGAACATATTACAACAACACGCTACAAAATAATTTTACATACTTTAAACAGTGTAAAAAAAGTGTTTTCAAAAATGCAAAGACAAGAAGGAACCGTTAGTTTTTTTGCATATGTATTGCGTATAATAGTTTTATATGGACGCTAAGAGTAGCAGTTGTCTTTTATTCATTAAATTAAGCTCATAGAATAAACAAATGATTACCCAATTATATATAAACTATGCCAGGAAAGCGACTGAACAAAGACATTACCCAACTGGTGTATTTTTATTACTATAAAGGAAAATCTCTCAGAGAAATTGCTGAAATGTTCTCTCTTAACTTAAGGACGGTATATAATGTTATTAACAGTGCTGAAAAAGAAGGAAAACTGGAACCAAAACAAACACCAGGCATACCAAAAAAGTAACTCTGCGAATTGAAAAGAAAATTTTGAAAATGATTGATGAGAATCCACATTTCAGTACTATAGGAATTGCACTTAGCATCAGTAATGAATGTGGAGTAAGTATCCGTCTCAGACTGTTAGAAATGTGATACAAAACCATAAATACTCTTCAAGAGTTACGAGGAAAAAACCTTTGCTATCTGCGGTAAATATTGAAAAAGGTATAAGTTTGCCATTGAACACCTTTCTTTACCTCCGGAGCACTGGGATGATGTTATTTTTTGTGACGAAACGAAAGTGATGCTTTACTACCATGATGGACCTCAAAAAGTTTGGCGAAAACCCCTGGCGGCTTTAAAAAATAAAAATATAATACCCACTGTAAAGTTCGGTAAACTATACGTTATGGTGTGGGGTTGTATTTCGAGCAATGGTATTGGCGAAATAAGAATATTAGAGGATATAATGACCAAGGAAGTCTATCTAAACATTTTAAAAAAGGAATTGAGTGCAAGTGCTCGGAAATTCGGTTTTGTTGACCCAGAAAAGCTCAAGTATAAATTTTAGCAGGATAATGACCCGAACCATAAGGCATATATTTGTAGATCCTGGTTGTTATATAATTGTAGAAAAGTGATCGATAGCCCAGCACAAAGCCCAGACGTAAACCCTATAGAAAATTCATGGGTCCACCCAAAGAAAAAAGTCGGAAAAAGGTCACCAAAAACAAATAACATTTATTAAAGAGTGGGAAAAAATACCTGAAAATTATGATATACCAAAGCTTATCCATTCAATGTCTAGACGCTTAGAAGTTGTAATTAAAGCTAAAGGAGGGCACACCAAGTATTAGCACCCTCAAATCTTTTTTTTTTACCATTTAGAATAAATTTAATTAAATTTAACATAATTTCGAAAACATTTATTTTACAGCGTAGAAACTGAAGTATTTTTTAAGTTACGATTATTATTTTGTTATTTAAATTAATTTTGTTTTTTTTTGTGCAAAGTGTTTATAAACATCTTCAATTGAATACATGAAGAAAAAAATTTAATAAAAGTTATATAATTTACTTGCAAATAAGAGTTTCTCTTAAACTTTTTAATTTTTCTAAGTTTTGAAAAGATTTTTTTTACAAACTGTACATTCTGCTTAGTCCCCGTCCATACTGTTGAGTTTTTGCTGTAAAAGTTTTTTGAATTCTCTTTTGAACTGCAGCCGTGTCCATACATGAATCTTTTGCTTCATGTTTAGTATTTTTTATTCCTCCCTTCTATCTTCTTTTTTTAATTTTTTTCGACATTTCTCAATACCGAATGTAAATATAAATTAACTACCCTGTGATAAGTGTGAATATTTTTTTTTGGATAGACATTTGAAGCAAAATGGACGCTAAGAAGAAAAATTTTATAATAATTTTTATATAATTTTATATTTTTTTTTTAAATTTTTGATTATATTTCACAAAAAATTAACATACGTAACACGTGTAAACTAAAACAGGGTAGCTATTATTATGATAGATGTTAAGGGTGCTTTAGACGATAAGATTTGCCGTACGTAAAATAAGAGAGAAATTAAAATGAAATTCCATCCGTATTTCAAAAAAAGAGAGTAAAAATCGAATGGTTGTTTTCTGGCTTTTACACCATTGGTATGGATAAAATCAATCAATGAGGGTGGCGATGGCACGATGGATGGTAGTCTGCACGTTGACTACACAACCAAAAAAAAAGGCCTGGGTTCAACCCCAGTTTCAGACAAAAAATTTTTAAATTAAAAATAAACATCTCGCATTTTTCTGATGTGCATTAGTGTGTCATTGTGTGTCAGTTGTTGTCGGAAGCTTTCAGTGGCGAAGGCATAGTCACTGGTCACTGAACAAAACCGGCTTCAGCTGATAGCAATCCACAATCACATCAGAACGCCCTCCTTCGTCGGTATTGTGTAGCACCGGCGAAGTAAAATAATAATAAAAATGGCTACTAAACCGAAGCTTCAGCACTGCTACGAGTATAAAAAACAAAAAGAACGTGCGAAAGCAGAGCTGCAAAATACTTAATTAAGCTTCACCTCCTGTCGTTTCTCCTACTATCCCTTTCCTATAGTTCCCAGCACAATGCTTCGCATGTGTAGGAGTCATCTCCTGAGTGCTGGTCCTAGATAAAAAAAAAAAAAAGTAAGATGAAAACATTTTCATTTGATCGTAGGCCGACATCAACTATGATCGCGGCGACGCGGCAGAATATGAATGATTCGCTAACAGGTGACCTCACGAGAATATTGGAATGGGGTCACGCGAACACTGTCGATTTCAATTCCCAAAAGACCCAATGCTGCATGCTAACACACCGCCGTATGCACGATCACGCTGCCTCATCTGTAAAAATGGGTGGCATAAACATTGAGGAATCAGAAGCTCTTGATGTTCTTGGCATGAAAATTCAGTGTGATGTCCGATGGACTGAGCACATTTTTCAGGTCTCAAAGGAAGCATTCAAGTGTCTAGGCTTTTTAAGGCGGTGTAAGACATACTTCACCCCATCTGATCTCCTCACTATTTATACCGCCTACATCCGACCGAAAATGGAATACAACTCTCATGTGTGGGCCGGTGCTTCAAAGACTATTTTGAAGTTACTCGACCGTGTACAAGAAAGGGCGAAGAAACTCATAGGAGACAGTAGGGTAGCCAACTCTATTGACTCTCATGAGCATCGTCGCAACGTGGGAAGCTTTTCGTTGTTCTATCGATACTATAATGGGAGGTGTTTTAATGAAATCAGGGAACTTGTTCCCGAAACTCGGTCATTCGCACGCACGACGCGATCATCATTAAGAGCGTATCCATTTGTGGTCGATTTGACGGCGACTCGTACTACGCATTACATGGAAAATTCGTTTTTTGGCCGAACGGCACGTATGTATGTGGAATAGACTACCCGCAGAGGTGTTTCCTGTCACTTTTAGCTTGGGAAGATTTAAATCAAATGTCAATAAACACTACTCCCTTTATCCTCCTTCCCATAACATGATTTCCTAGTTCCAGCACAATGCATCGCATGTGTAGGGGTCATCCTCTGAGTGCCGGTCCAAGACAAAAAAAAAAATTCTCATTTAATTTAACTACAGCTGTTTGCTTGTGTTCCCCAGGTATGGAGTTCTTGTGCAAATGAATTTTTTTTTTAATAACCTTGAAAAATATTTTTATAACTTTCGAATATGTTATTTTCGTGCTCAAAATTTTTAGTGTACTTTTAGAAAATATACGTATATTTTTATAAAATTGTGCTGTTGTGGTCTAAAATGTACATTTTGATTTTATAATTGGTATAAATTTATGAAACCAGTTTTCCCTCCCTGGCTTTCTCACATTTGTTTACATAAAAACGCAACCCTGATCTACTGGTGTGTTGGTTTTTGAAAAATTTTAAAAAATCAAGAGAGCCATACGACTGTCAAATTTTCATCCGTATTTTCTCTCAAAATCTTATAGTTTCATTACATAACACGTTTAGACGATCCGACTTGTGCTCTTCTACACAAAAATATGACATGTCGTACGACTTGTGGGACAATGTAAAGCACCCTTTAACAGTATACCAAACGAAAAGAAATAAATTGAAACGTCAAATACACCTCATGTCAAAAGATGCAAATAAGAAATTCAACAAAAACTGCATGTACATGAAACAGCGTACATACTTCCACTGCTCTTCCCCTTCTCATCAACAAACTCAAAAGTTTTGAAGCAAATGTTTCACAGTATGGACGGGGACTAACATATCAAAGCCCTTTTTTATTTTTGTTAATTTTGATAGATTTTTCTTACTTTTTTATAAATAAGTAAAAAATGTATGTACAGTCGAACTTCTCTATAACGAAATCTTCTCTATAACAAATAAAATTCGTGAACACATTTTTGTGAGTATTTTCATACATTTTGATCTCCCTATAACGAACTTCCCTATAGCGAAGTTCTCTCTGTAACGTACAATTTTTTAAGTCTTAAATAGAATTTTTCACACTAAATAATCTCTCTATTGCGATGTTTTTAGCAATCGATTTTTTGTATCAATTTAGTCACATGTATGTATTAATAAAAAAAAAAATTAATGTTATTTATGTAGTTCATTATCGACCATATTAGAAAATGTTTTCCAATCAGCTAGCTTAATCAGAAATTTGCGATTAAAATTATTATTCTTTAAAGCAATATTAATAATAATAGGAAAATGGTCACTGTTGTAGAGATCGTTTAATATATCCCATGATGTTGCACGTACCAAAGTTTGAGAGCAGAAGGAAACGCCGATATTAGTAAATGTACCATATGTGGAGAAATGAGTAGGACGTCCATCATTTAAAATGTATAAATTAGATGAGGAGAATTGTAAAAATAGGCGGAATAGCCTTTAGGTGGAATTGGACTATAATTATGTGAGCAATGTGTTTCTTGAATAGATATGATAGATGGATTGTACTCTTTAATTGAAAGCTGTAATTCATTAATATTGTTGATGAAACCTTTAATGTTCCATTGCAATACACGAAAGTCAGCTATTTTTAAATCGTAACTGAAAAGTAAAGTTTAATTTACTTAGGTTAGATTGTGAAGAGCACAAAGCCATGCTTATTGCTTGGAAATTAGTCATCAGAGTTGGCCATCCTTTCGGATGACGGTAAAAAGTATTGATCTTTATCGATCAGATTTTGAGTTATCTTTCCTAGTGGAGAAGATAATAGATCAGTGACATTATCATTTTCGATATCTGAATTAGGTCTTGTAAAACTTTTTTCGATTGGTTCTATTTGCTTTGTGGTTTGTGATTAAAGTTTAACAGGGTTACAATTTGAATTATTTTGTGTTTTTATTTTAGTTTTTTTTCCTTGTTGATGTTAAAGTTGATGGATTTGTATCTATTTCATTAGATGAGGATCTATATGAATCGCGGCGAGGAAGTTTTTCGGATGTTGTGTTTATCTTCGGTGATGATGCAATACGTTTTTTCTGTGATTTGTTGGTTTGATCGTGTGAATTATTTGGTTCTTTAACAATTGCAGAATATGTTGACTGTTCGTTTGTTTGTGTGTTTGCTCTTAAATTAATTCCATATTTTCTCTTAGCTGCACCAAAAGAACATTTATCTAATGTTTTAATTTTAATAATTTCTTTCTGTTGAATATAACAAGGGCAGTTTCTATCTGAAGATGCGTGTTCGTCTTGGCAATTTGCGCAGTGTAAGCGAGAGCATTTATCTGGAACATGAGCTGGGAGGTTACATTTGTCACAAGATGCTTGATTGGAACATTTGTTCTTCGTATGTCCTAAAAGTTGGTAATTGCGACACCGCATTGGATTAGGAAAGAAGGGTTTAACCTTAACTTTATACCATGCAACATCAAGAACTTTTGGTAAATTAAATAAATTGAATGTGAGAACCATATTGCCATTGCAGTGGTAAGCGCCATCTTGATTAGTGGTTGTGTATTTATAGACTGAGATTACACCCTGAGGTTTGAGTACATTCACAATTTCTTCTTCAGGTACATCTATTAAGCATGGAGCAAAATTAGGCTCTCATGAAGTTTGACTTCGATTTCACAAATATTTAATAACGATTTAGATTTCAAGAATTTGTTAGCGATGACTTGGTTACGAACTAATATTAAAAGATTTCCATCTCTGAGTTGGCTGATAGAGTCAATTAATGTTGAAATTGCATTTAATCCTCTTTGAATAAAGAATGGACTTAGTTTTTTCAATTCATTATTTTTTGATGTTTTAATAAGATATTTTGGATCACTTAGTGGCACATTGATTTTAGGTGTTGGAAGCTGAGGTTGGTCTAGGTAGTCACCAAATATGGCGAACCTATTGGATGAAATATTTCGTGGCCCGGGGGCCATTTTTATTTTTTTTTACAATATAATAAACTAACGTCTTTTACTTGTCCTCTAGAAAAAAAAGACAACAACGCACAAAATTAAGATAAAGAGAACACTACATCTGTAACCGTTAACCGTTACTTTAATAAAATAAAAAATTCTTTACAATAAGCGCAGTCAAAACACACGTCCTTGGTAGGCAAGTGATAATCGATGACTGTTCTAAATTATATTTCATCACACTCGACTGAGACGCCATTGTAGCCTGAGGTACTACTTATACAATATTGAGACCAATGTCCGTCGATTTTGTGAAAGCTACACTGAAAACTCTGAACACGTTCTTTGCGATTGTCCTGCACTCGGAAGACAGAAGTTTCTATGAACCACGCTCCAAGAAAAAACGAATTATTTGAAAACTTACAACACTTAGGAGAAAATAGTTATGTACATAATTCAAGAAATTTGTCAAAGTAAACTTGCAGATTTAACATTTCTACTAGTGTTCTTCGAAAAAAACCTAGTATATTGTTTTTTTATTTGTTAATAATAAGATATGGTATTAATAAAATTTAATTGACAATCTTCTGATTCTTTGCAAAAGGAGAATACATAATATTTAACATTTTTTTTAATAAAAGTAATAAATGCGAGCCAGATGCTTACGTTCTTTTAAATTAAATCTCTTTATATATTTTTTTTTCTTAAGTATCGCAAACACAATTACCACAAATTCATGAGGCATGCGCCATACTCATACGATTTATAATACTGCGATTGAGTAAGGTCAGTGTATATGAAATCAAATGGTTATTGCCAGCTTTGAAGAGCTTATGCGAAAGTAATACAAACACGCAAATTTCTACGAATGGATCTAACAGCGGATCAACTGCTTGCAGTGCAAATGCATCAGTTTCTAGCGCCGTGGGTGCAGGAAATGGTTTACAATTTGATTACAATGTAGTGGCAACCGTTTTAAAATCAAGTAAATATCCTGAAAATACAAAAAGCATAGTATCAACTAGTAGCTCAGTTGGAACTAGCAATAATGGCAGTGATAAGGATTCCCCTAAATCAGAAATCAAAAGGTCTCGTTCTGATCTATCATCAGTAATAATACAACAGTTGACAGCACCATTAGAAGCTGGCAAAATAACTTGGGCTCCTCTAAGCGAGGAACAAACTGATTGTTCGGTAAGTTATTTTTGTTAATCCTATTATAATGCAATAACCATTTTTTACAAATTAATTGTAGGAAATTTTCTGTGCTTCGAATATAGCATTTTTACAGTCATTAAACGGTGCAGATATAATATTGGATGTTTGCTCTTCATTACCTATATTAACCCGTTACCGTCTGAAATATCAAGAGACAATTGCAAATATAGTCGGAAAGCCCTTGTATCTACCTTTAACACAAGTTGAAGCTACACAAATTAAAAATACTTTAACACATATTGTCACAGATATATCAATTCTGGCACAAGCTCTGACGCTCCCAATTCTGCAACCACTCTCACCAACTCGCATTGCAAAATTATCAAAATGCGCTATATCTGTTTTATATTGCGCAGTGTTGACTTCAATAGCCAGCAGTGTGTTAAATATGTCTTCTTCGGCGAGTAGTACAAAGGCACAGCAAACAACATCGACTGCAGCAGGTTCTACTGTTTCGGCTTCGTCGCAATCCTCCACCAAAGATACGGATGATAATGAAGAAAATGCACGTTTTATAGTGGATAAGGCTTTGGAAATTTACACTACTATTGGCACGATGTTTAAAAGTTCTGCACGTTCTCACATTTATCAAAACCATTTGTGCTTTGGAGCTTGGCTGCTGGTTAGTGGCATACAAGGTGCTTTAGGAGCGTCTGGAAGTTCTAATACGAGCATCAACAAAGATGACCTTAAACAAACGAAAACAAAACTTTCTGACACGTTGCAAGTTACACCGCCTACACCATCGGCTAGAGTTAATCTGTTCAAAGTTCAACAAGGTTTCGGTGTGTTAAATGCTGCAATAGCTAATCATTGCATTAAACTTTTAACGGAACTGATTGAAGATTTAAAAATCGAATGTACTTGTTCCAAGGATTCACTACATACAACAGGAGGACAAGCTTCCAACATGCCTGCCTTGCCTGATCCAGCAAATTTCGACATTTTAGAAAATTACACTACTTTACAAAGAGTAATTCGTGTTTTGAACACAGCCACCTTACATCAACTATTTACATTTCTGGCTACTGTGACTTATCGAAAGGCTTGCAACTTAAAACGGTCTAATGCTAAAGATCGTACTGAATGCGAACCTATTAGCTATTCTGATTCCACTACATATTTCAATGATACTCTCTCATGTTCGGACAATTCCGAAGAAGATGACAGCGAAAGCTATTTGGGACACTGGTTTAAAGAAACTCTACAACCTGAATCAACCGATGATAATCATTCAGCAGAAGCTCCGGAACGTAACAACGAAAGTCAAAAATCAAATTTAGTGCCTGCTTTGGATGAACCACATGAGTACTTGGATTTAGCTGCGCAAATTTTCTCTTTTATGGATCAGTTTTTCTCGCAAAAACATTATTATTTGCAGCGATATGTTAAAGCAGGTCTTTCTGATCAGCAAATGCTTTTAATGGCCAATATACTGAAGGACTTGGATCGTGACTCGGCTAGAGGAGAAGCTGAATCTACAGCATGCAATAAATGGCAATCAGCTATGATACGTTTTTCAGGTGCAGTTGGCCGATATTTACATAATTTAATATCAGCATCCCTGTTAAGCGAATCATTGCAGTCAAATCTTTTGCAACATTTGGGTGTATCGCCCTGGTCTTCTGATACCAATACATGGCCGCTACAAGTTTATCCCAGTTCCTTGTCTGTGCTAGTGCAAATATTACTATTAAAACCAACTCAAGAAAAGGAAGCTGCTTGTCTCTCAGTTTGGCATCGTCTAATAAACACTTTAGTCGAAGGAGTTTGCGGCTCTTCGTCCACCAATCCTCCTACTAATGTGGATTATGAAGACTTGAATATGGAGCATGCTCAACTATTATTATTTCTCTATCATTCTCTAAACCTAATGCAAAAGAAATCGATACTTTTGTTAACAGCAGGCGGAGTCATTCGCTGTGCCGAAGTTTGCCGTGATATATCGGCTGATAAACCCATACGTAATAGTCAAATGATGTTATTATCACGCCTGCTGCTATTCTTGGAATATCTAATGAAACATTTATACAATGCACCACCTGAACTTCTGGATCAAGTTCGTTGGAATCTTTTCAGCATAAGTACCATGCATGAAAATCAAAAAATAACCGACTTGGTTAATAATAGAACAAAACTAACATCATTCTGCCGCAAAGACATCGAAGATGAATTTCGTAAAAATTGCATGTCAAGTGAGTTTTTTTTATCGTTGAAAATAAGAAACATACAAAAATTTTCTTTTTAGATATACGACCAACTTTTTATTCGTTAACACTTATTAATGACTCTGCATCATCTACTACAGTTCAAGATTTTAAATTAGATGGTCTAGCTTGGAATTTTATACTGTGCACGCCAGATAAACTAAAGTATCCACTGTTAGTTGATGCGCTAATTGATATACTAAGCATAACTGACATGACATTATCCTGGCACTCGAGAGACAGTACGCACACTCTGTGCGCCATACGTTATTGCTTTGCCATATGTTGGAAGTTGTTGCTCGGATTACCACCGTCTACCTCTCACGTGGAGCAATTACATTTGGATAAAGTGCCTAATTTACATTCACTTATTTGGTCAATACGGTGCCCAACATCTCACTATTTAATCGTAAATAGTTTAATCAAACAAGGCATGTATACACAGTTCGCAGAAACCTTGTGGAATAATATATCGGATCGAGTTAGTGATGTACGTTTTAGTTTAAAACAAACAATAATGGGGATTGAGTCTTGTAACGACCACATAAATGAAAGTAAGTTATTTCTTTATATACGTACAATACACTTATATTCGAATTATTAATACATATGTATGTTATATGTTATGCGCACTTTTGATGTAGAGGCGCCAGTACATATTAAATTTCAATCTAATTTTAATCAACTTAAGGGCATAAAAACTTAAAAATTACAATTTAAAAATTTAAACAATTTTGACTGTGAAAAATTTCACGTATGGTGTAAAGTTACAAAATAATTCGTGCTTTTCTCCCATATAAAAATCTTAATAATTTTCTTCAATTAATATTATAAATGTAAATGTTTGTATGTTAGATGTTCGGATGTTTGTTCCACCATTCTGCCTAAACCGCTTGACAGACTTTTATGAAATTTGGTAGACGTATAGTTTATGCAACTTAAAATATAGAGTATTTTTCATGGGGTAAAAATGCATCAAAGATTATAATAATGACTCAAAAATGATATTATGAATGTCTGCCATGTCTCGTCAATTCTTTTTGGTTTATTATTTAGTAAGACATACTAGAGATTGAGGAACTTAACTATTTTGTTTGTCATTTAGTAAGATATAACACCTGGCGCGGAAAAACACATACTTGGGTGTAATGTGTAGCGAAGCGCACCGGGTTAATCTAGTAATTTATATAAAAGTATAAAAAAATTTGCGAAAGTAAATGAAAGAACAAAATTGGCATCTCAACGCATTTAGCTTTCGCATCGCAATAGAAAGTAATATCCGTGGTATTTTCAAAAAAAAAAAAGAAACTATATCATATACAGTGGATTGTTGATAATTTGAAACTCGTTAAAATGTAGCATGCAATAATTTGAATTGATTTCCAGCTGCCTTGAAAAACTTTCAATAAATTAAAAAGAAAATCCATGTAATTTGGTCACCTCGCTAATATCAATGAAATATTCATCGCCGACGTTCTATAATTTAAAGTTTGGCGTTTCTACACTCTATAATTTCAACTCGCGCTTTGCTTTTTTTTTATCTTGGACCAGTGCCCAAGGGCTATCCCCTACATATGCAATGCATTGCACTGGAACTAGAGAGAAGGATAGGGAAGAAATAGACAGGTGGTGAAAGTGGTGGGAAGATAGAGCTTAATTTTTGCACAACTCTGCAGTTGCGTGTAAATTATAAAGCAAAGTTGCGGCGTCTCTGATGTTTTTTGACGCATTATTTTTAAGCTAATTGAGCCATTTTATTTATTATTTGCTGTAGCACAGAAAACTCAGAAAAAACTTTTTTTTGATTTGACCCGGCTGGGAATCGAACCTGGGTCTTTCTGGTTGCAGAGCCAACACGCTGACTACTCGCCATCAGCACCCCCAATTGAAATTATTCACCCTAAGAGAGTTCATAGAAGAAAAAGTAAGAATCATGTCATTAAAACATGAATCGTGTGAACTCAGACTTATTCTACTTGGCGTTGTCAATACCGGAGAACACTGTTTTTTAATTTTTACTGCAAATCGGTATTCCAGTTGTCGATATTGCCGTTTATTGATGACTGTAAATGAATGTATGTTTGGCAGGCTGTAAGAAAATGTGTCGTTGATGTTGCCTTTAATTGGCTTTGATTTTGTCGTCGCCATTTTTGGTATTGTGGTCTGTCATGTTCAAAAAAAAGCCAAAGTAACAAAATAAGAATAAAAGTTTAATAAAAAATTAAAAAAAAAACTAAAATCAGAAATTCCTGTCTTTTCAAAAAAATGCAATTTTGTTTAATGTTTCCAACATCTGTCATATTGCATTTAATCCATTTTGGACAAACTGGCCTCTCCATGACATACAGAATCTCAGACAAATTCTTTGCCACCACGGGCAGTGACAATTCCTCGTTAAAATCATTTCCAAATCTGCGATGGTACGATCCCTGACCTAAAAACCGTAATGTCACTGAAAATTTATTATGTTTGGAATAAATGTTGATGTAGTCCCTTTTTCTAAACCAGGCTCTATTGTATCCAATACATGATTATATGATGTTTTATTTAGCCGAAAATAACTTTGAACTCTTAGGTAGGCAGGTCGCCGGTGAAAGTAGAGAGCCCACCCCACTTCGGTCCAATTTATCATGGTCCCATTGTGATACCTGTGAAGAAAAAGAGAAGGGGTAGAGTAGTGTAGATGATAGGATAGAATAGAATAGGTCGGTAGAGATATGCATCACTGGACGTGGATGCGATAGAGTGGGAAGAGTTCAGTCGGAACCGGGAACCGATGTTCCAGCGAATGCGGCGGTGCTTACGCGACAAATAGCCGCTGCCGCCGAAGAATGCGCTCCGCTCCTTGAACCCAATCTCCGATAGGCCGCCGAACCATGCGGCCCCAGCACGGGTCCCCGATTGAAAGGCACTCTTGACATCAGACCGAGGCCACAGTGTCCTCGTGATAGTGCAGGCCGGCTCATTAAGCCACATGTCCCGAGCCTCCTCCAAGAAGTACTGATCCAAGCGCCTCCAGCACGACGCGAGGCCGAAGAATTCATACATGACCCCGAGGCGGGCGCTCCCTCTCGCGCACAGTGCTTCTGCGCCACAGCGGGTAGCTTTGGCGCGGTTGGTTTTAAGACCAGCGGCGTATCCGCTGTCTTGGCGCTTTGTACTTCCATTGGTGCATTTGGCACGACCGGAAGTTTCGCGGTCGGCGCACCCGTTTTTTTTTTGGCAGCGATTTACCGGCGCGTGCAGATGTGCTTGGAATTTCGTTCAAGGAAATTCTGCGAGATACTTGAGTGCTCTCAGCAGGTAGACTAGGGGTTTCAAAGTTTCAGTCACGACCAGTACTCTGTAACCACTAAGTGGCCATTTAGGTTCTCGACACTGCTACCATCGCCTTAACCTTACCTTAAAATCTTAAAAACGTAACAAAATTAATTACTGGGAAAATATGATTTTAAATTTATCACTTCTTATCGGTTCTCTTTCCACTATTAAATTCTTTTTCACCGCTTTTTTTCGCCACTGTAGTCAGAAGCAGAAAGGAAATATATTTTTATATAAATTTTCTTTTATATTTTTCACATAATTATTTCTACCAATAATAGAATGTAGTATATCCCTGCAAATGCACGTATAGTGCAGTCCACACAGGACTAGGACTATTCCAAGACTAACCCAAATGTATGGAGAAAACATGATCTATTTAACATTATGCTATCCTAGGGGTGCTCCATGACATGTTCACGGCTTCACTACATACGAGCATATTTATACCCAGTCCGTTTCAGCTAAAATGAACTACTTATTCCAATATTATTTGCAGGGCTTCTGTATCTTGTGTATTGGTTGCTTGTTTCGTAGGATAATTCATGTAAAAAATAAAATAAACGTACAAAAAACATGAAAAATCTCACTTTTTTTCTTACTGTGGTGTTTTCGGATGCTTAACATTTCAAAACGACTGGACTAAATTCGATACATAATTATGGGTGTTTATTCATAATTGCTACGGGAAGTTTTAAGATAAAAGAAAAGTAGAAAAATTCTCAACAGGTGACGCTGTAGGCGGTCATTTCATTTGACGGATCAGCATATGTTCTTTGTGATTTGATAATTGAAACTAAATTTCACAGGAGAGCATTTTTATTCGTCTTTTTCTTATTTGCCTGACAGCAATAACTGTTACATACGATAAAATGTACATAGTGTTATCTCCATAACTATAACAATTATCGCTATAATACTTTATCTGCAGATGAATTAATGGATTTAGAACCATTTTGCATAAAAAAGGCGATTTCGAAAAAAGTGTAACATACGATAATTTCGCGCATAGGGGTCGATATGTAGATGTATGTATATATCAGGGTTTTGAGGCAATAATATTTATTTATTTATTTATATATACGATTCTAATTGTGCTTTTTCCCTTATAAACTATATGTGAAATTTATTATTACATACTTTATGATATTCTCATACAGTATGAAAAATATCATAAAGCATTTTATTACAAAAGTAACTCAAAAATTGAGGAGGAATATATATATATATATATATATATATATATATATAAGGTCAAAAGTTACTATTGCGGCACCTGTGGCTAATATTGCCTTACCATCAAGTCTTGTTATCTTGCGGACATAGACAACTTTTTGCGACTTAAGTGATTCTATCAATTCTTCTTGTGTTACGTTAATAATTTTTCTCGAAAAGATGCGTCCTTGGACAGTATTTAAAGTTTTGTGAAGAGTGATTTTAACTGGAATGCAATCTATGAAAAGAGCTTTCAGATATAGTTGTGCTACTTTGTTATTTGGAACCTTGATTAAGAGGTCACCACTTTTCATTTCAGAAACTTCTAGACGTTCTTTGCTGATAAAATCAAGGCCTCGTTCTACTTGAAATACATTGTAAGATGCAAGGGGAGCAGTTTCAATATTAGAGTCTTTCGTTGTGGCTGATGCTACCAGATAGCGAGGGCGATGTTATTCATTAGCTGCAATTTCTGGCAAAGGCATGAAATCATCAGGGCGAAAGCGTTTGTTCTTATTGCTTGTGATTTTCCCAGGCATAGTACCTAGTTCTCTAAACCGGTTGTAATTCGGGGAGTCAACCCCGTCCATGATGTTTTCGACGGCATAAACGGTCTTTAAATTTATAACTGTCCAATAATATGAGAAATTAAATATACTAAAAAAAATAACTATTCTTCCCACAGAAAAAAAGCAAAACCGATATGTAAACACTCAACGATTAAGAATTACAATCAATTAATCAGAGAGAAAGAGAGCAGTTGTTTATACGGCAACTGTCTAAAGCAGACTGATGAGGCAATAATATATATTCCTCTTCGAACATACATACATATTTCACATATTTTATTTATTTATTTATACAAGGCCATTAGGCCTAAAAATAAAGTATTACAAAGAATACACCATAATGTAAAATCCTGAGTTATAAGTATAACATACAAACGTAATTCTATATATGCACGGTAAATATATCAACAGAATGCACAAATACTAAGTTATTTTCGTTTGTTCCCCAGCCGTAGTGAAAAAAAAGAGAAAGAGTAGAAGGAAGAAAAGAAAATGTCTTAATTAGTGGTAAGAACAAAATCTCACAAATAATTACATTATTATAATAAGCAGAAAAAAAAGAAAATCAGAGGAAAAGTATGAAAATATTCGCAATTCAAACGTCAAACAATTCCAATTTTCAAAAAAAGAATAAGAAATGTTTGGGATTAGAATCTGAGGGTTTCTATGGAGCGGGTAAAAGGAAATATTTAGAGCGGATATGGCGATCAGGTTTTTATGATTCTGTAGAAATATATAATGCAGCGAATAAGAATAAACTTTGCTAAAAAAAAAAACAGTTGAGAAACCTAACAACATAGGTAGATATATGAGTTATTCTTCTTAATTTGTAAGCAAAACGTACTATAGTATCGAAAATGCGGTTGAATCTGGTAAAATTGTCAGTGGCATTTGAAACAAAGGGCCTAAATATACAATATGGACATATACGCTTATGGAGATAATAACGTGAGCGAAGGCGTTGTAAAAGGTAGTTTCTTATAGAATTAGTAAGTAAGTAGAGAAGTAAGTAAGTAATTATTCGAAGTTAAAATTTCCATCGAAATACAATTATATATTATCAGTGTAAATAGCCATCCGATAGATTCTATACAATGCCAATATACATTTGTTAATATGTATGCACGTTTTACTAAAATTTACGTTTCGTTTTCGAAAGAATTTTAATTTTAGTTATTAATGAAGTGTAATATTTTCCAACAAACTGATGTTTAATATCTCTTTATAGATAATCCCCCATTATCATATATCATATTGCTAGATGCTTTGTTGTCACATATGCATGTGGTAGCCTGGGCTGAGAATGAAGGAATTAAACCCCAAAGAGCTTTAGCAATAAGTGGTGGTGCTGTTGCCAGTCCTACCACTTCGGCAAGTTCTCCTATATCGGCTTCTAGTTCTGGTATTGATGAAACATATACATCGACAACCTTTGATATCAATGAACAACAATGTGATGAAAATAATTCCATGATTTTGCAGGAAATCCAACAATCTAGCAAAGAATTATTGCAATTAATGGGAAGTACATTCCAAATTTTACGGGATATAATTAGACATAAAATGGTACAGATATTACCGCTTTCAAATTTAACACCGGTCAATATATTGGAATGCATCCTGTGCATTGTGAATTCGAAAAATTCTTACTGCTCGGAATTGAGTGAAGAATTTTTGAAATTGTTAGATAATAAAAACAAGGAGGTTATCACAGAAAACTGGACTGAATTTCTGCCAGTAACAGATGATCTAATCGCGCTGCAATATCCAGTTGAGGAATACACATTATCGGTTATAGATGCCCATATCAAAGAATTGACACATCACAATTATTACTCCACACTGAACTCATTTAAGCATTGCTTAAAAGGTTTATTTAGTCTAGTGAATTTACTACTGATTTCTTGTCAACAGAACATCCAACAAGACGTAGCTTGCAAAACATTTGTGGAAAATCAGTTGAAGCCTGTTATAATTGAAAGTATGATGGATGCTCGCATGGAATATGTATACGATATAAGTGAAAGTTGTTGGCAGACTCTAATGAAAGGAGTGGAACAAGCCCAAGACCAACAGCAATTAATGTCCTACAAATATATATTGAAATATTCTTATCGGTTTCTTATGGAATATGCTCAAGAAATGAAAAATATATCCAACTCGTCCACACAAAGTGTCATTTTTAATGAGTCATTATTATTTGCAGTTCTTAAATCAATGACTCAAATGTTAGAAAAACCAATGGGTGTTAAGGCCATACGACAATTTTTTACTCAGAAGCGTAATGAAGATGGACATAAAGCTCCCAGTTTAACAGATTTATTATTATCATTTACCGGCACAAATTTATCCATGCTGTACGCTCGTAAAATGTTACTTTTTGTAGAGCAGCTATTCCAAATAGCTCAAGAGGCAGACACATTGTTTCCTTTGGAAGAGTTAATACAATGTTTTGCAGATTTGTCCAATATAGAACAGCAGCGTATAAAGTTCTGGTTAACTCATATAATTTATGGATCACAAAGTACTCAAAATTCGTGCCAGCAATTGGACACGCAAATAGAAAAGTTACCCACTACAACGGCTACAGGAGCCCCAGTTACAAGTTCAAGCACACCTTCCAGCAATGCTCAGACCCCTACAAATATGGCTACTAACTCAGCAATTCCCAGTTTATCGGAACAACTAGGTAATCAATCGTCGGCACTCGATAATGCCGAAGCAATGGATATAGATGATGATAATGCTGCTGCAAATGCTACACAACCCGCAATCCAGACGGTACAATCACTTAGTCTTTGGCCACAGCCACCAACACCGGGCAATAGTTTCATGGCTACAAACCAATCTGAACCCATGTCAACACAAGACGATCAACTGGCGCTACAAACGCATACGGAGCGCAATGGCAGTTTATTGCTTAGTGTCATAAAGCACATAGTAGAGGATGGCAAAGGTGGCCCGAACGGAGTAGCCATGCTGCTGTTTCAGTCACTTTTACAATTAGGTCAATCTCTTATTACGCCTTCTCCTCAAGAAACTAATGATTTCTCTGACATTTTGCAAATCATGATATGCTTGGCTGATTGTGCGCAAGGCAAAGGACATTTAAATTTATTTAATGCTACCATTATGTGGCTGGAGATTACAAAATTCCAAGTATTAGAAAAGTCCCAAACTCTAACGAGTAATTTGATAATGCCCTCTAACCTGCTGGAAAATATAAATGCCCTTTTGAAGTACTTACATGAGCTGCTACAAAGTTTAGGCTATCGTGGTAGTAAGAACCAACAGCAGCCCCCTTGGGATGATGATATACAAACGGACTTGGAAGATTTAATGGATGACTTGGCTAATGACCAGCAATGCGACGAGGATTCATTTGTGGAAGATTCCGATGAGGATAGCCTCAACAATAAATTATGCACATTTTCTTTGACACAAAAGGAGTTTATGAATCAACACTGGTATCACTGCCATACCTGTAACATGGTCAATACAGTCGGTGTATGTTCCGTATGCGCCCGAGTTTGCCATAAAGGTCATGATGTTAGCTACGCTAAATATGGCAATTTCTTCTGTGACTGCGGCGCCAAGGAGGATAATTCTTGTCAGGCACTGCGTAGGCGTTTGACAACCGGACTAGCAAGCTTTGAGGGTAGACAACAGAGTGATTATTCCTCAAGTTCGTCAACCCTCAATACTTCTGCAAATTCCTCCCAATCTAAACGTTCTCAAACTCCTCCTACCCAAAGTTGCGTTTCATCACAACAACAACAACAAGTGAAAAGCAGTAGCTCCGGCTTTGGGAATACAGGCAGCCAGTCTGGAGGAACTAACTTTCTAGCATCACTTTCTCTAACAAACGAACGTATTTCTTTGTTATCAAAACTTTTGGAATCTTCCAAAGAAAATTTGCAAAATTCTGAGCAATGGACGGTCATCGTAAAGTGCATACTTGATTTCTTCGACGTATTAATGGCAGCCGTAAAGGAAAATTGCGATCTGTTTTCTATAGTAGGTTGTCATAAAAGAGCAAAGGCAGCACTGCTACGTCTGCATATAGGTGAACAAGTTTTCCAACACACCGACCAGTTAATGCAACCAACACTGGGTTCTCAAGAAGGTGCATTTGAGAACGTACGTATGAGTTATTCAGGAGACCAGGGTCAGACTATTAAACAGTTATTGTCATCGGGTCTAGTGCGTAGAGTGGCCCTATGTTGTCTGTCCTCACCTTACGGGAAGCGACAACATTTAGCTGTATCCCATGAAAAAGGCAAAGTAACCATACTTCAGTTGTCAGCTCTACTTAAACAAGCCGATGCTGCCAAGCGTAAATTGACTTTGACTCAATTGTCGTCGGCTCCCATACCATGTACCGTCTTGTCCCTGACTGCGAATCTCGCAAACGAGGACTATTTAGCAGTTTGTGGACTTAAAGAATGTCACATTCTAACGTTTACTAGTACCGCAGCCACAAGTGATCACATTGTATTGACGCCTCAATTAGAGAATGGTAATTTTATTAAGAAAGCTTTGTGGTTGCCCGGATCTCAAACTATGTTAGCTTTAGTTACAGCCGACAACGTTAAAATCTATGAATTATCTGAGGACACTTATAGTCCAAAATATTATTTTTTGGTGGCAGTTGGTAAAATACGCGATTGTTGTTTTGTGTACCAGGATGGTGTCTACTACATGTTGATAATTGCATCTTCGGGTTATATTTATTATCAAAAATTAGATGATCAGTCTTTGGCAAAGCACGGCGATTTTTATGTCACTAACACGTTAGAATTAAACCACATACAAATAAGAGACGTTAATGGTCAAGTTGGTGGCGGAGGTGTATCCATTTACTATTCACACACCTTGCAAATGCTGTTTTTCAGTTATTCTGTTGGGAGGAGTTTTGTTGCCCCATTAACAGATGTGAACAAGGGTGTTAAATCCATCACTCACTTACAAACATCGCCCGCTTCGAAAAACTCTTCTAAGGGGCCACCTCAAGCTTTGTGTCAATGGACGGAGATTGCTGGACATCCCGGTTTAATATGTGCTATGATGCAGACTTCTAATAATCCTGTTATATTCATGTTTACCCCTGACCGCATTATTATACAAGAGATCAAGGCTCAGTCTTCCAAATCGCGTATAATGGATATGGTTGCTATTCGTCACACTGTGGCCGGCGTTGAAAAAACCACTCTCATACTGCTGTGTGAAGATGGCAGCTTGAGAATCTTTACTGCTCATCAAGAAACAACCTCTTTCTGGTTGTCACCTCAAGTACAGCCGTTGAGCAATCAACTATATACATCCAGCATGAACAACAGATCACCTTGCTCTACGAATAACTGCAAAAAATCGAAACGTAAATCGAGTCATCAGCAGAAAACGACTGGACCTAACGGAAGTCCTATATTTCCTATTGATTTCTTTGAACATTGCACCATTCTACCAGACGTAGATTTTGGTGGCAATGATCTACTGCAAATTTACAACAAACAAAAACTTAAAACACGTCTATTTTCTAATGGAATGTTTGTAGCGTCAACAAAAGTTACAGGATTTACGTTAGAAGTCCACAATAATGATCCTAATATGGTAATTGTGGGCGTACGAGTATTACTCGGTACTCAAGATGCCCATCGTGCACCTCAAAATGTTATAATTTTGGGCAGAACCATACAAACACTTGTACGTAGAGCTCGTTGGTTTGACATACCTTTGACTAGGGAGGAAATTTTGCAATCGGACAAATGTCTGAAAGTTATTTTCTCAAAATCGCGAGATCCTGAAAATGTAACCATGCTAGATTCTATTGAAGTCTACGGTAAATCCAAAGATCTTGTTGGTTGGCCAGATGACACTGAAGAAGTGACAGCTGCTCAAAGTTCTACGAATGCTGTAGCTGCTGGCAACAATACAACTACTGCCTATGGTGCAATCGGAACTTCAGTTATTACATACGAAGGCTACAATTTTATAACACAACTGGATAAAATGGTAACTTTACTTTTGGAAGTTCTTGATTGCTCCCTTGGTCTCTTGATACATGAAAATAATGCCGGTGTGTCGCCAGCGATTAAGCAAAAGGCAACAAAGACTGTCACATCATTACTTCTACTGCCAACAGCAAATCAAATTCAAGCACAATCGCGTTACGTTTTGGCTACATTATTTGGTAATCGACAAGCATATAACAACTACAAGGATTATGAAATGTTGGTGTATGTGCATAATGAATTACAGGTAAGAATTTGAAAATTAATTCAAAAAATATTTCTCCTTAGTTTTTATGTTTTAGTCGTTAAAATCAAAACTTGATTGTCGCGATAAATTAAGAGATATAGATCCCGAAGCTATATATCGCTTAGTACTGATGGTGCGTGGTATTGCTACCGCTAGACCGCAGAGTTTAACAAAAATCTGTGTCGATAATAAATTTGAGATTATCCCTGATTTAATGCAATTCGTTGAAAAACTTTTTGAAATTACACCTGAAATCGATGAACCCACATCAATAGTGAGACAAGGTTTGTCACACACCGAAACTATCGTTCACTGTCTGGTGGAAATTATGCATGCCTTTGCTTTGGCCGATATAAGCCAAGTAGACCGCGTTACCGTAATGTTTATAGCACTGTTAAAGAATGAGTCGTCTGTTATATCGCATAGTGCTAAAGAAGCTATAATTTTGCTATTGAGTCCAAGAACCAAGAGACGTAAGGTAGCTATTATAACACCTCCAGTATGCACGACACCCACTCCACCAGTTCTATCCACTGCCACATCTACGGTACGAACTGCAGGGCGTTCTTTGGTCAATAATGATGACGATGCCCTAGACGAAGCTGCTGGTATTGTTAACCCTGTGGTAGCTGCATCTTCGTCGTCGCCATCATTGTCTGTACAACGTAGCAGTAGTTCGGAGTATATTGCTGTATCATCAGCAGCTGCTAATGATCCTAATAATATGGTCGATCGATTGGAAGCTTTTATAGGTGGCAGCTTTCCACAGTTGCTAGGCTTACAACAAGATGCCGACGATGAGGCAATAATGGATATTGCTTTAGCTCTGAGTTTGCAGCAACATGAAGCTCCTGGACCAGAACCAGGTTTGCAACATTTACAACAAGGACTGTCAAATTTGCAAGGTATGCACAATGCTGCCATTCAACTACAAAATGCCCAACAACAATTACAAGGTGTCCCTGTCGGAGGCAGTGCCAATATGATTGCTACTGGTGCTGGTGGTAGTATTGGCGGTGCAGGTAGCGTTGCTGCCGTCTCATCTACAGCCGGGTCTGATGATGAAGGTTCTAATGTTGCTACCGATGGTTCAACTCTGCGTACCTCTCCCGCTGAACCCGTGGGTAGTGGTGGTTCGGAAAGCGGGGGTAGTGGTGTTGAATCAATTGGAGGAACTTCAGGACGTAGCAGTACTTACGGAGATGGGGGCGCCATTGCTTCACCGCCTCGTTCAGGTATCGGTGCTAACTTACCTAGCGGTAGTGGCGGATGTAAAGGTGTTTCTGCTGGTGGTTCACTCTCTAGTACTGTTATCACTGAAATGCCAACAACAAGTCGCGCCGCTCTAGAAACCAGTCATAGTAATGAGACAGAAGAGAACGACGCTGCCGATGATGAGAAGTTAGCCAAATTGCATGATTTGAGGTATATTTTTACTAACACGCGTCCTCCAGTAAATGAAGAAAAAAAAAATAAAAAATTTACTCTTTCAGAATTGCTATTTTGGAAAGTATTATCTCACATATAACAACACTTGATGACTGTAATGGTTTGCAAGCCATACCATTGATACAAGTTATTCTTATGTTGACTACAGATTTAAACGGCAACAATGAACGCGATCAAAAGATACTAAACGATCTTTTAACCGCTTTGGTAGACTACCTTGAAATGGATTCTATTTTAAATGCTTCGAAAGTAAAAAAATGAGAATTAAACATTTTCCTAGTAAAAAAATTTTATATTTTTATTTTAGATGAAAGATAAAAACCTTAAAAATGAAGTTCGCCTGGCCCTGCTTTCATTGTTTGGTGTTTTAATGGGTAAAACAAAATCTAAACAAGCTGGTACAACTTCGCCGCCACACCAATTTAAAGATAATGCGTCTTTTGTTGCTAGTACTACGGCCAGTATATTAAGCAATAATGGTGCATTCACTTTTTGTTTAGTGGTTATGGAATCGTTGTTACAACATTGGAAACGTGTTTCTAGTGAAAATGCTAGCAATATTCCAATTGGTGTAGTGAGCGCCATTGCTAGTGGAACTGGCAACAATGTTAGTACACCCAGTGCTAGTGGTTCAGCGGTAACACCTCAAAACAATCTATTAAAACCCGTTCGATACGGTCCAAAACCAGATCTGTCCACTTTGATACCTCATAATTATTTAAAAAATTATCCAGATATATTTGAATCATATGATGCTCTATTAACAGAAATTTCTGTACGTTTACCCTATCAAATTTTACGTCTGTCTGCTCCACATCCTGGCACTTATGATTGGTATCACAATTATTGTGAAAATATGACATACACCTTGTGTGAATATATGATGCTTAATCTAAATGCCCTATTAAGAAGGCAAGTACGTAAGCTGCTCATGTATATCTGTGGGAATAAGGAGAAGTTCCGTATGTTCCGAGATGGCCATTCATTGGATGTTCACTTCAATTATGTTAAAGACTTGTGTAATCTTTACAATACGAAAGTAAGTAATATTTTTAGAATTGCTATATCTAATTTTAGAACTTTTTTCTTAATCCTTTTTTTTAACCTTTTTTATTATTTTAACAATCTATTTTTTTAAGCTTTAAGGTTTTTTCTCTTTTTATTTATTATTTTTATATTTATTTTCGATATTTCGTTAACCTTCGGTTAACATCCTTCGGTTAATATCGAAAATAAATATAAAAATAATAAATAAAAAGAGAAAAAACCTTAAAGCTTAAAAAAATAGATTGTTAATTTTAGAACTTTTCGAATCGGCAAAATTATTAAAAAAAAAACAAATTTTTTATTAGCACATTCAACAAATGCAAAAGCAAAGACTATAAATATATAAAGATGTTGCACTGTCATACATTGTTCTGCCAATGCTAAATTTGCTGATGGTTTTAGTAGAAAAACCATGCTAAAACCACTTTTTTCAAGAGAGTCATTTATTTTCTGAGATAATTTATTATTCTCATGTCTCTACTATTCATTTACATATGGATACATGTGTTCATACGTTTGTGTCTTTGCATTCTCAAGTATGTGTGCATGTGTGTACATTTAATAAACAAACGAAAGAATCCATATAAACAAACAAAAACAGCAAAGGCTCGTTTTGTGTTCGCACAATATATGTGGACATAATTTACGTAAAGCTAAAGTCGCTGATTGGCAAATATATGTATTTTATTGTTGTACTATTGCAAGAACATCGATTCGCACCGAATTTAATATTATTTAAAATTGGAAATTTATATAACTATGTACAGTTTGTAAAAAATATGTTTACAAAGCTTAGAAAAATTAAAAAGTTTAAGGGAAACTCTTATTTGCAAGTAAATTATATAACTTTTATTAAATTTTTTTCTTCATGTATTCAATTGAAGATGTTTATACTTGCTAATACTGTGCTAATACTTGGTGTGCCCTCCTTTAGCTTTAATTACAGCTTCTAAGCGTCTAGACATTGAATGGATAAGCTTTGGTATATCATAATTTTCAGGTATTTTTTCCCATTCTTCTTTAATAAATGTTATTTGTTTTTTGGTGACCTTTTTCCGACTTTTTTCTTTGGGTGGACCCATGAATTTTCTATAGGCTTTAAGTCTGGGCTTTGTGCTGGGCTATCGATCACTTTTGTACAATTATATAACAACCAGGATCTACAAATATATGCCTTATGCTTCGGGTCATTATCCTGCTAAAATTTATACTTGAGCTTTTCTGGGTCAACAAAACCGAATTTCCGAGCACTTTCACTCAATTGCTTTTTTAAAATGTTTAGATAGACTTCCTTGGTCATTATATCCACTAATATTCTTATTTCGCCAACACCCTTGCTCGAAATACAACCCCACACCATAACGGATAGTTTACCAAACTTTACAGTGGGTATTATATTTTTATTTTCTAAAGCCGTCAGGGGTTTTCGCTTTTTTGAGGTCCATCATTGTAGTAAAGCATCACTTTTGTTTCGTCACAAAAAATAACATCATCCCACTGCTCCGGAGGAAAAGAAATGTGTTCAATGGCAAACTTATACCTTTTTTCAATTCGCCGAGTTACTTTTTTTGGTCTGCCTTATACCTTTTTTCAATGTTTACCGCGGATAGCAAATGTTTTTTCCTCGCAACTCTTGAAGAGTATTTATGGTTTTGTAGCACATTTCTAACTGTCTGAGAGTGATACTTACTCCACATTCATTACTGATGTTAAGTGCAATTCCCCTAGTGGATTCTCATCAATCATTTTCAAAATTTTCTTTTCAATTCGCCGAGTTACTTTTTTTGGTCTGCCTGGTGTTTCTTTTGGTTCCAGTCTTCCTTCTTTTTCAGCACGGTTAATAACATTATATACCGTCCTTATGTTAAGAGAGAACATTTTAGCAATTTCTCTGTGAGATTTTCCTGTATAGTAATTAAAATACACCAGTTGGGCAATGTCTTTGTTCAGTCGCTTTCCTGGCATAGTTTATATATAATTGGGTAATCATTTGTTTATTCTATGAGCTCAATTTAAGAATAAAAGACAACAGCTACTCTTAGCGTCCGTATAAAACTCTTACACGCAATACATGTGCAAAAAACCAACGGTTCTTTCTTGACTTTGCATTTTTGTAAACATTTTTTTTACACTGTTGAAAGTATACAAAATTATTTTGTAGCGTTGTTGTTGTAATATATTCATAAATTTGCCAAAGTTTCGACGCCTGCTTGTCGTCAACATACAAAACAACAGTTATAAAAAAAAAAATTTACAAATATAATGATATTGTTGTTGTAAATATTTATTTAAACTTAAATTCTTAAACAATTTTTGTTTTGTAAACATATTTTTTACAAACTGTATATCTATTTAAAAATAACGTGTCACGACGTTTGTTCTCGCTAATCTCCGAAACTACTGGACCGATTTAAATGAAATTTTGCGCAGATATGTTAACAGCGTATAACTTGAAATATAGGCTATATTTTATTTTGAATTTGAAATAGAAAAAAACTCAAATTTGATCTGCATTTTAACAAGCCATTTCAATCAAGATCCGTTGGAAAACTTATTTTCATATATACGTGCCAAGGGCGGGCACTGCAAAAATCCTTCGGTTTATGAATTAAATGTCGCAATAGCTAAACTGTCATCACTAAAAATAACTCAATTTAGTACCTCATCGAATTGTGCGATATTTTTACCTATCGAGTTTCAAACAATTTTAGAGGATACTCAAAGAAGTGGCAGTACATCAGAAAGTACTCACATACCTGATGTAGATGTTACAAATATATTAGCCGAAAATGAAAATTATTTTAATGAAGATGCTGATTGTTTTAACTCTGAAAACATTCCAATAGAGTTAACATCAAGCCGCTATTTCGTTGGTTACATAGCTCAACGGATATCTTGTGCTCGCTGCCGTATGGATATAATAAAACCCGCGCAAATTTTGTCATATCCATCAGAAATGTTTGTACATGCAAAAAATTACGATAAAAATTCAGATTTTGGAAGTTTGTGTGCTCCATCAGACTTATTTTTTGCAGTATGTAAGATTCATATAAAAGTTTTCGAAAAAATTTTTTCTGACTAAAGAAATAAAAAGCATAAAAAAAAAATTTGTTGATCAATGTGTAAATTGCACCAAAAATACAATATATTCCTTTTGGTTTCAAGAAAACAACGTATGCTATAAGCACAGAATGGAGATGCTAAATTTATTAATTCTTACACTTTTACGAAAGCATTCCTCGTGGGAAACATACAAATACAAATTAACGAGCGCAGAAAAACTTAAAATTTTAAAACAATAAAACATATGCTCAATTCAGAAAATTATTAAATATGTACCAATCACCAAAAATAATTACATTTCTTGTACTAGTTATCACTTATTAAAAAGATTTTAATAAATTTTATAATAGTTTTGTAAACAAAATAATAAATTGTATGGTTTTCGAACTCAGGTAAGCTCACGTTTTATTTGATTTATGCATATACATAGATATTCTAACTATACAATTGAAAATTCTAAAGCAAAATATTTAATAAAACAAATGAGTATACATAGTTCGGTGCGAATCAACATAAATGCAATAGTACAATAACAAAAAATGTAATTTTACCCTACAGCCATAGAAATCGGTCGCATTGGCTTTGCACTGTTTATTTGCACATGATTTATATGAAAACAAGAAACTGCTTTTAGTTGTTAATATTGTTATTGAATGTGCTTTGGACAAGAAATATAACACACACAAACACATTTTTCAATAAGCATCATTTATTTATATGTGTAAACAACAAAAAAAAACATAATTTCTGTGGAAACAAAATTTCTAGTAGAGTTAAAAAAAACAAAAATGTTTCAAAAACAACAACAAAATAAACTTGACAAAACCAATGCTTATTACTACATACATCCTTATGTACGTACATATGTATGTATGCCTAAAATTTTTGTGTTCTCTTCTCTTGCTCAAAGACTCTCTTGCTACTTCCCCCCACAGCATCTATAAACGCAAACAATTTTTGTTTTTATTCAATGTTCTACGTGCAATATCTTTATATATTTATAGTCTTTGGCAAAAGTATTGTACCCTTTGCAATAATTTTGCGTGCATAGTGTTTTTCTTCCACATGCTAACTTTTCTATGACCACTACCATTATATATGAATGATTATATACAGTGTTTAAACTTAAGTGGAAGCAAGGTCTACTTATTAGGTCTATGCAACTCTACAACAATAATTAACACAAAAAACAATAGGCATTTTGTTTGTGTAAATTAACTTTGGGATGTCTAAAAAAGAGACCAAAGCGCATGCTACACGCATCAATATTCAGCTTCAATATTAAAAACAAATATTGATGGGAGTAGCCTTCACTTAATAAGAATATAAGTGTTTTGTTTAATGGTGCGCGTAATAACTTTAAAGCAGTGATGCTCAAAACCGAAGAAAAACGAAAACTAGCTCTGTTGGAGACAGAGAGAGAGTTAGCCAGCATACATAATGTCTACATTCGAAAAATTAAATACTTTCGTATGTAATATTTTAGACTTTTAAACAAATAACTACTATATTGTTTTTCAAAATATTTATTCATAAAATTTTTTGGGATTTTGTAAGAAAATTTGTCTATTAAAAACCTTTTATAAATAAATAAAAATTATGAACACAGCGGTTAAACTCTGTGTGAAATGGAAAATAGTGCAAAACTTAAACAATTAGAAATTCAATCAATCCACAGGCACATCAGAACACCCTCCTTCGGTATTGTGTAGCACCGGCGAGGTAAAATAATTATTAAAAAAGGCTACTAAAAACGAAGCTTCAAAATTTAATACGTTTCCTTGACATCAGAGATGCTTCAACACTGCTATAAAAACAACGTGCAAAAGCAGAGTTGTAAGTTAGTGAAGCTTCTCCTCCTATCATTTCTCCTCCAATCCCTTTCCTCTAGTTCCCGCGCAATGCATCGCAATGTAGGGGTCATCTGAGTGCTGGTCCAAGATAAAAAAAAAATTGTGCTATGCAGCGGGCTACTACTACTAAACCGATCTGAATAAAATTAAGATTGTGCATCTGTGTCGAAAAAACTCTAAAACCATGTATGTATGTAGTACGGCTGTAAAAGGGATTACAAAAAACGTGTTTGGCTATTAATATACATAATAGATAACACACTTAATTGCTGCAGTCGTTTACAATTTGCAAAAGACTTTCTGCTTTTTCAACTTCGTTGTGAAAGCAAGGATATAGCTTCTGGTTTTATTTGCGATGATAACCAAAATAATGCAAAAGCAATTTAAAAATCTTCAAACCGGCGACACTTGCTAAGCTGCTGCTCATTTGTTCATACCGTGTTTTGTGATGCTGCTTTCACTGAAACTGTCATTTTTGTCAGAAATGATATGAAACTTATAGCAGTTTTGTAGACACTGATTGTATATATCAAATATATTGTATGCAGATACATTCGCGGCTGCATATTTATTATTTTATTTTTAACGTTTTTTTTTTTTATTTCAGAATATGGTTCTAACGAATCAATCTATACCTATTCTAAGCTATGACTCTTTAGTTGAATTAACAGAACATTTAAGAACGTGCCAAGAAATTAGCCAAATAAGAACTGGTAATTGGCAAAAATTCTGTCTTATTCATGAAGACGTTATACCGGTACTTATCGAGATTGCTTGCTACCAATTAGATGATGGGGTATCTCCAATAATACTGCAACTATTGCAAGCTGCTTTGTGTAATAATGTACAAGCTGTTAAGCAACAGCAGCAATCCGAATCAGTAAATGTACCGGCCTCTGGAACGGCAGTTAAACTACGTTCAGATCGTGAGAAATCCGAAGATGTAGAAATGTCATTTGATTCCAAATTCGATGCTGCACATTGTACAACATTTGTCCATCAGATCTTCCGCTTTGTATCAGATGCTTTATTAAATAAATTTGTTCGCATATTTCTGCTGGAAACCAATATTACATCCATTAGGTGGCAAGCGCATTCTTTGGTTTATGCCATGTATGATTACGCTAACGATAAACAAAAGGAAAAGCTTATTAATATATTGTGGAATATGTGGCCGCTAGTGCCGCAGTTTGGACGCAGAACAGCACAATTTGTGGATATTTTAGGTTACTTAACCCTCAGCACAAAAGGCATTGGTGACAGATTGCCAGAATTTACCGAAAAGGCTGTTGAGGTATTGAGGCAACAAAATGATTTATTGAGCAGACATCCTAATGCCTCGATATACACCGCTTTAGAGCATATTCTACAAATGAACGGTTACTATTTGGAATCAGAGCCATGTTTGGTTTGCAATAATCCCGAGGTTCCTATGGCCAACATAAAATTACCGTCTATCAAATCCGATTCGAAATTCACCACTTGCACTATGATTGTGAAACTAGTTCAGTGTCACACGATATCAAAATTAATTGTGCGCATTGCTGACTTAAAACGAACCAAAATGGTTAGAACTATTAACATATACTATAACAATCGCAGTGTACAAGCTGTAGTTGAATTAAAGAATAAGCCTGCCATGTGGCATAAGGCCAGAACAGTCACTTTGCAATCAGCCCAAACAGAAGTAAAAGTCGATTTCCCTCTACCCATTACCGCGTGCAATTTAATGATTGAATATGCTGACTTTTATGAAACTGTGTCTGGTTCGTCAGAGAATCTACAATGTCCCCGTTGCAGTGCCGCCGTAGCTTCGTATCCAGGAGTCTGTGGCAATTGTGGTGAAAATGTATTTCAATGTCATAAGTGCCGTGCTATTAATTACGATGAAAAAGATCCCTTCCTTTGTCATTCGTGCGGCTTTTGTAAGTATGCTAAATTTGATTTTAGCATTTATGGCAGGGTTTGTTGTGCTGTTGATCCGATAGAGTCTGCCGAAGACAGAGCTAAAACAGTACAGATAATACATTCATCTCTAGAGCGTGCAGACCGCATTTATCGGCAGCTGCTAGCTAATAAACAAATGTTAGAATTGCTATTGCAGAAATATGCCGAACATGGCTCATCGGACCGGTTAATGGATGAAAGTTTAGGAACGATACATAGTACTTCCCAAGTTAATAAAATTATACAATTCTTGGCCCAAAAATATTGCGTTGAGTCACGTTCCTCTTTCGAAGAACTGTCGAAAATAGTGCAAAAGGTTAAGGCCTGCCGCAGTGAACTGGTGGCTTATGATCGTAGCCAAATGGATCAAACTAATTTACCTTATTCACCAGACAAAAGGGATAATTTTAATATTAACAAATGTTACGGCTGTGCATTGGCCTCCACCGAACAGTGTCTCACTTTATTGAGAGCCATGGCATCAAATTATGATTGTCGTTTAGTACTTTATAGTCAAGGACTAGTGGAAGAGTTGGCACAGCACAATCTAAGGAGAGGCACGGTTCAAATACAAGATGAAGTACGCAATCTATTGGTTTTATTAACGAAAAACAACAAAGATGCTTGCTTAAATCTACTGGAACTAATAAATGAAAGAGTAAAGTCGGCTTTATTCGGTTCTATACCGATATCTAACATTGATTCAGCTATTTTCCATGAAATGGAGTTGCTAAGGGTGTTAATATCCCAGGACGACTTCTGCTGGGAGGAAAAATTAAAAATTGTATTTGATCTGTTCTTGAACACTTGCCGTTGTCCACGTGGACCAGCCTATTCTATTATACAACCATGTTTGCATATTATGCTAAAGCTAATATCACCTACTATACCGTCGTCAAAGCTCAATCGAGATTTGAGCCCTTCGGCTTTGTCCTCAATCAATTGCATTGAAGGATTGAGTGTTGATTTCCAAAAATGGCTTCAAGGCGACCCACAGCATTCATTTGACGCCTGGAAAGCAAGAATGCCTGCCAACAATCATAAAGATCAAACTAAAAGCTACAAGGCATTCGTGGCGGCGGCTGCTCAAAATTCATTACAAGATGAAAATATATTGGCGGCCGTGTTACAATCCGTGCAATCTTCCGAACAACAAATTATAAACAATAAGTCATCTGAAAGGCAATCATCACAAGAACCCTCCAATACTCCTTCAGTGTCCGTACAGTCGCCCGAAAGTAGGGAAAGCCGTAAAAAGGAAGCAAGAGACAAGTATTTGCAGGAGAAATATGGTCAGAAATGGCGTTTGAAAGTACTAAATGTTGGAAAGGCGCTTAAACCTTTAAAACTTACAGCCACATGGTTGCAGCCCATACTGTTTAACAACAACTCGAGATTCCGTCGACCGTTGGTCTGTACTCTCATCACAGTTCTTAGCAGGACTCATGATAGAAAGAGGGAAATTTTAAATTTACTCACTTCTTTCTTAAAACATGTGGGTGAAGCTGGTGAGGCCAGTACGGATTTTCTATCTTTGTATCGTCTCTTGGCATTAGATACTCCATGGCGTCAATACTTGGTTTTAAGAGGAGTGTTGATAGAAATTTCTCAGTTATTGGCTGAAGAAATAGAGAAAATTCATCGCTTGGAAGAAACTACACTATCATCTGACCTTTCTCAAGGGTATGCTTTGAGGCAGATCGTAGAACTTTTGGCTCTGTTTTTGGAAAATGCACAAATAAGACAAGTTTACAAAACGCGTCTGTTGGGTCCAGTATTAGAGGGTTACTTGTCTTTACGTAAATTAGTTGTGCAAAGAACTCGTCTCATAGATGATGCGCAAGAAAAACTCTTAGAGATGTTAGAAGAAATGACAAGTGGTACAGAGGAGGAAACACGGGCATTTATGGAAATTTTAATAGATACCGTGGAAAAGACCCCGATGAAGGATATAAAAACTCCGGTTTTCATTTTCGAACGTTTGTATTCCATTATACATCCGGAGGAAAATGATGAATCCGAATTTTTTATGACCCTAGAAAAGGATCCTCAACAAGAAGACTTTTTGCAGGGCCGCATGTTAGGTAATCCATATCCATCTACTGAACAAGGCTTAGGTCCCCTTATGCGTGATATTAAAAATAAAATATGTACCGATTGTGAATTAATTGCGTTACTGGAGGACGACAATGGCATGGAGTTGTTGGTTAATAATAAAATTATCAGTTTGGATTTACCGGTTAAAGATGTGTACAAGAAAATCTGGTTAGCGGAGGGTGGAGAACGTGATGCCATGCGCATTGTTTATCGTATGCGTGGGTTATTGGGCGATGCCACTGAAGAATTTGTTGAGACTCTCAACAATAAATCGCAAGAGGAGGTCGACACTGAACAGCTTTATCATCTTGCAAATGTTTTGGCAGATTGCAATGGCCTTAAAGTAATGCTGGACCGAATAGGCAGTCTGCAAAACATCACCAGATCAAGGGAATTAATACAAGTACTGTTGAAATTGTTCTTAATATGTGTGAAAGTCAGACGATGCCAAGAAGTGCTGTGTCAGCCAGAACTAGGAGGAATTAATACTCTATTAAAAGTTTTACAAATGTGTCTGCAATCGGAGACCGATTCTTTGCAGTCATCAGTTACTGAGCAATTACTAGAGATTATGGAAACCATATTGTCGAAAGCAGCAAGTGACACTTTAGATTCCTTCCTGCAATTCTCTTTGACCTTTGGAGGTCCCGAGTACGTAATTGCTCTTATAGCATGTACTGAATGTGCCAATGTGCGTAATAATCCATCGGTTCTCAGACATCTTATACGCGTCTTAGCTGCCCTAGTGTATGGCAATGAAGTAAAAATGGCTTTGTTGTGTTTCTACTTTAAAGAAATTTTAGATTTTGATAAATTCGATGCAGATCGTACAGCTGAGGAAGAATTTAAACTTGAACTGTATTGCGTGCTTACCAATCAGATCGAGCATAATTGTATTGGCGGCACTTTGAAGGATTACATCATTGGTTTGGGTATAGTAGAGAAGGCAATTGATTATATAACGCGCAATGCGCCATGTGTTAAACCCACTTTATTGCGGACTGATTCCGACGAGTTAAAAGAGTTCATATCGAGACCTTCCCTGAAGTACATTTTGAGATTCCTTACCGGCCTAGCAACTAAACACGAAGCAACACAACTGGCAATAAGCAAGGATATTATACCCATAATACATCGTTTAGAACAAGTGTCATCCGATGAACATGTCGGCAGTTTAGCTGAAAATCTTCTTGAAGCCTTGTGCACCGATACCGCCACTGCTGCCCGCGTACAAGAAGTAAGAGACTTTACACGCGCCGAAAAGAAACGTCTGGCTATGGCTACTAGAGAGAAGCAACTTGATGCGTTAGGCATGAGAACTAATGAAAAGGGCCAGGTCACAGCCAAAGGTTCTATATTGCAAAAAATTGAAAAGTTGCGCGATGAGACAGGATTAACATGCTTTATTTGCCGTGAAGGTTATGCTTGTCAACCGGCAAAAGTATTAGGCATTTATACGTTTACAAAGAGGTGCAATGTTGAAGAATTTGAACTGAAATCACGCAAAAGTATCGGCTATTCCACCGTCACCCATTTCAATGTGGTTCACGTAGATTGTCATACGTCAGCAATTAGATCAGCCAGAGGTCGTGATGAGTGGGAACGAGCCAGTTTACAAAATGCAAATACTCGTTGCAATGGGTTGCTGCCTCTTTGGGGCCCAGATGTATCCGAAGCTGCCTTCTCTGGTTGTATGACTCGCCATGCCAGTTACATGCAGGAAAGCACACAACGCTGTGACATTTCGTATACCAACAGCGTGCATGACCTTAAGTTATTGCTAATGCGTTTTGCTTGGGAGAAGAGTTTCCATGAAGATGCTGGTGGCGGTGGTCCTCAATCGAACATGCATTTTGTACCCTATTTGCTTTTCTACGCAGTCTACTTATTGCTTTCTTCGCGTTCTGCGGCCCGTGACAGTAAAACGTTACTAACGTATCTCACGACTGCAGTCTCTGAGAAATGGTTAGAGTGCGCTTATGAAGTAGAAGGGCCTCTATACATGCTCACAGTATCGTTGGCACTACACTCTCACGAAACTTGGCAAAAACATCGCTTATCCCATTTGAAGCGCCTTATAGCGGTAGCCCATGCTCGCCATATATCACCTTCAGTGTCATGTAAAGCACTATTGGCACCTGCTGATAGAAAAGAAAAGGAATACAGTGTCTATAAACCTTTCCTTATGATGTGGTCTCTTTTAGATCTTATTTACAATACTTTGTTCAAGAGTGTTGCCACTCCCAAAGAAGAGGACTGGTCCATTTCGTTGTTTAACTACATAAGGAAAAATGATGAAACCATGTTAAAACACACTGATGCAATATTGGAAACATTTACTGACGACTTTTTGCCCTGCACTTCGTTTGAAGAATTTTGCGACGTTGCCGGTAAGTAACGTATTTAAAGATCATTTTTTTCACAAAAGGCCTATTCTAACATTTTTTTAACATATGCAGGACTCTTTGGCGACATTGAAAATCCCCAGTCGTTCATAGAAGGACTATTGCAAGTTTTGCCAATATCGGTGCCCACTTCATCCTCGTCATCAACAAGTTAATAAAAAGACGGCGTATAATAATAATAAATTAATGGTATACATAAATACATGCTAATCGTTAATGCATTGCTACCAATAACCCTTATCCAATGCTTAATATTTTATCAATACTACGAGTTAATCAATAAATTATTTGTTTGCATATATACATACATATATAAATTTATGCATTTTGTTTTAATTGTTTCTCTAGAATAGGAAATATGGCTCATCTAAAAGAATTGTCAGAGGTTTAGGTAGAACTGTAAATCACACTAAAATACAAGTTGTAAAGAAATCTTTAAAAATGTGGGGTAATGACAAAATATACTGATAAATACTAGCTAGAGTTGTGCACCATTTGAAGTAGGCATGCGTATATTACTGCCTAAATAGATCTACAGCGGATTTGGCATAACTAATTGTAGCCTACATCCATTCGATTCCTAATTGAATTCTTCAGCTGGTAATGAAGAATGTTACATCTCGCACTATGAATAACATTTAAATTATAAAAGCAAATAAAGTATTAATAAGCTGGAAGGCCAGAAAAAATTATTTTTTTTCTATTTTGTTGCGGGTGGGTAATTGTTGGGTCAACAGTGTTCTCGTGGATGGGGGGAATTTGTAAAAAAATATATTTTTTTTGTTGTTTGCCAGTTGTGTTTATGGTGGTTTTTAATTTGCCCAATTTGGAGTAAACGAACAGACTTATTATATCACTCTGGTATAGGTAGGATAGTTGGTGCATGGAGGTATATATGTATAAAATTTTAGTGAATAATTAACCGTTTATAGATATTTGTTTTTTTTTTTTGTTGTAGAACCGTTTAAGGATTTTTTTTTCTTGAAAGCAGTTTTTTGAGTATAGGCAAACGGTAGTGTATTGAACGTCGACGAAGAATTTTTTTTTTGCAGGAAGGAATTTATTGGAAAATTTGGAAAAGTCCAGTGCGGTGGAATTAAATAAATAAGGCGAGTCGAGAAAAAAAAGAGAGGAGTACAGAAACAGACATAGAAAAGAAGAGATTGAATCGTTTTGAAATTAGATAAGAGAATAATTAAAGTAGCTGAACATTAAATAAAGAATAAAAAGGTGAAGTTCCAGAAAAATTAAAAGGAAAGAAAAAGCCGATACCGAGTGACTTGCGAAGGGAGAAGTTCTGAGGGCAGTTCCGAACACTGCAAGGATAACCGAAATTCCGAACTGGTCGAGGAAGAGAAAATATATATTACACCGTCAGCCAAGGACGTGTAGCTTTATGAGAGGCGCTGATAAGCCAAGAGGCGTGTTACATTGGACTGTGGTGAGGCCAATTAAGAAATTATATGAGGTGAAACCAGGTAACACCGAAGATTTAAAATTTTTGTATTCCGGTTGAATCCCGCCGGAGAAGATTCTGTTATTTGTGATACCGACGTGAGAACTGTACATTGTAAAGGGTGGTTAAATTTCAAGGGCCGATGTTGATTTTGAATAAAACACAAACTATTTAGGAAATTATTGTAATTTTATTTTATTATGATATATTGGTATTACTCAATTATGTATGGAACAAAATATCGGCCAAATGGGCTCCGCGACCACGGCGTCACACCTCCATCCGATGGTCCAAATTTTCGATGACGCTGAGGCATAATTGAGTTTCTATGCCATTAATGTGCCGAATTATCTCATCAATTAGGTCTTGAATTGTTGCTGGCTTATCGACGTACACCTTTTCTTTCAAATAACCCCAAAGAAAAAAGTCCAACGGTGTCAAATCACATGATCTTGGCGGCCAATTGACATCGCCATTACGTGAGATAACACGGCCATTGAATTTGTTGCGCAAAAGAGCCATTGTTTCGTTAGCTGTGTGGCAAGTGGCACCGTCCTGCTGAAACCACATATCGTCCACATCCATATCTTCCAATTCGGGCCATAAAAAGTTCGTTATCATCTCACGATAGCGAACACCATTCACAGTAACTGCCTGACCGGCCTCATTTTGGAAAAAATACGGCCCGATGATGCCGCCAGCCCATAAACCGCACCAAACAGTCACTCTTTGTGGGTGCATTGGTTTTTCGACAATCACTCTTGGATTCTCATTCGCCCAAATGCGGCAATTCTGTTTATTGACGAATCCACTGAGGTGAAAATGTGCCTCATCACTGAAGATGATTTTCTTCGAAAATTGATCATCCACTGTTGCCGTGGTCGCGGCGCCCATTTGGCCGATATTTTGTTCCGTACATAATTGAGTAATACCAATATATCATAATAAAATAAAATTACAATAATTTCCTAAATAGTTTGTGTTTTATTCAAAATCAACATCGGCCCTTGAAATTTAACCACCCTTTATAACGGGTATAAATTGTATGGAGCTTGTTTTTTTATATGGTAAATACGTTCATAAGAAAAAAAATTTAATAATTGTGCAAATGAAAAATCCTTAAGTATATGTTAGAAATTTTGTTAAGTTAGTCCTAAGTGTAGCATAATAGTTTCGTTACCCCATAAGTCAGGCGATAGAACATTTTTTTTTCAATCGGTAAAACTGCGTAAATGAAATAAGAAGTAAGATCCACATAAATAGATCCCAAAGAAAAAAACAATAAGGAGGTTCAGAGCAAGTGGCAATAACAAGTCAGTATTGATTAGTTTAATTGTGCAGACGCAGATCTTTTATATTAGCCTTAGGGAGCTCCTTCAGGTTAGGATTATAGTCGAGACTGACAGCTTGAATTGAGTTGAGCCTCATTATCTCACCTGTGGAAAAATTGCAATAAGTGGCAATAGAATTTTAATTACTAGGTATTACCGAGTTGAATGGAAACGAAAATAGAGAGAATTTTTCTGTGTAAATATATGTAGGTTACTTTTTGTTTTTATATACTCATGCATATATTGTGTTTGAAAAATTTTTTATGATATGTAATTTTTTTTTATGTAGGGAAATTGTAAGAATTTATTAGTTGTTTGTATTAAGTTAAGTTAAGTTAGAGTCTAGGCGTAAATTTTTTACTATAAACTATGTGCAAGGGATTGTAACCATTTATATATATAAAAATTTAAAATTTCTTTTTTAGAAGTATGTAATAATAAATTTCACATATAGTTTATAAGGGAAAAAGCACAATTAGAATCATATATATTTAAAATTTCTTTTGATAAACATTTATTTTATTTGAAAATCGTATTCAAATTATTTTTTTTTGTAATAAAATTTAAGTTCTTGTCATGAAAAAAAAAGAATGAGCGAGTAAAAATTTAATAAGGTTCAGGTACTGATGGAGAGGTAAGTGGAGTAAACGGCCGGATAAAAAGTTTGGGTTATGGTCAAGACCATAGAAAATTAATACCATAACAAGGTTGGGAGGGTAAAAATGGGCGGAGATATCATCACTCCTCCAAGAAACGAAGCCATTGTGGTACACTGATATTTGTGTACTGTAGTCTCAGAAAGGGAGACTTTCGCAGTAATTTGTCATTGTTATTGAGCTAAGGCCAACAATAGGGTTGGAACCTACCTGAGAAAAGAGCTAGCAAGGGGCCTGGGCAAACCTCGTCGAAAATGAAGAAATAGATGGAAAAGTAAATGGGTAAAAGGAGACGAGGGACGGAAAGTGCTTTACATATAACAATTTACAATCTGAACATCCCAGTATTGAGGATGCTGCTGCTTGAAAATCCTCGTTTCGAATACCAGATCAGAACAAAAATAAGAAAAAAATAAAAAATTGTGTAAATATTCGTGACTAAATGTTTTTCAAAACCTTCGTTATAGTTCCGCTTAGCAATATATGATACAAAATGGTCATAAACAGCAGCCCTTTTGTCAGGTTCGTTTCGTTTCAGCCGCCATTAATTTGACACACTCAAGTTACCTAAAAAATAACCTCTTTATAGAGTATTTCACTTAGGACATGACCCCTACACGTGCGATGCATTGTGCTGGAACTAGAGGAAAGGAATAGTAGGAGAAATGATAGAAGGTGAAGCTTCACTATTTTAGAACTCTGCTTTTTTACGTTCTTTGTTTTTATAGCAGTGTTGTAGCGTCGTTAATGTCAAGGGGACGTACTAAATTCTGAAGATTCGTTGCTAGTAGATATTTTTGGTAATTATTTTACTTCGCCAGTGGTGCCCAATACCGACGAAGGAGGGCGTTCTGAGGTGCCTGTGCATTGGGTATAGCTGAAGCCGGTACTGCTCAGTGACTATGCCTTCGCCACTGAAACTTTCCGACAACAATTGACACAGACACACAAATGCACAGAAAAAATTAGAGATGTTTTTATGAGACTGAAACTGGGTTCGAAGCCAGGAAATTTGGTTTTGTAGTCAACGTGCAGACTACTTCTATGTGACTGTATTATATAAACTAACAATCAAGCTAATATAATCAATATGATATCCTTATTAAGAAAATTACGATGATTTACACAGGAACATATAGAAACCTAATTAAATCACTAATACCTTTTAGAAAAAATCAATAGGTAGCCTAATGAAATGAACAAAAATTCCCGTTGTTACAAATTTAGAAGAAAACCTAATAGAATCAAAAAGGGTTTCTCTATGGTTTGTTCGTTTTTGAGCCAAAGATAACGTAAATTGAGTAAAAAATAATGAATAATCATAGAGAAAATCTTCTGCATCTATAAGGCAGTTTTGGCTCTGTGTTAAGAATAAGGACACAGCCTCGTTAAATTTACTTAGCCAAATGAAAGAACAGGTGAGAAGTATGTTTGATAAAAAATCCATTTTTATTAAAATCATTTTCTTCGAATTTACATGTAAAAAAAATCTTGTTATAAATAAATTTATTTTCCTTATAAATATGTATTTCGTGGGTATACATATGTAAATATATAGATGTATATGTGTATGTAGTATGTATATAAATATGTAAAGGACGGCTTTCAATTCAGTTATAATTTATAATTATAAGTATTTATACTATTTATATATTTTTTGTCAATTTAATTACATATAAGGATATACAATAGATTGAAAAAAATGTTAAATGTTTGTTACTACAGACGCAAATTTATTTATTGATTAAAAGCTAAACTACTGTTAGAAGAAAATGTTATAAAATTCAGGAAATAAATCCCTTTCAATACGATATAAAGTTAATAATTAAACGTTAACGGAGACAAAGGAGATTTTATTTAATAACAATTCGTTAAAATTAAAATATGCATAATTGATATGATTTCTAAAATCTAAGGCATTTATCTTTTTATTAGAGTAAGAAACACTTAGGTTTATAATATATGTTGAGACAAATTTATTTTATAAATATGCACATAAGCGTTTTCCGAGAAATAGCTTCTGTCTATCATGTCATGTCTTTCCTGGTAACTACAAATTGATCAGTTAGTTTCCTTTTTTTATATTTTACTAGCAACAAAATGAAGTGGTTCACAAATACATTGGTGTTTTTACGAGATCACGTGCTCGGCAATATATTCTCAAACGTTATCAAATCATTCAATGGTGTAAAAGCTGGTTACAAAATTATAATCAGATATAAAACTAACATTTAATAAAGGAACAAATTCATCCTTTGGAAAATTTAATTTAAAAAATTAATAACTAATATCCTCTATTTCATTTTTTATAATTTACCCTTTTTTATAATTTATCTTATTATTTAATTATTAAGCTCGATTCTTTTAGAATAATATATTTTCAATATTTTGTTAACATCATTAGGAAATATCTCATGATTCACACACATCAAGTTTGGCTCATCTTTTAGGAGAGGGAGGTGAAGAGCGTAAAAAGGGTACAAACTTGATGGTACTCGTCAAGATTGCTTTTTTCCCTCTTCTTATTTGTTTCTTTCTATCTTCTTTTCTTAACCGTAGTATTGGAAAACAAGCGAAACTTGACGGCAAAATGTTTTCGTGTATGAACGTAAATGCAGGTTCAAAAGAAAATTTGACAAAAACTGATCAGGAAAACTTGATAAGTTTGAATCAGCTCTAAATGATATAAAATTTAAAATATTTTCAATATACAAAAATATATTTTCTAAAAAAAGTGACAAAAATAATGTTTGATTTAGGCTTAGAAAAATTAAATAAGACTTAAAATTTAATAATAAAATGTTTGTTGTATAAGGAAAAAAAATTTTTAAAGAAGATATTTCGTTTGTTTTGTTTGTATATTACGTAATTCTCAAATATATTTTGAGAGTTCTTGTATAAACATATGCAATTTGTGAGCTTTTTTCAAGAATTTGGTTAAAGATCTACTGAGCATTTTGGTATTAGCACCAAATGAAATGTGCATATAGACCAGCTAAACCACACAACAGAGATAGATAAATAATGTCACAAAATTTTGTCAAATAATTTTTAATAATTTAATTTTTATATTGAAAATATTTCAAATTATATCCTGATGAAGTACTGTTAACGAAATATTAAAAATAAATTATTCTAAAAGAATAATAACCTCTAGCTTACCTGGCATTTACACATGCAAGTCAAGTGCGAAAAACTCAATACACTCAAACCTTTTCACCCATACAGTTACATTTTTCGAACTTGCAAGTCCGCTTACAAGGAAATTGTTTTGCAAGTAACTTTGGCACTTGCGGCAAGTAAAATGCCAAGTATTACCAAGTAGAAGTTTTCTATTAATTTACTAGTATGTATTAAAATTAATGTAGTTCTGATTGATTGATTATGATTGTATTTGGAAAAAATTAAGCAATAAAATGGAGCACACATATACAAAAACGCGTCCTAATGGGCGTAATTTTAAACAATAATTTAATGTTTTGTGAAAAAAGAAGTTTTGATATTTTTTTCAGTTATTTCCAACACGGCAATACTGAGCTCGTATAGTTATTTAGCAATTTTTGCTAAACTTCCACTTTTGCTTTAAATTTTTTTACACATACAGTTTCTCAAAATTCATGTGTATTGATAGCTGTGACGTAGGCTGCACGAAGTTTTGAGCAAATGAATAGGTAGCAGATGCTTTTTGCCCATAATTAGAAACAAAAGGTGCTCAATAAATTTGAAAGCAAACTCTTATCAAATTTAAAAAGTATGAGTGGACTAGTAAAAAAATTAGAGAATTTTAAAATTTGAAAGGCAAAAATTTAACGTGTAACACCCATATTACTTGTTAACCGCATTTTTCAAATGAACTTACACGCAAGTGTGTAAACAGTCAAACAACTTACCAGATATATGAACTAATTTTTTACTTTTTCATTGCTAATACGTATTTGCTACTTGAAAGTAAGTAATCACTTACATGTGTAAAAGCAATGCTCAATAAATTAAGTTTTTAAGATTAAATAAATTAATAATAATAATAATAATTTTCAGTAGCGCCCACCCATGGTTTAACTATTTATTTTCCATGCATTTACAGAACTATTTATTTATGCATAAGAAATCAATCCAACCAATTACTACATACTTTTGTATATGGAGTGTACAGTTACATGTCGTTACCTTAATATAGAAGGCTCTAAATAATTTTCTTTTTAAATCGGGCTTTTTCTTCATATTTTTTATAAATAACACTTTAAAACAACATTAATAGAGAAAGTTGGTGTGTTGCAATACTGAATTGCTTAGAAAATCTAATCGATCTTATTGCGGTTGTCAACGTCGACACCAAATGTAGTTCCTCTCAAAGCCATATGCTATAGTTTCCACTTAAAAATTTTATTTCTTATTTACTAAAAAGATCGAATTTTTGTATATGCCAATTTAAATTTCAAATGAAAGCGTCAACCTATCGACGTAAAAGATGCTATATTTTGATGTCGCCGTTTACAAACGCAATAAGGCCAAATAAGAAACTCTCTTAAAAAACCATCGCGAAAAAAATAATTTAATTTTTATAAAAATGTATCCTATTCCTGTAAAGTAAATTATTAGTTAGGGCCTTTCTATATTAAAATAACGATATAATATATATACATGATGCGACAGAAGTATAGTTTCCTGTAGAAATGCTCATATAACAACACACTTAGTGTGTTCAAAGTTTTAAAATTTTAAAATATTTGTTTTCCATTTTGATATTTAAAATTTTGTAAAGCTTATCTTTGTAAGAATTTCAACGGTCTTATTGATAAAAATATTTTATGATTTATGAAAAATTTATTTAACGAATGTCGATATGAAATTAATTGCCTAAACATTTTATATATCATAAATATTTTTATGAACAGACCACAATTGGTTTATATGTTAACATGTTTGTTTCTTTTTCTAGTTGTTTGTTGGTATTTTCATTTGTACACTTCTGAGATTTTTAATTTTATAAACTTAAAAATAAATTATTAATAATACAAGTTGTGTTTTTTTAGCACAAAAACTATAACATGGACGGATAAGAAAAAATGTTTTCAAAATATTTCCAAAATATTTCGCATAATTCGAATTAAGTTAATTTTTTAAAAAAGTTTTTCGCTCTTTGTTCTATTGAAATTGTGATTTTTTTACTTACTTAGAAGAACACAAATACGCTTCTGTTTTAAACACCCATTAGGTTCAGCATATTGAGCAACACATGTGTACGACTGCGCATTAAGTAAATGAACAGACTAAAGACTAATAACGATAATGACAGTGATGTTCGCCAGCCCACATTATAAATAGAACAATAAGGACATTGCGAACTGCCGCACACTTCGCAAATATTCAGCAGATATGTTGGCAAAGCATCAAATATTGTTTCATTGAAACGTTCTGAAATTAAAAAGGTATATATGTACATGTGTATGTATATAAAAATAATTTTTAAACATGTTAACAAATAGGCGACCAGATACATAGAATACAATTTCGAACGATAAAACATTAAAAATTGTTCATTTAATAATGAGACTTACTAGTTCTTTCAGGTATGTTCTGACAATCGCATTCTTTTCAAATCGCATCAGTTGCAAATCGCCAAACTTGATTTTACATGTTCTGCAACTCACGCGTTTTGATTCTTTCGAAGTTGTATTCGAACAATGAAAATATGTATATGTGTTCTCATAACAAAATGTAATAATGGTTGCGATATTGTCTTAAAAAAGCGACAATAAAATAATGGTTGCGACATTGGCTGAGACAGACGATTGAGAAATTCAAAGCAAAATTTTAAATTTCTTATTTTTAATTAAAATTGTGAAGAAAGGTTAAAAATGTTGATTAAATTTAAAATATGTATCATTTTATTTTTTCTTTAAAGTTCAGTTCAATAAAATAGACGAAATCACTTCAATATGCACTAGGAGTTTGAACATGGTCAGTGATGCATTTGACATTTCTATTTTGAATTCTATCACAAGCCAATCTATAATAAAATGCATACAACATAAGGGAGACAAAACTGAATTAATGAACGATGTGTTTCACACGCTCGATAGATTTCTTGAATTTTTTTTTAATTTGAAACGAAACATTTATTACTTATGTTGGTTACCTATCCCAAGTTCTTGCAAAGTAAAAAGAAGAAAAGCCTACTGTATTCATCAACGATATTTATTGTACTGTTTAACAGCATTAAAAAAGTTAAAAGAAAGAGTAACATAAAATGAAAGAAAACAAAGTATATCATTGTAGAGTTGCCCTCATATTCCAACAACATACATATTTTAAGAAGTGGTTTTTTATTACAAGCTAACTTTAAAGCGCATTCTACACGATCAATGTTCCGCTTCAATATTTGTCATTGTCATACATATACGTATAAGTGTGACTATTTTTTATAAAATAACGCACACAATAACAAATATTGAAGCTGAACATTGTCCGTGTAGCATGCGCTTAAGAAAGTGATATTGAGAACTTATCTTTGGAGTATTCACAAGATAGTCATAAAGTCATACGTTTTAAAGTAATAACTCGTTCTTTCAGCTGATAAGAAAAAATCATTGATATCGAAATGCTAAAAACAAGTGGAAAAACTAAAATAATTCAACCTTTTAATATAGTAAATCTTGTAATAAATCCATTTTCAATAAAAATTATAAAATTGTTCTTTTGGGACAAAATTAATGAAACAAATTTAATCGAAGAGCTGTTGCCAGTGATATGAACTGAAGTGAATAAACGTTAAGTGGCTGCCAGCCAGATGAGACACAAACAAAAATTTGTTCACTTGTATATCATTACATATTGTGGTTTTTTCTTTCTTTTTTCTTATAAAAATGTAATTTAATGTAAAGGTATAAACATGCAAAACATTTTTAACCAATTGTTTATTCTTATATCATTACTAAGTAGTGGCGGCTTGTAAATATTATAGCCGGCTCGACTGAAGAGTAGTAGATTCAGATGTCTACTGTTATTTTAAGACAAAACAATAAACATAGCTCGAAAAGTTTTATTATTTTATGACTGTTTTGTTTGAAGCGCAACAGTAATTTGTTTAAACTATTTTAAAATATTACACCATTATGACAATATGACTTAATAACAGACATTGTGAATGACCCAATTGTATATTAAATGCAAATAGAATAGGTTCTATCTTCAATTGAGCTCTGAAGAAAAATTAAACCTTTAATATTCGATCCGATATTCCACTTTTACATATTGAAATCAGACGAAAACTCAGACATAGTAATGGTAGCTTTACAGTACGAAAGTCAATGAAGTGTTGTAAGTTTTAATATTCAAAAGTCATACCTGGAGCATAATAATCATACACACGTATGGGCAAATATCTAGACATATTTGCCACGGGATACCAACGTTCAATAGTGAAATTGACACAAACATCTTCATGATCCAACTGAAAATATAAAATATATAAATAAGAAAATTTATTTATTTAATGCGATTAACAATGACCTAAAATTATTTATTTATGTTTGTTCTTTAGTTAAGCTACCCTACATACATAGTATATGGTTGTACAACTCGTCTGAAGACTTTCAATAATTTTTTTTTTCGAAAAAACGAAGAAATCTCACATGTTTATATTAAAAAAACAAACAAAAAAAAAAACCCTGAGAATGATCGAGTACACGATGAGACACAAAAACCTAAATAGCCTTTACAGAAAAAAATTTTTTACAACGTAGATATTTTTATTGGAATTTAATTTTTCGAAACTGTTTCACATTTAGGTTAGGTAGAAAAGGGGGGGCAACTACGGTGTGCCAATCCCATACGAAATTAAACCTGTGTCTAAAGTAGGCAGAGCGAATATTTTACATTTAGTCAACACATTGTTTGAAATGATTAATCATACAATTATCATATAGTTTCTTAGATTCATTCAACAAATTTTGTTGTAGGTCTACTGACGAGTTGGTATTAGCATCAACAGCATGTACTCTAGACACAAGGTAGCTTAACCAAACAACTCACATAAATAAATAAGAAAAATTCTTATGTATATAGTCGTATTATATGATTTAACTTTTTATGGAACTTATCGCTTACATAATCGAAATAGAAAACAACTTTGTTACTCATATATTTAGCTCTGCGAAGGTTTCGCACGCGATTACTCAAAACGTATGAATCTAGTTTTTGTTGTTGTATCCAGTAACCAGTCGGTATAGTTACGTCCAGTACGGCCATACCAGAACGCTGAGATTCTTTGTAATTTACCCAACTAAAAGTAATAAACAGTAAAAGAAAATAAATTTAAAAACATAAACAAAAATAAAAATTTCATGATGTGTTATTATAAACTTGTGCGTAAAATCAAGTCCATATGTATTTCAGCTACGATTAAAGTGAAAATCTTACTTTTGACACGCTATGTATGAGATATGGGACTGATTTCTTCCATGGAAAATAGCTCTAGTATTTAAACCAAATGCTGGTACGGGAGGTTTTGTTTGGAATTTCTCTATATCGACATTGTATTGCACATGCATTTGTAAAATGGCATAACCGGCACCCTTGGCTTGTACTTTGACGGTACCCCAAGCATCAGGAATCTAAGAGATTAAAATATTAAAAATCATAAATAGAAGAAATCATTTATGTACAGCTTACATCGATGTATTGTAATTGAGCCAAATTGGTATCATCTATATGCAAAGTTTTAGGTTTACCTCCTTGAGAGGAGGCTTCAATTTCTACCGTCAGCGATGAAACTTCTCGTATACGAGAATGTACTGTGTATTCCACCAGGGCACGTAGAGCAACACTTGTATCCTGTGTCGAAGCCCAACCTCCATCGTTTAGACGTTGAGCATTCAGCCATCGAGCAATAGGATCAACAGCAAACTCACGCCGTGATACATAAACCATTAAGGCATAAGCAGTTGTTGCAATATTAATCGAATCGTATTCATACGGTAGACGAGGTAGAGAAAACCATTTTTGATTTTCCAATTTCTTTGGCGGAGGCGGAAGCTCTTTGTTACCCCAATACATATAGTCACCAACAACGCGTGCATGAGTCCTTAATATGCTGAAGACATGTTCAGCTATGGGAGATTTACAAATGAGAAGAGCATAGGCGGTAATAGCCACATCATATGGTTCCGAAGTATCTTGCAAAAATTGCATATTACGCTCAATCCAATTTATAGCTCTCTGCTGAGCCAAAGCCACGCGAGTACCCAAAGACCCGGACAGATCTTTAACGGTCGCCAACGTTATCAGAACATGGGAAGTTAAAGTTATATTGCGATTTTGTAATGTGTGATTAGCAAAATTTGTTGTATTAATTTTACGATCTGGCAACCAGGTTACCTCATAGAAACTGCCTTCTGGCAGTTGATGTTGTAGCAACCAACGTATGTTCTTCTCTATTATTGTAGAGTCAATGTATATATAATTTTCCCATTCATAAAAAGAAGCTTCTTGGAAAACACGTGCACAGTAGGCTGTCAGCCATACAGAGGATGCTGAATTATTCCAGTCAGAGCGGAATAAAGAGAACGAACCGTCTGATTTCATAAAACTGAGTTGACGTTGATACCCAATATTCATGTGATAGAAGGCCTGTTTTTCCAAAGTCCTATTACGTTGATTGATTAGACGCATATACAGCAGTGTGTACACATTGGCGGCGAAAGAGAAGGCATTCTGTTCAGCAGATTCCATTGGCAAGTAAAGCAATGACGTTGCATTTACCGGCATAGTGGGAAATATGGGACCGACAACATCGCCGACCACAGATATACGTGCCCTATTAGAGCCATATACGAAATAACGGTCTACTTGATAGGGAATTTCTGGTGTTTGTGTTATATTCACATGCATATATTCAAAAACATATGCGCGATTTGAAAGATCTAGTAAAATTGATTGATGACGATATTGGGGCAATCCGTCGGACTCCACGTGTAATCGTCTGGTTATTTCATCTGTACCCAAAAGTGTGGCAACGTGTAACGTTACATCTACATCTCCTAAACGTTGAGGTACTACAGGCACATATACCACCGTTGTGCCTTGTGCTTCTAGATAAATGAAAAATTGTTGTTCACCAAAGGAAGTGCGTGGATTATACGATCTAACTATGCCATTTTCTTCCACATGCACAAACTTATAATCAGGACTGGTATGCAAAACTACTGTCGCTTCAATAGCGGTAGTCATATAATTGAAAACCGTTACTCTTATACCAACTTGTTCCCCCTGTCGGCAATTTGTCGGCATTTCAACATTAATAAAGAATGGCTGCACGCCCACATACTCAATGGCCTTACTGATCATTCCAAAGCCTTTCGATGGGCTAACACTAAAAGCACTCACCATCCAGTAGGCTGGTCTATCTGGCACTTCAACATTAAACATGTACCGTCCATGAGGTCCAATATTAACATCGCGCCACAACCATACGTTTTCGTAATGCCTAAGGACTCGATTAAAACGATATTTGCGATAATTTTCCAACTCAGTATCATTGCGAACATGGCAATTAATTTCATCAGTGCCATCCTCACAATCAAATATGCCATCACATTTCTTTTCGAAACGATAGCACCTGCCAGACAAGCACTCCCCATAGCCCAATGAGGCATTGCAATTATCCGATCGTCGGGGCACATAGCCATCGGTAAACACAATTAAACCACTGTATTCGAAAGTTCGATTGGCATCAACGCCAAATGAAGAGGCAGGAAAGTAAACCAATTCATCTGGATTACCGGCGTGTGAATACCAAATATGCTTGTACGTGCCATTAGTTTGCTCGTCGAACGATGACATCTTTGTTATAATTTTAGCGTATGTTAATTCATTGCCCGCTTGCATGGTGTAAAACGCAGAATCAATACCGGACAGACCTACATATGATCCCGGCTCACCAAATATAGCCACCTCTACCTTTTCACCAGTTCTAGCCTTACGATTATTGATATAAACGGTAAAATTGTTGCGAGATATTCCATTGACGGGGAATGTCAAAGAGTCGGCTACTATTTGACCTTGTTGTGTTATTTTCCATACTACTATTGTTGCAACCGGTGCCATTTCAGCGCTTAATACAACAGCTATCGTTTTAATACCTTCTATTATTGTTTCGCGATCGTTCATTAAAATAACTCCCTTTGACATGATTAAATAATGAAATTCTTCCAAAAAGAAATTGGTGCGAATGTGAAATATAATATATTCTCCTACGACTGGTTTCTCTGTACTGGTAGTAACTTTAATATGTTGGTTCTTGGGAGAATAGTGACCCACTAAAAGCAATTCAGTCTGATCCCGTTCACCTCTTGAATCTATAAAGTGAGCCTGCAAACGCATTTGGGATACACCATTAAGAAAATCTCTTGCTTGAGCACGTTCATCGAGTTGTAAATCATGTCTTAAATCTATTTTAACTTCCCAAATTCCAGCCGACAAGGGCATCATATTCAAGCGCTTCGAAGGCCAGTCACGTCTGCCGCCAGATTTACTTTCCACAAAACCATTCACCTCCACTAAGCCCTGCTTCAGCAAATTTTCATCAATCGGAGAACCGTCATGATATTCTACTGCCAAATAAGTGGTAAAAGGCATAGCAGGCTTAAATACTTGAGGAGAATCTCCGAGAAAGTTTATTTTGATACTAGAGTTGTAAACTCTTGCAACAGCATAACCCGATATTACTTCGTCGTAGAATTTCTCACCCACTGTGGCGGTAATCAGCACCTCCATATTGGCTAAGTTTTGCACCAGCTGTTCCATCTCCCTAATGGGCCATTTAAAATCAAAAGTTCCATTGAAATATCTTAAATAGGGTAGTGTCTTTCTATATTCTCCCGTCCACGTATCATAGGTCTCTTGTATGTCGGGTTTTTTTACCCAAAATGGCCATTCCTCATCGAACTGATAGCTTCTTTCTATCACAAATTGATTTGTATTATACAATTGATCCTGCGGCAAATGTGGTTGTTGTAATTGATCTGCATTTAATTGAGAATTGTAATTTGGATTGTAGTTAGGACCATAACGTCGTTGTTGTTCATAAATTGCAGCCAATTCTGATGGTGATCTGCCCAAACGATATTTTTCATTAAGGGCTTGATTGCTAAAGTAGCCGATTGGTCGTATTGTAGCTTTAAGTGTTAGATTTCCTTTGACCGGTGCACCACTTGTAAAATTTGCCAATACACGACCGTATATATAAGGATCCGAATTGAAAAAGTACGCAGGCATTGTAACATTGACTTCGAAACGTGTCTGATAATACTCCTCCACAGAAAAGTGACTTTCTTCTTGCTGGCCCTGTGCAATTACACGTATAGTCCATTCGCCGAACGTTGGTTGATCCGAAAGCTTATATTCAAGTGAAACGGAACCTAAGTTCGATTGCCTGCAATAAAAAGAAGCAAAACAGTTAAATACAATAGAAATAAGCAACAACAGTCAAATGCACTAAACAGTAGTTTTTTTAAATTATTTTTAAATGTCAAATTTTTTTTTGTCTGAATTTTGGTTTGTGTTTGGTATTCCACTAATAATTCTCAATTAGTTAGTTAAATTTTGAGCATAAGGATCTTAATTTCATTATCGGAAATTAAGAAAAATCCTCTGACGAGCTAACTCAACATTAGCGAAATAGTACTACAAGATGGCGCAAAATTAATCATTCAATTTTGTTTTTGAATAACTTTTATTAGTTAATAAAAAGAAAACAATAACATTTTGAGGGTAGAAATGTTTATTTGGACCTGTACAATTTCATCTGTTAATTGGCAAATATATCAGCCAAGTGGCTGCCGCCAATGTTGATACACATTTCTAGCAGTTTTATTGCATTTTCCACAATATTTTCTGCAATATTTCTGGTGATAACTGTACGCCTTCCTGTCGAATATTCTTCTTAAGGGCTGCGATATTCTGGGGTTTGTTTGCATAAACACACGAATTGATGTAGAAGAAAGAAGTCGAAGAATAAGTCTGGGATGCCTAAATCGGACGATTATGCTTTTCACGCCAAATCACCAAAACGGTAGATTTCGCGACAGATACAGTAATTCACAGGCGACTGACGGTCAGCAGGCATTAACTGATGCTGTGTTTGCACTTTGTATGGGAAATATTTCACTAAAATTCGTCCAATTTCGTGGCACGTCGTCTGCTTGACGTTTCTTTGCCCTCAGCAATTTCAGCAGCCACAGCAGCGACATTCTCAACAGAACGACCTGTCCGGTGGCGGCCACGCTCTGAAAGACTTCTTCTAGTTCCAGTCTGCTTGAATCAAGCAGCTAAGCAGCGTAATGTTTGTTCAGTTGGCGCGACACAATTAAGAAATCTACACAACTATTCTTCGCTCTGGCGGATTATAGCGCTCCATTGTTTGTCTGTTTGTATTCTGCAGCTGTCTAGTTCCAAATGTCAAATCTGATTAACTTAAAACGCCATTTGCAAAAGCTGTTGCATCTTACAATAGGGTTATTAATTTTCCGCCACACAGTATATGGATATGCTTTCGTTCTCAATAATCAATTTGAGTGAGCTAGTTTTTTTAAATACTTTATGAGAATATCATCTTAATGAGAAAGTATTCACATTATATTTCATATATTTTTCGAAAAAAGCACAATTTAAAATTAAAAAGTCTTTTAAATTCATTATTAGCATAATTTTTTTTTTAACTTTTTACAAATTTCTTAAGTTCGGAGATGCACCTATACTTTATTCTTATAGTGTTTTCGATTCTCAAAAAGTGCATTGCACTTTACCCTGTCTTTATAAAAAAATGTTTACACTCTATGTGTAAAATTGCTGAAGAGTGGAAAAAGTTCAAATGTTTTAAATTAATAGAGCAAAATCGGTCAAGAAATGCAATGCCTTTTTGGTTGAAAAGAAAACGCCATTAGAATGAACATATAATAATTTTTTAGTTAATTTAAAATCTATTTATATAAATAAAACTTAATAAAAAAGATAGCCTTTTATTTTTAACTTATTTTTTGCGTAGCGCTTCAAGTGCTCGTCTGTCTATACTCAAGCTGAGATTAATTAAATTAAATTAATATTATCTTGTGACTATGTAAAAACTTTATAACTTACCTCGATAACCAACGTCTTACAATGTGACGATTAGGATCCAGCATATAAACATCGACGGCATTATCGAATCCTTTTAATTCGGTTGTAATTGGAATGGTACGAAAGCGTACTGTTTCACCTTGCATGTACAATGGTTTATCTGTCTGTACAAAAATTGTCATGGACCGTTGAGAGAAATCCAAACGTGTCTCATTGAGAAAAGCCAAACCACCAAAAACATTTTGATAAAAACCTTCTACGCGTAGCTTATATTCGCCACTAACACTTGTGGGAGGTATACGCATTAATAACGTTTCCGGTATACCTTCTTTAACATCCTTTGAATCGCCACTTATTTGTACACCATCACAGGAAATACTAGCATGCACTGTGGTACGATATTGCGCCTGCAGGATATTTACCGCAACCTGGTAAATTAAGCCTGGTCGAACCATACGTGAAGCAACGATGAAATATGTTGGTTCTTTAGAATGGTAAAATTCCAAAAATTGTGTTTTAACATTGTACGAAGTCTTGCCGCGCGACAAGGAGGGTTCATCGTCACCATACGAATCAATGTTATTGGGTCGTTTAGCAAAATCTTGAATAACATCATTAAAATTATTTTCGGTACGATAACGTGTACGATCATTATGGTCCAAATTATTGAGATTTATATTTTGATTACTGTTAAAAGCGTCATAATTAGAGGTTGGCGTAGAAAATTGATTTTGTTGATAGAAATCTTGTTGAGCACTTGTTAATAATGGGAAAATGCATAGCACTTGGAGAAACTGCATCAGTTCATAACACCGATGGCATTGTTTCGACATGCTTCTTTTGATTATAAAAACCTAGAGAAAAAATTAAAAACAAAATAACATAATTATCGAATTTTAATTTATCTTCTACTATAGAAATACAAAAAGTGCTCGCATGTATTTCCATACGTTAAATAATTGTTTGTTTCTCTGCTTTCTGCATAAGCGCTCGAGAATCTGTAACACTCTAAAATAGTTGAACAAATGAATTCATTCACATATTTGAAAATGATATTATGTATGTACATTCGTTTTAAAAGCAGATTATGGGTGTCTTCACAAAAATTTTCGAGCAGTGTGACATACGGACACATATTTATGTATTTTAGGTACAATTTAAATTGAGCTAACAATAAGTGCTCAAATCTTAAATTTAAACAACAGAAATTAAACTTATATCTGGCCAGTACCAGCCAGAAATTTAGTTGTTGCGACATGAAGGATTTTTGGATTCATGTGGCTTCCGTTGCAATGAGACCGCGGCTCTCCTCGAACATGCCCACAAATGTTTTTAATGAAGATGTTCGTAGATGAGGGGGATAAATAAATAAATTTTTTTTGTTCCAAAATCTGCATACATGCATACAGTAAAACCTTGATAATCCGGACTGTGCTAATCCGGATTATTCGGTAATCCGAACAGCGTGTTTCATCACATTGCGTACTCTATAATCCGGATTGATTGCAATAATCCGGATTTTTTTTAGGAGATGACCCCTAAACGTGCGGTGCATTTAGCTGGATTTAGAGGAAAGGGCTAGTACGAGAAATGACAGGAGCTGAACCTGCAGTATTTTACAACTCTGCTTTTGTACGTTCTTTGTTTTTTTAGCAGTGTTGTAGCGCCTCTGATGTCAAGGAGACGTATTAAATTTTAAAGCTTCGTTTTTAGTAGACATTTTGAGTAATTATTTTACTTCGCCGGTGCTACACAATACCGACGAAGGAAGTCGTTCTGATGTGCCTGTGGATTGGTTACAGCTGAAGCCATTACTGTTCAGTACCCAGTGACTATGCCTTCGCCACTGAAACTCACCCACATTATTATTATTATTATTGGGCCATAAAGAAAGAAAGAATAAACATAAAAATTATGATGGCAAAACATTCTATGAGAAAAACTAGGAATTTGTGCATTAATATTAATATCAACTGTTTTCTTGCCCATAATTAAAAAAAAAATGTGCTCAGAGAATTTAATAGTAATTTCTCATCAACTTTTAAAAGTACGAAGGTATTAGTAAAAAAGTGTGACTGCATTAAAATTTAAAAGGATATTTAGATATCTAACGTTATCTAAAATATACGTTTTTTCTGAACAAAAAAAAAAAAATTTTAAATGTATTTTACTCAGAGAAAGTAATATTTCTAACTATTACTTCTCTAACTAAATTACTGAATGTGATTTCCAAACAAATTTTGCATTAAAAACTATAGCCGCCGTATTCATGAAAATTTTTCTAATTTATAAAAGGTTTAAAAATTAACTTTTTTATTATAAAGCTATGTTCACACGATTGTCAGATTGCACAATATTGTAGGATACGTCAATATGGTGGCAATGCACTCACAATGAAAAATTCTTACCATCTGGTAATTTCTTTGTTCACGCTATTGAAAGAAAACCATACAATTTCATTGGCACACAGTTCTGCGACAATAAATTTTTCTACCAATAATAATTGTCTGTTCACACGGTTGTCACATTATTGTATGGCAAACGTCACCAAATCAGACTTTTAACATTATATCTAAATACTTATGGGCAGCATTGCCAACAGAAATATTTATCTGCCAATGGTGTTATTGCACTGTGCACTAAATGAAGCACATGCGACAATAACAAATGTGTGGCAATTACGCCTCAATTGAAATGAATTGTGACAATATTATTGGCATACAATGCACTGACAATACATTTTGTGACGATGTTGCCGCACAAAAATTGTGTGTTATTATTATTATTTAGATTAGTAGTATTTTTATATTAACTGTATTTGTAATACTCTTAAGAATTACATTTAGTATATATTTATGTATGTATTAATAAATATTTATCTTTAAAAATTTTTTTTTCTAAATTTGAATTATTTTTACATTCGCCGATTATAATTATTTCTAATAAAAATTACACGTGTTCACACGATGGTTGCACATTTTGTAACAATTTTTCTGTCAATATTGTAGTAAATGACAATCGTGTGTACATACCTAAAGACCAAAATATATTTTATGAATACGGCATTAGATCTATATTATAATGCGAAAAGTTGACTTTAAAATATCACCAACATTCATGTAGACAACCATATACTCGTATGTATATTCTTGTTAAACAAAAAAAAATTAACGCATAAAAATATTTTACCGCGTCTTCTCAGAAATGAACCATAGGCATTCTAGTGTGATTTTTATTTGTAATGAAAATATACAACATGAATACGGAAATTTCATAACATTTTGTATGTAAAAAGCTGCGAAGAAAACAATTTTTTAAATAAACGGTGGGTAAATTTAGTCCGGATACCTTAAAAAAGTAAGAGTAATTTGAATGCTCCATTTGTAAAGTGTGTACAGCTTTCGACATTTACACACAACCAGGCCGGTTGTTGATATGTACCTATTTTGAATTTATTTTTAAATTAATTTTATACACGATTACAACAAGACTATTTTAATTTTAATTATTTATCATGCTGCTGTTTGGTTTCATAAAGCATGATATTTATGTGTATAATTTGGGTTTGTATAAATTTTATATCATCAGTTATTGAAGTTAATGAACTGATGCGTTATTTTATAGACAATTGGGCTCGCCACTTTAATGTCAATTACACTTGTGACAACGCAAGCAGTTGTCTTTTTATTATTAAGTATTTTTTATGTAATCTCTTTATGTAATCGTTCTTCACAATAAAAATAAAAATTGGATTCTCCCACTTTTAAAAATATGATTTTAGTTATCGATCGCCACCATCACATTTATGTATCTTTAAAGCAGATTATTGTGCTAACGTAATCTAGAAATTTTCTGTGTATTATGCTGCTGATATCATTTAAACACTGTGAACCAAAAAAACTTGGGAGCAAAGAGTATCTAAATTTGGAAATATTAAGTAAAATCAATTAAAGTTTCAGTGCACTAACCAGAAAAGTCAAGCCACTTAAATTTTAAATAAACAGACGTTTTAAAATTTAAACTGAAATTTTCATTTGATTATTTGTTTAGAATGTTCTGAGTATAGCTTCATTTTAGACCCTTCTCATTATCTTTCCAGGGTGAAAAAGTTAATTCATTTCAAAAATTTGGTTTTCTTATCACTCTGAATAAGTGAAAGTTTAAAGAACAAATACATATTAAATTTGTTTGGTATTGCATTAAGGAAAATCTTCTAAGAATTATTAAATAAAATTACTTTCTTATATACTTGCAAATGATGGTTTTAAATATGTAAATAGGATAGGAGAGCCGTCATAACATAAAAATAGTAGTGAAGTTGCATATTACTTGCACTATATTCCATAACATACAAATTATTTATAGAAAAACTGAAATGGCACAACTATCAATCGATAATGGAGAAAAGTCTAGGAAGTCAGCAACCAAAAAGTAGGAATAAAACTCACATTAAATACAGAATTCATGTGAATATTTACAATCATCTTTATCGAATTTGGTGTAGACGTATTTTGACTACTGGCGTTTTTGTAGTCGTTTTTCTTTTGTAATATGTTTTCTTTATTCTATCTCTTGTATTATATTTTCATTACTACTGTTACCCATATTTTTAATTATATATGGCCCTATGAGCTCGATTAATAAACAATCTAATAAATAAAACAAAAAAAATGAAATGAAACATAGAGATCAAATCTTAATTTTAATAATTAATAATTACTATTTTACGATGAAGTTAATACCTACTGTCTAGTTACTTTTAACACAAATTTGGTTTAGCTGCTAAATTGTTGTTAGAATATTTCTCAAATATACGTACAAGTATATGTACATTGTACCTACATATATTAAAGTATTATTATTCTGATAGTAAACTCAAAATAGGGAAATACATATCGACCCCTGTGCGCGAAATTATCGTATTTTACAAAAACTAAATTTCACAGGAGAGCGTTTTTATTCGTCTTTTTTTTATTTGCTTGACAGCAGTAACTGTCACATACGATAAAATGTACATAGTGTTATCTCCATAACTATAACAATTATCGCTATAATACTTTATTTGCAGATGAATTAATGGATTTAGAACCATTTTGCATAAAAAAGTCGATTTCGAAAAAAATGTAACATACGATAATTTCGCGCACAGGGGTCGATATACACTAGTGGCACAAACTAAATGAACTTACCTGGTGTTATACTATTTTCATTGCAATATTGTAAAAAACGAACTTAAGGATGTTTAAGGATTACTATTACAAATCTTTAGGGTTATATTAATTTATTAAAAAAATTTTTTTGAAAAAAAAATATTTTGTTAAAAAGAAATAAAAGAAACATAAAAATACTTCATATTTAGATGGCAAAAACTAAAGCAACTCTTACAAAATTTTTTAAATTTTGCCACATATCTTAATAATTAATCGCATATCCATTGTTTTGCAAAACAGCGGCACATCTGCGAGGCATTGAAGTGATTAATTTACCGATTTCGTTTTCTGAAATGCTTTCCCATGCTACTTTTATTTGGAGGAAAAAATTTCGTTTATTAGACCCTTGATCACGTTTTATTTTTCTGTCCACCATGTCCCACAAGTTTTTAAATCGGGTGACTGGGCGGGCCATTTAAGTAAATTAATATTTTCATCTTGAATCCATAACTTAACATGTTTTGATGTATGTTTTATATCATTATCCTGCTGAAAGATCCATCCAGCAGGCATTTCCTTTATTGCAAATGGCAACATGACAGTTTCCAAAATATTTTTGTAGAGGTAGCGGTCCATAGTTTCGCTTATTTCATACCGAGGTCCGACTCCATTGAGTGAAAAACATCCCCACACCATTACATTACCACCGCCATGCTTAACAGTTCCCTTACAATACCTCGGATCTAACCGCTTATTTACAGGTCTTCGAACACTTATTTTTTTTGAATCAGATCTTTTCAGGTTAAATTTAGATTCATCGGAAAACAATATTTTTCGCCATTCTTCAACACTCCAGAATAAGTGTCTTAGCAAATTCGATTCTCGCCTTACGATTCTTTGGTGAAATAAACGGCTTTTTTGCAACTTTTCTAGAACGCATTCCTGCTTTTAAAGCTCTGTCTCGCACTGTTCTTGCTGTAATATTTAAATCTAATTTGTTAGCAATATTTTGCGATGAGACAAACGGATCTTTTTTGATTTCTCGGATGATCATTTGGTCCTCGTGAGCTGACGTTTTACGAGGTTTTCACTGAACCAGTTGATACAAATTTTTTAATAAGACGACAAATACCCGATTTATTTATGTTGAATCTTTCTGAGAGACTTTTTTGTGTAATTCCAATATTATATTGTTTTATTATTTCATTTTTAATATACGAATTATATTTATTTCGCGCCATTTTTGAAAATATTTCTTCAGCAGCTTCTTTGTCTTTTTTTAGCTTTAAAATTCAAAAATTTTATATTTTTTTTAACATTTGCACAAACTTTAAAAGCAAAAACAAATAACTGCATAAAATAACGGGGAAAAATTAGATATGATTAAAATAGTGTTAATTTTTATGAAAGTTTTAAGAACAGTTGCTTTAATTTTTGCCATCCAAGTCTGAGTCATTTTTATTTTTTCTTTATTTTTTTTATACTTAAAATGTTTTCTTTTTAAAGTTATTTGTTTAATTAATATAGTCCTAACACCTCGTAATAGCAATCCTTAAAAATTCGTAAGTTCCCATTTTACAATATAACTTTGAAAATGGTATAATATTAGGCCAGTTGCTTTAGTTTGTGCCACTAGTGTATATGTATGTACATACATATGTATGTCGGTGTGTTAACCGCTTTCTGTTTAAGATACATATGGATATGTGCGAGTATGTACGCAAAAGCCAAGCAAAGATTAAATATTTATAATGACAGTTGCAAGGATATAATATAACAACCTCCCTACAGTAAAATGCAACGAAGCAAAAACAATTGTATACACGAGTGTAAAGTCAATCAAGAATTTATGTAAACAGGTGGTGCGTAAAAAAATGGAAAACAGCAGTACAAAAGGCACTTTATAGCCGGCTAATAAAAATATGTAATACGAAACTAAATGTTTTACTCAAACTGATTAAGATCAAAGATACATACTATGTATGTACACATTGTATAGTGCATATATTTTGCAAAATGTACATTTGTATTAAACACGGGGACTAAACACTAAACACCCTTAACACAGGATCAAATGCTGCTTAACACCTAATATTATTATTAGGGCGAACAGTTTTCAACACGAAAAATACAATTTTAAGCTCTTAAATTAGCATGAAAACCCCTTGCAATATGGACGATATATTTCTTAATTCAGCGTTAATTTTTTTGTTATTAATGAAGAAAAGCACAAACACTATCGGTTTCCAATGAATAAGAAGCTTATACATAATGTCATTATTGTCGGTAGGCATGTTAATTTCCTGAGTATTACTTCTTCTGAAAAGAAAACAAACAAACGTACCTGACATTCCCTTACTAAGCCACTATCGCCCAAAGGTGCATGCACGTACCAAAAAGGGGCAAGATGTGATCAGTTCGCCAGAATTTTCAAAAAGCACGGCAGCATGCTTGACAGAGAACCGAATACATGGTATTTTTACGATTACATATATTTCCAAAAATTTCAGTTTTACTTATATTATATTGCAATAACTTAAATTAATATCTCTTCCGAATACATGGTATGGTATTGCATTATATTTATCCTTTGTATATGATGAGAAGTGCATAGTAGCCACTAATTATTTTAAATTACGTAAAATGCTCTATCTCATTAACGGCTTTGAGTATTGGATAGATTTGGAACGTTACTCTTCTAGTTGGTCCACTTATGAACCAACTAAGTGCAATTGGCCCAAAAATATTATTATTAAGTATTGAGACAGAAAGGTTGTTGATATAAAATTAATTTTTAATTTATTAAGAGTAAAACTGGTACCCCCAAAGGCTGACATTCTTTTCCAGATCTATTCTATGGTAAAAAAGTAATTGAAATTGCTTCAACGGACTATAAGTTACAGTGTTATAAAAAATGTATGAAACTGACTGACCATGATAATTGACCGTATAGAGAAAATTCCATAAGGAACATAAGAAACCAAATATTAACTTAAAGAAGAGTTTTTAGTTTTGTCTACTGTAGTATACCGAAAATTGAAAGGGGGGCCAAAACTAAAAAAAAAATAAGAAAAAGCATAACAATAGGAAAGGAGACTGAAGACATGACTTGGAAGATAAAATATGTAGTACTTTGCAAGGAAATATTACAGTTGGCCATTAATCAGTTGGTTGGTGCTTTATTAGTATTCCCACCCCTTTTGTATTGCTTTTTCAATAGCAACCGATGTTTTTTCAATCGACATAAATAATCATTTTAACCGAGACCATTAAGAAAAACTCAATTAAAATGGATATACGTACAACACATGTATATGAACGCATATGTTCATGTGATTTCAGGAATAAAACACTAATTCAGGGTGGTGAACAAGAGGCCAATAGAAAATGTAACCGATTGCAATATACATTCGTTGTCTCTGGTTCCAACTAAAAGCATATACACATTCGCATCTATAGTACACAAATTGTTGTTGGCACAAGGAAAAACGTCATAAATCAAAGAAAATCAATTTGCGAATGGAAATAGGCAATGAGAAATTTGTCCATGCCTGTAGCACATTTAATTAATTTATTTTTTTTAATAAAGATTTTAGACAATAAACATTATATACACACATTCTCCGACTGTGTTCACACGATTCATGTTTTACTGACATGATTGCTACTTTATAGGCGAGATTAACGAGGGGAAGGGTAACGAGTACTCATATGCATGTACTGTCATTACGTTTTGCTTTCTCATTCTTAATTTGAATATACACACAAACTATATGTACATGTCGTCAACAAGACATGAATTGTGGATACACCAAAGAGAATTCAAAGAACAAAAAGTAAGAATAATGCCATTAAAACATGAATCGTCTGAACTCAGGCTTAAAAAACGTATCATGAAATAATACCTATAAAAACTTGAAATAAAGATCATATTTAGAATACGCGTGAAAATTTTATTTACTTTTTTTTCTTTTCATATAAACTCTCCAAAGTATGATATTGTGAAAAAAATTTAAAACCAAAGTAACTTAAATACCTTCATAAAAAAATTAATTATATACATATGTACCAAATTCTTTCCCATAATCATGATGACATAACTTTATGGATATTTTTTTGGTTAAAATGGGAATAGAGTTTCTTTACGACTCGGTAACTTAGAAATGCAATAAGGGTAGTGGGGCACCTGCACTGAAGCCAAATAGTGTGAATCATAATAATTGGTGTTAATAAGCTAAGAAACGAATTACAATGAAATCAACAATGTCTGGGCTAAAAGGTTAATAAAGATTTAAAATCTGCAATACGAGATATGTTTTAAGACTAAAGAAAACTAAAATTTGGTAACCCTTGTGAGCACAAAATATATTTATTGCAAAGAAAACACTTGTTTTGCATTTAAGATTTATTTAGTCTTTGCCTTTACTAGATAACTCTATAAATTGTAAAATGATAAAAACGATTTGAAATGTTTAATAGTATAGTAGCTGTGGTCAACGCCCTTATGTGCGAGACACATTTCTTTGACAGACTTAAATATACTCACATGAAAAACATCAAATTAAAAACAGCGTTACAACACTTCACTACGAAAACAATTCAAACAAAAAAATACCTTTGCTGTATGTTCTTGTAGGCTGCTCTATAATCACAACACACCAGATATTTTATAATTAATCATAATTCTTGTTTTGCATTTTATTATCTATTAATTCTTACCTTTTACACTTTTTATACATAAATTTTATCACAAACACTTGGTACACATTATTTAATAGTTTCGAAATATTAAATAATAACTTGTATTATACAAAAACTAAAAAAAATAACACAAAATAATTTTCCACTGAAAATAAAAGCTGAAGAAATATAAAAAGTCAATCGAACAGTAAAAATGCCAAGCCCACTCTGAGGCATTGTGCACGGTTGCACTTTTAAGTTTAAATTGGAAGATACAAATGAATCAAGCGTCGATAATACCGTTCAAAACTGAATGTAGTAAAGGGTGGCTATAAGAGATCAAATGGTGTGACATATGAGAAGTTTGGCAGTTGGAAAGAATTACATAGAACCCAGACTTTTTTATACCAAATTTCAATGATAAAACCCTCTGATGAACATATTAAGCAGTATAATTATATATATTAAACAGTTGAAACTAATATTAGTAAAGGTTAATAAAACTTCGTCCATACTATAAAACTTTTCATGAAAAATATGTGAATTTAGTTATCAAAGGGGAAAAATTAAGGAATGATAGCAAAAGCTGTTTAATGTCCGTCCTAAAGTTATTTTAATTTAAATTACCATCACTGTTGGAGACATATACTCAAACCCAAACAAAAGTAGCAAGCGCTGTTAAGCTGTCAAGAATTCTTATGGAAATACCATTTATATGAGTGGTTAAAAAACCAGAATTTAACAATGCGTTAACAAATGAAGTTTGTTACTGAAAATTAAAAAAAAAAATTAAATCAACATTGAGATACCGGTGCCGCTTTTGTTTAGGAATTCCAACATACCGTTAATACTAAGCGACATAAAACTTAACGATAAATGCTTTTGTTTAGAATACGCTTTTTATCAACGTAATATATCATGTCGGTTAACATATTACGGTATTATATATATTTCGTATGACTGAAACTTATAATCATTTTAAAAAGAACTGCACATACACATATTAAGGATTTAGATTATATTTTTACGTATTTAAGATGCCTTTTACATAAATTATAAATTTAGTAAACGGCTAAAATTTGGTTCTTTCAAATTATTAGACAACAGCAACACTTATTTTTTCATACCTTTCATATCATCTCTTTAGATTTTATAAAAGTTTAGGTCATTTGAAATGGAAGAACAGACGAAAAATAATTTCTGTATTCGTGTGTGTGCTCTTAGGTAAAAAGTAAAATTTTAAAAATTTCATCGAATAAATGCAATTAAAAATAATAAATTATATTAAATAATAACAGTATAAATAATTGTCAATAAAAGTAAAAAGAAAATGTTGAGTTAAATGTTAAAATTATGAAAATTTGCAAATGAACATCAATGATGAAAAAATTTTTTCCAAGAAGAAAAAAATTGCAAAAGTAGTGGTAGTAGTAACATAGTAAGAAAGGAAAAAGGTGAATATATGCTTAAAGAAGAATAATGAAAATAGTGATTTTTTAACAAGTGAGAAAATTATAAAAAAACACTAATAAGAGAGCAGTTTTTTGAAATTAACAAAGTTTGCCTGATTGGAGAGTTAGCTCTCAGTGCGGGTGTTTTTAAAGCGTGTGTGTGTTTCTTGTAAAGGAAAGTGCAAAAATTAAGGAAAAATTCAATAATTTTTACAAGTTAGAAAATTAAAATGTACATTTTTCTTAAATATCGCAAATATTAGCATCATAAAAAGCATTTTTATATTGCAAAATACTTCGTTTTTGTTTTAGTGTAAGAAATATCTATTTATGCATAACTAGCAGCAGAAAAACCCATTTTATTTTATTGGTAAAATAAAAGGAAAGGACAAAAGTTTCGTCACTGCCTTATGAAAAGAGAAGAAAAAAATATATACATATATGTATAAGAAAATTTTACAAAAAAATAGTGCTAGCCTGTCTGCCACTATTTCGACAACGATTGAGCTAGCTAGGCCCGTGTCTGTTTTTGTCGTGTTGTAATTTGGTTTTGTGTGTTTTGTGCCTTCTATTCTTTTGCTGCTGCCAATATTTAATCAAATATGAATAATATACATTTATAGAAAGAAGAAACGTCGTGTACTACATATAATGTGTGTGTGTGATGTTCTTAAATTGTCTACCAATAAATTTTTCTATGTCATATGCTGCTTCTTGCTGCTGCTACTAAACAGCTTTGGCTTTGCCAATAATTAAATAAAAGACAAGAATAAGAGGAAAAAACATAATTATCATTAAAAGAAAAGCAATTTTGAACAACACGAAGAACAAGACAAAAAGCAGTTTCAATAATGTACAAATAACATTGTAACATTTATTGGAGAAAGAACGTTAACGCCAAGCAACGTCAGCCGTGCAGGAATCATAAAAATTTTCCAATTTTGTGTTTTCTAAATAATTTGGTGGTGACTGATTGTTATTTGCTTATTTATATTGTTTTAATACGATTTTATTGCTTTAGTTTAGTAAATTGTATGTTCAATATTTGTTTTTCATTCTTAATGTAAAGGAATTTTTATTTAAATTCTTTTGTTGTAAAAATTCCGTTTCTAAAATAATTATTGTGCTTTTATTGCAGAGCTATTTCCGAAATATGTATATATGCGTATATAGTTGCATATATATGCATACAAACATATTTGTAAATACAATAAGCCATAGATATACAATTTCGATGTTGTTGGTGTAATATTTTAACAACAAATGTTGTTCTTTAATACATAAATTTAAAAATGCACTTTCTTCAACGATTTCATTTATGTTTCACGTACATATTTTCTTTTGTTTTCATTTCCTTTAATATACAAGTTTTTCTTATGTAGAATAACGTCATACCTTTTGGAAGAAAAAAAAACAACCCAAAGGCTATTTTCGCCCTCCTTCGCACTCTCTCGCTCTTTATTGCTCTCAAATAACCATTTTGTCTCTTGTTTTGCGCTGTTTTCTAATCATACTCTTTTTTTTTTTTTTTTTTTTTTTTTAAAGCAGACATGGAAAATAAAAATTTATAAATGATACAAAATTTCAGCACATTGGAATTCAAAGTAGAATGTGTAATATCTAGTAAATGATTTATTACAATAGAAAATAAAAATTAAAATTATTTGTAATATAGTACTTGGTAATATTTACAATATTTTAAATAATATCCATTGGTGTGGGGGATTTGCAAAGAATTGTAAACAGTTTTGTACTGTATGCATGGACATGTGTATATAATAAATTAATTTAATGTGTTTTTAATTTTTCCTCATAAAATATAAATAAAATAGTAAATAAATCTTTTCTAGCTTCGAAGAGTTTATTCCCATTTTTCATTTTGGATGAAAAAATATTCATCGTAATAGTTATGTACATCTACACTGTAAATTCTACGGTATATCAAAAATACTGTTCTGTAAAATAGTACTGAAGTTTCCATCCCTGTTGTGTAAAACATCAACCTCGTTCTTATTACCATTAACCTTTTTTTGACAAAGATTTGTCATTCAAGTTTTTATATACTTTTGTATGGGTTAAAAGTGAAGCATAGTTTTAGGCTTTCACACAAATATATAACATGTTTTTCCTTATAATTTTATTTTTATATCAACTTTGTTTTTTTTTAACGATTTTTTAATTTTATTTAATTAAAAACTACACATTAGTATGACGTCACGTCTGCTGTATTTGCAGCACTTTCTTCTTAATTAATTTACATGTAACATTTATTAATCGCAAAAAAAGCTTGCCAAATATATTTTGCTTTTTCCAATTATTTTTCTCATTTTAATGTTTTTATTATTATTGAATATGTGCATACATACAGACATATGATTGTATTGAAATAAAATGTGCCTCTGGTTGTGTTGCTTTGAATCTTTATATTTTGTGAAAGTGTACCTAGCATAAAAATCAATAAATATGACAAATATTCATAATAAGACTATAATACTGCGATATTATTACATACAAAACATATAAATTAAAGTTTTCTAAATTATATTAATTAATTATTGCTTAAAGTCTTTACGCTCCTAAGAATTTGTATAAAAGTGAGTACTAGGCAATATTAGTATTGAAAACAATGCTCTTTGTATGAAAGTCCAGTTTGGTGTGCAATGCATTTATCACATTTTTTTGGTCGCTTACATAAATGTATAGCGTGGCGTTCTCCTTCATGAAGGATCTGCTACCTAACCTAAGCTAAAAATATACCACTTATGTGCATATCGCACTTTTTCACGAAGAGGGTATTAACTCAAAATTTTTAAAATACAACATTTTGCAAGACATCAAGTAACAACATCAATATATGTATGTATGTATATCTACTCTTTACTTTCTTTTTCTAAAAAAATCATGAAGTATTTGGATTTTCAAATATAATTCAGATGTACTGCAAATTCTAAAATTTTGTGTTAATAACCCCTTGTTGATCAAGTGCGATATGTAGATCCGACAATAATTAATCAAAATGTTTTCGATATAACTTTTCTGAGCGATGTCTAGCAAAGCCCATAAAGTATAAAATTTATGGAAAAGTCGAATAAAAGCATTGTGGTTTGCCTATTAACATATTTTTTATTTCTTTCCCTTCTAGCACTTATCTGTCTTTCTGGAAAACGCCGTAGTTGCATTTACTTTTAATATATTCAGTGAATTAGAAGAGTTTTATATGCATGTTTCATATGTAGCTGTTTAACGATGACATACAATTTGTCAGATACTTTCTTCATCATCATACATAATTATTATTATTAATTATAGTTCTTTTCGAACCTAATTTAGAACTATCTAATAGGCATATCTTTACAATGTTTGTATAATAGTTTCTTACATTTATTTACATTTGATTCCTACCATCTAGTAGTCATTTCGTCTTCTCGTGTTATTGTTATGTACATATCTGAAGGCCACATGTAATCCTCTCCGTTAAATATGGAGATATATATGTACATATTTAACTTTTCTTTCTTATAAATCTTCCCCGTGATAGTTTAAAGAATAAACAGAAAAAATTATAAAAATCGATACAGTAGTTCTCCCATGATGTGCTTAACAACGAATATCATTTAATATTTATTTATAGTCTAGTCTAATTTTTTGAAATATATAATATATGCTATGTGCAAAATCGGTTTTGTTTCGTTTGAGGAGAGGCATATACATATTACCCGCACACGACCTTATTTAACAACATGTAGATCACGTATTCTTCTATGTTTTAAATTTTATGCAAATCGGTTTTGTAGAGGCATATATTGCCCCCTACGCCCGCTCCTGGTCTTATTTTTTAGAAACGTATTATATCCTATGTGTTTTTTAAGGCTGATATATATATATATATACATCATGTTGTAAATTTCAAGCAAATCTGTTTGATTGTTTTTGGACAGCCATATATTTCCTTCCCCTATGCATCCTCCGGGTCGTATTTTTCTCACTTCTTAAACCTTCGCAGGACTTTCACGAATATTTCAAGACCAAAATTAGCCAAGTCGGCCCACCTGTTCTTAATTTTTATATACATACATATATAAATTTATTTCCCTTTTTTTTTTATCTGGGAACAGCACTCAGGAGATGACTCCTACACATAAAGCTTAATTAATTATTTTGCAGCTCTGCTTTTGCACTTTCTTTGTTTATACTCGTAGCAGTGCTGAAACTTCGGTTCAGTAGCCATTTTTATTATTATTTTACTTCGCCGGTGCTACACAATACCGACGAAAGAGGGCGTTCTGATGCGATTGTGGATTGCTATCATCTGAAGCCGGTATTGTTCAGTGACCAGTGACTATGCCTTCGCCACTGAAACTTTCCGACAACAACTGTGGAAAGTTGAAGAAGCTTATTATTATTATAATTATTATTATTATTATTATTATTATTATTATTATTATTTTTATTATTATTATTATTATTATATCAGGGATAATGGGGGGGGTTTTTTAGTGGGTGCAAACCTCACATACCAGGGCTGTGACGACAGAATCTGAGATGCGTAAGGCATTTTTCCTCCCTACCCGAAAAAAAAAAAAAAAAAAAACTGCGCACATAATTTATTTTAAATTTTGTAATTTTCACTATTAGTTTTCAACTTTTATGTAAAATGTTAGTATGCAATTTCCAGTGTCTACGTCACGCAAACAGCTGATTGATAGCAACAAATCTAACGGACCTGCACAATGCGTAATCTTTTTTATTTGATTCATGGTGTTTAAGAGTCTTCAATGTCCTTCTTTGCAACTTTAAAATAAATAAAATGTTAATAGATTTTTCTCAACAACTAAATGACATCATCAACTTTGAACTATTATATTCAACCAATTGGAAGTGGGTGGGAACAAAAAATATGTCTGCATTAAATGATGTTTCTTTGTTTCAGAAATCATTTACGCATGTATATACATATGTATATCTTAGTTTAGTACTAGTGTTGGAATGCAATACGACAAATACATATGTGCATACATACATACAGACATATGTACATACAGCTTGTCATACATACATATCGTCATATGATTTCAAAAACCCTTTAAGTTACAAAAAATTCAAAAGTCGACATTTTGCTTGATTATGAAGCAAAGTAAAATTATTTCAAAGTAACTTAGGGCTTTTATGAATTAATATAACGATACATATATTTAGTTTACTTGGGGCAAATCTGACCGGGGAAAATGAAATATTTATTTTACGTAAACATTCGTTGATTTTTGTGAAATTAATTCAAAAAGTTTGCTCAATAGCCATACTTAGGACGATAACGAGGCAGCATTGTATAATAGAAAATGAAAGCATATTCTAAAATATTATTAAATAAAATGCATTAAATATATCAACATTTTGTTGCATAATTTGACCACTTTTTGAAAAATAATAACTTAATCACAGAGATACATAAATATTTTGTACGAAGTTTTGTGCGTTTTAGTATTGCTTGCAAGTTTAAATTAGTCGAGCTTTTTTTTTTAATCGGCTAACAGTTTGAATAATTGCTTGATTATAAATGAATCGTTCACCCGGTATAGTTTTTATTTGTGTAACGATGTACATACAATTGTCAGATATTTCAATACTGCGAGAAAAATTGTCATAAAAAATAACAAGCGTGTAAATTTACAATTTTTATCTGGCAATTTTGTCACAAATAGCTTTGTCAGTATAATGTACAGCAATAATATTGTCACACATTCATTAGCAAGTAATTGTCAGATATTGTACAGTCATTTGTTATTGTCAGATGTGCTAAATTTAGTGCACCGTACAATAACACCATTGTCAGATAAATATTTAGATTGGCAACCCTGCCATAAATATTAAGACACAATGTTTAACATCGAAGCAGTCAAGTTTTGTCATACAATAATCTGACAATAGTGTGAATTGACAATTTTTGTTCGCAGAAAATTTTATTGTCGGACAACAATTACACTGGTCAACAAGAATTTGTTGGCCTGAGTTTTCTTAGCCAATTTGAATAGATATGGTACTCCGATTCAATGCATATAAATTACGTTTTTTGGATTGACTGAAACATTCATAAAAGTTCACATGAAATACATACATATATTAACGTAAAATATATCCGTCTGAGCGGACCCGATCGTCCTTCCAATCTAGTCGGTGCCAAACCACTCCGAATACCGGATAAAGGGGCGTTCCCCCTCACTCTGCATCCCGATCGATACCGCAGCAACGCCTTAAAGATACTGCTTTCACGGCAAGGGCCAGACAGTGACAGAGCAAGTGTTCAACTGTCTCCTCATCTCGACTACTGCTGCAAAAGTTTTGTACGGAAGATCCAATCTTCTAACGTGCAGACCATTGTGGCGTCGAACAGCGGCCAGGTCATACACATCTTGCACTATGCTAGTGGTATCCCGACTGCGCGTTCGATGACCCAATCCGACAGCGGGTCCCGGCCTTGGGCAGCTAGTTCGTCACCACGTTTTCAGCACGCCATCTTGTCGCGCTACCCAGACCAGCTTCAGGTTCGAATGTCTCGCCTATCGTCGAGAGATGACTGGCGTTTTTGAAGTAAAATCGATGTCGCATACACACCCGATAAGGATTTTATCGCGGCCCTACTTTCGCTACATATCCGAATATCGTCCACTTATATACCGCAGTACCGTATTCCGCCAACCGGTCTTCTTATCGCTGCAACCTCAACCTGCACCACGCTGCACCGATCGTCCTGCCTGAAACTGATTCTGCCCGTAGCGAGGAATAGAAACTGCACTCCTTACTCTATTGTTCGAATTCGATCCGTCCGTAAATACGTCAAGTACGCCTGGGCGATTTTCCATCACTCCATTTGTGCTCGTCGCAGTCACATCAAATCCCCCGACACACAGTGGGTTGGGTGAGGCATAGTCGATGTTCCCCGGAAAGTCCTCCAACCGCCGCAATATTATAATGCGCCACATATTCGCCTCCTTACAGGCACCGGCTGCCCGTATTCTCATAGCTGAGCTCATTGTCATTTTCGAAAGAAATCTGTACGCAAATAATATGAATGTCGCATAAAATACCAGGATTTTCCACGAATTTTCACTAGATTTCTATCAGAAATGTCGGCATAAGAACTAAAAATGTCCCTCGACATTTCTCTCAGATATCTGCCAGACGTCGAACTATTTAGCAGGTTGGGATGGCATGTGGTACCCTCTTCTTCAAACCACATATCAATCAAGTCCAATTCTTTCATTTTGTTTAATTTATTTCAATGATGAAAGACGACAAGAAAAGTAAATATGACTGCTAAACGGGAGAATAAACTTATCAGGAAACCACATGATACGAACACATAAATATTTAATCTGCATTAAAACTTAGCAAACTGATAAAAACAAAAGCAAGAACCTTGAACGTTTTTAAAGTTATAAATATGATATAATTTAAACTTAAAAGCTGAAAATGATAATAAATATGGCAGTCTTAACTCTTAAATATAAATTTGAGTTTTTAACGAAGTGATTGAATTGACACAGAGAAGCGGTAACCGATATGGACGGGCATGTGCTCTGTTATCCACGTTGTCGTAAAACACCCTTCACATAGTCGTAATTATTTTTTTTGTTGTATTTTTATTAAACATATTTGTTTATTCTCGTCACCAACCAAATACTTGTGTTTAATTATTATCAGATTGCTACAATTTTTTCCCGCATTGGATACTGATTCATCAGCTCCGTTCCTCTCCACATTTGATTGCATGAACTACTTGAAAAATTATCTTGTTTTATTTTTCCATTTTGTTGTTCGAGTATTTAATTTAGTAGCATTTTTTACTAACAATAAAATTAAATTTTATATGTTCTAGCCGCTGATATCAGAAATTTTAACTACATTCATATGCAGTAGAGAGCTGCATGAATGGTAAAAACCATGCTTATAATGAGACTAGTCCATACATGCATGCATAGAGTACTCCACAAAGGACTAGGACTAGTCCCAAATGTATGGAGAAAACATGGTCTAGTTAACATTACAATGTCCTAGGGCTGGAACATATAACCCATCGGACTAACCTAAAAACTACGCAATGTAACAACTCCATGAAGCATCTCAGAGAGTAATTCTACTGCGACGGAATAATCGTAAATACGAAGAAAAGCACGAACCCTTGTCGTATAGCAAGAAACTGCTCTTTTCAATGACATGATCCACCACTGCATTACATAGAACAATGTTTGTAACCAACCCATTTCAGCTAAAATGCACCACATAGTTCAATATTATTTGCTGGGTATCAGTATAATTGTGCATTCATACTTTGTATGCATTATGACTGTTGACTCAATAGCAAATAGCATTTTCAACCACTGTGTGCGTGTATCTAAGTCATTGTATTCGTTCATTCATTGTTCGGCCATTCAGTTTATTGTTGTTTGCTAAAATTGGAGTCACAACAATCAATCAGTGAATACCACACACGACACAGTGAATGATGCTGTCTTTTAATTATTTTTTTTATACCAGCTTAAACTTAGTGATCAGTGTTGCCGTTTCGGCACTGTGATAAGAAAATACCTCATTGATTTTTTCCGCTTTTTTAAATTAATTTAATTTTCATAAAAAAGCAGTAAAGCAGTAAAGCAGTTTTATTAGTACTGTTCTTGCATTTATATATATTGCATTATTCATTTTTGATAAATTTTTCTTTTATTTCCATACAACTATATACGAGGTTTGTTCAAAAGAAAAGGTGAATTTTGTTTTCTTCGATTACAATGGCGTGGTGCATCATGGGTTCATGCCAACAGGTCGTACGCTTAATAAGGAATAATACAAGGAAATTACGCAACGTTTGCGTGAAGCAATACGGCTCAAACAATCGAAATTGTGGGAAAAAAATTATGGATTCTGCATCACGATAATGCACCAGCTCACACATCAATGCCTGTTCCTGATTTTTTTTGTCAAAAACAACGTCTTAATCATTCCTCAACCACATTATTCACCAGATTTGGCTCAATGCAACTTTTTTCTATTCCAAAAACTAAAGAGACTAAAGAAAGGAAAGCGTTTTGCCACAATTGAGATAAAGTCAAAAACGAAGAACAAGCTGAAGGCTATACCGAAAAGCGCATTTCAGAATTGCTTCGAAGATTGGAAGAAGCGTCGGCATAAGTGCACTATATCTGAGGGGGATTACATTGAATGGGATTGAATTGATGAATAAATAATTACTTTTCAAAAAAATTCAAAATTCATCTTTTCTCTTGAACGGACCTCGTGCATATTATGATTTTTTTTTATCATGGACCAATACTCTGGGGATGACTCCTACACATGCGGTGCATTGTGCTGGAACTAGAGGAAAGTTTTTACCAGTGACTATACCTTCGTCATTTATTTAAATTTTACTAATATTGCAATAACTTGGAATTAAAATTTCCAATAAATTGCATTATCTACAAATATTTATTTAGTATGTTTGTTGTATGGTTTAGGTAGTGTCCATATGAGCATTTCATTCGTGCTGATATTAAATTACCAGATTTTTTTAAAAACCTAAAAATTTTCCAAATATACATATGCAAGTATATATATATATATATAAGAGAGCTTCGAACCAGAACAGAACCGAAAACTGGAAAACAGCGGAATTTATACACAAAGCGTAACCGTAATCAAACCTAAATATTTTAAATACAAAAAACCGCAACCTTAACCGGAATGAACTTTCATCTCGGTTTAATTTTGTTTCTTTAACAAAAAAAAAAAAAATTTTAAAAATTATATTTTATATGGTTTATCTGGTGTATGTATACATTTCATTTGGTGCTAATATCAAAATCGTCAGTAGACCTTTAATCAAATTCTTAAAACAGCTATGAAATTCCATATGTTTGTACAAGAACACCCAAAACAAATCAAAAAGCTTCTTTAAAAATTTTCATTATACAACAAATATTTTATTCGATTTAATTTTTCTAAACCTTTTTTACAATTAGTCAACCATTAATTGACAATGATTGAGTTAGTCTGAAATTGAGAAATGTCAAATGAAATGCAGAAAAAAAACTTAACGTTTAGGTGTGGTTCACATTCAATCAGACCTTAAATCGCATTCTTGAAAAAATCTAAAAAATTCCATATAAGAACAACAAAAAATACAAACAAATTAAGTTTTTGGCAGTCTTTTGTATAAACATATGGATAGTCCCCGTCCATATTGTGAAACATTTGCTGCAAAACTTTTGAGTTTGTAGACGAGAAGGGGAAGAGGAGTGGAAGTATGTACGCTGTTTCATGTACATGCAGCTTTTGTTGAATTTCTTATTTGCATCTTTTGAGATGAGGTGTATTTGACGTTTCATTTTATTTCTTTTCGTTTTGTATACTGTTAACATCATCATAATAATAGCTGCCTGTTTTATTGTTAATTTTTTGTGAAATATAATCAAAAATTTAAAAAAAAAATATAAAATTATATAAAAATTATTATATAATTTTTCTTCTTAGCGTCCATTTTGCTTCAAATTATACCTTGTGCTTCAAATGTGTATCCAAAAAAAAATATTCACACCTTCTATCACAGGGTAGTTCTTTTATATTTACATTCGGTATTGAGAAATGTCAAAAAAAATTAAAGAAAGAAGATAGAAGGGAGGAATAAAAAATACTAAACATGAAGCAAAAGTTTCATGTATGGACACTGCTGAAGCTTCAAAAGAGAATTCAAAAAAGTTTTGCAGCAAATGTTTCACAATATGGACGGGGACATATGCTAGTCAGAAAAAACTTTAAACCGGTTTCGTACCGAAAAAAAATGGAAACCGAAACGTAACCCGAATTGATAAAAGTTTACGAACGAAACCGAAAACCAGAACAAATTAAATTGCGGTTCGAAACTCTGGTATATATGTACATTAGATATGCCATGCAACAAATATAAACAAATTATCGTAATTCTTTTTGACTCCTGTTAAATAGATAAAAATAATTAGAAAATATGTCACAAATTTTTGCATTATTAAATTGAAAAAGAAAAACAAATCGGCATCACTGATATTCAAATTGTGTTTGCTTTGTTCAAAACGCAATATAAATATGAACTCAGTTGATTTCAACGAATCCGTGTTTTTATTTTGTTGTGCTGCTTAGTCCCCGTCCATACTGTGAAGCATATGCTGCAAAACTTTTGAGTTTGTCGATGAGAAGGAGAAGAGGAGTGGAAGTATGTACGCTGTTTCATGTACATGCAGTTTTTGTTGAATTTCTTATTTGCATCTTTTGACATGAGGTGTATTTGACGTTTCATTTTATTTCTTTTCGTTTGGTATACTGTTAACATCTATCATAATAATAGCTACCCTGTTTTATTGTTAATTTTTTGTGAAATATAATCAAAAAATTTAAAAAAAAAATATAAAATTATATAAAAATTATTATATAATTTTTCTTCTTAGCGTCCATTTTGCTTCAAATTATACCTTGTGCTTCAAATGTCTATCCAAAAAAAAAATATTCACACCTTCTATCACAGGGTAGTTATTTTATATTTACTTTCGGTATTGAGAAATGTCAAAAAAAATTAAAAAAAGATGATAGAAGGGAGGAATAAAAAATACTAAACATGAAGCAAAAGATTCATGTATGGACACTGCTGCAGTTTCAAAAGAGAATTCAAAAAACTTTTGCAGCATATGCTTCACAGTATGGACGGGGACTTATTGCGCAGTGATCACTGAATCCATGTTTACGTGATAGCCACATGATTTATGTGTATAAATCAGTTGTGTTATTAAACTTTTGATATTGTGAGAGTTGTGTTTGGTTAGACCAGTGTTAGACCTGGAACAGAATAAATAAGTTATAGTAGTAGCGCAAGCTGACGACGTAACTAGTAGCGCAGCAAGAACAAAAGTGAATAGAATACTGAAGTTTCCTACATGGTTACCAAATGAATTTTTGACCACAATACATTAAATAGTATAATAAATGCATTTCAATCAAACTATTCTATACTTATGAAAATTTATTACTGTCAACCAACTGACAAAGTACTGTAGTGCTACAAAGTTTAAGAGTTCAAAACTTGCGCTTCAATATCTACTGCAAGTGGGAAGTATTATTTTTATAAGTACCCACATGTAACGAGTGTCAGATAAAAGAGATTTCTGAGAAAACAATCGAATATAAAACGAAAGTGCTATAATCACAAAATGTTAGAAAAGATAACATCGCTTATAACGCTAGCCGGTCTGATAATAAAATATAATGAAAAAAATATGGGAATCGGTTGATCTTGCGAGCCATCTCTGAAACTTCCCACTCAGTTTAACTAGAAAATAGATTTGACAAGAAATTACGGAGTAATTAAAAACAGGAAATCTCTCGAACCACTTTACAGTTTTTTGTCAAAATTACCGCATGCCATATATTTTTTAAGTGCTTAAAACCCGATTTGACGAATACTTTTCAAGCTTCTTTTTCCAAATTTTTCGTCAACGATACGTATCGAACGAATCACCCGATTTTAGTGAAATTAGCTGCTATCGACGCCTCTTTCTGAGGTTAAGATCTGATTAGATTTTGAACTTCATCGGATGGTCGGTCATTTGAAATTTAAAACGAAAAAGCAAGCACGAGTTATTTGAATCTTGTAATAGCTCCCTTAATATGGAAGGGCCGTAACTATTAATTTACTTTACAGGAATAGGGACATTGTAATGAAAATTAAAGTATTGTAGGTGCTATTATTATTCAAAGTCAGTTTCTTATTAAATTCTCTAAGCAATTCAGCGTTGGAACACACCTACTTTTTTCAATCAATTTAGTTTTTTTAAGTGTTATCCATATGATAATATAGAAAAAACCCAATTAAAAAATTAGTTAGGGCCTTTCAATATTAAAGTAAAAATATGTATGTATGTATGTGCTAGCTTTTGTGTGACGCGGTGAAGAGCATTCTTCATATTGCTATGTGGGGTACGTAGAAAATCATCGATTCGCTAATGGCTCGATTGTGGATTGAAACCGAAGTGTTTTGTCTAAAAATGGTAATGCAGGTCGAAACTGCACTAACTCCAGTTACCAAATATTCAGTGCTTTTTGGCAACCACAAATTTGTGGTTGTCCCCTTGGCAACCCAACTGAAGATTGTTCTTAATTCAGAATCGACCCATAAAGCCCTTATGACACCTTATTTCTTCTGCATTGTTAAAATTTTGGAGAAGAGCGCAAATATATTGTAATCGGAAAACTAATGAAGTGCAAAGAGTACAACTATATTAAGATAAATGCAAAAACCTCTAATCGTCCACTAGTGTTATCGATAAAAAATGAGTAACTGTCAAAAAAATGTAAAAAAGTTTCAACTTAAATTGACGGTTCGAACTTAATATCTTATATATGTTGACAACTTAGCGATTTATACACATTGTCATCGACTTTTAGCTTAGATTTTGACCGTATATTTTTCTTTAGCGTGTTTTTTATATTAAAATAAGGAGGAAACATTTAAAAAGTGCAATTATTATATTGTATTTGTTTCTTTCTGCCTTTGCTGTTCCTTTCTATCAATTTTATATTAATTAATCAAAAATAAATGTACTGTCATGTGGTTAAGATCAGAAAAAAGAGTTTGACATGTTGCCGTCCGAACAACAGTTTTAATTGAAATTTTCATCAATTCCAATATTTTGGCTCAATATGACGATGTTTTAACCATTAACAACCTAAGCTAAATTACGACGCAAAGCGTTGCCTAACTGTCAAAATTTCTCATGCGCATACAAAATGTATGAAACCACCAAAAATAATGCGGCGTCAACGCTTTGCAATTGGAAAATTCAATTTGACAGCGCGTTATGGAGTAAAGTTGGCTGCAAAAAAATGAAATTGTTGAAAAGTAATGACAATTTAGTTATTTTCTGGTCAATTTAGTGATTTATCTCTATTTCTTATTTTTATTTAGAGTTTTTTATTAATCAAAGTGAGTAAACAGTACTGTTTCTGGCGCAACGTTAACGCTCTAATTTAGGTTACTCATTTCAGCATTTCATTTCGAGCTATGAAAACTCTACCGTAAAAATATTTCCGAAATATTGAAAAAATTCCATTTAAATTTTCTTAGTTTTCTATAACTGGAAAGTAAATGCATTTTTCTTCTAAATGGAAAGTGTATTTCATTCTTGAGATACATTCTATAAAAAGAATCCAGCAGTCATTTTGTTTACGACATCTTTCTTATATTTTGTAAATACATACGTACATTATTATTATTACTACAATTGTAGAGTTTGCTTAAAGCTTAATATGCCATACATGTGTACAAATCCACATGATTACGTATGTACATAATTATGTTCATATGTACACAACTTATTGTTGCTTGTTAGCCTGCTCAGAGTTTATTATCAAAAATAATTACCAACAAATAATTGTCTCTTTATACTTATACGGCTGTGTATACAGTGTTGCCATAGTTAAAGAATTATTGTGAAGTACTTAAATAGGTATGTACATACATGCATATGTATGTATGTATGTGTACACGAGTAGATATTTTATTTTAAGCTAATCTTGTTAATTACTAATTTTAAAAATTTATTTGTATATTATCTAGTACTGGGCATATATAAACACATGCATGTGTATGGATATCAGTAAATTTATAAGGTGGGCAGATAAAAAAAATATTAATAACAAGGGTGTTGAGATGTAAAATTGAATGTGGCTTTATTATGATGGTATATTTTTACCATTCTGTAATAATAAACGTCATTATTCGAATGAAAAGAAAAAAAAATAGTTTTTCCAAATTGGTTGTGGTTACTCTAGTAACGGTGACGTTAATTTATTAATCGTTTCGAGAGAAATAAAATAGCATGTTGTCGAAATGCTGTAAACCAAACCGCCGGTCTTCGTGAATATATTAATGATTTTAGTTAAACTCTCAAATACTTCGAACTCCCAACAAAGCGGTTAAAAATTCATAATTTTTGATTGCTTTGGAATTTTCTTCTTCTTCCTCAACACTACCCACCATGACTTTTATGTTTTCTCCACTTAGCACGGCGTCCGTACGACCGGCGTCTTACTTCACGGCGAAATTAACATCGCTTCTTGATAATATTTATTATTAATTTCCAGACGTTCGTCAAGGTCAGGATGCATGATGAAATGCAAAGTTTATTAATAAATACATTGACAGCTAAATGTCATTGGTAACTCTGACAGCTACTAAAATACAATAATTGATATCTTATCTCACGAGTTCATTTCTAACCTATATATTAGTTAGATGATTCAGTAAAGCAACACGTATGTGTTGCGAAGGTTCAAATGAAAGGCATGTAAAGCAAGGAAGTAATAGCATTGTTCTCCTTCCTCTATACAAAATTCTCAGCGTTCAATTTTGACGTTTTTTTTCTTATCTGGCAGCTTATTGTCTTTGTTATGTTTATCACGGACTGTTTTGATGAGCTTAAACATATCGTAGATATCATCTAGAAAGGCCCTAACTCGAATATTTTCGAAATTAATTTTTTTATTAATTCGTACTTATTTCACACAAATACAGGAACATTTGATGAAATAGTCTCAAAAATAACGATATTACAAACATTTACATTTTGATAATTGCATTGCAATAATAACAGTTCGATTATGTTTTCTTCTTCTTTTGGAACAGTTACAAGTATGTGAGTTAGACTGAGTTCAGACGAGGAAACATTTGGAAGAGAAACATTTAATTTGTAGGCATATTACGGATGACGAAGAGAGTGTAGTTTTAGTGTTATGTACTCGGCGACACGGTTTGTTCTCATTTTCCTTGCTTACAAAAATAATAATAACAAGGATCAATATTTTCTTTATTTTTTTTTCTTGGACCGACATTCAGGGGATGACCCCTACACATGCGGTGCATTGTGCCGGAACTAGAAAATAAGGTTTTGAGAGAAAGGGTAGAGGGAGTAGTGTTTATTGACATTCGATTTGAATTTTCCCACGTCAAAAGTGACGGGAAAGACCTCGGCGGGTAGTCTGTTCCACATACGTGCTGTTCGGACAAAAATCGAATTTTTTCGACCACAAAATTAACAATAATAATGGATTGTGTCCGGAAACATTTTCGTTTGTGTGACCGCGAATGAAAAACAAAAGAGAATTCCAAATGTTTTTCTTCCCAATGTTTTCTCGAGTAAACTCAAACTTATAGCCTTTCAGCATGAGACGAACGATATATGTATGGCTGTATATGAGAATGTGCATTTGCAAAAAAATGTGTTTGTATGTGTGCGTTACGTTACGTTTTGCTTTTTTTATATTTTAAATATGATAAACACGACAGTTAGTATGTGTTCATTTTAGTGTCTACTTCCTTCGCGTATACACTTGTATCGTGTCGTGAGTTTGTTTTCTTCTTTTGTTTTAGATAATTTTTTTTTTCATTATATTTGAATTCTTGAGTTGGGCGAAATTGACTGTGAAAAGACAAGTACGAGAGTATTTTCAGTTGCAAATTTGTGGTCATTGGTGGCGGCGATAAATAACGCGAATTGTATCTCACTCTTTTGTTTTTGGTTTGATCAAGTGACGTGTTTTTTATACTTTCGTTCAGTTTGTGTTCGGTTAGTTTTTCGCCGTTTAAACTAGACACAGAAAATAAAGAAATACATATGCAACAGATATTTATTTGTATATCTATACACATTTGTATATTAATCCATACATATTAAATATTCTGAATTTTGCTTCAATATTGTTCAAGTGAAAATTTTAAATTTGTGTTCGAAAATATCACCAGTGTCGTGTTCAATATCGTTTGATTTTTTTTTATTTTTTATTAATCGTACATGTATTTTTGGTTTTTGCGAACCAAGTGTAAAAGAAAAGCCACAAGTTTTTTTTTTTAATTTTTTGTTAATTGCTAAATAAAAAAAAGAAAAGAATTTGAAAAACTACGTCAATAGTCATGTCTGGTTTGGACCAGACAAATTATATTTTGTTGCCTGTTTTTTTAACACTCTTACGTTATATTAGAAATTTACGTCCTCTGGGTCTATTAAATTTTTGACTGAAATTTGTTGTAGTGTGTTTTTATTATTTTAATAAAAGTATGTACTTGCGTACATACTTCGTATACATACTATGTATACAGTTTGGTTTTTAAGTGTTAAAATTTTGGTATTATTCTACAGTTTAAATGGCTTATTTAATAGATAAATTTCGTGCTTTAATGTTAATTAATTTTAAGTAACCTTAATTTTATATTAAAATTTTTTCCAAATAATTGCAAAAAAAAATTAATTTTTGGTTAATTTTTATTCTGTATGCAGCTCTCGTTAATTTAAGACGACGACGACGGTTTCGCGCAGATGAGGACGGCGATAATTTACAAAACAATATACATATTACATATAAAATAATATTTAACAAAAAGCCATTCAATATTAAAATAATAAATATAAATTTTAATTACAAAAAAAGCTTAAAACAAAATATATAATCCTATGTAATATAATAGATAATCATAATCATAACTTAAAGCTGAGGAGTTAATTTACTCTTTAATAATCAATAATCAAGCCTAATAATAATTGATATCTTTAAAGAACAAAAATAATCGTTTAAAATTTTAAGGCTTCTATACCACAGAAATTCAATACTACAAGGAATCAAGCAGTAAATCCCAAGGATATAACCTTTGTAACAACAGGAATTAAGCAAACGATTTTAAAAGAAAACCACTTTCCATCATATAATTCAAATTTATATTTGAAACATAAGCTTAAAAGTACAAACCACGGATCAATACCAAAGATGGAGGCAAAATTCTTTGCAGGCATATTTTCATTCCTCTCGATATTTTTAGCGATTTATGCTCAATCAACCGGTAAGTGATATTTATATATTTATATTGTATCTCTCCACTATACTTTGATTAATTCCAATTAGTGTAAATAATTAAAAAAGGTGAAAAAGTTCAAATTATATTATTATTATTTTATGTTTATTTAATATACACATTTTTCTAAGTGCATATACTTTTATATATTTTTAAAAAGCCTAATATTTATAAATAAGTTTCCCTTATCTCAATAATACAATGAAAATAACAATCATTGTATATATACATATATATTTTTTTAATAATTTCAAACCACACTGTACTTGTCAAAATTAATATGTACTTATATTTTCACATTTTCTATATTGTTGTGTTTCTTTAATTGTTGTGTCTATATTCCTTTCAGTTTGACACTGTTTCAAGGTACCCTTTGAGACCATTAAACTAGTTTAGTGCTGTGCTGTCACAAAGGCATGCCTATCAAAGCAGTATGCTAAATATATAAATTCTTAATAACTAGAAATATTTAGTTAATTCAAGTTAAAGGATGGTGAATTAAAAAGAAAATAGAATATGCACAAGAAAAAGCATCAAAATTATTATCATAAGTTTTTTTTGCAATGACAAATTCTGATAAACAATTGCTATTTACAATTTTTATTTCTCTAAATACATATGTCTGCATGTATGTACGAATGCACACACAACATATTGATTTTCATGTACATGTGTACGTGTATGTATACATACATTCATAATCTTATGTCATTCATCCAAAATGACAACATAATCGTTGTTGCAACTGTTTTTGCTAAACGAATGATTTAATTCTTCGATATTCTGCTTTATGACCTTTTATTTTCGTTACTTTAATTGCAAAAAACTACAGAAATGGCACATATGTTTGTAGTTTAAACATCGTTCGACGCTGTTCTAGTCTTCCTTCATCGGTATTTGAGCAATAAAACGTCGGCCAAGTAAAATAATAAACAAAATGGCTCTCTTTTAGCTTAAAAATTAATGCAGCAACAGTACAGCCGAGTCTAAGTGGACGTATAAAACTATAAAAACTTATTCTGGGCGGAAATTAAGATATTCCTTTTCATGCATCCATACATACTACATATGCATATGCATACATACATATGTACGTACATACGTATGAGTTTATCATTCCGTTTGCTCAGTAACCATTTCCAAATTTTCACCATCAACATAGTATGTAGTAACTATTAAGTGAAGTTTTAATCTGGTTATTGTTCTTTTTCTACATTTTTTACAACCATCCATAGATATATGTGTGCATGTATGTATGTGTATATAGTAAGAATACATTTCCATGGTTGGTATCTTTAAATTTTCATTTTGACTTGAAAAAAATTTTTAACGTAATCCTCGGTTCTTACCCACCATTACATTACTTTTCCTATCAATTAAATATCACGTGTTTCTACAGTAATGTTGGCTAATATTGTGAGGGTCTGAATTGCTTGCATATGCATTTGTGTAATTGCATATGTGTGTACAGGAATCCCTCGATTTACGTAGGGCACTGACGTCATACATATATGAGCATTCTTTAAGAAACTCTTTTAATATTCAAATAAAAATTGCAAATAGTCACTGGTCACTGAACAATACCGGCTTCAGCTGATAGCAATTCACAATCACATCAGAACGCCCTCCTTCGTCGGTATTGTGTAGCACCGGCGAAGGGAAATAATAATAAAAATGGCTACTAAACCGAAGCTTCAGCACTGCTACGAGTGCTGGTCCTAGATAAAAAAAAAAAAAAAAAAAAAATCTGCTAGTGTCATATGAAAAGTTAAAAATGTATACATACCATGTAGAAAAAAAACAATAGTAAAGCTACTGACTTGTTATCAGTACAAGTGGCTTGTTAACCCCAGGCAATGCAATTTACTATATGCCTTTATTATAATTCACAACTCAAATAAGAGGGTGGCGATGGCACGATGGTTAGTAGTCTGCACGTTGACTACAAAACCAATAACAGACCTGGGTTCAACCCCAGTTTCAGACTAAAATTATTTAAAAAAAAAAAAGTTGAGTTGGCTATGTTACAACTCAACTAATTTTTTGCATTATGATACACAACTAATTTCAGTTGTCTTCGTTGAGTTGTTACTGGTATTAAGATTTACATGATAAAAGCTTAACGAAGACAACTAAAATTGGTTGTTGACTATAATACAAAAAATTAGTTGAGTTGAGTTGTGAGGCAATAGGCATTTAACATGTGCGTGTCATTGAAAATCTGCTGCTGATGTTGGTCCTTTGTAGTCAATATTGTGGGAAACTGAGAGCAAGCGCATCTAGTTTCACCACAACAAAATGAGACAATAAAAACATCGTTTTTCAGTTTTTCTCATCAAAAACAAACTAAAAAAAGTAGACGATTGCTTGACAATGTCATCAAAGAGTCAACAAAACGAACGACAAATATGTTCACTTGGAGACACTTGGTCCCAGACTTCCTACGTATGTACATACATATGTGTTCGCGTTGTTAAGAATATAAATTTTTAATATTCGTGAATACGAATACGGATATTAGCGCCAATATTCGCTGAATACGAACATCCAATCTTAAGTTTGACGCCACTCGGTATTTCAAATTTTATTGGAAAATTCTCCCCTTGAGTCTCTCTATGACTAAAGTCATAAAAACATTTCGCATTGTTTCTGATGCGTGTCAGTGTGTCCTTGTGTCAGTTGTTGTTGGATGTTTTCAGTGGCGAAGGCATAGTCACTGGTCACTCAACACTACGGGCTTCAGCTGATACGAATCCGCAGGCACATCAGCGCTCCCTCCTTCGTATTGTGTAACCCCAGCTCTAAAATTTAATACGTCTCCTTGACATCTGAGGCGCTGGATCGCTGCTATAAACAAAAAACGTGCAAAAGCAGGGATGTAAGATAGTGAAGCTTCTCCTCCTGTTATCTCTCTTAATATTCCTTTCCTCTAGTTCCAGCATAATGCATCGCATGTGTTCATCCTCTGAGTGCTGGTCCAAGATAAAAAAAACTTTTCCCAAATTTCTGTTGTAAAAGCCAGCACTAGGAACGGTTCTTACAGACCCATGTTGGCGAAATATTGCATCCATATGGTATATTGTTGACGCTATGGGTGCATTCCACATATTAGAATGATGACGATATGCACCCTATGTGGACACAATAATGGATTACTGGTTTGATCAATAAAGTTCGATTGTGTAGCAGTTATTTTTTTTTTTTTTTCACAAAATATTGAAAAAAAACTAAAACAAAATAATTGGAAAAGTTATAAAGAATTCAAACCATATTTCGTTGGTCTCAAGTGGAACGGCCCTAACTCAAATAATTGTAACTTTAAATGAGAACATAACATAATTGGAGAACATAATAGAAACTGTTTTAGTACAATGCAATTTTGAAAATGCAAGTACTTGTAAAATTTTTAGTTTTGAGACTATTACATTAACTTTGTGTGACGGGGTGTATATGTGTGAAATGTATTGGAATCACTGAAGAACTCAATTTTGCAAAAAAATACGACTTAGGGCCTTCCTACTTGACACCATCGATATGCAGCTCATTCTGCGCTATCTTGTACATACATACATCGTATACCTTATTTGTTTATATATTTTTTATCCAACTTACCACAGTATTAAAAGCCAATATTTTAACCACAATGCAACAATAATCTACTATATAAATCTATAAAAAAAACATCTGCACATTTGTATATGTTTGCATGCACATAAAAAGGCAAGAAAGTGCAACACCGAATTTTTGTGTAATTTTTATTATCATGTGTAGAGCGTGATAAATTTTGTATGTGAATAGTGTCATATAAAGTTAATTAAAAACAGATAATGAAAAATAAAGAATTTTTTATTCTATTTCGAAGGAACTTTTATGATAAATGACACCACGACTAGATGTTTCATAGACCTATACTTGTGTGTCGTAAATACACAAGGACAGCAATTTAACCGGTAATCGCAGAATTAACCATATGCAAATTAATACGCTGTCGTTAGCAAGAAACTAAACTATGGAGCTATCTGGACATGCACAGTAAACGATTAATTTACTCTTTTAATTTTATTAATCTGGTGTAATATCATTTAAATTGGTTAAATAATTTTTAACTATAAAATTCGGTGCTGGTATAAAAAAAACCTAAAAAATAAAATTCGGTAACAACGGATTTGACAAGCTAAAATATGTTGCGAAAATTTTAACTAGTGCATGCTACTAGACAGCTTCTCAATGTTTTTTTTCTTGTAGCAGTGGTCAGGGGCCCATACTTATGCAATGAATGCATCGTAACTAGTTGGCCACCGTTTTCAGCTTCACAATTAAGGGCTCGTTGTATAGCATTTTCCATAACATCTTTCAAAATATGTGTCTGTAGCGCTTGAATTTCTGCAACAATGTTGGCCTTGAGTTCAAGGATTATCTCGGGCTTTTTGAGATATACTAGCTTCCTCAAATAACTCCAAAGAAAATACTCTGTAATTCGAAACGAAAAGAAAAGAAATTTATTCGAAATTGTATTTACATTGGTATACGATAACGTTTTCTTTCGATTCGAATTACAGTAACTCCCCTGGTGCTGATTTTCAATAAAGTTGATTTCATTTCTAGCCAACAGTTGAAATTTAACTGAACGATTTAGACGGTGCCGATAGTTTGCGGGTTATCATTCTTGCACTAATTGCACCTTACGTGGTAATAACGGCTAATCTTTTATTAAAATGCGCCGTAGTGACGTACGAACCATTAATAGCTGAGCAGAACGCCTTCGGGTAGATGTTGCTGATATTTCGTTAATACGTTCAATATTCTTCAGGGTCTACCGGTTCGAGGTAAAACTCTTATAGCGCTATATTGCTGCTGGCGGTGAACTAATGGTGTTTTCACACTGACTGGTTTTAAAGCAAAAGTTGGTTTTACGTTAAAAACAACCATTAAAACCTGGTTTTACCATATAAAAATATTTTCTTAAAGCAAACTTAAAACCTTTTTTGAATTGGTTTTGAGTTGATCTAATGAAATACAGCCTTGATTATTATGTACTGAAGGCACGTTAAAAAATTAAAAACAGCTGGGAATTTAAATGGCGCTCAACGAAATAGAAAAAAATTAAGAAAAATATTTATTAAATAAAGTCACTACAATGATTTAAAACAATGGACGCAAATACTCAATACTCAACTACAATAATTTAAAACAATGGACGCAGCAGCAACAACAATGAAAAAGTGCAAAAGAAAAAGGAGCTATTGGGTAGAGCATAACGAAAAGACTTTCATGGAGTTGTGGAAGGATAAGATAAATTAAAATTTCTTACGCAAACTGTGCGTTAAAATCTGATTCAATTATACTTATAGTGAGCACTATAAATCGGCTTTTTGTGGTTTTAACGTTAAAATCAGATTTTTTCATGTGAAAACACTATAAGCATCGAATCAATGCTTTAGCGGGCAAAATTCTGACGTTAAAATGTCGACGATATGTTCTTTATGTTAAAATAATTCATCGCTGATTTAAATAAAATTCTATAATTTTGCTTCTTTGTTCAGTTGTGAAACACTCAAAAATATAAACCCACAAAAAATTAATTTTTAAACCCTATCATGGCTTGTGGTCCACCCCTGTAGAAAGTGGATCGACACAAAGCAGGTTTAAATCAAAAAGTTTCAAGATTCTCTAATGTTTAAAGAAGTATATTTGAAAATTTTATTTAATGAGGGTGGCGATGGCACGATGTTTAGTAGTCTGCACGTTGACTACAAAACCAAAAACAGACATGGGTTCAACCCCAGTTTCAGACTAAAATTATTTAAAAAAAAAACAACTCGCATTTTTCTGATGTGCATTAGTGTGTCTTTGTGTGTCAGTTGTTGTCGGAAGGTTTCAGTGTCGAAGGCATAGTCACTGGTCACTGAACAATACCGGCTTCAGCTGATAGCAATCCACAATCGCATCAGAACGCCCTCCTTCGTCGGTATTGTGTAGCACCGGCGAAGTAAAACAATAATCAAAATGGCTACTGAACCGAAGCTTCAGCACTGCTAAAAGTATAAACAAAGAACGTGCGAAAGCAGAGCTGCAAAAATAAGTAAGCTTCACCTCCTGTCGTTTATCCTACTTACCTTTCCTAAAGTTCCAGCACAATGCTTCGCATGTTTAGGAGTCATCTCCTGAGTGCTGGTCCTAGATAAAAAAAAAAAATTATTTAGCGTGATATAATTTCCATTTATAAAATGTTTTTGTCGATCTTCGATAATTAGCTAATTAGCACTTTTTATTGCAACATTTAAGAATTCCTTGAACTTTTTTTGCATTTTCATTTTAATATGTACATACATACTACGAGTATGTATGTTTGTACCTCCTTTCCAGTGTTGCCTAATTTTTTGTTTTTTTTTATCTTCATATCGACCAAACAAATCCTATTTTTCTGTTCACAAATTTTTTTTCTTTGAAATAAATATTCTTTTTGATATCTAATTTAGGTAAAATATTTATGTGCATACATTCCATTTGTAACATTATACATTTCGTTACTTCAGGTGTAAAGGAGCCAAGTCCACATTTTTTGAAAATTAAGGTTTTGATCCAGGGCTATAGAGTAAACAAAAATACATCGTTTGCAAAAAAAATAGTTCCCAATATCTGTTTACTAGTTGTTGTTTTTTTTTTTTTAATATTTCGCTACCAAATAGGTAGCATCGTCAGGAAATAATAATTTGTATTCAATACAATATTATTTATTATACAAATTTTTTAGAATACAAATTGTTATTTCCTGACGATGCTACCTATTTGGTAGCGAAATATTGAAAATAAATAATTGTTAAAAATTTTCATAAAAAAGACTATCGCTCAAAAATAAATTTAATTAAATAATTTAATAATTATAATAATTTATTATAATAATAATATAAATCCAAAATAATTTGCTTTTTGTAATAATTATTTTAAATTTAACTAACATTACACTAATTTAACACATTCTTTTTAGGTTATGTTATATTTAACAAAACACATGTATAAAAAAAAATTAGAGTTCCGCTGCAAAGCAAATTGACGAATTTGTCTTGCGACAACCTTGTATTTATAAACCTTGCACCCAATAAATTGTATTTCTTAAATTTGAAGTGATGCAATTCTCGCCATTCCCTATTAATTTGCTGATTATTATTCGGATCCTGGATATTCGACAGTAATTTGCCTGAATTGGAAATACTTTTCTTATCAGCAGGTTTATTGAACAGGAACTTCAACTAATAGTCTAAAAGTGTTAAATATCTGATTTTTAAAAAGCTTGTAAGCTTTTTGACATCTCACGAAAACTTCGAAAATAAGATAAATCTTCACATATGGCGGTGTTCTTTCGCCCTTCTTGTTGTTTTCACTTCATTGAGACAATACACATTAAACGAATATTCTATAAAGCAAAATTACACAAATCAATTGAACAAACCCTGTTATGCAAAATAAACTGAAAAAAAGTAACGAAAATATTTGTTTGCAATAGATTTATTGGGAAAGTATTTTCTTATTTCCTTGTGTTTTAACTTTATTCTATAAATATTTTCTTTTATAAAGTTTTTCTCTATAGCATCTGTCTAAATGCAATAACTGACATCACAGCGTGGACGGATCCGCAGAGGGAAGGAGAGCCTTTAAATGAACTGAGGTCATGTTGTTTCTAATCAAACAACACCATCGCTTTTGTTCGCCCTACTAACGACAACATCACCAACCACCAGCCCAGGTGTATGCAAATACAAAAGAAATAACAAACAGCGGGGTCTACGTTCTTAATTCAACAGGTTTTTCTTTTTTTTCACAATTTTAATATAAAAGGAAAAAAGTGCATTGTTTCAAAAGTAACAATTGTTGCCAGCATATAACAAGAAAAAAAATAAACGAATTAGTTCTGTAGTGAAAGTTTTCACATTTACAAAGTTTTGCTAATAAAAATTTTAATTTTAGCAATCTAATAAGATTTCAAGAATGTCTAAAACATATAAATTTATATCACGTTACAAGGCAAACTTCTAACATTATGTCATTACCTTGTATCATTAATGTGCCACGATGCAATCATTTTTGTATAATGGCAGTCTCCAGGTTGTGGTTTCAATTTACACCAAGTAGTCTATGCGTATATAACATGTAAATATACTATGTTTATTCAAAAGGAAATTGACCTTTCGAACTTAAAATCTTTTATATGTTGACAACTTAGCGATTTATGCACAATGTGTTGCGATTTTTAGCTAAATTTTGACCGTATATTTTTCTTTAGCCTTTTTTTAAATTAAAATAAGGAGGTAACATTTAAAAAATGTAAATATTATATTGTATTTGTTTCTTTCTGGGCTTGCTGTCCCTTTCTATCAATTTTATATTAATTAATGAAAAATAAATGTAGTGTCATACGGGCTTAACTAATTTTTTTTATTAGTCCTACGGAGCTATGAAATGTTGCTTATCGTGATATATATACATATGTATAAACAAACATAAACGAATTTTTTAGAATACAATCACTTTTATTTTAATTGTCTGTATATTCTTCTTCTTCATAACTTCCTGAGAATATCAGTTGTTGATTATTATTATTATTATTGGGCCAGGAAGCACCACGACCAAGAAGATCTATTGTACAAAGTCCCTCAAATTAGACTACCCATCCTAAGACTTATAAGCAATCCAAGCACTATTTGGGGCCTGGTATTCCACAAGTTGTGTGTAGGCACCGCAGTTCCACCCAGATAATGAAACCTCTGTCTGCCGCGTTCAGGACAGTCGCAAACAACGTGTTCAGAACTTCCAGTGTCACTTTCAGTTATTGATATTTCGGAAGTTGTTTAAAAATAGGTCCTAAGGAATGACTTCTAATATTTTCACTGGGAAATAATAAATGTGTATCTCTGATAAGCGGACACCTCTCATACAATTGATGCAATTTTTTGGCGATTACAAAAAATGTTCCAATTCTTCTCAATTCTCTAGTGATGACACTCAAATTATCGAAAGATGTAAGATGAAAGAAAATGATAAATTTTTTACAGGTTTAGCAAGATGTTGATTTTTAGCCCTGTATAATTCGTATGGGAAGATGCTAACATCTCAGAAAATTTATGTTGCTAAAGGTCTTTTCACACTATAATACTCATTATTAAGACAAGTCATAGTGGGATAGTGTGAACGCAATGTGTTATGAAAATGACAAATAATATTTCATTTGACATCCAGCACTCAGGAGATGACCCCTACACATGCGGTGCATTGTGCTGGAAGTATAGGAAAGGGATAGTAAGAGAAATTATAGGAGGTGAAACTTCACTATCTTATAACACTGTTTTTGCACGTTATTTGTTTTTACAGCAGTGTTGAAGCATCTCTGATGTCAAGGAAACATATTAAACTTTAAAGCTTCGTTTTGGTAGCCACTTTTAGGAATTACACACAAAATACCGACGAAGGAGGGCGTTCTGATGTGCCTGTGAATTTGTATCAGCTCAATCCGGTAGTGTTCAGTGACCAGTCACTATGCCTGCAACTTTCTGACAACAACTGACACAAATGCGCATCAGAAAAAATGCGAGATGTTTTTATGATTCACTCTGAAACTGGTGTCGAACCCAGGAAGTTTTTGGTTTTGTAGTCATTTTATTTCCATTTCATTAGGGTGTAATATTACAAAAACAAATGAAGAACATAACAAAATTACAAAAAATCATTTACTTCTGAAACCGGGTTTTTTCTTTCTAATTATACCTTTCATTTCACTTGAAGTGTGAAAGCAAAATGTATTATAGTCTCAAACACCATTAAGTGTGAAATGCCTATTGGAGTTAACATGGGAAATTGGTGCTATAATTATGAAAAGGCCGCAAAATCGTATTTTTATGATTAAAAAAAATATACAATCAATTTGAAATAATTACTGCCTTTTTTCCTTCTACGTTAACTCTACAACACATTATGCAAATGTTGCGTTGTTGTTATAGTAATTGTGCTTTTGTAAAAATCTACAAATTAGGGTGGTGCTATAAGTTTGAAAATAAAATTTCATTACTGACTGTACTCATCCTCTTGAACTGAGTTAATTAATACAAAACTTTGCATGTAGAATGTTTAAAACAAAAAGAAATTTTTATTTATAAAAGTATAAAAGTTTATTTTTGCAAAATATATAGTCTACGGTACATACATACATACGTACGCGCATGCATACAATACCATATGTTTTTTAACCTATTCGTGTCTATATATGTACATACATACATACGTATGCACGTACGCGTATGTAGTTTTTGTATGAAAATTTTCTTTGTACGGTTGCACGAGTATTTAGAAAAATGTGTAAGTACATGGCTGGTATCATGGCACTGGTGCTAGTTTTGCTTTTTAATTACCAACACCTCCACCACCAGCATCGCCATAAATGTTATTGGCTGTGCTGTTCATATTAATTTAAAAATTTTTTTAAAATTATATTTAGAATTAGATTTAATTTGAATATTTTTTTTTTTTTTTTTTAATTTTAATATTTCAGTGGCATCAACGCATATACTCTAACTGATACCACTGTACACAAGAAGTTCCAATAGCATGTACAGTGTGCTCGCAATTATATGAACATCCTAAAATATGCAAACCCCTAATATGAGCACTTCCATTGCCTACTCTATAATATGAACTTGAGGGTGGCGATGGCTGAAGTAGTCTTCACGTTGACTACAAAACCAAAAAAAAAGTCCTGGGTTCGATCGCAGTTTCAAACTAAATCATAAAAACATTTCGAATTTTTTCTGAGAGGCATTTGTGTGGCTTTGTGTCAGTTGTTGTCGGAAGGTTTCAGTGGCGAAGACATAGTCACTGATGGGTGAACAGTAACGGCTTCAGCTGTAACCAATCCACAGACACATAAGAACGCCGTCCTTCGTCGGTATTGTGTAGCACCGGCGAAGTAAAATAATTACTAAAAATGGCTATTAAAAACAAAGTTTGAAAATTCATATCAGATGCGCTGCAACACTGTTATATAAAAAAACGCGCAAAAGGAGAGTTGTAAGATAGTGAAGCTTCACCTACTGTCATTCCTTTAACTATCCCTTTCCTCTCGTTCCAGCGCAATGCATCGCATGTGTAGGGGTCATCTCTTGAGTACTGGTCCAAGATAAAAGAAATTTAGAAATTTTATTAAAATATTTGTTTGTACATAAAGATCATAAGAAATTGTTTAGTGGTGTTACGAATTTTATTTTATTTTTGCATTTTAAGAACTAATTTAAATTGGACTCCAATCAGCGGCAACATTGTGCACAATCATGTGACTTTGTTCAAGTATATATACAGACTTTGAATTTTATACTTGTTTTTTTTATTTATTTTTTTTTTATTTTGTTATCCGGAATATTAAAAAAGCTTGATAAGTTAAAAAATAAATACGAAATGGTAAAGACCTCTATACATTGTTTTTCAACAATAAAATAACTAAGCATCTAACAAATAAATATATTTAATTTCATGATTGCATAATAATGAACTCCTCACAACACACATACATACGTATGTTACATTGTAGCATACATACAATGCGTTTTTAGTTTTTGTTTTCTTATTGTTATCGCCTTTTTCGTTATCTTTTATGGGGACTAGTTATTGAAATGCGTGCAAATAGTTTAATTAATATTTGTATAATATAAATTGATTTCTCGAATAAAATGCATCTGTTTTCTTGTTATTCAAATACTTAATTAATAAATCTTTAATAAATGTCTTTCTTTCGTTCTTTAGTTGTAAGTGGAATATTTTCTTCATGCTCTAATAAAAAGTTGTACATTTCAATTGAATAATAAAAAGTTTTTAGTATTTTGTTTTGCAAACCTACAAACGCGAAAACTGTTCGTTTAAATTTTGAATGAGTAAAAAACTTTTCAGTTTCTTTATGAATTGAATACTAGGAGTTAGTAATTATAAATATATTGTAATTATATTATATTAATTATATATTGAAATTTTACACAAAAAAACCGTTCAGTTGACATTGCTTTTCTTGACAAAACGTTAACCTGGCATTTACACATGCAAGTGCAAGTCCGAAAAACTAAATACACTCAAACTTTTTCACATATGCAGTCACATTTTTCGAACTTGCGAGTGTGCTTACAAGAAAATGGTCTTGCAAGCAGCCTTAGCATACATTTTTTAAGAAAAACTTTTTATTTAAAAAAAATTATTTTTTCAAAAAACTTTTTCCCACAAGTGTCCAAAAAACGAAAAAAATACAAAAATATATATTTTTATTGAAAATAATATAAACAAAAAAAAAAAAGTAAAACAACAACAAAAAAATTATTCTTATTCTGCCCACGATTTTGAGTAGTTCCCCATTTTTTTTAGCCTTTGTTGGGACCTCCGATGTGTTTGTATCATATTCTACGCTACTTTCTCCACTTGAATTGCTGCTTAAAACTAATAATACGAAAAGAAATATCTAAAACCAAAAGTGTTCCATTATCCTTAGCGTTTCGCTTTAAATATTTATCCATGCTTTTTTGAAATAGAAAACACAGGCATAAAAAACTATTATATTATTAATAGGGCACAGTTGTATTAAGGAGGAAATAGACACATTTAAGACTGTTGCGGTAATAAGGAGAGAAAAATTGTAAGATTGTTCACATTACATGGAGACATCAAATAATATTTTCATCATATATACTGTAAATTAATAAACAAAACTTGAAAAAACTAAAAACTTAAAAACTTCTTGGCTTTTCAAAAAATAACGCTGTTTACAAGTAACTTTTTGGCACTTGTGGCAAGTGAAATGACAAATGAAGAAACAGTGTTACCAATTACGAATTTTATTTTAATTTACTAGTACGCATTAAAATGAATGTAGTGTAGATTAGTTGGTTATGATTGTATTTGTAAAAAACTAAGAATTTAACTCATACAGTTATTAGCAATTTTTACTACAACTTTACTTGTTGACAACATTTTTCAAATGAACTTACACGCAAGTGTGTAAACACTCAAACAACTTACCAGACATTCGGACTGATTTCTTAATTTTTCAATGACAATATGTAGTTGCTACTTTCAATAATTTTTCGATGACAATACGTATTTGCTACTTGCAAGTAATCACATGTATAGCAACATAATAAAGAACAATTTTGTCAATTGGACTCAGCAAACACGCGATATGTAAAACTTTCCGTTAATTTCTGTGAACACGCCTCATATAATAAAAAAAAAACAAACACAAACTTTCAAGCTTTTAATTGAGTATATCGAGCCTTTGGTGCAATACCGTAGTAATTCAAAAAATCGTGAACTGAGAAAAATTTGAAGTTTTGAGCCATCTTTTTGATAGTATTTTCGTTTACTAAAGTTATTTTTTACAAGTTTTTTAATAAAGAGGCATGTTGTAATGTTTTCTGTTTGTAAATTTCTTGTCATAAAGGAAATATTTCATTATTGCAAATAAATATTGTTGGAAATAGCTGGAGCCAATAAAGACATTTGTAGCTGTAGAATCTGAACAGTTAGAGATAGAACCATAATCTTTTTTCCTTTAGATATATATTTCCCCAAAGATCATTTATACATACCCAGCTTAAAAAATTTTGAGTTACTACGGTATTGCACCAAAGGCTCGATATATTGAAAACAAAATTTAAAAGAAGCCCTTATAAAAGGTGTCCCAAAAAGAACGCAAGATTTAAATTTGGCGCCATTCGAAGTGTCATTGTTTGACATGTGAACAATTGTTATTCTTTGCTAGTAGAAGGTACGAGGTTAGTAAAAATGGAGCGCTACACGAATGAACAACGCATTCTCATTGTGAAATTGTTTTACCAAAATGGTGGAAGTTTTGCGGCTACAGTTCGCAAATTGCGATCAATTTGGGGTCACACTGTAAAGATATTAATGGATAAATTAGGCGAAACTGGGTCTGTTAGTGATGTAAAGACAACAACGCGCTTTCGACCAGGTCGATCGACCGAAAATGTCGCAGCTGTACGTGATGATGTCGCTCAAACTCTATCCACCTCAATTCGACACCGAGCTCAGCAAATTGTGTCTCCAAATCCACTATGCAGTGAATTTTGACGAAAGATTTGCATCTTCATGCATACAAAGTTCAATTGACTCAGGAACTGAAGCCAGCTGACCATGGACAGCGAAGGGAGTTCGTTAATTGGGTATTGGAGAGACAACATGAAAATGCTGATTTTGCCGATAAAATCATCTTCAGTGACGAGGCCCATTTCCGTCTTGATGGCTTCGTCAATAGGCAGAATTGTCGCATTTGGGGTGAGGAAAATCCTCGAGTGATTCACGAGAAGCAAATGCATCCTCAACGTGTCACTGTGTGGTGTGGATTTTGGGCTGGAGGAATCATTGGACCTTTTTTTTATGAACATGAGGCAGGTCAAGCGCAAACAGTCAATGGTGTTCGGTATCGTGAAATGATAACCAGTTTTTTCGTGCCTAGAATTGAAGAAATGAATGTGGAGGGCATATGGTTTCAACAAGACGTCGCCACATGTCATACAGCCAGAGAAACAATTCAATTGCTGCATCAGTCATTTAAATCTTGCGTTCTTGTTGGGGCACCCTTTATGAGTATGTTTTATTTACAGGGTTCAGTCGACGTTACCACCAAACTTTAAATAACAATTGAAAAGCAAAATTCATTTATAACTGATACAAATCATAAAAACATCCTAAAAGACGTGAGGCAATGTACTTTTTAATATTTGATTTTAGAAAGATCGACTTGAAAAGCTCCTGGTGAAAGTTAAGATTTGTCTTTATATTAATTATGCTCTAGGTTAGGTCGGCAGGTTGCTGGATTTAAAGATAAACTTCCCCCAGCCCACTTGGGTCCAATTTATTATGCTCTCATTGTGATGCCTGTTGTGAAAAAACTTTCATATATTCTAGCACCAGGGCCTGTGCTAGGAATTGAACATACAACCGCCAACTGATTAACTAGCACACTACTCACTAGACTACCGGGGCACCCCATTTTGCTCTTCTTTAGCAATGAAAATGTTCCTAGGACTAAAAAAACGAATAAATTAAGAATATGTATTAAGAATAAATTAAGAATAGAACCTCGGTTAACGCAATCCTCGATAAGCGCAACTCCTCGATAATCGCAACACCCAAATTCTTACATCTGTGACTCTGTTAACGCAACTTTTCAAAAAAAAACTAAACCTCAATTAACGCAAATTTACAAACAAAATTAAGTTTTAATTTTAAATTTAGTTTTTTATTATAAAAAATATGTCATCTAAAAAACGCAGTCGAAAATTGCACTCTTTTTCCTTTAAAATATAAATCTTCAACTTGATAACAACCATCAGTACAAATTTACATAGAATGTGTATTTTTTATTTATTCTAAATATATTTTTGTTTTCATGTTTTTATTGTTCATTTTAATTAAATAAATTTTATTTTATTTATTTTAAAAGCTAACCTTTGTTTATTTAGTTAAACCTTTTATTTGGTTTAAAATTATATTTCTATTCAAAAAACAGGCATAGAAATTTTTGACTCGGTTTTCGCAACAGCCCAAAATTGTACCCCGTTAGAAGGCTGAAGTCCTCCCTATTCATTGAAAGCAGCCTATTTGAGATTGCACTATTCAGGATCAGGAAGCGTTTGGCTTGACACTGGCCGGCACTATTATGCCAGTGATTAGCGCAGTCCCCCTCCTCCCAGTTGCTAAGAATTTCTTTTCTGTGGCTTTTTGTAAGTCCACAGAATGGCTCTGGGCCAATTAGGGGCAAATTTGCCCCTCGTTTTTCCAAATATTTTATACTATGGTTGCACAATTATTTCATATAAATAATTTTGCCAAACAAATACAGAATTTATTTGTTCATATTTGATGGAATAAAAATCGAGAGTTAACACGCCTGCTATAAAGCTTCAAACACAGTAGAATGTAAATGCATATTAAACCAGCAACTTTTTTGAAAAGAAAAAAACATTCCTAAAGAAACCAATCAATAATATGGACGAAATGTCGAAAAATATATTGAAGAATAGCGGCCGTAAGCAAAAAAGATTGTTAAAATTAATATCTGCTTGCAGTAGGAATTTTGTAGTAGGAAAACCATGCGTACCCTATAACTTTAACAATCGTTTTTGCATAACGGGGTTAAATATTTTTTTATATATTTTTTTTATAAATTGACCTTAATTGACCAAATATGTATACATATGTACTAGATACAAACTTACTTATCGCATTTAGAGGCGTTAGTGCTCTTTTGGTGCGTTTTTTATGCGCTTTGCTGTGAAAAAGTTGGCATCACTGCTTAAGGGATATAAAAGTTTTATATGTACATAGTATATTATAGAGGCTAAAAAGTATCACAAATTCCTATAAATTATTCTCGAATCGACCAATATGTACAAATGTAAATAAATATGAAAATACTATTTCTTTTTTGAGTATGTGTGTGTGTATTCATTGTACACATGTTTGGAAGTATGTACATATGTATGTTCACATGTGTGAATATTGAGTAATTTTGTTTGGTTATTGAAAAAAGAAAAACGTAAAAATGCAATTACATTTAAAAGAATATTTTGTTATATTTATATTTATACACTTGAAAATATACAAGTAGTACATTTAACTGCACATCCAAACATACGCGTATTCAGTCATGTCGTGTACGTACATTCCGACATACATATTTATTACCTAAATGGCCAAGGTAAGAAATTGAAGGTATTTGAAAGTGTGTTTAGGTGTGTGTGTGTGTGTACAAAGAAAAATAGACACACGCACATGAAGAAAGTGAGCACGAGCAAAACAAGAGAAAGTCATTTAAACAATAACAAAACATTTGGAAAACAGTGCTGCCACCAAAAATTGTTATTGTAACACAAAATGTTATCCTATTCTTTTAAATATAAATTAAAAATTAATTAGAAATTCACTTATAAATCAGATTTATTATTTGACAAAAATATGATTGATTATTAATTATGTAATTAAAAATGTTTTTCATGAAAATAGTTCACTGTGATGAATCTGAACTTTTAATATAGGTCGCGGATTTATGTACTTTCATACAATACATTTTTTCTTTAGAAATATATTTTGTATTAATTATTGTCGGCAGACGTCTTTTGACCACATTTGGAAAAGCAATGCGCTCATTGAACAAATTCAAGTCAATTTCATGCTATCAACTATGTTTTCACAATTAAAAAAAGTAAACGAATACTAAAAACTATTTACAGGGTCTTTTGGAGTTATTAAAATTAAACAATTCTTGCAAAGTTGTTGCATTCAATGATGATTTTTGAGCTAAAAAATTGATTAGACTTCGGATTCGCTCCTGAATACTTTGAATTTTATTTCAAAGAAACATTGTTTCTGACAAAACGAATGTATTCATTATCGCACGTGATCTAAGTTTGCGTTCGTACATATTTTCATAATAATTTTTATATAATAAATTTAAAAATAATTTTATATTTGAATATTTTTATAATATACGTTTTAGAAAATTAATCAAATTCTAGAGTGATTATTATTTATAAGACAACAAATACACTCACTAAATTATTACATTAACGGCTACAATCCAATACAATACATTCAAGAATTCAGTTATTCATTTCAATTATTTTTAAATGAATAAACATTTAAAATTGTACGTAATTTTATTTTTAACTGATTCTGACATTCATTTAAAAAAGCAAAGTACATATTAATACGGATTTTCAGTTGCTTTCAAAATTGTCCTTTATTTATGTGATAAATTTTTGATATAATAAAATAAAAAAAAAAATTTCAAGTGTTTAAATTAGTTAATCGGTTATTTTTACGGAAATTGTGATTTGTTTTTGGTACGGTAAAATATTTAGTTATTCTCAAATACTTTACGGGAATTTTTATATAACCATGTGAGATTATTTAAAATTTTGAAAAAATTTTGTTAATTATCTACTGACGAAATTCAGCATATGGGCATATGGCCGGAACAACAAACATAAATTAATAATGAAAAATATATATGTATTCGGACACATCTATTCGATTTATTTATTTATTCCACGGCTGAACTATAAAAACAAAGCAAAAATCAGTTGTTTCTACAGTATTTGGGATTGATTATTTGGTTATAAGAATAGAAGAAACAAACAAAAAAACTTTAATTTTTTACTGAAGTCGTTGCTTGTTTATTTGTAAGTTAAAATGAACAAAATAAAATGAAAAACAATTGTTTTTTTACGGATTCCGGTCACTGAATTTCTTACCATTAACGATTAAATGAACTTACATTAAATTTAAATGAAAAACAAGTAGACCGGTTTTTAAGTGAAGTTTCATTTATTTTATATTGCAATTGCAGTTAATTTTATATGCAGAATATTTCGAGTGACGATATGTACATACAAGATGGAGTATTAAAGTGCTTAAAAACTAAAAACGAAAAAACTTGAAAACGAAACTGTCAGAACTGTCTAAATACAGTAGAATCTCGTTAGTTCGTAATCGAAAGACCAGTTATTTTTTTTACGAATTAAGCGTGGTTAAAATAGAAAATAAAATGATTAAGGAGTTTGGACTGTCAACCATAAAATAAGGTACTTCTATGGTTATAGTTATTCAGCTTCTTCCTGTCGTTTTACTTTACTACCTAAAGATGTTCCCACTAAGAATTCTCTTTTTTCCAAAATTGATGAAAACGTTGAAGGACAATCCTTAATTTTCTTTTCTGTATCAATTGCTAAAAGTATTTTCCTATTTACTAATCTAAAGAAACACTAAAAATTCCGGATTGTGTCTAAGTTATAAGAAGTTTTTAACAATTAAGTACGATTTATAGGATTTTCCTTTGACTTTGAAGTGCTAAAAAATACGAATTAACCAAATGTATGGAATTTTTACGAATTGAAGAGTTTTTCTCAATGGACCAGCAGTTTAATTCGAATTGTTGAGGTTTTTGAATTAATAGGGTAAGAATTATCGCGTCTTGTCTGTATTGTTATTATACTTATAGAAGATTAACTAATTGGATATTTTTGTGTAATATATATTTAAGTGCGATGGTCAGGCGTCAGCGGCGGCAGTAAGATCTTTCAAATAAAAAAAATCGTAGAAATTATAGCTTGGACTTTTAGAAAACTGGTTTTCGCTACATTTATCGTTATAAAGGAGAAAGTGTTTGCTTTATCTCTGGTACGTGGGAACACCCCAGAATTTTATTTTCAATATTTTTTTAGATTGCAAATATTGAAGTTGCACAGCAGTGTAATTTTTGCAGATTTCTGGAAATTTTTAGGGTAACTATTAATTATAACATAACACATGCTTGTATTAATGGTTAACCGATTAATTTAGTACTAATAACTAATAATTAATTTAGATCAATAATTAATCCAAAGACTAATCGATTTTAAATTTCTATTTGATCCTATAGTCTGCAGTATGTATTCCAAAAATTCTAGAAGTTTCTTTGTTAGCTTTATAGTTTGACAAAGTGAAATTTATGCAACATCTTTACATATGAGCACTACGTGTACTACAAAATACATACGAGGTCTCTTCAAAAGAAAAGTGAATTTTTGAATTTTTTTGAAAAGTATTTATTTGTTCATCAATAATCAATAAGTAATCCCCCTCCGATAAAATGCAATTATGCCAGCGCTTCTTCCAATCCTCGAAGCACATCTGAAATACGCTCTTCGGTATGACTCGTTCTTCGATTTTGACGTTATATCATCAATTGTGGCAAAACGCTTTCCTTTCTTTAGTCTCTTCAATTTCGGGAATAGGAAAAAGTCGCAAAGAGCCAAATCTGGTGAATAAAGTGGTTGTTGCATGATTAGGGTGTTGTTTTTGGCCAAAAAATCAGGATGTGTGAGCTGGTGCATTATCGTGATGCAGAATCCATAATTTTTTTTCCACAATTTCGATCGTTTGGGTCGTATTACTTCACGCAAACGTTGCATAACTTCCTTGTAGTATTCCTTATTAACCGTATGAAGTGTTGGCAAGAACTCAGGATGCACCACGCCATTGTAATTGAAGAAAACAAAATTCATCTTTTCTTTTGAACAAACCTCGTACATATAATTAGTATTTTTAAAGCGCCGATTAGTGCTTACCCGTGCTATAACCGTTGTACAACCTAGTACTGTAAGTGCAATCATTTCTACAAATTCTATGTATGAAAATGGATATGTGGCAACACTGTAGAGAATTTAAATATTGAACAGTGAGTAGTCAGAAAAATATGTATGCAAATGCATTAATACGAGTAAATATAGAATATCACCACTATACATAAATTGATATTAATAAAAAATTCAACGCAAACAAATATCATTTTGAAAAATGATCAAAAGTGTTTAATTAAATGTTACAAACATTTGTATTTGTTGAATTTAATATAAAAATGCCAGCCCTTTAAAATTTGCTTTTAATGAAATAGCTGCGAGTTGTGAAATTAACGAGCAAATTGTTCATGAAATTTATTAAATGATATTTTGTTCATGGAAAATATAGAGACGCTGTTAAGAATGTCATATACGAATTTAATGACGTACATGTACAGATGTGTATAAAAATAGTACTGACCTAATTTTAATATAATTTTATTTTTAATTAATTTGTTTAGCTTATATAGATATTAAAGTAAGTTTTTTCTGAGTTTTCTGTGCTACAGCACCCTCCTTCGTTGGTATTTGAGCAATAAAACGTCGGGGAAGTAAAATAATAAATAAAATGGCTCCATTAGCTTAAAAATAATGCGTCAAAAAACATCAAAGACGCCGCAACTTTGCTTTATAATGTACACGCAACTGCAGAGTTGTGCAAGAATTAAGCTCTATCTTCTTACCACTTTCACCACCTGTCTATTTCTTCCCTATCCTTCTCTCTAGTTCCAGTGGAATGCATTGCATATGTAGGGGATAGCCCTGAGCACTGGTCCAAGATAAAAAAAAAATAATTACTAAAAATGGCTACTAAAAACGAAGCTTAAAAATTTAATACGTCCCCTTGACATCACAGACGCTACAACACTGCTATAAAAACAAACAACGTGCAAAAATCAGTGTTGTAAGATAGTGAAACTTCACCTCCTACTATCCCTTTCTTACAGTTCCAGCATAATGCATCGCATGTGTAGGAGTACATCTCCTGAGTGCTGGTCCAAGATAAAAAATGAGAGACGTTTTGAGAGATTTCTTGTTCTTCTTGCTAGAAACAGTCTACACTATTTCTTGGGGCTAGTTTGGGCAAGTAAACAAGCAATTAGCTGTTTTATAAATAAACAATAAAAAAGAAATCAAATTACAGTGCACTCGCGATAACGTGAACTAATTAAAACCGGAGGTGTTCACGGTTCCGAATTTTTCACATTTTCGAATACTAAAAATAGAACAAAATTGTATTGTATTTTTGATAAGAATCCATATTTATGAAATTGTCTTTTATTAAAGTATTTATTTTACATTAAATCACACAAAATTATATAATAATTTGAAATTATAGACATATGTACATATATAGAGTACATACAGCCATATAAATGTTAATTGTAACTTGTAAAAAATTAGCTAGTATTAAAAAAACGATTATTCTTTTCTGTAGCTTTTTGTTTTCCAAATTTTATATTAAAATACTAATGGAATCGATAGTGAAAAAAATCAAATGCCAAGTACATAAACTCACGCATACAGTTTTATGAAAAAGGGTGATTCCCCGAAAATAAGAAAAGCAGAATATTAACATTTTACCTTTCTTGTAACTAAGCGCATTGGTTTTTATTGTTCAAGTTACCAACCTTTATTTCTAGGTTTGTTCATCTTTTAGGATAGTCAATTATAAAAAAAAATATATGTATCTACATTTATATTCATAAAAATGAGGTTTCCGCAACTAACGAACCCAGAATTTTAACGTTTTGAATTTTTTTTAGCTTAAGCGCATTAAATTATATTGTTGAAATTATAGAGCTTGCAAATTTTGTTCATCTTTTAGAATAGTTAATTAAAACACATTTTGTTCACGTTAAGCGGTGCTCACGTTATCGCGAGAGTACTGTTCTATTTGTGGTTTTTCGCGTTGCCGCACTTTTGTAAATTTTTGTCTCTTATTGATTTAAATTATAATTTACTCTAACTTTACCGAACTTTACCGGAAAAGTAAAGAAGCAAACCTAGTAAGAATTTAGCATGAAAAGAAATCATGTAACTAAGGCTAAGGCTGCTTTTATTTTTGATATTACTGTATATTTTTTTTGACATACACATATTAATTAATTTTCCAACAATTTGTTAACAAAAAACCTCTGCGAGAGTATTGTATTCTTTATTAGATAAATTATGGCATTTTTATTTTAGTACAACAAATCTTTTAGAATTGACATACTTGCACATACGTACATACATATGTATATACGAGGTTTGTTCAAAAGAAAAGGTGAATTTTGTTTTGTTCGATTACAATGGCGTGGAGCATCATGAGTTCTTGCCAACAGTTGGTACTGTTAACAAGGATTACTACAAGGAAATTATGCAACGTTTGCGTGAAGTAATACGGCTCAAACGATCGAAATTGAGGAAAAAAAAATTATGGATGCTGCATCACGATAATGCACCAACTCACACATCAATGCCTGTTCGTGATTTTTTGGTCAAAAACAACAGCCTAATCATGCCTCAACCACCTTATTCACCAGATTTGGCTCCTTGCGACTTTTTCCCATTCCCAAAACTGAAGAGACTAATGAAAGGAAAGCGTTTTGCCACAATTGATGAGATAAAAATGGATATTGATGAATAAATAAATACTTTAAAAAAAAAATTCGAAAATTCACTTTTTCTTTTGAACAGACCTCGTACATATGTATACATGTATGTTTACATATTTGTTAAGAGTTAAAATAAACAAAAGAGACTATCCAAATAAAATTTGGCATTTTATTTGTTAATGAAATATCGCAAAGATATAGAAGAATGTGTTTTGGTTTTATAAATAATTCGCTTGTGTGTATAGAAAAAACAAACAGTGGAAGTAACACAACAGGTTTATTAACTTTAATCATACAACTTCTGCACTTCTGCTCATAAAACTCAGTCACGTACCTGTATTTGTATGTACATATGTATGTGTATGCGAGAGGTAGAAATATTCATTAGAATGGAAATTTCATTCAAAAACAAAACAAAATGTATGTATGCATATTTCTGTTAATAGAAATCAAAGTGCTTCAGCAGGATTTTTTCTAACGAGTTCTAAGCTAAGTGCAATCAGAGACTACATTATTGTTAACATTTCTGACAATGAAATCATAATAAGAAAATTTTTATTTTAATAACAGAAAGAGAAATGGAGTAAATAAAAATAAAAATTTTAAACAACACACAATCTGTCATACTCTTAGATTTTCTGCAGAAACACGTCCAGATACCCCAGGAATCGAAACCGCAACCTTCAGATTGACGTACTAATGCTCAAGCACTAGGCTACAATTTACATGACTTATATTAATTAATTGGCATAGACTTGCATAGTTTTGAGAGATTATTTACTTGATACTGGCAGATCCAGTTTTGTGTGCCTTGCACATGGACTATCAGCAGAGGCACAAGTGTTTCATTTGTGGAACTTTTGAATGCTTGAAGGGACTGTCGTACTTTCTAGTCTATTTTGGCACTTTCACACAGAAAAAATTATACACTAAAGCCCCGATTTGCGTCGATACGATTTGCGTTTTTTCGATTTGCGTCGCATTTTAAAAATTGGTATAATACGACTTGCGTCGTTGTGTTTTCGATTTGCGTCGATTTTATTTGCGTCACTTTGATTAATGAAATCTTATTATCTCACGAAGAGGAGCTTGACAATGAAAGTTTATTAGCCATTAATGATTAGCGTGCATTAGAAGAAGATGTTGTAATGAATGATGTTACTTTAGAAGAAAAAAAGTTAACAACTTCCAATATTTCCAAAGCTTTGCAATTAATTGCACAGGCAATGGATATATTTACTGAAAATGAGCCCGATGAAAATCGATGCTTAAGCGTAGCATCATCTGTTGAGGACGCCATCAGTAGCTACAAGGAAATCTATGCGCAAAAGAAATCTTTAACAATTCAGCAAACCTTAGACAGTTTTGTTAACAAAACAGTGAGACCACCTAACCAAATGGAAACAATAATAATAATTTAATTTATTATTTTTTTTTTCTTCTAACTTTAAAAACGTTTATTGAATGAAATTAAACAAATAAAAACGTATTCATATGACTTTTTTTTATCTAACTATGTATGTATATATTTTTTTGAAATTTTTTAGTTTTTCCCCCAATTAATTCGAAATCAGAACATTTGTATAGAAACAAATAATTCGATTTGCGTCGTTTCAATTTGCGTCGCATTCCTCCCGTCCCCATTAACGACACAAATCGTGGCTTTAGTCTAGTTAAATTTTTACCAATTAAGTCATTGGTCAGTAAATTTTTTTTTTCTTAAATAATAATTTAATTGCATCCACTTTTATTTTAATTGATTTCGTTGTTGTCTCAAAGCAGTGCAATCAAAATACTATCAAATGACGAAGTGGAAACAAAATCATAAAATTTTTAAATTTAAAACTGCTAATTGATGCTACAGATTTCGTGATAGGTTAAAATCTAATTATTATATTAATTCTTCTTTTTATTTGACCTTCTATTTTTATTGTATGCAATAAATTATTTAGCAATGCAGGTCTTTTTTATAAAAAGTTTTTAAATTATATATTTTCGATATTTCGCTAACCCTTGGTGAGCATCATCAGGAAAATTAAATTTTTTTTGAATAAAATTATTTAATATTAACTGAATTTATTTTGGGAATATCTCTTTATATATATGATTCTAATTATGCTTTTTCCCTTAAAAATTATATGTGAAATTTATTATTACATACCTTATGATATTCTCATACAGTATGAAAATATCATAAAGCATTTTATTACAAAAGCAACTCAATAACTGAGGAGGAAAGCATATCCATATAGTACTATTTCGCTAATGCTTACTTAGCTCATCAGTGGATTTTTCCCAATTTTTGAATACAAACCCAAGATCTATATGTTTAAAATTCAACTAATCAATCGAGAATTGAAGTTGAATATCAAACATAAAAACCAAAAATTATAAACAAAAACATAACAATCCATGAGTTTACTTTTATAACACATACACATTTCTATTTTTAGTTTTTTATTCTCATCTACACTAGGCTTGCCATTGGCCAGCATAACTAATGTATTTTGAATCAAATGAAAAAATTAAAAAATTTAAACAAAAGAAACAAAAGAATATCAAAATCTCATACCGTGCACATGTAGTATTTTATATTAAGTGAATTTATTTTATTATTTATATATAGATATTCCCAAATTCTTTTTGTGAAATTCACTATCACTAATTGTAAGAATCCTTCTAATCATATTTCCAGCTGTATTCAAAATTACTCTCCTAGGATGTTTAGAATAATAATTTATAATCCTTCCTGATGATGTTTTTTTCTTATACCAATCTATCATCAAAATATTATCCCTTCTCATTACTAATGTATCTAAATATATCAATTTCGTATTTTCCTCCCTCTCTATCGTAAATTTAATACAAGAATGAAAGCTGTTGAATGTATTCAAAAAATCATTCACTCTATTTTCCTCTACAACAAAAAATAAATCATCTACATATTTAGTAAAAATTTTTGGTTCTATATTCAATTTACTAATGCATGAATCAAACAGATGATCCATAACTATGTATATCAGCTACAATTGGTGATGATGATGGGAGATTTTGGCACGTTGTTCAATTGTGTACTGTTCCTCTTTAAATTTGCCAAGTTTTCTTTACAAAATACTGAAAAAAAAAAATTATAATAAAAAAGTTATAAGGAATTCAAACACCTTCGCTACTTTTGGGCCATCTTGTACAACGAAAAATTTACTGCCGTATTCATAAAAATTTTTTGGTTTCATACAAGGTACATTGATTGAATTTTATATGAAAATTTGTGTAATAACCCTTTTATAAATAAAGTATCCCTTCTGCACGCTATTGTATGTATCCTCATGATGAATTCTGTTGGCCACACCGTGTGTATGTTTTTGTTTTGCTTATTGTAGGTACGTTAAGTTAGTTTATTTCAAAATAGTATACCACTTATTAAATATCCCAAAAACGGCAGTAATATTAACAACAAGATATTCGATAGTATGACATTATGTTTGGGCAATTGAATTAAATAAAAAGTATTTAAGTTTCAAAACAAACACACGATAATTCGTTTTTTGTGTGTTGTGCCAAGGAATAGCTACGTATTACATTCGTATACATACACACTTGTATGTACATATATAATTTTATATATTTATTTAGTATATACATAAATCATGCAAAAAGTTTACTCAGGCTTTTACTCATATTCTATTCCTCCTTTTGCAATAAGTCTTTCCAAATGCCTTAAATTTGTTTTAATGTGAGCTCATCCTGGTGTTAATTTATTATTTGTTACGTAAAAATTTATTGTAACGTTTGTTTTAGAAAAAATTAATATATACTCGAATTGACATACTTAAGGTTGCTTTTTTTTGGAGCCAGTCAGACTGGTCGCTGTGGCGTTATAGTACTTTTGAAACGCATACAAAATAATGTGTGTATGTTATATGTTTTCTTCCAAATTCCAAATTATGCGAAATCCCAAGTGAATTTGTTCATAAACAAATATGATTTGTCTTGCATGACGTCAATATTTTTCGAAAAAGGAAACATATCATATACCTAATAAATTGAACATACTTACCCTGCAGCTAATGTGATTAGTAAACACATGCAATAGAGTGTAGTCCCCGGAGACTACACCAAACTAACCAAAAACTACTTGTTGGAGCACCTCAGAGAATTATAGTGCATTTACATTAGCGATTCTTAAATTAGTTTGAAATCATAAACAAGTTCAATAAACTATGATGTTTACATAGGCATTTTTGACAGTTAAGAATATTATGTCTGGCAATGCATAAAGCAACTGCCTTTAAAATTAAACAAAATCAACGTATTTGATTATTTCTGCATTTTGTTAAATTTTTTTCTTTACTAACGTGATTTTTTTTCTGTTCTTTGCAATTTTTATTCAAAAAAGTGGTGAATGTAACTCGCGTGGCCAAACAAATGTATAATAAACAGAACTGCATTTTCAAAAGCTAGTTGTTTATAACCTGTTGTTACAAAGATGTTTATGAATTCTATGATAAACAAGTTTCGGAAACTTGAAAATTTGTAAATTGACCAAAAAAATCATTTCCGCAAAACAGTCACATCAAAAAGTCATTTGAGAAATAAATAGTTGCATACATTTTTAAGTATTACTATTTGGGAAATGGTAATAAATGCACTACATTGGAGTTCGGTTATAACGAATACCGGTTATACCGAATTTTCGATTACAACGAACAAATTCTCCGGTCCCACCAGTTTCGCATATTTTTGTCTGGCGTATATTGAAACTTTAAATTATTTACCACAATATGGTAATATTTCAGTTGTTCTCTTATTTAAGAAATAAATAATAAATTTAAACTCACAGCAACTAAAAATGTCAAAGACGATCTGGCGATGGCTGCACGTACAAATGCAAAAAAAATCCTGGGTTCTACCCCAGTTTCAGACCATATCATAAAAACACATCTCATTTTTTGTGATGTGCATTTGTGTGTCTTTGTGTCAGTTGTTGTCGGAAGGTTTCAGTGGCGAAGTCATAGTCACTGGTCCCTGAACATTAACGGCTTTAGATTTATCAAATCCACAGGCACATCACAACGCCCTCCTTCGTCGGTATTGTATAGCACCGGCGAAGTAAAATAATTACTAAAAATGGCTACTAAAACGGTGCTTCAAAATTTAATACGTCTCCTTGACATCAGAGGCGTTTCAGCAATGCTATAAACGAAGAACGTGCAATAGCAGAGTTGTAAGATCACCTCCTGTCATTTCTCTCACTATATCCCTTTCCTGTAGTTCTACCACAATACATCGCATCTGTAGGAGTCATCTCCTCCAATATAAAAAAATATTTTTTAATTTTAACTTTCAAAAATACAAAAAAAAACTTGAGAAAAAGTGAAATATGTGTATGAAATTCCGAAGTCTATATTGTCAACAATTTTAAAAGGAATAAAAAAAATTATGGCGAAGACTACCAATAAAAAATTATTTACTCCGGTTATAACGAACCTTCGCCTATACCGACCAGTCCCGCGTAGTTAGTTATAACCGAACTTCACTGTATTTATAATTGGAATATAAAAATGTGTTTAGTGCAACGTGTAAATATAATTTATGATATACGCTACATTCGTTTCGAAAACAAAATTTTTAGTAACATTTTATTTGAAAAAAATATTTAAAATAATTAATCAATAAGATATACATACATACTTCTATTTCATACGAAACACCAAAACTTATATGAATATCAGAATTGTCAACATTTATCTTGACCATCAAGTTCAAACACATGATGTTGAAAAACAAATTTTTGAGAAAGTTGAAGAAAAATGTGTGTGTGTTAGTAATAAATTGTGAACGTAAGATGCCTTGAAAAGTAAATACCTATGTATATATGTGCATTTCAAATATATACTCGTATGTCGGTTGATCATTAGTCAGCCTTTTTACGATTTTCTCTAACTTTATAGGAAAGGGTAAAATTTATTAATTTAATTAGCTCTAAGGATATAATTAAATAATTACATACTATTTATATAAATTTAAAAATATTTAATATTTCTTAAGTAATATTCGTGTGTGCTGTTAGATGAGAAGTTAACGTGTTGACTCTCCAAACAAAAGATTCGCCGTTCAAATCCCCGTAACAGCGCAAAAAAAATACCTGCAACGTAGGTGTTTACAAATTCTCAAAAAAGAGGCAACTACAGAGTTAAGTTCTCTATCCTTTTATCATTTCACCACACGGATGGCAATCTTGGTATAATTGTCCATTTTTGGAACATTTTTACCCTTGTTGGTACCGCGGTACTACCGTGACTTACTCGGTACAATTTAAAAATCTCAACGTTTTGTACATACTGTTTGATAAATATTTGAATAACAAACTATTTTTTTCGGCAAATAAGCGTTTTATTTTAGTTCAGAATTTTTCCAATTATTTTATTGTCTCCAAATAATAGGTTTTCTCAAATCCCACTAAATAGGCGTTTGTTTCGGTTATGATCCAAATCTCTTAGAAATGGCTTTCTTTAGGTTGGGAAAAGGAAAATAGCCGCACGGGTCTAAATCTGGAGAATATGCTCTAAAGTGTAGCAGTTCGTAGCCCAATTTATGAGTTTTTGCCATACTGACTACACACTTGTGCATCATTGTCTTGATGGGACAGCACTTTTTTTTCGCCAAATGTGGTCGTTTTTGCTTTAAATCAATATCGAATCTATATGAATTGAATCTATGAATAATATTGGCCGGTGATCGTTTTACCCTTCACTTATCAATTTCTGGTGTGATGACCTCTTTTTGGCAACCTGAACGTACAGCGTCACGTACATACGTACGTCCTTGTACGTCCACAACGTAAACCACTTTTAACCATTGAAATTAGTGACGCAGAGTTACCATAGTATTTACTAAGTGTTTCCTTGGTTTCAGTGATAATTTTTTTGCACAAAAATATTGCTTAATCAATACAAAAAATTCAGTTTTTGGCATTTCTGTTAAAATTCACGAGATTTTCTGCTTTTAATGGCTATCAAACAGCCCTCGTATCATGGTGAAATACATACATAAATTTACAATTACATACATTTTCTCTTTTTTGTAATGTTTCTTTGTTTTGCATATGCATAGACAGGTAGACTGCACCTTGTGTACTTATTTCACCATTTAAATAAAAATTATAGGAAATCCTCTTTATACTTCAGAACAAGGAAACTGGTTAAGATTAAATTTTTTTTCCTCTAAATTGTTTTAAAATATTACTATTAGAGGAAGTAAGCAAGTGAAGGCGCATATGGTACCATTTCACGAAAAGTCGATGAAAAAATTTCTTTGATATCTTCTCTCGATTTATATCGAGCTTTCTCAGGAATGGCGTTATAAGAGTTGTTATAGATGGGATCTCATCTAACGAGTTCAAGATAAATTCAGAAGTACCGCAAGGCCCTAGTCTTTCGGCTGCCCTATTTCTTATCTTTCTTAATGACGTTCTGTGTCAAACTTCCAACCCTATCCACTCTTTTGTAGATGACAGCAGTATCTGCCATTCATATTCATTTGGTCGTAGGCCGACATCGACTATGATCGCGGCGACGAGGCAAAATATGAATAATTCGCTAAATGATGACCTCACAAGAATGGAATGGGGTCACGAAAACAGGGATTGATTTCAATGCCAAAAGACCCAATGGTACATGTTTACCCATCGCCGCATGCATGATGACGCTGCCTCATCTGTAATTTGGTATAAATATTCAGGAATCAGAAGCTCTTGATGTTCTTGGCATGCAAATCAAGTGCGATGTTCGATGGACTGAGCATATTTTGCAGGTCTCAAAGGAAGTATTCAAGTGCCTCAGCTTTTTAAGACAGTATAAGACATTCTTCACTCCATCTGTTCTCCTTGCTACTTATTTATACTGCCTACATCCGATCGAAAATGGGATACAACTCTCATGTAAAGGCCGGTGCTTCAAAGACTATTTGGAAGTTATTCAACATTGTACAGGAAACGACGAAGAAACTCATTGGAGACAGTAGCGTAGCCAACTCTATTGCCTCTCTTGAGCATCGTCGCAACGTGGGGTTGGTTTCGTTGTTCTATCCTTATGTTAATGGGATGTGTTCTAATGAAATTAAGGAACTTGTTCCCGAAACTCGGTCATTTGCGCGCACAACGCAATCATCATTAAGAGCGCATCCATTTGTGGTCGATTTGTCACTTTTGACATGGGAAAGTTCAAATCGAAAATCAATAAACAATACTCCCTCTACCCTTTCTCTCAAAACTTTATTTCCTAGTTTCGGCCAAATAGACTAAAAAACAACATTCAGTTTTTTAAAGTCGTCAATTCCTCCAAAAAAATTGTAAAGTTGGGAAATTTAATGAATTCGGAAAAATCTCTAAAAAAGTATCTGGCTTTAAAAAGGTTGGAAATTGCAACTGTAGTCGGTGAATGGTAACCCTGATTTCCAACAAGGAAACTGGTAGTAAGCCAAACAATAAGAGTGAGATAGTGAAAAATAGAAGGAGACAGGAGTAAAAGAATGCAAGAGAAAATTAGAAACTTGGCCACAATATTAATGAAAGAAAATGGAAAAATAACATGTACACAATTGTATGAAAGGAATTATGAAGGTTGCTTATGTTGTTCTTTGTTGTTTTTTTTATTACACATGGGTATGTGTTTATTTCTTTTTAATTTTACGTATTTTGATGCTATCTGGAGACCTGAGTCTTCTTTTATTTGTTATTTTGCCTCTTTCAAACAAAGAATTGAAATGGTGTCATAAATTTAATTAAATAATCAGTTTGTTTGGTTTTAAGTTGACACGACGTTGTTACTCATAATGAGTAAGTACCATATTCATTAATGTACGTATAATATACTTACATATCGTCACAGAAAATGCAAAAAGCCCCATCTAACATTTTAACAGAAGAAGCAAAAAATGTGTTTAAATGAAAAATATATTTACAAGTATCACAAAATTTTACAATGTAAATAATGAATAAAGGATAAAGCTAGTTTTTTCTGCTGAGAAATAGTTATTTTTAATATTGAAAAATTACGTTAGTTACGCCCTTCTGGTTTAGCATTTTATGAAATAAAAAGCCCTATCTACATTGATGTTCTTTAATGTCAAGGCAAATCAAACTCAGGGGCTGACCCCTACATACGAGGTGAATTTTATTTTCTTCGATTACATTGGCGTGGTGCATCATGAATCCTTGCCAACAGGTCGTACGGTTAATAAGGACTACTGCAAGGAAGTTATGCAACATTTTTGTGAAGCAATACTGCTTAAACGATCGGAATTGTGGAAAAAAAATCATGGATTCTGCATCACGATAATGCACCAGCTGACACATCAAAACGGACAAAATGGATATTGATGAATAAATAAATACTTACAGATTCAACTTTTTTCTTTTGAACAGAACTCGAATGCAATGCATTGTGCTGTCAGTAGGAAATCAAGTTATGGGAGGAGGAGTACATGGAGTAGTCTTTGTGGATGTTCGATTTGAAATTTCCCATGTTAAAAGTGTCAAGAAAGATCTCTGCGTGTGGTTTATTCCACATACGCGCTGTATGACCGAAAAATAAGTTCTCGCTGTAATGCGTGGTGCGATTCGCTGCCAAATCGAGTACAAATGCAGAAATGATGAACGCGTTGTGCGTATGAATAATAATATTCAACGTGAAATAAATTAACGAAATGAATAATAATTTTTCAATTCGTCAGATTTTTCATATCCGTGTTTTTCAAAAGTAAACATTAATTTATTAGACATCCTAAATATATATATAGAATATTTGACTACTTATTACAGCGTAATATTTAAGGTACCGAATACCGAAAATTTAGTATTGATGTTGTTGCGTATGAGAACCAGAAGCAAATTAAAAAACCTTATGGCAAATGTAAAAGTGTAAACCTTCTGCCGCAGTTCTTTTTAAATATATTTCTCTACGATTTTATGATTACAAAAACGGATTGTATCACATACCAAAAACTTGTATATACTGAGTCATATTTTGCCAACTTGCTTTTACAACATGCCTTTTAGTGATCAGCTGTTTTGATTAACCTACAAATTTTTGAGAATTTTCCATTCGCGTACTTTTTTGTGTTAGAGGTATTTGTGAGAGTAGTTTTTTAAAATTAAACTGGTCTTTACTGGGAAACTAAACAAATAATTTGCTGATTAATGCAATAGATTAAAAATTTCTTGTGTTCCTTCATAATCCAACTAAACGTGATTATTATTATTCTGACAAAATTTCCAATTATATTGGCATACACGAGTATGCATGTTGAAACGATAAAAATTTTTTTATGGAGAGGAAAATTGAACGATAAATTTGTATTCTATTAACAATGTGGTTTCTCAGCAGATAAAAGTGAACTATGTAGTCCATTGTAGCTCAAATGAACTGATTACAAACATGGTCCTATGTAATGCTGGCGTGGACATGTCATTGAAAACAACAGCTTATTGTTTTATGACAAGGGTTTGGCTTCCGTGGGCTACAGTATACGAGTACATACATGTATGGAATAGTCACATTATCTGCAGGGTTATTTTATAACAACACATAAATGTTTTTTAAGGTATCTTGATTAACTGAACGATAAAATAAATTATAAACATACAGATGTATATAAATTTGTGTTTGTATAGTACTTATTTAAATTATATTCTGCAAGAACAAAGTGTTTACTGACTTTCACTAAATTGGCAATAAAAACCATTCAAATATATATACACACAGATGCATATATCCATATATACATATGTACATACTCGTATGTATTTTTAAAAGGCTATCTTATCAGTAATACTATAATGCAACAATATTTCATGTTGCTGTGTTACTTTAAAATATTATACCTTAATCGCGTTTGATAACATATTGTTGTTAATTTTTTGCCGCATTATGACAAAATTTATTTTATATCTTCGCTGATGAGTATGAGTGGTTGGTTAGAGCGTTGGTTCTGTAACCAGAAGTACCCGTGTTTCTTTCTGGACCGGTTAAGTCAAAAAATTTTTATGATTTTTAGCTGCTACAGCACACTCTTCCGTCGGCATTTTTTTTTTTTTTTTTTTTTTTTTTTTTTTTTGGTCCAGCACTCAGGAAATAGATAGTAGGAGAAATGCAGTGCTGTAGCGTCTCTGATGTGAAGGCGACGTATTAAATTTTAAAGCTTCGTTTTTTAGTAGCCACTTTTATTAATTATTGTATTTCGCCGGTGCTACACAATACCGACGAAGTTGGGCGCTCTGACATGCCTGTGGATTGGATACAGCTGGATAGTGTAGATAATACAGATGGTGAAAGTGGTAGGAAGATACAGCTGAATTCACAACTCTCCCGTTGCGTGTTAATTATAAAGCAAAGTTGCGCCATCTTCTGATATTAATTTTGATGCATTATTTTTAAGTTAAGGAAGTCCATTTTATTTATTATTTTACTTTCCCGACGTTTTATTAATCATGGTGGCGATGGTCGAAGTAGTCTACACGTTGACTACAAAACAAAAAATTTTCTTGAGTTCAACCCCAGTTTCACCAGCGAAGTAAAATAATTACTGTAAAAATCGCTACTGGAACAAAAATTGAATATGTCTCCTTGACATCAGACCGCTATAAACAGGAAAAACGTAAAAAAGCAGAGTTATAAGTGAAGCTACGCCACCCACCATCTCTTTCACTATTCCTTTCCCCTAGTTCGAGCACCGGTCCAAGATAAAGTCCCATAAATGAGCTATAAAAAATGAAAAAAAGAAAAAGAAAATTTAAGATTTCTCTATTTCTAGATCCTGGAAATGACCATAGTATATGTACATATAAATACATACATATGTACTCGTATGTACTATATGTTCACCAAATAAGTTAAACCAAATATTCAAGTATAGTGTGGTTGAATTTATGACATTTTAAATATTTACAATTAAATACCAATATATTTTTCTAGTTATTATTTCTTAATAGTGTCATATGTATTTCAATAAAATATTTATGTTTATTTATTATATATATTTTATTTTTATCTTATTGTTTGCTTATTTTGTAAATTATTTCGTTCAAATACTGGAATCAGTTCATCACCTAATTTTAACTTTTTACATTAATTATTTTATCATTAATTTCAAATTTGTAAAAAATACCAAAACACTATTTTACGAAACATTTTTATTACATTCAACTTGGAGCTGAAAAATTACTGAAACAAAAAAAAAAAATAAAGAAAAACTATAAACAAAATTTTTACAAAAACCGTACAAATTAGTTAAATAATAAAACTGCATAAATGTCATGAAAATTTTATGTTAAACACATGTGTATGAAATGTTTTTTTTTTAATTTTGCATTATTGTAAATATAATTATTTTGGTTTTTAATTTTGTGTAATGTTTTCATATTTTTTCTATAACATTTCTGGTGGTGATTTTCTTTATATTCTTTCCAATAGTTTTCTTCTATTATAACTATTCTTTATTTTACAAATTTACTTATTTTATATTCGACTGTCTTTTGTTAAAAATATATTACTAATACAATAATAACTTTAAAACAAATTTTATAAATGGTATATAAATAAGTGTGCAACATTATAAGAGGAAGTTTAGCCGAAATATGTTATATGCAGTTAATTGATATTCAATAGAACAGTTAATTATCAAATAAAAAATGGACACCATGTGATTTGTTCTTCGTTATTATAAATGAGCAATTCATAATATAATAATTTACCGGAAAATATATACGTCTTTTACCTTTTACCTCAAAATGTACACATTTATGTACCATATAAAGTTTGACAATTAAATAATAAGAAGTTAACAAAACTAACCACTACATGAATAATAATATATAAATAACTTAACTTTAACCAATACATACTTAATTATATGCAACAACAAAAAAAACATGCAAACTTCATCCTCTGCTCCGGCATATTTACAAAATTTCTACATAAAATTTCGTGCCGATACTAAAATTGTCGAAAACGGAAAACAAATGCGTCAATAATATAAATAATCGGAAAATTAACGGCAACAACAATACCAAACGGCAAATAACCAATCAATATAAAAACCATAATTGTAAATGCTGCGTTTGCTGGAAAATGTAAAAAAACATCAACAACAACAACTGACTTAAATAATGATGGGCTATTCCGTATATTTTTGCTTCGTGGTCACGCCTTTTTTATGAATATATAATATATATATATATATATATATATATATATATATATATATATATATGTATGTATGTGTTTCTAATAATTCACCCATAAAAATTGCAACTACTTTGTCTATTTCACCACCAACACACAAACATACGTGTTATTTATAGCAAATGATATTGAAGATTCGACAGAATTTGAATTTGAAACTGCTCTTTATTATGGCGATTCAACAGTAAATCTTGGTGAACGTTTTTCAATTACATGCATTATTCCTATAACAGATCCAATACGTTGGTTAAAAGATGACGAACCCATAACACGTCATAATTTACGACATGGTCGTGATGAACATTCGTATGTCTTAAGTGAAAGTGCTATTGAGGGTGAGTAAAAGTTAAGAAAATATTAAGGCAAAGCACGAAGAAGACCTGAAAGACTTTAGGTGGAGAATTCTATATACATATACATATGTATATATGCATATATACATAATATATATTTACATATATATAGTAACATATGCATGCGAATGTATATGGATACTCCTTTACTCTTACATCATTCTTTTATAATTATATAGTTGTGTAGAAGTTGTAAAAAGATTATAAAGTACTGCTTTGACTGAAGGTTAAAAAGAGGGTAACAGCTAGAAACTTCTTTATTAATAATTGCTAAATGAAATAAAGAAATGAAATTCCCAGATGTTGCACAATAATGTAATAGCATGAACTGTTAATAAATAACGACAAAATCATTTAATTTTTCAATTTATAATAGTAAAATGTTTTCAAAATATCCAAACCAAATATCCGAAGAATACGATTGAAAATAACTTTTTTCTAACAGCTGTAATGTAAACTAAATTTAACACAGAAATGTTAATTAAAATATTTGAATTCCTAATAACGAATACGTCCGTGTTCATCTAGTCTCACTAGCATTAGTTAGACATTCTTGGTAAAATATGTACATACATATAGACCATGTTAATTAAAGTCACTTTCATATAAAGTGTTAGAAAATAATACAATATAAATTTACAAAACATATAAAAATTTAAATTCTAATTTTGCTTGATTAAAAAGCTAAAAAGTTTTCAATATTATTACTCTTTAAGACCAGTTGTTTTCTATTGTATAGCGTAGTCCAACCAGAACGCACGATGTTAATTGTAAATAAAATAAAATATTTTCAGAGAATTATATTAATATTTTTATTATGTGGAAAGATATATGACAATTAAGTGTGAAACAAAATATCGGCCAAATGATGGCCACGGTTTCGGTTGCATATGTCTGTCCGATGGTCGATATTTTCAATGACTCTGTGGGCATTAAATTTCTCGCGCAAAAGAGCCATTGTTTCGTTGGCTGTTTGGCAAGTGGCACCATCCTGTTGGAACCACATATCGCCCAGGTTCATATCCTCAATTTCTGGCATCAGTGATGTTCGTGAGATGTTCTACTGTTGGGCACGACGACGAGTTGAGGTTGGCGGCTCTTCTACCGCGCTATCGCGAACAACAGCAATGTTTCCGTAGAACGAACTGGGCGTGCCTGCAAAGGTGTTTTCACATTTCCTACAAACCCGGTTTGCTGAAATTTGTGCACAATTCTCCGGATTGTGGACACATTTCGTCGATTATGCTGACCAAAAAAATTAAAAAGTGTACGAAATGTATTTTGATTTGAACGCCCATTTCCGTAATAGGATTCAGCAATCTTAACGCGCTGCCCAATTGTGTACCTCCAAACTGAAACAAAGCAATGTCAAATTAAGTTGGACAAAAAGTTTGACGTTAAGCTGTGACTCACAATTAACATTGTGCATTGTCGTTGGATCACCCTTTATATATCGTCATGTTTTCAAAAGTCACAAAAAATTCGAAAGCGATTTTAAGATGCACAATATTGAAATACATGTTCCTACAAATGTTTACATGCTTTTAAACGCCTCCAATTACAAATAACGTTCTTCTAAACAAAGTTCGGAAATACCGAAGTGGAAGCGTAAGATTTTTTCAATGTAACTTAAGGCGTTTCACAAAATCATATGACGATATGTACGTCTGTATGTAAAAGTTCCGTCCAGATAGATATCTTAAATAGTTATCTTAATAGTCAAAACACTAATAGTGCAACCATATCATGAAAGAACAGAAATATCATAAAAGGAAGAATCTTAGCAAAAGTGTTCAACGAAACAATTTTACTAAATGATATTTTTAATCTTCATTGAAAGAAACCAACAAACGACATGAATATAAAAAATAACCTCTCTACTTCAAACTTTTTGCTGCTTGGATTAACAAAACACATTGACTTCAAAAGGTGAAAAGCACAAAATTGAAGCACACCTATCGGTACGACATGCACTAAAAGTACACGAAGGCAAATATCAATGTAATGAACTACACAGCAGTTATCATATGCTGCGTGTTCGTAGTCCACCAATGGTCGCGCAAAAGCCTATGACTATCTCACCATTTCTTTTGCATCCGATTGGCCGTAGCAGCAGCAGCAATGACGATTCATCACGTCATTATTCTACCGAGTCTGGTTATGACACAATACATGACTTAACATCAAGTCAAACGAATGGCGATGAGCTTTTTACACGCACGTGGGAGCCAATCGATCACCAATCTCCGCCACAAATTTTAACACTGCCAACGAAGAAGCCATCCACAACAATAACAGAACAACATCGCGGTAGTTATCATCATCATCACGACCATCCACCACATGTACAGCAAATGGAGCACGACCTGAAGCACAAGTTATTTTATATAAATACAACAAATTTTGATGGGCATCCATTGGCCAGCGATGCCCGACATCATAATCGAACCAAAATTGGTATAGTTAATTTGGATTTGAATCCACCACCAACACCACCAACATATTATACTACAGATTCGAGAAGAATGCCGTCAATATATTATGCCGCAACACCTCCAAGTTTTCCACCACCCCGCACTACGCCCATAACGATATTACCACATCTTACTGCACCACCCGCACAGCCAGCAGCGGGAAGTTATTATCCTCATAACGTACAGAATGCAAAATACCCTCAAACTCCAGATTCTTCAATGACTGGATATCCATATAAAACACATGAGAGCTACACCATTGGTACTGGAACGCAATATCCTATTCAAACTATGCAGCCTCCTCCTCCATATTATACACAATATTCGCCAACTCACCGTCAGCCACAGCAGTCCCAATTTGATACGATGGTATCGTTTCCATCGCACACACTACCGGTACAAACTACTACCACTCAGTATCAAAATCACTTCAGGCCCGCTCCACCACAATATAATATGCCCAATGCACCTGGTAGCATCGTGGCTACGTCTGCACCAATTTTCGCCTCATCATCAACACAGGGTATGATGGTTCTACAACAGGGCTTAGGTTATGGTGGTACCATGACCTCAACTATAAGCTCAAGTTCAACGCTTAATAAACAAGAAATATCTAAAGCAAAGGGTGAGCTCTATAATTTTGGCTTTTATCGCTAAACAAAGTAAAAGCAAATCACTTAATTCAGTCCATCAATCCTTTTCTATCAGTTTCAATTCAAACCTTTTCCTCGTCTAGTCTACATAGTTTATTCACCTCATACGTCGTCATAAATGAAAAAAATTTTTTATTTTTCTTTTTGTTCGAATAAGCCAATTAATTGCTAGTTAAAACAATTCAATGTTGCTCGCTCTTCTCTTACATCAGCGCCTTCTCATCGATGATTATTTTCAAAACTTCATCACTTCTCTTTCTCTTTATTCTAGTTTTCGTTTTTTTTTTTTGTTACCAATTCACCATGTTTTTTTTGTTGTTGTTTCATTTAAATTAATATTTGTCATTCAATCAAATTAAATGTTGTGTTAACTCGCTGGTTGTTGTTCTTTCATACGATCCTGGTGCATTATTATAAATTCGTTTGTTTTTGTTTATTTAACTTTGATTTTAGTCTCTTTTTAACGAGTCCTGTTAATTGCGATTTTTATTTTGACAAATTTTGTTTTAAATTTTCTTAAAAGTTTGTTTTTCCAATTACATATTGTTGACAAACATTTTTATTCTGCATATACGAGTATGTATGTGAAGCATTTTACATGAAAAGACTAAATCTAATCGAAAATTTCCTTCGGCAAAAAAGAATTTTATTTTTTTTGCGATTGCTTCCAATATATGCAAATATTCTAATGAAACTATTACACAATGTTAAATATATGTGGAAATATAAGAGAGAAGCTTAAGCTTAATAGATCGATTTTCAGGTGCCCACTATTAGATAAAAAAACTTTTCATAAATTCAACTAACCAATTGAGAATTATATAGTTGAATACCGAACACAAAAAAACATAACGAACAAAAAACTGTTTTCAACTATTTAATTCTCTTAGTTAGTTGAATTTTGAACATAATAGTGTTTTCACACTGACTGGTTTTAAAGCAAAAGTTAGTTTTACGTTAAAAACGAACTACTAAAACCTGGTTTTACCATATACAAAAATATTTTCTTAAAACATTCTTACAACCTTTTTTGAATTGGTTTTAAGTTGATTTAATGAAATACAGCCTTGATTTACATGTACTAAAGGCAGTGCTACCAGGTTAAAAAATTTAAAACAGCTGGCAATTTAAATAGCGCTCAATGAAATAAAGAAAACAATGAAGGAAAATTTTGCAAATAAAGTCACTAAAATAATTTAAAACAATGTAAGTAGGCAACAGCAATAAAAAAGTGCAAAAGAAAAATAAGCTATTGGGTAGAGCATAATGAAAATGCTTTCATGGAATTGTGGGAGGAGAAAATAAATGAAAATGTATTACACAAATTGTTTGTGGTTTTAACTTTAAAATGAGGTTTAAAGTTTTTGTGTGAAAACACTATAAGAATCTTGAGTTTGTAGTCAGGAATTAGGAAATAGCTAATGAGCTAACTAAGCATTAGCGGATATGATTTCCTTATATGCCTTAATTGCTTTTGCAACCCTCTCTCAATGAGTAAAACTGTTAATGGCGCGCTCTCTTAAATTAAACAAATGAGTAAAACTGATATTGGCGTGCATAAATATAAAACAAATTTTGACATTTAGGGTGTCTAAAACATAAACAAGCAGAAAGAATCAGCTGATGAGTTGATTTTACTTCATAAGTATACTTTGGAGAACAGCCCATTATGCCAACGGTGACGTTATATCATCGTTTTTATTTCGTTTTAAAACTGCAACGCCAACGGGTATAGGCCCGAATTATTAATATTGTAATTAATTTAGACTCGGTTTAAATACAATCGTTGCCCAACAATCTGTTGACCAATTATGAAATGGTTCAGAAAAATTGAGTAGCTTTAGATCGAATAAAAAATGTTTGTTGTATAAAATAAAGTTACTTAGTTTTTTTGTTCGTATACTCAGTAATTCTCAAAGATTTTTCACGAGTTTTTATATAAACGTGGGAGATTTCGTACCTTTTCCAGGTATTTGGTTGAAAACCTACTGATGACCGGGCATTACCACCAACGAAATTTACATACATACATACATATGCTAGCTAAAACCTCAGCTACTAAAAACGCAACACGTTCGCGGCGATCGGCTGGCAAAAGCTGAATCATATGTAATGCTCGCTGCTGTTTACTAAAATCGTATCATTGAAATTGTCACTTAGAAAATCTACGGAAAATAGATTTTTATGTTGCAAACGTCAACTTGGCATTACTTACATATAAAACAAAAGCTGCAACAGCTGACTGAATTGCTTGAAGTTTTATTATTATTATTATTGCATCTTTTGCTGTTGTACTCGCAATCAGATTGAGATTTTACTTTACACCGTAAAAGCCAGTTTTGTTATTCTTCCATATGAGGGAGAGCTTATTTTTTCTAAACAAAAATATCTTCTGTGAACAAGACAAAAAGCAAGAATCCAGCAAAAAGAACACCTACGTATAAAAGTGAAATAAATAAAATGTTAATAACACTAATTATTTAAGCTTAAGGTCTTTTTAATATATTCAATATTTGTTCTGATTCGATATTTCGCTACTCCTTTGTGTAGCTTCTTCAGCAGAATTGGTTTTTGTTTATAATGAAAAAATATGTTTTTAAAATTCACAATATAGGAAAAGTTCTTGTCAATGAAAATTCAAAATAAAAATTCACCTAAAGAAGCTACACAAAGGAGTAGCGAAATATCGAATCAGAATAAATATTAAATATATTAAAAAGAGCTTAAGCTTAAATAATAGTGTTATTAATATAAAAAGAGGTCAAAGAACTAGAAAAATTATTAAATAAAATGTTAATCATTTATTTATATTTAGGCATTATTCTTATGACGGGATTTTTCAGTGATGTCAATATGATATCATAATGTCAAATACACGTTATGACACATTACCAAACTAACGTTACTCATAATATTTAATAAAATTAAAATAAATTTTAGTAAAAATCTGTAAAAATTAAAAATTATAACTGCACATTTCAGTACATTTAAGTGTGAATATTATAAAATTATTAAAATAACGTCATGGGCGAGCACATATCAAAAAATATTTGTGTTTGTGTGTGTATTTATTGCAAAACACTTTTTACTAATAGCTGCTACATATACATACATACGTCTTTCTGATTATTTATTATTATTTTAGGGGGTTTCACTCCAAGTTGAATTGAAAAAAAAACACTGTTGAATACAATTTATAAAATTTAATTTTTGTAATTAATTATTTCAGTTCCTTTGATATTAAATTATATTTTACTATACATATAAGCTTTATGAATATATAGTATGACTATCATAACCATTATATAATCAAATTATCTTTTTGCACCCTTCATAATATTCATAATAATATCCTTTGGATAATATTGTATTTAAATTTACTCTAACCAATGCCCTTCATCTAGTAATTTGTATGTAATTTCATTGAAAATAAATTTAGTTGTTGATTAAACAAGATTTTTAAATAAAAATTTTAAATACTGGGTTAAAATTGCAAAAAAAATACTTATTTTCTTCAATTTTAAAACTATGTTTGCATAAGTTTTTAGTTGCAAGAATAAAGTAATCTTGATAATTTAATTGTGAATTATTCTGGAATATTTTTCAAAAAAAATTAATTTATTGCGAAATTTTAGCAATTTTTTATGTTTTAAATGTTCAAACTGGCGTGATCACATTTGAAATGGAATGAAAAATATCCGTTTCTAATAAGATGAAGAATCTTACTGTTTAGAAAATTTTCTAAAAGCGAAACAGTATCATGTAAGAGGGATGTCAGAAATCTTTTCATATTATTTATTACTATTTATCACAATTTCTCACCTTACTATAATTTTTTAAAAGTCTCATTACACAGTATTATTTTCGTTGTGTAACGACCGTAAATGGTTTGTTTTGAAATTAATGTCAAAATAACACATGCAAGATAAGAACACAAAGGAAATTAAACATATGTTTTGTTTTTATAAAAATGAATATTAAAAAAATTATAAAAGAAAATAATGATGCAAAATGTCGTAATTAATTAATTGATATGAAGATTAAAATACGAAAGTGACAAAATTCAGTTTGTCCATGGAAGTCTGTACTCGTATGTTATGTACATATGTCTTTAATTTTGAAGTTAATTTTAATATATTTTTAAACATGAATGTTTGCGAATATAATTCAGTATTCAAAATTAAAAATTTCATTTCATTTGAAGTTAATCTTTTTAAATTTTGAAATTTCCATTCGTATTTTTTTAAAATACATTTTTTTGTAAAAACGCTAGTCAAATATTTGACGAAGTAAGTATAACCGCTTTTCTCGATAAGAACTTATTGATTCATAAGATATGAAATGATCAATTGAAATACGCACGTACCTATCTGTAGGTGGCAGGTGGCGATAGCTAAAGTAGTTAGTACGTTAACTACAAAACCAGAGGTCCTGGGTTCGCGCCCAGTTAAAGTCATAAAAAACTTCGCATTTTTCTGATGTGCATTAGTGTGTCTTTGTGTCAGTTACTGTCGGAATGGTTCAGTGGCGAAGGCATAGTCACTCGTCACTGGTCACTGAACAGTAACAACTTCAGTTGTACCCAATCCACAGGCACATCAGAACGCCCTCCTTCATCGGTATTGCGTAGCACCGACGAAGTAAAATAAATACTAAAAATGGCTACTAAAACGAAGCTTCAAAACTGAATAGGTGTAATTGACATCAGAGGCGTAGTAATACTGCTATAAAAAAGTAAAAAGCAGAGTTGTAAGATATTAAAGCTTTGCTCTATCTATCGCTTCACCACATTTCGCTTTCCTATCGCCTTTATCTAGTTTCAGCACAATGCTTCGCATGTGTAGGGATCATCCCCTGAGTGCTGGTCCGAGATAACAAAAGACTGCACCAAGTTGCATTTTGTAAATGTTAAAGGAGTCCGCAAAAACACTTTTTTTCCTTTTCCTGTAAAAATTGTTTTTTTTTATTGAGATATCATTAAAAAAAATACATTATATAATGTTACAGTTACTTATTAAAATGGTGTTCTTAACCTCCCATGCTGGTATTGGTACTGTTCGATATCTTGAAAACTACATTAGATTGAACTTATTGGTATTTACCTACCGATAGAGAAAAAAATTCTGATTCCAACAGCATAAAAAAACGTATTTTGAAAAAAAAGTGACTTGCACAGAAAAAAATAAAATCAAGATTCAATTAAAAAAACGAAGATTCAATTAAAATTATAATTGGATTTCAACCTATCACGAAAATTGTACATTCAATTATGGGTTTTAATTGAACAAATTTTACGATTTTTTTTTCATAAGAAAAGAAAAAATTTTTAAAATTCAATAAAAACATTAATTGAAAATTTTTCCAGATTTAATTAATAAATTATTCAAAAAAAACTACATGCTTTTCACATATAAAAACTAAACTTATACGTACTATTTACAAACAATTAATATGTTATAATGTTTTACGCTCTTATGATATTTTGAATCAAATCTGTTGACATCACTGTTTTGAGAGACTAACAAAATCAATTAAAATAAACGTGGATTCAATTAAAATTTTTAAAGAAAAAAAAAAAAGATTTACCGAACAAAGCCTTAATTGGAAAAAATTTAACAATTATTTTTTCTGTATGGGGAAGTTTACGTCCCACCTAAGTATACAATATTTATTGGTAACGCTAATTTCTAGTAGAAGAACTACCAATTTCGAATAAAAACTCGTTGCTGCATCAAGTCAATTTGCCTTCGTTTAGTATGCAAACGAACATAGTTCTTCGACATCGCTAAACAGACTGTTAACTCTGTTTACGCTCTCTGAAAGATACTTCAATTTATATAGTGATTGTGTTACATAATTAAAGTACACACGTATGGACATACATGTACAGTATTTTATGATTAATTATATGTATAACTATCTATACTTCTATCAGTAAGCAAGTAAACTAAAAGATAACATTTTAACATAATAATAAACATTTTCATACGTACAGACATACAAAAATAAAACTATTTCGAATTAATTCTTAAAATTTTTATTTGCACTTTTTTTAGTTCTGGTATAAACTGTTGAAACTTCGTAGCTTTTTTCAAGAATTTGGTTAAAGGCCTACTGAAGATTTTGACATTAGCACCAAATGAAATGCATATAGACCAAGTAAACCATATAACAAACCCAGATAAATAATCATAATTTTTTAAGTTGTTATAAAATTATGATTCTGTTTGAATCCCCAATTACATATACATACATACATACATACATACATACATACATACATACATACATACATACATACATACATACATGCATACATACATACATCCATATGTATTTATTTATTTTTTTCGATATGAGTTATTTAAAAAAATCTTCTATTTTTGTAATACGACTAGAATCATTGTATAAAACTTCATTTATATTTGTAGCATAAAATTCAGTTTAATTTTTATATACAAATGAAAAATAAAAAAAAAAAATTTTTTAATTAAACTTCTGCTCTATTTTCATTGTTTGATTTGTTATTTAGTTTTATTTTATTTATTAATGCGAATATTAATAACAACTAATATTTTGTCTCATTTTTTTTTTTTGTTGTTTACAGAAGCAGAATTTTTGGTGCCAAAAAATGATAATGTAGAACGTCAGCAAGTAGTTTATGATATTCGTTCTCCATTAGTACTTAGCTGTGATATCAGTGATCCCAGTGTGACTGAGTTAACATGGTGAGTAAATAAATTATGAAATGATTTGAAATATTAAACATTTGATTTGATCAAAAAATATTTTCAATACTATTAAATAAACTTACATATGTGCATATTTTATTATAAATAATTTTATTTAATACTATAGGCATCTAGTTAAATTATTATGAAAAATTAATTAAGGATAAAGCATCTGATAATTACACTGGTCAACAAGAATTTATTTGCCTGAGTTTTTTTTTCAAGAAAATTAATAAAATTTTCTTATTCTAAAAAAATTTCTTTTAAAAAGTTTACTAAAAATATAAAATAAACAAAATCTGAAATGTTATTCCAAAATAACGGTTTTACAAGCATTTACAGTTTGATAATTCCATTGTAATAATAACAGTTTCTATTGTTTTTATCTTTTTCTATAAAGTTACAAGCATTTAAGTTATGAACTTTCTACTTGAGACTAATGATATATTCTAATTTATTTATATTTGACGTTTTAAAGCGTTGTGCTTTTGTTATTAAAATAGTGTTGAAGTTTTGCAATGTTGACGTAACGTGTTGTTGACGGTATTCCGAGTGCACTGGATATGGAAAAAGTACCAAACACGCCTCCGTTTATTTTTCAGCTGTATTTGTAAGCTTTTGTAATTTTTATTCTATCTGGCTTAGTTTCTCAGATATTATGTTATTGATTTACCCGTTTTTATTCCCTTAGCATTAGAATATTCAAATATGTCTTCTTAGTGAATCTAAAGAGGAGTTCACATACCGAATTTCAACCAACTAGATTTAGCCGTTGAAGGTAATCTTTGTATAACTGGGTCTTGTACATAGGGAAAAATATTAATTACACTTGCTCAATTTTTCGAGATTTCCCTGAAGTTTTGAAATTTTTGTTTCATACAAACCACCTCTTCAAAATTTCAAACGCACCTAAAAATGTCAAGGAAATCGATACAGCCGCTTTGAAGTGATGGAAGGACCATTTCATTTTATATAGAAGGTGCGGCAATAGTAATCACCCGATATTTTTTTGCCTGTAATTTTTGTTGCACTTTGTAAGGGAACATCTTCACAGGGTAATTACCAAATGCCTGGCACGCCGTCTGGTCGATGTTCCGGCCTCCTTGGTTAAGCAGCGATATTCTCTCAAACCACTTGCGCCCGGCCCAGTTTTAGGAACATCTCGTGTTCCAGTTTCTTCAATGCGAGTGACCAAACTCCGCAGTGTTTGTCTAGTTGGTGTCGAACGGCCAGGAAATCTACGACGAAAATCACGCTGCACCAACACAAAGCACGAATTGTTGCGCAATAAAATGGAATCGGATTAAATCGATTCGTGGCTTGTCAATTTGTATTCTGCTTTTGTTTACATTACAAATGTCAAAACCAAATTGAAATTTGGTGCCATTATAGTGTTTTCCAATAGGATGATTACTTTTGTTCTTTTATTTCTCAAATACCGACCAAGGAACGATATGTGTGGCACTCAAAAGATGGCTGAAGTAATCAGCACGTTGCCTACAAAACCAAAAGTTTCCTGCGTTCAACCCCAGTTTCAGACTCATACAAACATCTCGCATTTTTTCTGATGTGCATTTGTGTCAGTTGATGTCGGAAGGTTTCAGTTGCGAAGGTTAGTCACTGGTCACTGAACAGTGCCGGTTTCAGCTACAACCAATCTACAGGTACATCAGAGCACCCAGCTTCCTCTGTAAAATAATTACTAAAAATAACTACTAAAAACGAAGCTTCAAAACTTAATACGTCACTGCTATAAAAACAAAGAACGTACAAAGCTTCACCTCCTGTCATTTCTCCTACTATCCTTTCCACTAGTTTTCCATAGTGCAGGTCCAAGATGAAAAAAACACTCGCGGTTTTAATTAGTTGACGTTATCCCGAACGCACTTCTAGTAATACATTTTGTTGTCTATTTTTGCAACCATATATCTCCAAAAGTATTTCACATAGAAGAAAGCTTTTTTTCGTAATATTTTCTTCTAGAAAAAGTCTCGAATGAGTTTTCTTACTTTTTCGAAATTCGAACTTATATGGTGTAAAATTGTAACTTTGAACTTTTGGGCGCGTTTTATGCATTTGAACTAACGATATGTGAATATCCAAGAAAGTTCAATGCAAAATTACCATCTTATTATTATCCTTAGTTCCCATTTAGACTATGCAAGTTTTCTTGTACCTTTACACTCCTCATCTACATATGAGGTACAGTTCATATTCGTAATTAAAGAAAATGTTTGCAAAAATAATTTCTTTGTGACCGAAACTGCTAGTTTAAATAATAAAAAATAAAAGTGCACTAACCAAGAATGATTAAATAAAGATTACGCCTTGCGCATGATTTACCGTTTGATGACGTTTGCATCCCCTCGAAGAGATTGCCAAATGTTTATTATATGCAAAACTAATACTTTCTCGTACAAAATTTATATTTTATACTACATTTGGCAACTCTTCACACAATTTACTCAGAGAGATCTCAAACAAGCAAATGAAATCGATTTTATCAAAGTTAAAGTTTTGTGTTGAATTTTATAATAAATTGTGCTATATTTTATAATAAATATATTTAAATAATTATTAAATAATAAATAAGTGTAAAAAACTTGCTTTATAAAGCTCATAAGCTGTAAACAAAAAACACAAATAGAAGTGAAAAGAGAACAAAAAGAGCAAGCATGAAATGCGCAGTGGGCAATTGCAAACAAAGTAACAGCAAAAAAACAAGTGAGAAATTAATTGTGTTACAATGTAATATTGCTATCAAAATTTTTTTGTTTTCATAAAGCTGTGTCATTATATAGTTTTCCAAGAGATGAAGCTCAAAGGAAGTTATGGGTGAAATTTTGCAAGCGTGTAAAGCCTGTAAATGCTGAAAAAGAAAAAATTTGTGCTTTACATTTTAAGCAAGAGGATTTTGAAAGAAATTTAATATATGAAATGGGTAAGTTACCACATAATCAATTCTTTAAGTCCGTTAATAAGTCGTTATAGGATTTAGTAAACGAAGTACTAAGAAATTAAAACCCAATGCAGTTCCGTCCTTAGAAAATAATATTATTGATAGTGAAAAGAAAACTGCTTATGGCACTGAAGAAGATGAAACAAAAAAACAAATAAATAATCAAAAAAGTTTAAAAGTAAAATGTGTAAATGCCGACTGACACTGAAGAAGATGGCCTCCAAAGTTACACTAAAACTTTGGAATTGAAAATGTATGTTAGTATTTAAAAAAACAACAAATAATTATTTAAATCGTTTCTAGAGAATCACTTCTTAAGGAGAATTGTTCGCTGAAAATGGCAAAAAGTCAATGTGATGTGACAATAAAAAATTTATCTTGTCGTATTCAAAAACTAAGCTTTGCAAACTCAAATCTCGAGAAGGCACTGAGGCGTTTGTTTACTGAGGGTCAAATAAAAAAACTAAAAAGCGGTGATAAAAGACAAAATTTTACCGAAACAGACATTGCTCAATCTATCACCCTATACTCAGCGAGTGCCAGAGCTTACAAACTTTTAAGGAAGAAACATTTCCCACTTCCATCGGTGAGAACGTTGCAAAGATGGTCGGAAAAATTGGACATGTCGAAAGGTATTTTGGAGCCTGTTGTAAAACTACTATCTGCGGCCAACCAAATGTCAGAAACTGAAAAATATGTGTGTTGAGTTTTGATGAGATGAAGGCAAAAAAAAAGTATTGCTATGACAAGTCAGCAGATTTAGTGCTAGAACCAGCTAATTATATCCAAGTGGCCTTGCTAAGAGGTAAGTTATTTGTATCAAAATCAAGAATTTTTAGAACCTTTGTTAATTCGCTGGAAGGTTTAATTTCAAATTGGAAGCAACCCATATATTATGACTATGATACCCAAATGTCAAAAAGTATTTTATTCAATATATTGAATACTATGAAGAAGAGTGGCTTTACAATTGTGGCCATTGTTTGTGACTTAGGTGGAGGTAACAGAAAACTGTTCAGTGAACTTGAAGTTGATTACGAAAAACCATGGTATGTTTTATGTAAATATGCCTCAATAATTTTTTCAAATTTTTTTTTTTGTATGAATATACGTAACATATGTATATATGTAGGTTTTTGTTCGATGAAATCAAAATTTTTGTTTTTAATGATGTTCCTCATTTGATAAAACTTTTGAGAAATCATTTCATTGATGGTGGGTTTATCATTAACGAAAAAGAAGTCAAAAAGAATATAATTTTAAGTCTCCCATCCCTCCAATCAAATGACTTGCAGATCACGCATAAAATATCACCACACAATTTATGTGTGGTCGGACCTGAAAGGCAAAAGGTTAAACTGGCCACGAAACTTTTTTCACATACAATTTTGCAATCTATAACACGAGCCGCCAGTTTGGGATATTTGAGCAACGAAAATTGGAGCGAGTGCAGTCAACTCTTTAAACTCGTAATTACTTACAAAATATAATTTTTCTAGAACATACCTAAACTACTTAAGAAATTTCACTTAACTAGGTAAATGACTGGTTCGATGTTATGAATTCGAGAGTACCGAGACAGGATACCAGAGACCGATTACACGCATATGGTTTAGCACTTGAAAAATAAAATATAATTCTAAATAATATGTCGCAAATGATGTCAGAGATCCGTGTGATTGGCAAAAAGTCTATGCTACCTTTCCAAAAAGGTTGAAAATTATATTGTACTCTAAAAATTTGTGACACAGATTTATTTCTTTTGACATAAATGTATTCTACAGGTATCATTCAATCTAATAAAGCATTACAAATGCTATATATTGAACTTAAAAGTCGATATAATATTGAGTATTTGCTAACGTATCGGTTTAATCAAGATGTGCTGGAAATTTTTTTTGGAAAATTAGGTCGAAAGGCGGACTTCACGATCACCCTGATCGAGAAGAATTCAAATATAGACTTCGATCATATTTAATGGGGTCTAACGAAGGCATTTTGGGTAGTAATGCAAATGTAGAAGTTGACAATACACCCGATTTAGATGTAGATAATTCTTTAACGGGTAAGTTGAAAGCTTAAATTTTAAATAACACAAAGTTTTATAAACTTTGTGATTTCTTCAGGTACTATACTTAAGAGAGTTAACCGTAACATTCAGGCAGATGTTTTGGCTACAGAAATTAACCAAAGCGATTTTTTCCAAATTGAATGGCGACAAATTATTACTCGCAAGTGGATATTTACAAAAGCATTTGTTGGAAGCAAAAGAAATTGAAGCCAGTGATGACGTAAAAAAACTTTTTTTTAGATGTAGAATGTATTTTAGAATTAGAAAACTAAATTCTGAAATTGTTGAAAGCACGTATAAGAGAAAGAGAAAGTATAGTAAAATAACAAACTAAAAATTCTATAAATATTCTTTAAAGATTTTTATTTTTAAGTAAAATAACAACAACAAATTTTGGAATGGGGAAAAAGGGAAATAATTAACACTTGGGTTCACTATTTATATGTATAAAATATTTAAATAAAAATAAATGGAAAATAAAATAGTTCTTTAAAATTGTTTATTATCAAACTGAATTTGCCCCACTGTCCTGTTTTTACAATAACATAATAGTTCTTCAGCTGAGTTTTATTAGCCAATCAGAATACATGTTGAGTGACGTCAGAGTTCCATCATGCGCAGAAAAGTATTTTTATTTTAGCTTGTTGGCGTAATCTTTATTTAATCATTCTTGGCACTAACATCTTGTAAACGGATACTCGTATAATGTGAATTAGGTCTACATGCATATATGTATGTATGTATATTTTTAACTTGTGCTCAAATATATTTTGCTTTTGTTTACAAAATTAAAAATTTTAAAACTTTTCTTCAATTTGTGAAATATGTATTTTATTTTTTCGAAAGAAAGTTATTTTATTTACATATATTTAACTACATATTTGTTTTCAAAATTTGTTTCAATTTGTGAGATAATTTATATCGCGTTTTTAAGCTGAAATGCCAAATCAAAATGGTCAGTTAATATTGCGAACACTTGAAAATTTAGAGGAACCCTGCCACAGTTGGCCAGATATCCAAATATATTGCTGATGCCGTTGGGATAAGTTTGATTTGTAAGAAACATTTTTTTTTAATGCTTAATAAAATATTTTTTTTTGTTATGCAGAAGGACATGAAAGATATTAAAGAGAGTATAAAGGAAACGCTGGACGCTGGAGTTCAGTATGGGTATGTTCAGCGTGGTAGTAAAAAGTACTTCTCGGCTCCTTTAGATGTAGACGAATTGGTGGATGATGTGTTACCGAATGACCAAGTGGCAAAAAAATTAAAGTTTCTGAAGAAATGAAGGATCGTACCACTAGAAGACGCACAAAGGCACGACGTGTACGTCGTCTTCGTAGTCGAAGACGTAGTAGTAGTCGAAGACTTAGTACTAGTCGAAGACGTGGTAATAATCGAAGACGTGGTAGACGCCAATAGATTGTCTTGTGTTTTTGTATTTGACAATTCATTTGTATACAATACTATGTAAATATGTATGCATGTTTAAATAAATTTTTGTAATAGAAATTTTTACAATAAATTCAAAATGTATATGTACTCGTATTGCAAGTTTTTCCTCTTTAAGAAAAAATTTTTCTTAAAAAGAAAGTTGGGTTAAGGTTTCAGTTAAATTTTAAAATGACAAAAGTTTTTTGGGAATTTATATGTTGTATAATAAACTTTTTCTCTTCAGGGAAAAGAACGGTACAGATGTGAGAAAAGTAAAGGATCTTGAGGGGCGCTATCGCATAATAGCAGCCGAAAGAAAGTTTGTCATTGATAGAGCAGAAATTCATGATGATGGTCTCTATTCATGTGTGGCCAATAATCAAAAGAAAGATATTAATGTAGTTGGTAAGTTGATTCATTAGTTAATTCTTAACGAAATATTGGCCATGTTTTGTAAACCGAAAACGGATAAATTGTTCGTTTTAAAACGAATTCACACATTTTTGGGATTCTGTAAACTGAAGACACATTCAATTCAGCCCTATTCCACTTGTCAACGTCGACACTAAAACTTTGCCTCTCTAAAATCGATATGTTATCTTTTTCAGTTAAGAGCTTAATTGACATTTACTGAAGATATGGAATTTTTTTAAATGCCAATTTAAATTTGCTATAAAAGCCGCAGCATTTCGACGTAATCGCTGCTAAGATTTGGTGTCGACAACTGGAATAAGGGTGATTATTTTTTTTGCAATAAAGAGAAGTACCACTCTGGACAAGGTTGCATTCTACTAGCTGTTACTTCTGTTGGAAAGAGTTATTGATAGAGGCGACAGCTGGTTTTAAAACCGAATAAACAAACCTGCGCCTGGTTTCTGTAACGTACGAGTATATGAGACAATTTCGAATCAAAAAATTATTATCATTCTATGAAACACAGGATGAGTACGATCAAAAAACTTAAGCTGTCATATTTTTTTGCTAGTTTATATTCGTTTTTATATGAATTGATCTGTGAAGCGGGGGATAACCATTATAATTCCTTTATTTTTCTCGATGCGAAAGGTTCTCACAAGAAAGTCAACCGAATGTATTTTTATTCTATTAAAACATGAAAAAAACGTATTTGCAACCACAAATTTGTGATTGCCAAGCAAACACTAAAAAAGCAGGGGAAGTTAAGCACCTGGAGTTAATACAGTTTCAATCTGCATTACAATTTTTTGCAACTGGCAACTGAACAACAGTTCGCTTGCAATCGATTATCGAGCCATTAGTGCTCTTCATATCTAAGTCGGTTCAGCAGACTCTAGCAATACTGTACGTCCCCCTGTCCTAAAGGTTTAATTATCTCTAATTTTTCTTCATTGTTAATCATTAAGCTTTATATGAGTGTCGTTGTCATATTTACGACAACACAGTATAAAACATATGGTACGTGTTGCCACATTTTAACGTTTTCTTCACGACAACGACAATCATAAGGTCTATTATTTAGAAATTAGTAGATTACATCTGTTGGTAAGGCAACTCCAGAAATTTGTACCATATGTTTTGCAAAATAAAGTCTGAGTTTAGACGGCCGAACATTTGGAAGGGAAACATTTAGTTTGTAGGCATATTACGGGTGGGGAAGAGAGCATCGTTTTTGTGTTCGGTACTCGGCGATACGCTTTGTTCACATTTTCGTATCTTACAGAAATAACAATAATAATGGAATGACGCCGGCAACATTTTCGTCTGTGTGAAGACGAATGAAAGAACAAAAGAGAATTCCAGATGTGTTTCTTCCAAATGTTCGCCTGTATAAACTCGGACAAAGGAAAGAAAAATTAAACTTCGAACTTAATTTCAATTGAAACGAAAACGAATGATTTGTAGAACACCATATAGTCATTTATGCGGTTTTAAAAATTTCTCGGTTTTGAAAACAATTCGGTTTACAGAACATGGCCGTATATTATATTATATATATTTTATATAATATATATATTATATAATATATATATTATATAATATATATATTATATAATATATATATTATATCAATATCTGAAAACTTTTTTTTTAAATATATCACATGTGTAATCAGACGAATAGTGCATTCAAGGCGAATTGATACCAGGTAAACCCAGTAGTACAACAAGAACCAAAAATCATTGTTTACTGTCAAAATAATACATTGTGTACTGTCAAAATAATTCTCAATTTGACATTAAACAATTATAAAAAGTCGGCCAGCTGGTCTGGTAAGTTCACCTGTTATGAATTCGCCTTGAGTGCATTTCAATATCAAATCGGCATATCTTTTTATTTAAATCAACTGAAATATAATTTGTTTACTTCTTTATGTCTCTTTAGCTAATGTTGTTGTTAGAGTGCCTTCAAATAGTGGCGTTGTTGAGGGTGAAAAGTTGACAATTGCTTGTACAGTAGTTGGTACTGATCCAAAATTGTCATGGGCTTTCCGTAAGTTCTTTATATTAAATATAGCGCAATATATTAATATATATTTAATGAATACATTATTGAAATTATTCCTCTTATTTTAAGGTAATTTAACTATCAGCAGTACCTTTGAGCGTTATATTTTAAAAGTGGATGAAAATAATATAGAAAATGCTTTATTAGTAATTGAAAATGCCAGCTTGGATGATAGAGGCGAATACAAATGTATTGGCCGTAATGCTGCCACCGAAATTGGTAAAGCTGAAGCTAGTGATGTTACTTTTGTACGTGTTAAAGGTAAGTTAATGCGAAATCCTACCAGTTGTTTTTCAAGAGTTATGCAATTCTAAAGATAAATTTACAAAAGAAAATTGCTGAATATGTGCTCGTTCTGTAAAAAACCTATTAATTTTTGTTACACAGTAGATTAATTTTTATGGTGAAATATGCAACAGACCATGACGTTTACACGTACCTAAACTTTTGACATTTGGAATATTTCTTTCACTCCATCAACTCCCCAAAAACAACTGTTTGATTCTTTTTGCATTGGCAAGCTCAAGCTTGCCGTGTAATCCCGTTTTAAACGTACAGAAAGTATTCGAATTTGTATGTTATTTACATTGGCACACGATAACATTTCTTTTCGATACAAATAACAGAGTAAGCCTCAACTACCCCTCATTTAGAACTTTTTACTGTTTGAATCGATTTTGAAGTTTCTTTTTCATTGCAAATCTCGTGCTTACCGTGTAGAGCCGTTTTAAATCAGCTCACCCTAGACAAAAATTTTATTTTTTTAATGGGTACGTGTTATTTCGGAAAAAAAGTGTAAAATAAAAATTTTTTAAAAAAATTTAATCGAATTGAAAAAGGAATTAAAAAGGAAAATAGTCACCCCTATCGTGCATACTTTTCCCCTCGTAATAGTTTCCCTTTCCATAAATTTGCAATCGTGAATAACTTCACGTCAAAATAAAATTCCCCTATCCCCTGAGTTTTTTCACTTTTCACTTTAATTTATTCACTTTATTTTGCATACAAAATATAAGTAAAGTCTTCCTTTATTTATATATGTTGATAAATAAATTTTTTTAATATCAATATCAGCTATTATAGTGGAAAAATACATAAATAACAAGTAAAATGCAAATCAACACAGCAATTGAGTGTGTTTTGTTAAAGTATATAAAGAAATTGCAGCCCAATTTTGGAGTTCTCATACGGATTAACTTAAACTGCTAGTACATCATAGTTCCAAGTCTAAGTATTTTATTTAAATTTTTGTTTACATGTCGTAAACCCTTGAATCTGTATTAAAAGTTAAATATGTTTGCTTTTTAATTAATTTGTAAGTATTTGAAACATTCTTCCCTTTTGAACATTCACTGAGAATGAGAACGGGAAAAAATTCCAACTGGACTTCATGATACCAATTTCACCTCGAGGGGAACGAAAAGGTCACTTCCTATTCGCGATAGGGGTGAATAAAATTTTAATTTTGTATGCGTTGCTATTGAACAGGTTGAAGTGTATGGCCAAGTACAAAATACTCATAGAACATACATACATATATAAATACATATTATAAAACACAAAAATTGTGAGGAACAATTTTCAAGATTAAATAAATTCAATACAGTATATTAAAGGCCTCATAGTAAATAAATAACGACTACAAACTTCATGCAGTTCAATAGCAACGCATATAAAACTAAAATTTTATTAGTCTCACTTCTATTTTTATTTGACCTTTATTAAATTTTTTAATTATATTTCTTTTGTCCGATGGTCTTTTTTATAAAAATGTTTTAAATTATTTATTTTCAATATTTCGCTACCAAATAGGTAGATTGTCAGGAAATAATAAGTTGATTTGACCATCGCTCAAAAGAGATATAATTAAAATTTTATTATTTTTTACTGTTTAAGTAGGTAGACACTTCCAAAATATAAAATAAACTGCAGCTGCCCTTAACCGAAAGTACAATAAAAAGTATGAAGCGGAAAGATAAAAAATCTTTTAAATTAAAAGCGCAAGAAAGTCTACACCCAATATCAAGAGAATTTCCTTTTCATCTATAAACTCAGACATGCAGAAAGAAAACTTACAAAACTTACATAATGTGAACCGACACTAAGTCCTAGCTTGATAAAGCCTGTTTTTAATAAACAAATCGGAATTTATGTATGTTGGAAATAAAAAAACTATTTCTTATATTTTATAGTCCAATGATATTTCTTGTTCGTTTTGTTAGTTACATCCGTAGCCTAGTGCATGAGCATTAAGGCCAAGGCACATAGAATCCGTCATACTTTGACTTTTTCAACTGACAGCTAAGTTAAAATACATGTTTTCTTATGAGATTTGTCACATTCAGTACGCCTCCGTCAAAGAAAAGTACGGAAGCTGGCCAATTTTTAACATACGTTGAGTACTTTGACAGCTATGAACAGCGTTGCCATTGTAGGTTATTTTCTTCCAAAATTGGTCGATTTTTTTTAAGGTGGACATGGGAATATTTTCTTCATTGGGTTACTTTTTCCACCCTAAGTAATACTCAATACGTAAATTTTACTTCTAAAGTTTTAAAAGCAGGTTTTATATTGCGAAACGTTTTTAACACCCTTTTGTTTCATTAAAAATCGTTTCTGTTGTAACAACAAAATTCAAGACTACTGCAGCAGAAACAAGAATAAAAGAACAAAGTATTTGAATTGAAAATAGATAGGAAATTATTTGCACGGGTTTGTTATCATAAATTGAAATGGTGTATATGTACATAATATTTTTATATAATTTTTTTTAAACTTGTGACTAGTATAAAAGAAATTGAAGACTTATTTTTATAAAGTAAAACATATTTTGGTATTTTTTTTATATTTTAACTTTTTAACGTGGTAACGCTGGCTATGAGTTGATATCCGCCAACAAAGTATTCATTGTGCCAATCTCTTTTGTCGGTACGTTAATGTCATTTGAAAAAGTCATAATATGACGTATGACGGATAGTACGGCCTTTAGTCTTATCAATCTGGAGGTGCGGGTTCGATGCCCGCATAGACCCTTGTTGTCCCTTGTGGTATCACAAATGGCCTAAGTGGGGCGTTCTCCTTCGGAGAGGGTCCGCCACCTAACCTAACCTAACCTTATTAATGTACAAAATATATCAGCCGTTTCTAATTAGTTGTGAACATTAAGTTTAACGGCAATATACCGTTATGTGTACTATATTAAAGAAAGTTTTTGATTAACATTATATTTTCGTTTTATACAGGCAAATTTGCTGCTTTGTGGCCTTTCTTGGGTATTTGTGCTGAGGTTTTGATACTGTGTACCATTATTTTGATTTACGAGAAGCGACGTAATAAGAATGAAGAGGAAGAAAGTGACACAGAAAACCAGGAGTAAGTTTCTAAGAGCTATTTCCTAAACGTTCTTCCTTTAACATACAGAAAACAAACATACATACACAAAGAAAACAACAACAACAACAAGAGCAATACAATATGTTTTGTTAACATTTTTCTTTTAATGCAAAACAAGAAACATAAAACTGATTTTCTTTCGTACAGTTTCTTTTGATTTATTTTTTCTATTCTCTGCTATTAAATTATTAATAAAGAATAACAATAAGTAGTTAAACAACAAATTAAACAACAAGAAATAATTGACTTAGTTTTAAATGTAGACATTATACTTAAAGTTAAAAACATATACACACACACACACACACTCATGCACGTGCGTGCGCGCGCGCGTGTTTAGAACGCTATTTTTGTTGCAAACATGTAGCTTTTGAAAAAAAAAAGTTTATAAAAGAAAACTAGCCAAATTTTAGTTTAAAGAGTTTTTTAAAATGTGTGTATTTTCTTTGTAACTTTTTTGCTTTTAAAATCAGTTACATACATATCTATCTCTTGTTGGAAACTATTGCAAATTTTTTCTTTTCAAACTATTACAACTACAAAAAACAAACCAACAAACAAAGTTTTTAGTGCAAAAGTACATTAATTTACACCGTGTTAATTATTTACCATATTTACACACTCAATACAAAAACAAAACAAAAAACATATATATTTACATATGGTTATTATTATTTTTTACTATAATTTAATTATTTTTGCTAGTTTGTTTTTGTTCTTAATATTTTTTTATAAACAATCTATGAAAAGTATTTTGCTTAAGTTAATAGAAATAATAATAATTAAAAACCAATAAATAATTAATTAAACACATGCATATGTATGTATGTATGTACAAATTATCCATTTATGTAAAATTTTTATTATTATTTAATTTTTTTTTTGTTAACATATTTTTCTCTATTTGTATTATTTAAAATAACTTTTGAAAGAAGTGGTGTGCTTAAACTTAATACATAGAAAGTTGTTCAATTCACATTTTGTACACAAGTTGTATTGTAAAAATGAAAAATTAAAAAAAAAACAAAAGAAAAGAAATTTTTTCCAGCTTTAATTTATATTGGAACCAAAAACCAATTCCTATATATATCTCGAACAAGTTTTGTCTCAGCTTTTTATAAAAAACAGTAAATTATGAAATTTAAAAATAAATAAAACTAATTTACATGTGTTAATTCTTAAAGATTTTGAATTTTTATTTACATTTTTAAAAAACTAAGCTACAGATTGATTGCACTACTTTAAGAGCGGGTTTTTGACTGGATTAAAAGTTTAATTGTCAGAGCAGCAAGTGCGAAATTAAATATATTCCACATTTTTTCAACATTCTATGTATATAAAGATAATATCATATGTACATGAAATTTTATATCGTCATATAAAACGTAAAACCATGTAACTACATACTATATTTTTTAGATTTTGCAGTAGAAGGAAGCACGTAATAAAGTAGTCAAGTAAACAACCGGAAAAAAGTTCCTTTAAAAACTTGCATAAAATTAACAGAATTACTAATTTATAGTCAAATGTAAAAAAAAATGTTACGCACGTGCATTTTCACACTGTACGCAATATTCAATAGAAACCCCGATTTTGAAATATTTGTCACTTACATAGTTTTAGGTTTCATATGACGATATGTACATCAAGTTTTTGAAAAATCTACATACTCTGCAGTAGTGACAGCACTAAAAATAAAAAAAAAAAACATATTCCACAATATCGTATAGTGTATGTATGTATTTCCAAAATAGAAAATGAAATTTATATAAAAATAAACACCAGATTAGCGGAGTTGTAAATAAAATGCTTAACTAAGACCCATATGTGAAACAGCTTAATTTAGTTTTATTTACGACCGCCCATTTCTCAAAAAGCGAACAAACTTTTTTTTCGAACTGTGCTTATTGAAAACAATAAAAAATAGAGGAACGGGCTGGGCCGTTAGTTAATTTACATACATACATACATATGTATATTTTACAACTCAATTCATACGATTAAATGTGAATTGAACAAATAAATATTAGCAGACTTTTTATTTTGTACTTTTTTATATTCTTTAGTTTCAGTCATAATTCAATTTCAGATAAGTGTCAATTAAATGAGAAATAAATAAATAAAGTATAAGGAAAATGTTATTTAAGTACTTATTTTGCTTAATGTTTAAAATAATTTTATTTTAAATACATTTTATTAAAATTCTTTGTTTTGTACGTTTAGTTTATATAACTCTAAAAAAACATTGTATTTTTCTTTTGTAAAATTTTTTTCATGTCTTTAATTTAAAACAGAGTTTTTATGATTTATTATGTTTATTAATTTATATTAATTTCTTTACATTAACAAAACAAAAGAAGCCTTTAGAAACAAAAAAAAATAAAATTTCTTTTTGAAACTAAAAATAATTGTGTTATTATTTTTTTATTATGTTTTTTTATTTAATTATTGCAGTTAGAAGTCGTTGTAATGAATTGAAAATAGGCAACTTTTCATTGATTAAAATTACAACATTGCTAAAGCATACACATGTACATATATTGGCTTGTTTGTGTAATTTTTAATTACAAATGTTTTACAAACACGACACTTCCTTCCATATCGTTTGAAATAAACTCGAAATGATTTTACTTTTGGAATCGTTTTCGAGAGTTGAGAATAGAAACTGTGTGAAATTTTAATTTTTCGAATGTAGAACGTGGGCTCAGCAGTTGTATGTATATTTTTTAAACATAAATAAACATTAAACAAAACTATGCTGAATAACAAATGTCGTCTTAAAAATAACTCAGCCTTTTTTATACAGGGTAGCCCAAAAGGAGCGAAGGTGTTTGAATGCCTTCTAATTTTTTTATAATATATTTTTTTTTTGTTTTCAGTATTTTGTAGAGATTTGGGGAATTTAAATTTAAAGTTTCTTTTAACAAACAATGATAAATATATTTGCTAATGGCTACAAATGTAAATATATACAGGGTGGCCCAAAAGGAGCGTTTGAATTTCTTATAACTGTTTTCTTATAATTTTTTTTCAGTATTTTGTAAAGAAGATTTGGGGAATTTAAAATGGAACAGTACATAATTGAACAACGTGCCAAAATCGTTTAACTTTGTTTCAGAAGAAAATTAGGATTTCATTCATAATTTAATCGAATGGGTTCGTTAACAAGCAAAAACGCCTACGGACAATGCAAGAGTAGTTCAACAGCGAGTTGAAGTGTACCGTTTGTGCGTTGTTTCGTCGGAAAGGATAGTAGGCCCATTTTTTTTGTCGCTGTTACCATCACTCATGTTAGATATCGGACAATGCTGGAAAAGTTTTTAAGGCCAGCCGTGGAAAACCATCCGAAAATATGATTCCAACAGTATGGAGCCCCAGCACACTCACAGACACAATGTGTCTTTAAACTCAAACCTCTTCGGATATTTTAGGCCACCCTGTATGATGTGGCGATGGCTGATATAGTCTGCACGTTGACTTCAAAACCAAAAATTTCCTGAGTTCGACTCCAGTTTCATACTAAAATCATAAATATATCTCGCATTTTTTCTGATGTGCATTAGTGTAGCTTTGTGTCAGTTGTTGTTGGAAGGTTTCAGTGCCAAAGACATCGTCACTGGTCACTGAACAGTAACGGCTTCAGCTTTATCCACTCCACAGGCACATCAGAACGCCCTCCTTCGTGTAGCACCGGCGAAGTAAAATAATTAATAAAAATGGCTACTAAAACGAAGCTTCAAAATTTAATAGTTCTCCTTGTCATTAGAGGCGCTTACAACACTGCTTTAAAACAAAGCATTTGCAAAAGCGGAGTTATAAGATAGTGAAGCTTCACGTACTGTCATTTCTCCTACTATCTCTTTCCTCTAGTTCCAGCAAAATGCATTCATTGCATGTGTATGGTTTACTCCTGAGTGCTGGTCCAAGATAAAAACATTGGTTTTCAAATGGTACGAGGGTAATTTTTATTTATTTCTGTTATTTAATTATTATTATTAAAGTAAAATGTTAGTTGTTTATATTTGGGTTTTCCATTATAATTTATTACATGTTAAATATTAATTATTTAAAATAAATATAAATTTTCATTTTATTACATTTCAGACTGGAGTTCTTACAGTGAAATTTTTTAAAACACACTTACAGATAAATATTCATTATAGCATTTATGTATAAAAAAACATGACATTCGCAATTTGGTATAAAAAATTTTTGGTTCAACTTACTTTCGATAAAAATTTGCATAATTTTTAATTTTCTTTATAATTGTTTTTAAATATTTTATCAAATCCATTTACATACAAACAGACATTGAAACATATAATTGTACAATACAATATATTAATTACAAGTAATATTAAAAATTATAATATAACTATTTACGTTTACAGAGCAAATAAATCAAAATGATTTTTATTTGTTAAATTTTATTGTTTTTTTCGAATATATTTACAAATATATATATAGTTCATCAAATAACTAACATTAATATTGTATATAAATTTATACAAAATTAAAAAAAAAGCTTAGAAATATTAATAAAATATGCTTGCCTTGCGTTCGTATTTCACTTTCTATTTAAATTATTTTGCCATAAATATTGCGCAGCACTCGTACAATAATTTATTTTTTAATGCACGTATTTCCTATTTCATTTGTATGGCTGGCTTCAACTTCGTATAATTTTCAGTTGCTTAAAAAAATAATTTGCCCTAACAACATTATCCTCCAAATCATATTATAATACACATATATGAGAATTTTTTATGACTTTTAAAATGCTACTATTACTGCAGGCTAATTTCGATGCAACACGAACAATACAAAATTTTTTATTCTTATGCGAAGCGTTATTTAGAATACATAATATAATTATTCAAGCTTAAGGTATTTTGTTTTGAAAATAATTTATATAATATTAGTTTTTATTTCAATATTTCGCTATTCCTTTGTGTAGCTTCTTCTTCAAAAAAATCTTTTTGGTTTTTTTTTCTGAAGAGGTTAGACAAAGGAAGCAATATCGAAAACGAACATTGTTAAGGATATTCGGTAAAAATGAAAAGAGACTATCATGTTTTATTTGTTGTTGTTATTTTAGTTTTCTTCTCTGTTCATATCATATTGATTTAAAAAACACGGTGGACCTTCTCAGCCGGGAATCGAACAGGCAACCAACAGATTAATAATCTAATGCTCACGCGCTCGACTCGTACTCGGTACTTTCGTAGATATAAAAAAGAACTTACTATTTTTTTTGCGACAATTTAGCGAATGTTTACTTCCGAGAAATCAGAGTTCAGAGTAGATCCTTTATACGAACATTCATATTTTTTAAAGATTTCCGACAATTATATGAAGATATCTTTGGTTTCGTGAACATTAGCGAATCTGATTTTGATTCTTGTGTAAGAACTCAACTTGCGTATGAGTAATTTCGTTTTAATTCTTATTTAATAACACTCATACGTACTCAAAAAAAATATTTATACCAGTAACTTTTAACTATGTCACTCGATATCGTCACAAAAAAATTAAATTTAAAATGTTGTTTTTGTTTTGAATGTAATTAAGCGAACGAGCGATAACGTCTGACATCGTGGGCCAGACAGTAAATATGCTGTTAATCGAACAAGGCCTACCTAGCAAAAAAAAGTGAATGCCTTCACTATGAATTGCTATTTTTATGACTTCTTAAGCACTCCTTTATATGAATTCATCTTTAGTGCCATCTTAAATGTGAACAAGATTATCACTGGAGAACACATTCAACTCTGCCGATTAATTCATTGCGCAATTGTAATGATAATTTAAATAAATTTTTAAATATGTTACAGGAACTCTTAAGCCATGCTGCAACGGAACTAAATCATGGAACATTCATTGTTTCTAAGCACTCATTTCAATAACCAGTTGTTTAGTTAAATGTGAACACATGCTCGCCAATGACACCCCGTACGTTAAAATCATGCGCTCCTCAGCTAAGCTGAACCAGTTCATTTGCAATAGAACCCATCCATTAACTAATTCTTTTGCATGTCTAATTTTGCTGAGTTAAAGCTACGTTCAGACTTGGCTAATATTTGACCACAAAAGCGAAACTACTAAATTCTGCACACTTTTTTTATTATTTAAAAATAATTTTGACTAGAAACAGGTTTTTATCTTAAATAAAATACCACAGGTTTTCAATAAATTATTCACTCTACTTTGATTTATATATTCCATGAAATATTAACTAATTATTTGCTGAAAACAGTGGTTAGGTATTTTTTTTATCAAAATTTGCCAAGTCTGCCAAATTATTTCAGATGCAAAGAAAATTCGCACATTGCAGTTCAAAGAAGTTGAGAAATTTTATTTTTTATATTTTTACTTTAACAATTTCACTTCTTAGCTTAATGGCATGTTTTAAAAAATGTTTACGCAATTTTATTTATAACACAAAGGATATGAATATTTTTCATTATTTACGCTAACTGTAATCTATTCTATGTATGTTTCATTTCTTTGCATACATTGATATATGTACATATATGCATATAAAAGAGTAACGCGACTAACCTGCACTAACTGGATTATCAACGCCCAGCCCAACCTAAAGTCTTGAAACATTGTATTTCGTAATTCCCAAAATTTAAGTATAAACTGTATTAAACAGTTTCGTGTAATACACTATGGGGTTTTTCATTTCTTCTAACATATAACAAAGTTTATCCAGTTGACGAACATTAATTGTTATCATTGAAAATAAATAATACTTTCTTAACAAAAATTGCTGATCTCACTGTTATCCCTACATACATACATACGAGTACATACGTGTGTAGCTATAATTATTCCACTTTCTTAACTGATATGTGTGTAGGATATGAAATATTGTGGAACGCGTATATGAACCCTCAGTATTAATTATGATTAAAATCATCATCAAGATATTATAATAATTACAAAAATCATGCTAAATTTTCTTTTAATTATGCTTCGGAGAACTTCTAAAACCTCAAATATTTCTCAAACATTTTTAGACGTAAAGGGTCGTGCTAGGTTTACATATGTATATATGTACATAGAGTCGAACTTCTCTATAACGTAGCAGTTGGGGACCGTCAAACACATTAATTTTTTTTTTATTAATACATACATATGTAACTAATTTGATGCAAAAAATCGATTGCTAAGAACTTCGCTTCGATTATTTAGGTCTTAAAAAATTGTACGTTACAGAGAGAATTTCGCTGTAGGGAAGTTCGTTAGAGGGAGATCAAAATGTATGAAAATACTCACAAAAATGTTGTGTTCACGAATTTTATTTGTTATAGAGAAGATTTCGTTATAGAGAAGTTCGCTATAGAGAAGTTCGACTGTACATATGTCCATATATGTAGGAAAATCTTTAGTTTTTAGAAATATAAATGTCAGCACCATTAATATTGACTAATACTTCGTAAATGAAAGAGTTTTTATAGCCCTGTATAATATTTAGTTGTGCACTAAACAAAATTATTTAACCTCTCATTAATTGTTCACTGTTTTGCTTTATAAATTAACACTCACGCTATTGAATTAATAAACACTTTAAATATTAGTGTTCATATTGAAAAATAAATTAAATTGAATCCAAATTATAAATTTTTTTTTTATAGATTGAATGATGATTAAAAAATTCCCTACCGCAACTTCTAGAACTACTTATTCTTACTACTACTGTTATAAAAAAAATAAAATAAGATAAAAATAAAACCATAACTACTATCACCACCAAAAGTAGCCATCACCACCTCTACCACTATAACCACCACCTCCACCACCAACAACCATCATAATACTACTAAAATAAAAATAATAACAAAAAAGTATCACCACCAAAAACAAACAAAAAACTATTTATATCAGAAAAGTATTTTCGTAATTCTTAAAAAAACAGTCCTAATACCCTATACTTTTACATCATTTCCCTGTCAAATTTGTTTGTTGAACGAAATTTATCACGTAGATTATTTATTACTATTATCCAATATACCTATAACATTTTTGCTATACTTTTTTGTAAATTTAAATTAAATTGTGGAAACTAAATTTATATATGTATATGTATGTTGTATAGTATATACATGCATATATGTATGTATACATTTTTAAAATTAAATTTTAAAAGGTCATCATGAAGCTTTTAGACGCAAGTAAGCATATTTTTTTAATTAAAAGCTACTCCTAACAATAAGTAATAAAATCACTTGTTAATTATACAATTTATATTTGTTCTTTCTTTTTATTTAATTATTATGTAATATCGGCGTTATTGTATTGCATTTGTAGTAAATATTGAGATATTTTGTTGAGAAAAAAATTCAACTTCAAATACTAATTACTGTAACAGACGGAGTTTATTTATTTGGAAAAAATTGCTTATCGAAAGAGAAAGTAAAATATTGAAAAATTTTAATTCAAGAAAAATTTTGATGAAAATAATATTTCCCTCCACAAAGAACTGTAAACTCGATAATGCCAACAATTAAAAAATTGCTATTAAATATTAGTTTGTACATTTGCTTTTCTATTATCTCTAGCTATTAGCTAAGTAATGAAATTTTACTTTAAAAGTATTTTTGTACTGCGACAGAACTACTTTTAAAACCTCTCGCTTCTACGGCAATCATTTGAACACTATTATAACGTTTTTTTTACGATTAGATGAGTTGAGTATTTTCAGTTCCATATAAAACTGTTCGCTTCCCTTCCCCATTAACAATAGCAATTGCATGCTAATTTAGAATCAATACTTTCATAGTGTTATTACGTTGATATTTTATCTTTTCTTTTGATACTCCCTATTAAGTTTTTCTTAATTAAAAATATCAATTATGATTATGTTCTTTTTTCGATATTTTAATTACAGGAGAAAGAAAAGGAGAAATTACGATTAAAACAAATTTAATAAATAAAATGATATTCCTAGCAAAAAATTTAATAATAAATACTAATAATAAATGAAAAAAAAAATCGTAAAATTATGTATTAACAAATTCTAAAAAAAAAAAAAAAATTTAATAAATAAAATAACTATGATCTTTTTACCATGTAAGAACAAAAGTAATATAAATAACAAAAAATTATAATGTAAAATAGTTCAATTCATCTTTAAACAAAATTAATTAGGAATACATGAAATTTAGACAAAAAAAATTTATCTTTTTTAAATGGTTTTATAAAACAATTTAATATTATTTTGAGACATTTAAATATAAAAACAAACATCATGTTTATGATTTTGAATTTATATAATATATGATGTATTATTTAATTTTTAATAATACATTAATAATAAACTTCTGGCCTACGACAATGTTTTGTATTAAATATTTAAGAAACACAATGATTTAATATTTAAAATTGCGTAATATATGGCAATAAGGAAAAACTTCTCAAGTCAAATTTGATAATTTGGTAAACTTATTCTCTTGTAATTAATACTATATTTTCTTTAGCTGCATATACATAAATATAGCCAATATGCTGTGCTACTTTCTAGTAAACTGTTTCTTTAAATTTAACGCAATATTTATGTTAACAAAAAATCAAGGCTTAAGTCGATTTGAATAATAGTGTCGTAAATTCAAATAAAACCGTTGAAAGTACACAGTCAAATCGTAACTATTTCAATTAAATGTTTATTCCAATATTTCAAATGTTCGAATTAATACTGCAAAGAACAAATATTCGTATGATCATAATCATAATCCTAAAAAAGTATTGTGATTCAGTTTTGTGGCAATAAAGAAAAACTTTTTATGACTGATTAGTTCTTTTGGCCACTTCTAACGTGGGATATATTTGTTCTCATATTTCCAATTCGAAGAGCATTATTCCCCTTTCTAATAAATAACTACCTCTTTTTCTATTATATTATCCTAATAATAGAGGATTGTACTACAGTAGAAGCTCGAAAAATTTAAGAAGTTTGTTTTGCGGGTACTTTTTCGTGATATGAAAAATGCATGTTTATTTACACATTCTACATACATATGTGTATTTTTTAAGCAGCTGGCATTTTCAACCGTAGGAGACTTTTTCAGCATCGGAGCAAGAGACTAAATTAATAGTCTGCAATGACGTATTCCGATCCTGCACGTTCAGTACAACGGGAGAAACTGTGCCACGAAGCTAACTCTTCTATATGAAAGGTTTGCGATGATCCGAAAAGAATCGTGTAAGATTCTAAAATTCCTACTGCAGACGAACCTTGAGAAAAACGAAGTTGAAAAGAAGCAAAAATAATTTATTCTTTGATGTTATGTCGACGTATTAGAGAGAGAAGTGGCATAGACACTTCAGAGAAACTTTTGTTGAGACGCTATTGAACCGACGATCTTCTGGTTGCAGTGCTAACACGCTAACTACTCAGCCAATAGCAGCCCCAATGTGTAAATTGCGATTTTTAAGTCCCATAAACCACACTGACCAACAATGGTCAATGATTTGTAAAAATATCATTTGGAAGAGTCGAATACGATTGTTGACTACTAATAATCTCCCAATGCTTGCAAAAGTGCGCAAACGACTATTCACTCGTCCAACAATCGTCTGAAAGATTAAAGAAAGAGTCGTTCGCCCTCGTAACACAATCTTCCAAATTCCAGCTTGAAATCGGCATATAAATAGTCAAAATGGTGTTAGAAATTTAAAAAATAAAATAAAAAAAAAATACTCAAACAATTTAATTGCTTCTAGAAAGAGTCCCGTGTGGTGACTGATAGATGCTCAACTTTTGCTTAATTTTAACTTTTTCGATCTTCTATTGTACTATATATTCTACTTTTAAATAAAAAGTTACAATTTAATTCAAATTATTGCTTTCTCCAATGTATGTATGTATGTTTTAATATGAAAATTTTATTGAGAGCAAGTTTTACTGTTGACAATCGAAAAATATCACTACCGAAAATATTTCAAATTTCAAGTACTCGAAAATAAAACTACACCTGTGTTTATAACGTGTATTCAGTTCACTTCAAAACGACTTCCGATACGAATTGTATTTCTGACAAAATATACATCTCGTTAATTTTTATAAATTTTTAAATTGCAATGTCTACTTTAAAAACGATCTTATAAATTCTAATTAAAACAATTATTGTTCATAGAGGAATTCTTACTGTTATTTCGTATAATTTTAACACTCCCATGCAAAAAGAAACACAAATGAAAAATGTTATTACCAACCGTGTTATTTATTTATAACTGTTAGAAACTGTAAACTGTGGTATTAATTCAACATAATATTACAAATTCACCTCGCAGCATTTTTGTTAAACACCACGACCAATGTGGACAGTTCAGACTTAACATCATTCCTTGGAATAGCTTAAAACTTAATTAATAAATAATAATGCTGTGCGTTAATTATTCAACACCTTTCAATTTCGTTTTGGTTTAAATATCTCCGTAGAAAGAAATGTTATAAAATTCTCCAAAGAAGACTAAAGAATTCTCCTTTTCACTAAAAGACCAACACAACAACCACCTCCATTCGTTAGGATAATCTCCTTACGCTTCCTAATTCATAACACTGGTAAACTAATTTTTCTAAATTTAAACAATACACATTGCATAAAATAAATAAATAAGTAAAACTAAAATACAATCTTAAACAAAACAAAATGGTGCCGTAGATTTCATTAAATAAAAATACACAAATAAACATACTTAACGTAAATAAAATAAATTCGAGAAGTTGTTGTGTTACATTGAATACAAAACAAAAGTAGTTTAAAAGAAAAAAAGCAAATAGGAATTAAAAACAAAAATCTTCAAAAAATAGACTGCCCGTGTCAAAAAAAAAATGAAAATAAAGCGAGAAAAGTACCAGAGAGTGGTAATAATTTAGAAAATGAATAAATATATGTATGTAAAGATATATTGAATTATTTTCATAAATTATGAAAGATATTTAAGAAAATTTTGTATAAAACTAAAAGAAAAAAAGAAAGATTTAAGAAATTTTTGATTTTTATAATTTATGGTGCATTATAATTATTATTAATATTGATAGATATAACGAACATTAAGAACAAAACAAACCAAAACATAAAAATATAACAACTGAATTAAAATAACAATTATTGTTAAAATCACGTGTTGAATTGTATAATTAATGGAAAAAAGGAAAAAAAAAGAAAATGAAAATAAAAAACTTAATAATATAAGACATTAGCATGTATTAAAAATTTAATTTAGTTAAAACAAGGAAAAAACATATTGACACAAATCATATTTTAACAAATTCCTTAATGACTTAGTTGCCAATCATTCATATTCTTGATTTTTTTCTTTTAAACAAATACATAATGGTTTTATTTTTTTTTCTTCTTTTAATTTGTTTTAACTTTCCTTGTATGTACATAATATACATACTATATTTAAAGAGGAAAAGGAAAATAATTAAAAAAAAAAGTTTTGAAATCTTAATGAAAAAAAAACTGCCAAAACTTTAAAAGTTTTAAATGTCAGTTTCTAATTTAGTTCTTTAATACGATTGTGTTGAATTTATTGTAATAATAAAATTAATGTAAAATAGTTTAAAGAAATAAGAAATTAATAAAAAAAATCATAAAAGAGAAGTGTTTTAAAATATTTATTTTCATTATTTTTTAATTTAAAGCCGAGCTTATGTAATAATATTAATATTAATATAAATAAACTGAAAAGAACCTTTATAGTTATGAAATAAAAATTACTTTTCCATTTTATTTGTGTGTAAAAATTCAAATTTAAAAATATGATAATTAAAGAAGCTTTATTATATATAAGCTGAGTCTATAAAAATAATAATAATAATAGAAAATAAAAGTTTTTTTTTCTATATTAAACTTGTATGAATTTCAAAAATATGCCACAATTTGAAAATAGTTTTTTCAGAAAAATTTTACAGCTCAATTACGGATGGCAATCGAACTTTATTCAATTGGTTGCCAGAAAAGTACTAAAAAGAAATTGGGCCTGTGCCCAGCAACTAAACTGAGTTTCGGGTTATAATCCATAATTGAGTCTTTGAATTATTAAATTTACAATTTATATTCTTATAGTCTTCTTAAAATTATTTTTTTATTTATAAAAGTGACATTAGACAAATTTTCATACAAAATTCAATCAATATACTTTCTAAAAATCCAAAAAATTTTTATGAATATGGCAGTTAAGCTGCAACAATTTTGGAATGAAATGTCAACTAACAGCATTGAACGGTTTTCAACAGAATAGAAAAAACTTTAGCTCACGACCACAATTTTATTTCATTCAATGCTAATTCAGCAACAACCGCAGCAAATGTAACAAAGCAAAAATAACACAAGCGAAACTCTGCTATTTCGTTTCATACTGCATTACCTGCATTACCATATCAGAACAAAATATATGAAATTGAGATTTCCCATACTTATGCAAATTTGCAACACAAAAAACCATTCCAGAATGATCAGTGCAAATGATTGAAATGCAATACCGCCGTGATTTTTGTTTTTTTTTTAATTTTTATATAAAATAAAAACAACTAGATCTACGCCGGCAATATTTTATGTGTACGCGAAAAATGTCAATTTGAATTCAAATTTAAACTTAGCACTCACATTTTGTAACAGAAAATCGTGACAAATTTGCACAATTGAAAATCTGCTAAGAATAGTGAGTTCCGCTATAGTCCTTATTTCGCACTATCTGCAATATCAAACAACAACATCTTTAACTAAATAACTGACAAATGGAAAACAAACCTTTTTCCAAACACACTAAAAATAACTATTGTGGTTCTGTAATTTATAAGACTTCGTAACTTTCAGCATGACGAAGGTCAAAGTAAATTAATACAAATGAAAAGTCGTATTTCTCCATTTTTTTTTAAACTTTAAATGCACAAACCCCACGTTAAACATTTAAAGTAGGATCTTCTTCCCTCATAATAACGAAAAAAACAATAATTCTTTAATTAGCTATTAATATTCTTTGTTTAGCTATTTCGTTGCTATAATAACATTTTCTATATGCTCAGGAAATCAAAAAACCTCATTAAGGATATTGCAGATTTCTATAGATCAAATGAAGAGCAATAAGTAAGAAATGTATAATTTGTAACTGTGAAATTTTGTACCTGCCAGTACTTTTTAAATAAGAGGACGACTTCTTGGCAGTAATAGACTGGTACCTTCAACGTCATTGCAATATTTTAACTCACTAGTATATTACTTCCAGTCCACAAACAGTACTAATTCTATACTCCTTGCCAAAACCTATTTTTTTAGTTTCGCATTGCATACGTACGGGACATCCCTGTGCACTGGAGCTACTAAGCATTAGTTGAATCGCTAAGACTGGGTTTAGACGAGAAAACATTTGTAATTCTCTTTTGTTTTTTCATGCGCGTTCACACAGACGAAAATGTTGCCGGCGACATTCTATTATTATTGTTAATATTGTTCCATTGTTATTGTTATTTTGGGTGCCCCGGTAGTCTAGTGAGTAGTGTGTTAGTTTATCATTGGGGGCTCTAGGTTCGATTCCTAGCCGAGACTCTGGTCTGTATCACTACAACACGTGAATGTTTTTTCACAACAGGTGTCACAATGGGACCATAATAAATTGAACACAAGTGGGCTTGGAACCTTTCTTTACCTTTACATCCAGCAACCTGCCGACATAACCTATTGTTATTTTTGTAAGCAACGAAAATGAGAACAAAGTGTGTCATTGAATACCGAACACAAAAACGATACTCTCTTTCCCACTCGTAATATGCCTACAAACTAAATGTTTCCCTTCCAAATATTTCCTCGTCTAAATTCAGTCTGAGAAACTTTTTTCTGTTTCGTGTTTTTTTTATTGTTGCTTTTAATATATATGGCCGAACGATTATTTTCACTCGGCTTCGTAAAACACGCAGTTAATCTACCAAAGTCTGAGCTAAATTTGTTTAATTTTTTAAAGCATGATTTCGATTATTTCAAAATGAGAGCAATAAAACTAATGGAATAAAATGAATTAAGATTTCAGCACTTTAACGACAGTATTAGATTTTTTAACTGAGTTAAGGCATAATATGTCTTATGAAATGCATGACAATAAACACATGCTTTTGATAGAAACCATAATTTAATCCATAGCAGTTATAGACAGACATACATAATTTATTTCTATAAAAATATATATTTTTTATTTTTTTTTTGTTCATATTTGACTATTATGGATATGAGATCATGTTACTAGTGAAAAGTCCACCGATTTTATCCTTATATACGTTTACAACAATTAAAAATAAAGAAGAAAAGATCTCAGATATCTAAGTCAAAAAATTTTAGCTTACAGTAAAGTTCCTGAATACCTCGAAATTTATTAATATTTTATTCCCAAATTAATTTCACTTTTTTAAAAATAATTCAAATTGTCATTATTGTCATTAGCATATTCTTTACTTTTAAATTGAAATGTTGTTAAAAATTTAAATTAATTTTTAAATAATTTTAAAACAACATTTCAAAATTTAAGAAATTTCTTTTTGTCTTATTTCTTTCAATTCTAGCAAACCTAAATTGTGGCATAATTTACGTTCATCTTAATGTAATGTAATTAATTAAAAACAATTTTAGTTTTTTTTTTCTTCTTTTTTAACAAGAACTAAATTTTTACAATTTTTTTTCAAAGAATTAAGGATTTTATCCAAAGGTTGAGTGTAAAACTACAGAAACAAATACAAATTCAAAAAAAAGAATTATTAAATAAATAGATGACCAAACAAAAATATCATTATTTTTTATTAAATATTTTTGTTTTTTAATTTTTAGTTCAATAAAACCCACCTCCTCTATAAGTAATACATTGAGTTATTAATTAACAAACAAGATAACAATATTCCTAATTTAACTCTAATAAAAAATTGTTTTACAAAAAAAAAAATAAGAAAATTAAAATAGAACAATACGACAGTAAAGTAAAGTTTTGAAATTTTTAGCAAGAATATAATAAAATATGTAATTAAATAAAAAATAAAAATACACCATAGTTAATTAAATATTGATAAAATTTTAGTTATTTTTCCGGTAAAAAAATAGAAAAAACCATATTATTCATTTAAATAATAATTGTTTTAACACCGACAGAAAACATCAGACATCAGAAATTGAGTAAGTTAAAACAAAAAGCAGGAAGCAAACGCGTCCATTTCGTCTTGCCAGGCCATGTTAAATTTCACAAATTCAATTCCCTCATAAACTGCAATGTATAGGTCCCATTGATGTTGGCAAATGTTATGGAATTCATTATCGATTAGTTGACAACACTTGCAGATGTATGTATGTTTAAGTTGTATTGTTCATTTCAAAGCGAATTCATAACAGGTAAACTCACTAGCCCAGCTGGCCGACTATTACTGTTTGAAATCAAATTGTATGAATTATGCTAGAAACAAAAATGGGGCGAACAACGAATTATTCGTTGCGAACTTTCGCCATCAGAGATAAAACACATTTGCGCATATGAAAATTAACACAATACCGCCTTCAACGAAATTCGTCGTGCGTGACGAACTCTTCGATAGATTTATTTTTATTTTATACGCTGACGAACGACGAACAAATTAGTAAATTAGAGTTACCGTTTTTCATTTAAGTTTTCAAATATATTAGTAAATAAAGTTAATTTTTATTTTAATAGTTATTTAATTTATAAATAAACAAATTAAGTTAAATATACACAATTAATTACTATAAAATTGCTTCCTAATTTTTTCACGTAATTTTTTTTTAAACGGTAACACAGACAACAAAGAACTTTGCTGATTAAATACCTGCAATTTTTTCGTCATAATTGATTGCCACACTGCGAATTCACGCAACGAAATTTTACCGACGAATTCGTTGAGCACGACGAAGTTCGTCCGAATTGTGTTCCTAGCATTATTTGAAAATATACAATATTTTTTGTTGTTTTTGCACTAGTAAGTTTACCTCGCATGAATTCGCCTTGGATCATTTCATTGAGCAGTTGTTGTCTTGAAAATGTTAACCGATGCTTAACTAAATATCGAAATATTAAAAAATATATCGAAAAAAAAACTTTCAAGCTTTAAAAAAAATCATAAAATATTTATTACAAAAGAAAAGTTAAAAAAATAAGCATTAAAAAACGGACAAAAAATAAATCATGCTGAATAAATTTTATTGTTTTATATTAAAAATTAATAAATATCAAAATAATAAAAAACATAGCAAAAAACCTATAAACTTTACAAAAAGCAAGAAATATTTAAAACAATAAAATAATTGAGCTTCTTATTTCAAAGATATTCCCAGATATTCTTAAAAAAAATTATTTAAATTTTAATATGTATAATGCATACATACATACATATTGAAGTATATATGTTTAGCATCCATCAGATTAATTCCGTTTTCATTTACTTAAAGAGAGAGAAAAAACTCTTTATATTTAATTCACTCAATTTTTACTTTGTTTTTGTTTCTGCAAAAACACGTACACGTAAAGCAAAGGAATATTTGTTTTTGTTTTTACTTGTATCTAATAAGTAGAGAAGTGTTTTGTTTAATAGTGTGAGTAATAAATTTGTAGTCACTAGTAAAGTACTAAACTGATCTGAATAAAATTAACATTGTACACATCTGAGCCGAGAAATCTTTAAAATATATGCATATATATTTTTATAATTGGCGCAGTAGAACGGCAGTAAAAGGGATTACCAAAAACTTGTTCGCCTAGTAATATGTAGATTATATATAGCAAGACTCTGTCTGGCCAATCTTTGATCAAGAATTAACTGCTTACATATTTGTATAAACAAATGTTTTGTTCTTTCGTTAAGCTTTCGGTTTTATTTTGTTAAAATATTTTATTAATAATAACAAAGGCTGTTAGTGTTCGAAAATGAAGGAAAAAATTTAAAACTTTCTAATTGTGATCAAGGTTTATTAATACAAGGTTGTCGCAAGGCAAATTGCAGCCGAACGTCAAATTTTTTGAATACATGTTTTTTGTTAAATATAACATAACCCAAAAAGAATGTGTGAAATTGGTGTAATATGAGTTAAAATTAAATTAATTATTACAAAAAGCAATAAATTTTGCATTCTTATTATAATAATAATAAATTATTATAATTATTAAATTATTCTAAACCACTTTTAAAAAATGTTTCACAAAAGTAAATTAATTTTATTAATTTAATTTGAGTTAAAATATGTTTTAACTGATTTAATGCACATGCGTAAATGTATGTATGTATGTCTGCATGGCTTTATTTTGATATTTTTTTATTTATTATATACTTACATACATACATAAAATATATAATTACTATTAATAAAATAAATTTACTGCTTTTGTAAGTAAAGTTTAGATAAAAACGTTAACATTTAAATGACAAAAAGAAACTAACGAAACATTTTATAAAATCAGAAAAAAAATTGTTACTACGGGTAAACAAAAAAAAAATAAAATAAAATAATAATTATTTAGTAATTTAAAACTGAATAACATACATCAAATGCTAGGCTAAACAAATATAAATATATACTTATATTATTTATAAAAATAAAAATAAACAAATAAAATATCATTAGTCGAAAAACAAGAAATTAAATCAAAGATTAATCATTATAACTTAAATAATAATAATAGAAAAAAATTCCACATGTCTTCACGTAAAAACAAACCAAAAAAGTTAAGCATTGTAATTAAAATTTAATTCAGATTTTTCTTAAAGAAAAACTATTTTAAATATTAATTATAGACTAAAAAAATCACAAAACTTAAAGAATTTACATGGTAATTGCTTAAATTGTTAAATAATTAAATTTACACGACAAAACCAACACTAAAAGTTAAAACAACAGGGCACAGCGCTTCATTATTATTATATACATATATTTTTTTTAATAAAAAATTAAATAAATTCCTTAAAACTACATACTTATGTATTTATACTACTGTATTATATTCATCATTAATATTATTCCCTTTTAATCACACACGTTATCAAATAAATATTTATATTGCCTACCATAAAAAATAAGAATAAAAATACAACTTCGACATCTTGAACCCAGGAAGTGTTCGTAAAAATACTTGACAAAACCAAAACATCTGAAATTATTAATTTTTCTATGGTTTTATTAAAAACAAACAATAAATATCTTTTACTAGTTTGTTTCGCAGAATTTAATTTTTTTTTTTAATCAACAAATGCATTTAGAAACATACATACATACACACATACAAGTATAGCTTCAATATCTAAGTTAGTTATTATGTCACATTATTACGTAATATTTTACAAATGTATATTTTTTTTCTTGGTCTGGAACTGAGGGGATGACCCCTATAAATGCGGTGCATTGTGACGGAACTAGGAAATAACGTTTTGAGAGAAAGGATAGATAGAGGAAGTAGTGTTTATTGACATTCGAGTCGAATCTTCCCACGTCAAAAGTGACAGGAAAGACCTCTGCGGGCAGTCCATTCCACATGAAATTAATTATGATGAAATTAAAAAAAACACATTTTTTAGATACTTTTGTCATACTAATTCTTTCGAAAAACTTTTCTCGTTTTTGATAATTTAAATATAAAATTAATTTGACATTTTTATACTTGACAATGGCGTGAAACGGTAGTAAAAAAATTATATACTTTTTTTATTATATTATATTAAGTTTGTTTTTATATATAGTACATAGATAAAAGTTTTAATTATTTTAAAATTAATTTTTTCAAATCGCCACTCGATTTTTCTCAATGATATCTGTATGGAAACTAAAGATTAAAACAATTTCTTCATTAGTTTTATGCATATTTAAAAAAATTACAAATATGCATGTATAAATTTCAAAATTTTCCTTTTTTGCAAGAAGTCACCATTAATATATGTATATCCGTTGTGAAAACTTCATCTTATTCATCTTATTCAGTTTAATCTTTCATCTTGAAAAACCATGTATAGTATATAGTATATAGAGTATATAGATTTTCAAATCCACAAACAGTTTTTGTCCTCTAATGACAATTTTAAAATTTTGATTTAATACCCTTTTGTTGATAAGTGCGATCTGTATGTATATTCACAAAAAAAATCTAAAAAAATAAATTTTGAATCCTTAATTAACTGAATTTATTTTGGGAATATTTATTTATACATATGATTCTAATTGTGCTTTTTTCCTTATAAACTATATGTGAAATTTATTATTACATACTTTATGATTTATTTTTTTTTTTTATTAATTTTTGAGTTACTTTTGTAATAAAATGCTTTATGATATTTTTCATACTGTATGAGAATATCATAAAGTATGTAATAATAAATTTCACATATAGTTTATAAGGGAAAAAGCACAATTAGAATCATATGTTTGAATCCTTAATATTAAAAAAAAATTCCAGCTACATCTCTTTTTCTTTTCATATCGTCATATGAAAATAAGTTAAGCAAAACACTTTCAAATTAAATTTTACTTGCTTTTGATATTCATCAAAATATTAAAGCAGTTTGACGTAGTGTGGCAGTGTTATTGTCAATATTCATTTTATTTCTGGTAACTTTCAGTACACATCATAGTTGTGACGCATTAGAAATAGAGTAAAAATTTTTTGTAATCGAATTAATTGAAGTATATCGATCATTGATGGCTAAAAATATAGCGACAAAAAAAAATATCAGTGCGTTTTGGGACGAAAGACGAACTTCGTCTAGCACAACGAATTTGTCGGTAACAGTTCGTTGTGTAAATTAACAGCGTGGCGCACAATTATGACGAAAAAAATTACAGCTGTCATAATCACCCATATCGGTTGTTGTCTGTGTTACCGTATAAAAAAAAATTACTTCAAAAAATTAAACATTAACAAAAAACAATTAAAAAGCAATTTTATGATAAATTGAAGAAATGTATGTTGAATATTAAACAATTATTAAAAGAAAAACTAACTTTATTGGGTAATATATTTGAAAATAAAAATGAAAAACGGTAACTCTGTACTAATTTGTTCGTCGGCGTGTAAAATAGAAATAAAACTATCGGAGTTCGCAACGCACGACGAATTTCGTCGACGGCACTGTTGTGGTGTAATTTGCATATGCGTAAATGTGTTTTATTTGTGAGGACGAAAGTTCGCAACGAATAATTCGTCGTTCTACCCAATTGTGATCCCAGCATGACTATGAAACCTCAAAGCAAGTTATAGAAGCTCAATTGTATATACAACATGCATGCATATCTCTCATTTACTCAAACAACTGAAAAAATTAAATTTTAGAATTAGTAATGCGTCAGTTATTTTCGTAGCTTTTTTTCTTGTGTAAAAACTCAATAAATAACTGTCACCTCGTGATAAAAAAAAATATTACTTTATTCCTTCATTGATGAATAAAGTAAAGGAGAAAAAGGCACTAGGTGCAATGGCTGTCGTCCGCCTAATACGTTTCTTATAAAACTATCTATTTATATTCAGCCTTATTTCAGTTGTCAACGTCGACGTCGACACCAAAATTTAGCCTCTATTAAATCGATATGCAAAAGTTTTCACTTCTAATCTTAATTGACGTTCAGTAGAAATGTAGAATATTTCTTAATGTGAATCTAAATTTGAGATGTAAACCGTAGCATATCGACGTAACAGAGCCAAAGTTAATGCGTCGATATAACAAATTTTATTTGCCCAAGTAGTAATAATACTTTTCGTGAATACCTCTTAATGACCTTTTTGTGTGTATACGAGTATTTAAGAAATATTCATATATTAAAGACATTTTGAACTTGTCATAAATGCATTTAGATGCACTAGAAGATTCCCAAAAGTATAATGCGCTCCAACATTCAAAAGCGTTCGCATCAATTTAATACAACATTAATATTATTGCAGATTCACTGTATAATGTAAATCAGTAACTGGTAATTAATTTAATATTTTTCTTTTTAATTTGAATTTCAAAATGGGACTTACTGAAAAAACTATATGATGCCTAGAGGCAATTTGCATTTAAAAACTGCCGCTTTATTACTTGTCTAAAAAAAAGTCAAAATTTAAGAATGTTTTTTTGTTGTTATTAGTAATGTCTGTATTATTATTAATTGTTTACATATTACATTGTATTCTAGCATTTTTTTATTTTTAAAAAATTTGTATACTTATGCACGAGGAAGATTCCTTAATACTAGTTGTATTTTACAAATATCACGCGAAATTATAAAATGGTAACAACACCCTTATACTGATTTAGAGAAAAACCCAGTTAATTTTTTGTTAGAAAATAAAAACTTAATTATAAATACACAAAATAATACACCAAAAAACATCAGATATTTTAAATTTATCATTCCTTACATAAAATCTATATAAAGTCTAAACGAAAAAAACTTGTAATATACATTAGAAAATTAAATAATAAAACAGTTAAAAATCCTGATTAATAAATAGGACCCATTAAGAAATAAATTGAAAATATTAAATAAAACAAATGAAGAAAATACAATTTTTTGAAATAGCAATGTATTGTATAAGTTATAAATATAATTGTAAAACAAAATAAATTTAATTTAGTAGAGTAAAGTTAAAAATTGTATAAAAATACTAACTCTTCTTTATGAATTCATTTTGTCTGCTCGCAAATTTTTACAAAATAACACGAGAAATCGGCAGAATAAAATAAATGCATTAAAACAACAAATTAAAATGAAAAACAAACATTAAAAAACCAATGTTGCACTTAAAAGGAAAAAAAATCAACTTTTAAATAAAAGAACTAAATTGAGAAGTTAAGAAAAAAGAAATAAAAGTCCCCTCCTCTTGGGTGTGGTTAGTATAGATTTTTAAAGTAACTAAGAAACAGAGGAAACAATAACAATTTTCGGTACATCAAAATTTCATCAAAAAAACAAACAAAAGCGAAACAAACTCCATTTTAAAATTTTTTCATTTCCACCCTCATCATTCATGAACCTTTACAACAACATAAAACCGTTAATTCGCTTTATTAAAGAGGAAAATACCAGCAAATGATGACAAAATTGTTAAATAAAAAGGCGCCAGTTCTAAAAAAAGATTGCCTGACTCTAATATTATACTACATTTAATTTCAAATAAAAAAAACTATATTATTTAATTTAAACTGAAAGAAAAACAAAACAACAATTAAGTTATAATTAATACTTTAAAATAAAATGTTATTATACTTATTATTAAAAATGATAAAAATGAAAATAAAAATAAATTAAATAAAAAATTTTATTTAGATTAAAAAATTTATATTGTCTTTTATTCAATAGGCAATAACGTGTTGTATTGTTCAAAACAGAATAAACGGCGCTATCTGGAAAGTGGAACCAAAAGGTATGTTTTAAGTTCTAGAAAAGAATTCCAAAGACGAAAATAGAGATCAATATTTTTATTGTTTAACAAAATATACATATATGTATATTAGGGTGGGTCAATTTGTTCTGGTGAGAACAAACGTGAGAGGCGTATAGCCTGACAGTAATCGAAATCAGCACAAAATTCCAAGAAAACTACTAAAAGAAAGTATGGGTCTAAAATCAAAACCTAGCTCCTGTCGAGAGACTTCAAAATTCACATTTGGGTAATTCCAAGCCAAATCAATCATGAATTTTCTAGTTTGCCTCCGATGTCAATAAACTAACTTTGGTATACGAGTACTTGTTATACTCGCTAAGAAATTAAAAAATTTAAATTTTTAGACCGCTAGGTCAACAGGAGGCGATAATACGGTATCCAAAATTGCCTCCTTCGTCGGTATTCTGTAGAACCGGCGAAGTAAAATAACTACTAAAAACGAAGATTCAAAATTTAATAAGTGTCCTTGACATCAGATTCGCTACAACACTGCTATAAAAAACCAAGAACGTGCAAAAGCAGAGTTGTAAGGTAGTGAAACTTCAGCTCCTGTCATTTCTCCTACTATCCCTTTTCTCTAATTCGAGCACAATGCATCGCATGTGTAGCGGTCATCTCCTGAGTGCTGGTCCAAGATATAAGAAAAAGTCTGAGGTAACAGATATAAAATATACAGTCGAGTTGACAACCTTTTTGAAGTCGTTTAAAAAAAATATATGTGTATTTACTTTATTCTTTCTATTCTTATTCACTTTCTACATATGTATCTATAGTTAATTATTGATATCCCAAAATTCTATGTCCTCTATGTCTTTCAGTATAACTCGTATATCATTCCATTTTCCATTTTGGTAAAGTTGGATTATTTGAAAAAGTTCACCACTTGAATAAAAATGCTCTGATTACTAGGAAGGCACGAAATGTCGGGTTAAATTTGTAACACGTATTTTCCATACTTAATAGCACTACATGTATTTTTATAGTTCTCATTTATTTCGGAATGATTAATAACTAACAGGCAAGTGCTAATTTACCAATGGTGTGTGTTCAACAAAAATTGCATTGAATTTCTTGACCAATTTTGCCCTATTCAGTTAAAACATTTACACTTTATTCTTCCACTATATATGGCTCTGTCAGTATGTAGTATGTATGTAATCATAAGCAAATGATAATGTATACACATGAATATGTACATGCAAACTTATGTTATATGCTCCACTCTTTCAAATTATGAAATATGAAACCAAAGTTTTAACTTTTAGTTTTACTGGTTTATTATAATAAAAACGTTGACTACAAAGTTATTTTATTTATAATATACTTAATATTTTACTGTAGTTAAAACAAATTTTATAGATTGTATAGAATGCTTTTATATTATATAAGTTTCGTTTGAAATACATACACATATTGTTTATGCATATGTACGTAGTATATCGCATATTGTTTTAGTATAGCTTTAGTAAAATAAAATACAGAAAATAATTAAGTTTCCATTTTCTATAAACAACAAGTTTGTATTTGCAATTTGAAGCAATTAAAAGGAAAAGAAAATATTATTTTATTATCAGTTATGGAATAAACGAAAAATTAGCCTATAATCATTTGTATGTATTAATCAAGGTTACGATCCGAATTTATCTTTTCCATAAAAAATGTATTGCGAGCATGATGTATGTGTGTATGCGCAAATATTTTATAAAGGTGGAAAAAAATTATAATAATATTATTGCAGTGCACGCTCGGTTGTTGCGACTAATTAAAAAGCAGATCTGTTGCGGAAACTCAATTTTTGCAATAACCGCACTCAAAACTTATTGAAAAAATATTATGCAGTTGTTGTTATTAATATACATATTTCTAAAAAATATAAATTTTAGTTCATTTTAAAACAGTTAGAGTCCTTTTTTGGCAAATTATTCTCCAAAATAACGGCTGAATCTCGCAGTTCAAGTAGTGCTGGTGTTGGCTTGTCATTGTCTAAAGCCCTTTGTATATACAGTTTGTAAAAAAAATGTTTTCAAAACAAAAATTTTTTAAGAATTTAAATTTAAATAAATATTTACAACAACAATATCAGTATATTTGTGAATTTTTTTTTTTACAACTGTTGTTTTGTATGTTGTCGACAAGCAGGCGTCGAAACTTTGACAAATTTATGAACATATTACAACAACAACGCTACAAAATAATTTTGCATACTTTAAACAGTGTAAAAAAAATGTTTTCAAAAATGCAAAGACAAGAAAGAACCGTTCGTTTTTTGCATATGTATTGCGTATAATAGTTTTATATGGACGCTAAGAGTAGCAGTTGTCTTTTATTCATTAAATTAAGCTCATAAAATAAACAAATGATTACCCAATAATATATAAACTATGCCAGGAAAGCGACTGAACAAAGACATTACCCAACTGGTGTATTTTAATTACTATAAAGGAAAATCTCACAGAGAAATTGCTAAAATGTTCTCTTTTAACCTAAGGACGGTATATAATGTTATTAACCGTGCTGAAAAAGAAGGTAGACTGGAACCAAAAGAAACACCAGGCAGACCAAAAAAAGTAACTCGGCGAATTGAAAAGAAAATTTTGAAAATGATTGATGAGAATCCACTAGAGGAACTGCACTTAACATCAGTAATGAATGTGGAGTAAGTATCGCTCTCAGAATGTTAGAAATGTGCTACAAAACCATAAATACTCTTCAAGAGTTGCGAGGAAGAAACCTTTGCTATCCGCGGTAAACATTGAAAAAAGGTATAAGTTTGCCATTGAACACATTTCTTTTCCTCCGGAGCACTGGGATGATGTTATTTTTTGTGACGAAACGAAAGTGATGATCAAGTGAAAGTGAAAGTGAAAGTGATGGACCTCAAAAAGTTTCGCGAAAACCCCTGACGGCTTTAGAAAATAAAAATATAATACCCACTGTAAAGTTCGGTAAACTATCCGTTATTGTGTGGGGTTGTATTTCGAGCAAGGCTGTTGGCGAAATAAGAATATTAGTGGATATAATGACCAAGGAAGTCTATCTAAACATTTTAAAAAAGCAATTGAGTGCAAGTACTCGGAAATTCGGTTTTGTTGACCCAGAAAAGCTCAAATATAAATTTTAGCAGGATAATGACCCGAAGAATAAGGCGTATATTTGTAGATGCTGGTTGTTATATAATTGTACAAAAGTGATCGATAGCCCAGCACAAAGCCCAGACTTAAACCCTATAGAAAATTCATGGGTCCACCCAAAGAAAAAAAGTCGGAAAAAGGTCACCAAAAAACAAATAACATTTATTAAAGAAGAATGGGAAAAAATACCTGAAAATTATGATATACCAAAGCTTATCCATTCAATGTCTAGACGCTTAGAAGTTGTAATTAAAGCTAAAGGAGGGCACACCATGTATTAGCACCCTGAAATCTTTTTTTTTTTACCATTTAGAATAAATTTAATTAAATTTAACACAATTTTGAAAACATTTATTTTACAGCGTAGAAACTGGAAGTATTTTTTAAGTTACGATTATTATTTTGTTATTTAAATTAATTTTGTTTTTTTGTCCAAAGTGTTTATAAACATCTTCAATTGAATATATGAAGAAAAAAATTTAATAAAAGTTATATAATTTACTTGCAAATAAGAGTTTCTCTTAAACTTTTTAATTTTTCTAAGTTTTGAAAACATTTTTTTTACAAACTGTATATGTACATATATGATAATCGATGTAATAGCATCGTTTACTTTAACTTTATTTTGTTCATGAGCACTGCCATATGAATCCTTCGCTTCAATTTTCCGTAGTTCTATTTGGTCATCATTGGCACTGCTTATGTTAAGAAAAAAAGCAAAAAATTAAATAAAAGTCGCGTCAGTAGAACCTTTCTTTTTCTGCCAACTGTGGCAATTATAGAACCTTCAATGTTAGAAATTATGCTGTCGCAATAACTGGACCGTCGCGATGGTGGGTAGTCGCGAATACCGATTGTGTACTGTATTATAAAATATTTTATTTTTTATTAAACACAACAAATTATTTTTTTCTTTTACAAAATATATGTATATGTATGTATTTAAATGTAAAATTAGCGTGCAGTTTCTATAATCCAAACACCCAAAAAACATTGTATGAAAAATCCTATAATTTTTTTTTGCGTATTATTTAGATTTTTTTAGGCGATTTGACTTTAGGTTATAGAAATCGCACTTAAGTTATTCTAAGAAATAAATAGAATATTGCCTTGTACACACTTGGCACTAGTACACACTATAAAGTTTGCTTGCGTTGTCACAAAATGCGATAGTGTGTACCCAGCATAACGTACTTGTTTTTACATCTCAATAAAGTGCTTAGATTTTCAACTTATGCTAATGATGTATTTAAAATGGTAAACTTTAAAAACATGTATATTGATTTTTAAAGCGTTTATAAATTATGTATGTTGCAAATATTACTTATAAGTTTATGTTATTAAAATAAAATACTATGCGAGATTTTGTTATGTATGTATGTAGGTTAGGTTAGGTAGCGGACCCTCGCCCCACTTGGGCCAGAGCTTAACCCCTTGTGATACCACAAGAAACACCCTGGGTCTATGCGGAAATCGAACCCGCATATCCAGATTGATAAGACTAATTGCTCATGTACTAGGCTACGAAGGAGTTATGTATGTATTACATACATGAAACTGACAACTGCTGAGTTTTTATGAACACACAAGACTTAAAGGAATCTTTTCAGTTGTAAAATTTATTTCGATATACATACATATGTATATGTATATGTATATACGGTCCGATGCACCGAGGATTCTGGCTCGGGGACGAAACGGGTACGGCGGCGCTCTGGCTACCTGGCGGCGGTGAACTCGCGGTTGCGCGGTACGGGATCGGCTGCGGCTATGCGTGGGCTCGGATCGGCAGTTTTGTGCTGGTGTGCTGTTACCTCACTCCTAGCGATAGTGTGGCGCGATTTGGGGTGAAGATGGCCGCTATCGAGGACGCTCTGGCTGGTATGGCCGGACCCTTTGTGGTGGCCGGTGATTTCAATGCCAGGGCTGTGGAGTGGGGTGATCCGGTGACGAGCACGAGGGGGAGGTGAGTCCTGGATATGGCGGCCAGGTTGGGCCTGGTGGTCATGAACGCTGGTGGTCCGACCACCTTCAGGCGGCCGGGGTGCGAGTTCACCACTCCTGACATCACTTTGGTATCCGAGAATTTGTCTGGGATGATCGAAGGATGGAGGGTGCTCGAGGAATATACTGGGAGTGACTGCCTCCGCAATAGGAGGGTCCATACTAGGGCCGGCGAGGCTCTACTGGAGGCCCAAGAGTACAGGCGGTCCCGCGGGGCGCTGTGTCGCGCGATTATGGCGAGCAAGAGGGCGAAATAGGGGGAACTTCGGAGCGACCTGAACCGTAATCCATGGGGACTCGGCTATAGGATCGTGGCGGGAAAATTGGGCGCGAGCCGCGCTGGGGTGCAATTGGACGGCGCGCGGATTGATGCGATTGTGGGGGGCCTGTTCCCCACACACCCTCCGCTGGTCGGCGAACGTGGGTCCTATGAAGATGAGGTGCCACCGCCCATTACCGGGGGCGAGCTGAGCACCGCCGCCGGGGCTCTTAGGACGGGGAAAACCCCTGGCCCGGATGGGGTACCGTCGGAGGTGCTGAAGATCCTGGCTGAGAGCATGCCGGAAGCATTGCTTCCGGTATATGATGCTTGTTTAGTCCAGGGCGTCTTCCCAAGACGCTGGAAGACACAGCGGCTCGTGCTTGTTAGCAAGGGTAGGGGCGATCCGACCCAGCCATCGGCTTATCGGGCACTTTGCATGTTGGATGGTGCCGGCAAGCTGCTGGAGAAGCTACTGCAAAGAAGGCTGGCGGAGGCCGTGAGGATGGATAGCCATGCTGTCGGATAGACATCATGGCTTCAGACCTGGCAGGTCAACGCTCGGGGCGATTGCTGATGTGGTTGGGTGCTTCGAGCGCGCTCAGAGTTTGAGGCGCTATTATCCGAAGCGCATAGTTGTCCTGGCGACACTCGACGTTCGGAATGCTTTCAAAAGCCTACGATGGGCTGATGTTCTAGAGGCGCTACGGGGGAGGTTCCGTATTCCCGGATACTTGTATAGAATTCTCCGTAGTTATCTGGACGATCGGGTGCTGTTGTACGATACGCCGACGGGGCGGAGGAGCAGGACGATTACGTCCGGCGCGGCCCAGGGATCTGTGCTGGGCCCGGACCTATGGAATCTGACCTACGATGGGATCTTTGGGGTGGAAATGCCCGAGGATGCTCAGCTCGTGGGATACGCGGATGATATAGCGGCGGTGATCTTGGCGCGGGATATGGATGACGCCAGGGGGAAGCTGAACCGGGTCATGATTAGGACCCGGATGTGGCTTGAGGACCACGGCTTGGAATTGACCGGGGAGAAGACCGAGGTGATGTTGATGACGCGGGCACACATACCACTCGGCGTCGGCATGCGGATAGGGGATGTGTCTCTGGTTACCCAGAGTGCGATAAGGTATTTGGGCGTCAGACTCGACTGTAGGCTGACTTACTGGGCCCAAATACGGCATGTGGCGACTAGGGCGGCGAAGATGACTGACATGTTGAGCAGACTCATGGCGAATGTCGGAGGCCCGACACAGAGCAAGAGGAGGCTGATTATGGCGGTCACGAAGTCGATCTTGCTGCATGGGAGCGAGATTTGGGGAATTGTACTGGCTGAGAGAACCAAACGCAGAGTGCTCGAGGCGGTACAGCGGACGGCGGCCCTTAGGGTTGCTTCGGCTTACCGCACGGTCTCGGGCGCTGCGGTCCTGGTGATATGTGGGGAAATACCCATAGACCTCTTGACGCGCGAGCGGTGGGAGGCTTGGCACTCGAGGGGGGAGAGCCCTGGTGTTGGTGCTATTGATCTGAGACCCCAAACTGTCCGGCGATGACAGGACAGGTGGACCGCGGACACGGTCGGCAGGTGGACGGCGTGGAAGTATGGATTCGGAGGAAATTTGGGGAAGTTGACTACTTCCTGACACAATTCCTCTCGGGCCACGGATACTTCCGAAAGTACCTGTACCGGATGGGCAGGGCAGATGGTCCCGACTGCATTTACTGTGGTATTACGGATGATGATGCAGAACACACTTTCTTCGACTGCACCAATAAATAAAATATAATCCGAAGTATTTTTAAAAAAATATATATTGTACATATTTGTATACAAATGTTGAGAATGAAATAGACAGACGGTTTACTGATATCACATTGTTCGTTACATTTGTATACAACTTAATTTAATCTTTTAAAGGATTCAAAGCTCTATTTCTGATGAAATTTGCCGAATTTGAGTTATTTTCGTTTTTTGAAAAATGAGTTCTTGACGCTTACGTGGTTTAAGAAGTATTATAGACCTTGTGAAATCTGGGAGAATGAGAATCTTGGCTTAAAGAATTGAAGCTGAAATATTTGGATTCAAGCTTAAATTTCAGTCGACAGATCAAGATCCGTTGTTTTATTGCTGTTATCAAGGAAAATTCATTTTTGGTGCCTTTTAGGATGTGGTAAAATCAGAGGTTCTTATTTTTTTTATTTTATTATTATGCCGGTAACACAATTTGTAGGTAAGATGGTGCTATGGTACACAGCGCGACCATAGTGGCTTTATTGAAAAATCGTTTTCGTGAGCAGCTAACTTTGTGTTTCTATATCGTCGATATTACACCACCTTGAATGTTTTCTCTTTGAGGTTATATGAATGTTAAATGCTTGATCGTGTAATTCATGAGATACTGATAGAATGGCTGAAAGGAATGTTCACAAAACGAATGAACTAACTACCGTTTGGTTGTGACAAAAATTATTTTAGAAATAAATACAAAAGGCAATTTTTTGCATCATTTAAGCGTTTCAATTAAAATAAATTAAAAAACAGATATAAATAGATCACCAGTTAGTTATGTATGTATATATATGAGTCATCTTGATGATGGAAAAGATTTATGTATGTATAAATTATATTTGTTTATCAGGTATGTTCTGACACTCGCATATCGAATAATATTTGCGATTGTGAGTTCAACTCACAACAGAGGTGTTCTGTAAATCGCAATCACAAGAATCTTGATGAGTTCAAATCGCAAGGCTATACTGAAGTGAATTGGTATATTTAGACCAAACCAAAGAAGCAATAAAATTATGAATAAATTAAATTAATAATGTTTTCCTTTATCTTACTCAAAAGTATTAATGCTTTCGTAATATTTTTGTTCTGAATAATTTAAAGAAAGTAATCAGTTATTTTTCCAATTTTTATTTAAAAAATGCTGACTTTTAGATTAAAAATTGTGAAAACATTAAATGACAAATCGCAAGTTTCAGAAAATATAAAATTAAGTTTGACGATTTGCAACTGACATGCGATTTGAAAATAATGCGAATGCCAGAACATAAGTGTAAATCATAGTTTATTTTTATCGTTTAATTTATGCATATTTTGTATGTGGGAATTGTTAAATTTTTTTTTCTTTTAGAGTTTTTAACTTACATTTGTCGTTTAGAGTATTTGAAGAACAAATATTCGTAAAACTAGTCTAGAAGTTGTTTTTAATAAGACTTTTGATTTAATAGTATCGTGTATAAGTTTATAATTTTCACTCTTGTACGCTCGATTATTTTTTCAATTCGTTTGTTGGAGAATGGTAGGTATTTGAATCGTTATTTAAATATTTAGGCGCCTGTAACAAGTCGGTGTATTGTAGTAAAGCTTCTCTTAAAGAACGTGATACTTCCGGCGATGTAGTTGTGGTACAATCGACTAAATATGGATATAGACCAATTAATTGATCCCAAGCCGGTTTATTAACTAAGATAATATAATAAATTTTTATTAAATGAATTTTGTTAAATGAAAAAATTAAAAACTACCAGTTTTACCTTTAGATGCTGGTGCTTTTTTCATTGAGATAACTAACGTGGCTATTGCTTTCAATACAAACGATATTTCTGATAAACGAAATCTGCAATTTTATTAGAGTATAGAAAAGCTAAATTAAGTATCAAGTACATACATATATTAAAATAAAAATGTCACCTTGGCAAAGGACACTTCCCACTTTGTCTTTCGTCGTCATTAAATCGTTTAAGAACTTCCTCGAAACGATGTAGCAATGCGGTGACCGCTAAACGGCCAGCAAAATCTTTGCCACCACTGCCAGCACCACCAACAGCGTTAGCAATATTAGCGGTTAAAGCATTAACTGCTGAACTCGTTGCTAATGCCGCAGACGAGGTTGAACAACGATTGGTGTTGCAATTGTCATCCAACAGAGAAAATTGCAAAAGAGTTTCAAAACAAGTTTTAGCAAAAATTTCTCTTAATTTCCAATCGGATTCATAACAAATATTTGTATCAGAAGCAGAATGTATGGAGCCTTTGTTGAGTAAAACTACAATTTGCATGATAAATTGATGAGGCATTTCATGGGCATAAGGCAAAACTTCATCACGTAATAATTCAATTACTTGACAATCGATGGTTTCATCCAAAACAATTTCCTCAAGGCCACGATCCTCAATGGTGCAAATACTAAATATAAATAAATAAATATATTGATAAAATCCAACCATATCTTGCACAAACTACCTTTGAGGGAATAAAAATTTATCCAAAGTATCAGCTAAATCATCCCACATGCCACTAAAATAATTTGGCTTCGCCCTGGCTACTTTTAAGCCGGTATGTAAAATAGATATTAAGCTTGAGATCGCTAGTTTCCAAGTACTTGAAGCCAAACATTTATATTTTATAGCCAAAGGTGTGCGCAAGGCCTTTAAGAACGGAAAATACCATAAATAAATAAAAATTAATAAAATTTCCAAACTTCCGCGCACCAACGTCCTACCTTAATTATTTCATGCAAAATATGATCCTGCATCACCGACTCCTCCATGGCTGTCGATTGATATAATTTCACACAAATACTTATAGACTTTTCACCGAATGGTATATAGTTCATGCTTATAACTTCTACTGAACTATTGTTACCATAATGATTGGTTGTTTTGGCATACTTATGATGTTCACCAACCTGCAATGTCGGTGGCGTGCAAGCAAACTTACTAAAGATCAACAATTGACGGAATATAGCAGGAACCAAATGACTTAAATTTGAATCTTCTTTTGTGGCTTCCTAATCACATAATAAGACAAAATTAATAAAATTGTACTGTCAAATTCTAACTTGTAATTACCTTTTGTATCAATTCTATACATTCGAGGATGCTATCGTGCAGTGGAGTTAATAATGAATCTGACACAGAAGACATTATATAAGGAACTGCTTCTGTTTGTACGGGTATACAAACGGCATTGGTTAAAACTATACAAAACTTATCAAAATCAGCTAGTTTAAATCTGAAATATAAAAATATTAAAAACGATCAATTAGCCAGCCAATTCTATTAGGATTTAAGAAAAAAATTTATGCAAAACATTTTGTTTCTTGTGACGAAGGATATTCTTAATCAGTGTCAGCCAGTGAAAAAATAATTGCTTGCATTAAATAAAATAGACAAGGTAATTCAACTTAACACATTCAACGGTTAAATATGAACATGGAAAACAAAATTTTAAATGTTCTCTCTGTTTTGCGTGTAATTAAGCTACAACTCGATATCGTTGTGACATCGTAGTGAAGGAAGTTAATTTGTAGCCTCTGGAAGGCAAAAAAGTACTCAAAAAAACTTTTAAACTTAATACCGATACGAAAGACCAATTTCCCACCACTGCCACACATTAAACTGACTCGGGGCTAATTCTGGCAGTCGTGATCGAAATTGTTTTCGATTCGAAAGAAATGTCGATAGTGCTCTTATTTCAAATTATGGCAGTCGATATTGAATGAATCGAGATATATTTTTCAGTGTTGTAAAGCATTTAATTGAGTTTATGGAGTTGTAGACAAGAAATCCAGGATTCAAACCAAAAATTGCCAAATCGCATCTGCTTTTTATGAAATTGTAAACACAAAACCCTAGATCAAAACCCAAAAAAAATTGATAAATTGTATCCGCTAAAAAGCAGGGCCCTGTTCATGTGTGTTTGACCAATTAAACATCTGCGAAGTGAAGTAACAAATAAAAGAATCTTTTTCGAATAAAAATTAATGCGGGAACATAATACCTGAGGCCAGCGTTACAATTTTTCAAGTTTTTCCTTATTTTTCAAGGTTTTTGAAATGCCAAAAAGTTTTTAAGTTTTTAGCTTCAAAAATATTTTTTTTTTAAATGCATTCAAATTTTCAAGTCTTGTTTATTAATTTTTAATTTACAGTATATGTAATTGTATGTGATGAAAATATTATCTGGTGTTACCATGTAATGTAAACGATCTTATAATTTTTCACTCCTGCAACAGTGTTAACTATGTTTATTTCCTCTTTAATAAAACTGTGCCGTATTAATGATATTATAGGTTTTTATGCCTGTTTTTTTTTTCTAAAAAGTATTCTATTTCAAAAATGCATGGATAAATATTTAAAGAGAAACGGTAAAGATAATGGAAAATTTAAGTTATTAGTTTTTAGTTTTAAGAAGCAATACAAAAGGAGAAATACGCTACAAACACATAGGAGGCTCCAACAAAAAAAATCAAGATCTGCTCAAATTCGTTCTTTTGTTTATCTTACTATGAATAAAAATTAATTCAAAATCTAAATTTTTGTGCTTTTTTTTACTTTTCAGGAAAAAAATTTTTTGTTGAAAAATTAATTTTTTTTTTAATAAAAAGTTTTTCTTAAAAAATATATGGAACGCTCCCTGAAGCAATATACTCTTTTTAAATATGTCTGGTTACCGATAAAATTTTATATATTATTTTTTGACTGTAATTAATTTTGGATAATTTTGACCTAAAATGGTGAAATTATAATTTTTTTTGGGGTTCAAAAAAGTTTAATTTACATTTTCTATTTGCATTTTGTTCATAAAAAAAAACATTACTCGATAGTTCTTTTGCTTACGACTAAAAACTCGCAAAGTTGCGTTCAAATGGTCGCTCGCTTTCGCCTGTTGTCATTAGAATGTGAATCCCAAAAGTAAAAAAACCTACGAGTAAGTATTCAATCGTATGTGAGCGACAGAAATAGACCCCTGATATATTTTTTAGTAAACTCACCTCATAAGTATAGATTGACGTGAATTTGAAGAATATCAACACATTTTAGATTTCCTTTAGTACCCTTTAACATTTGGAACATTTCAGGACAGAGACCAAGTTTGTGGGTAAAGAGAGTGAGAGGTATACGAAACTCTGTTCAGGACAGTTTATCTTTTTCTCTTCACTCTTCACAATTTTCATATTCTTGCTTCATAGCGTTTTGCGCACATCAATGATTACATGTATATCAGTCCCCGTCCATACTGTTGAGTTTTTGCTGCAAAAGTTTTATGAATTCTCTTTTGAAACTGCAGCAGTGTCCATACATGAATCTTTTGCTTCATGTTTAGTATTTTTTATTCCTCCCTTCTATCTTCTTTTTTTAATTTTTTTTGACATTTCTCAATACCGAATGTAAATATAAAATAACTACCCTGTGATAGAAGGTGTGATTTTTTTTTTGGATACACATTTGAAGCACAAGGTATAATTTGAAGCAAAATGGACGCTAAGAAGAAAAATTATATAATAATTTTTATATAATTTTATATTTTTTTTTTAAATTTTTGATTATATTTCACAAAAAATTAATAAAACAGGGTAGCTATTATTATGATAGAAGTTAACAGTATACCAAACGAAAAGAAATAAAATGAAACGTCAAATACACCTCATCTCAAAAGATGCAAATAAGAAATTCAACAAAAACTGCATGTACATGAAACAGCGTACATACTTCCACTCCTCTTCCCCTTCTCAACAACAAACTCAAAAGTTTTGCAGCATATGTTTCACAGTATGGACGGCGACTAATGCAGTGATGTTCGCCACATACAACATTTGTTGAAAAATTTACACAGACAGTTGTTATTCTCTTTTAAAAACTTTCATTCAGTCGTCGTTGAGCAAGCGATGAATACACATGCGGATGGTTATTGTCATTTTTTTCAGAAATTTATTAAGCATTGTTGTTGTTTCTTGTTGGACGAAGCACAATAAACACACGCGATTCAATTAGAATTGAATACGAAAAAAATTAAAAATAATAAAAATTAAAAAATAATAAAAGTTCACGAAATGAAATGTGAAAAGTATTTTATGGTAAACGATGCTTTTCAAAACATTCAATGCCTTTTATGTTACAAAACATTAAAAGCGGGTAATGAACACGTTTCAATCAGAGCTAATAATACTTAGATCTGAGGTAAAACATTTCGATAAAATTAGAACTCTAGAATTTTGGAAAAATTTAGATGTTGCGATATGCCCCCAGCTCAAAAAATGTATTTAAAATATTTATCATTTTTTTCCACTACTTACTTCTGCGAACAAATATTTTCAGACGTGAAAAACGTTTGTTCCAAGCAGCGAAATAAAATGACCTCGTTGAATTTAAAAAATATTTTACTAATTCGCAATTGCCATGCAAGTATTAACGGCTCCACGAAAAGCCCCCCAATGAAATAACGCCCAAACGAGAAATGAAATATTCCCCAAATTTTTTTCATACATTTTTGGGTGTTATTTCATATGAATTAACTCCCAATTTTTTTGGACCGTTTTTCATTTTTTTTTTTGGAATTATTTCATTCCTCATTTGGGGTTTTCAAATTATGAAATAATCTCCAATGAAATAACACCCAACAAGTTTTTAAAATTCGGGGCTTGTTTCATAGCGTGTATAATTTGGGTGTTATTTCATTTTTTATTCGGGGGTTATTTCATTTTTAGTTGATGGCACATTTGCAGTAGTTCCGCTTGGTTGTTTTAAACAATTAATAATGGTCCATATACAGTTTTCCGCAAAGGTATGTATTTGCTTGTAAATAAATTATATAAAAATAGGCCTTTTACAAGAAAACTTTTAGCCTGTGAATATATTACAATATCTTTTGAATGTTTACAGATATTTCCATTTTTTTCATATTGACGGATAGCAAATCAACAAAATGCTACAAGCATTTTTTCAAATACATAAATGATAACTTTCTGGATTTGGATGGTGCGACCTTCGTGACAGACTACGAAATTAGTCTACGGACGGCAATAATGATTGTTTTCCCTAAATCGAAAGTAATCGGTTGTTGGTTCCACTTCTGCCAAGCAGTGAGGAGGCACATAATAACAAAGTGTAACCAACTGGCAGCATTTAGACGCCAAAACAAGAAGGTTTATTTGGAATACCATAAGTTATTGGCACTTCCATTACTGCCTCCTGCCTATATACATACATCTTTCGTGGAAATAAAAGGTGAAATCAAAAAGTTCGACCAGAATCTTAAATTTTAAAAATTCCTACAATATTACGAAAATCAGTGGTTGAAAAATGTATTTCATTGTTTACAATTTCAAATTTAATTTGTTTATTGTTAAGGTATTGACAATATTTTTTTTGTAGATTAGACCAGAAGGAATTTCCGTTTATGGAACATGTATGCACTATAAGCATACAATGGCGTTCTGGGGAGAATGATATCTAAGAATGGAAATTTTTTAAATTTGTAAGAGTTCTTCAGAAGGAAGAATTCAATAAAAGCAGAGAGTTTGATTTGCTTGTGAACAGTGGAGGTAGTTGTGTAAAGGCCAAACGTAAAAGGCAAATTGTCTTCCGAACTGCAAAAATAGAGCAGGGCTACAACGATCTACGGGCGGGTAAAATAACTGCAGGAATATTTTTGACTCTTATGAATTTTGGGCATAATTTCATTTTTGTTGCTGACGGGGGTTATTTCATTGGGGGTTATTTCATTTTCATCATTGGGTGTTATTTCATATGAAATAACTCCCGAAAATTGGGGGTTGTTTCGTTTTCGCTTTGGGGTTTATTTCATTTATTTTTCGATGTTATTTCATTTTTCATTTTTTGGGGTTTATTTCATTGGGGGTTATTTCCTGGGCGTTATTTCATTGGGGGGCTTTTCGTGGAGCCGTATTAACATGGAATGTTTAATTTAAAATTTTCAAAGCGATTTTAAAAATTATAATGAGGAATGACAGATGGTTAAACTTTTTAGTCTAATATTTAAGCCCAAAAAAACTGTTTTATATGAATTTATTTTTGTTTTTTTTTTCCAAATAAGTGTTCTAAAATTATTTATTAAAATTGATAACTGCTATTTATGGTCCCTGATGCTCCTTTTTTTCTTAAAATTTAAATTACATTCATTTAATAAGTTGCATATAGCTGGCATTTTCTTTCTTATTTTAAACGTTTGACATTATGTTTCCTGGGCAAATTCTCTCACCAATACATCTTCATTTTATTTTTTAACACCACTGCTCTAATGTAAATTGGGACTTAAACTCACACTCCGTGTGACCATATTGGCTTTTTTTTTGGTTTTAGATTCGAATATAACGTTTAGAGTCCAACTTCTTCTCACAAATCAGTTAGCCTTTTATCCCGCCTTGACTAGCAATAAATCAATAATGCCGACAGAAAAAATGACAACATTGCTTATTGGTTCGCTTACATCAAGTTTTTGGGAACAGGTGTTTATGTAAACTCATAATTACATATCGTCACCTAAAATGCAAAAGTGCGTAACAACCAAAAACTCAAAAGTGACTTTTAATGGATATTGGTACAGAGCATCAAGGCACACGTCTAAACAAATTTTTAGCTTTCTGTTTTTAAAAATAACGACTTTATTAAAGAAATTTAGAAGGTAGTTTTACTAAGCTTACTGATTCAATGTATTTCTTGCTGTTGAAAAATAATAAAATAATGGAAAAATGTTACCAGCTACTCTTTTTGAGACTTAATTTTTAATGTTGTAAATAAACTCATCATTTTATTTTTTTTTATCTGGGACCAGCACTCAGGAGATGACCCCTACACATGTAGTGCATTGTGCTAGAACTAGAGGAAAGGGATACTAGGAAAATTATAGAAGGTGAAACTTCACTATCTACAACACTGCTTTTTGGACGTTATTTCTTTTTTTTTATATCAGTGTTGTAGCGTCTCTGATGTCAAGGAGACGTATTAAATTTTGAAGCTTCGTTTTTAGTAGCCATTATATAAGAATTATTTTACTTCGCCGGTGCCATTTTTAGTAATTATTTCAATTCGCCGGTGCAACACAATACCGACGAAGGAGGGCGTTTGATGCGGTTGTGGATTGGATACAGCTAAAGCTGTTACTGTTCAGAGACCAGTGACCATGCCTTCGCCACTTAAACCTTCCGACAACAACTGACACAAAGACACACAAATGCACATCATAATGAAGGCATAGTCACTGGTCACTGAACAATACCGGCTTCAGCTGATAGCAATCCACAATCACATCAGAACGCCCTCCTTCGTCGGTATTGTGTGGCACCGGCGAAGTAAAATAATAATAAAAATAGCTACTAAACCGAAGCTTCAGCACTGCTTCGAGTATAAACAAAGAACGTGCGAAAGCAGAGCTGCAAAATAATTAATTAAGCTTCACCCCCTGTCGTTTCTCCTACTATCCCTTTCCTATAGTTCCCAGCACAATGCTTCGCATGTGTAGGAGTCTTCTCCTGAGTGCTGGTCCTAGATAAAAAAAAAAAAAAAAAAAAAAAATGAGTCTGAAACTGGGGTTGAACCCAGGAAAGTTTTGTAGTCAACGTGCAGACTGTTTCGACCATCACCACTCTCTTTGGATGATATTTCGAAAAAATCATATTTGTAATCACAACACTTTTCATTTAACTAAGTTTTTTTGTCTCTTCTTTATAATTTCTAAAAGTGCATTTTAGGTGACGATATGTATGTATATTTTTTAGCTATAAAATACCAGACAGACATGCAAAGTTTCACACAATTGAAATGTCAGGTGTAAAAAGAAACTAAAAAAAATTTCAGCGTACAGGAAAAATAATGGTTAAGACAATCTCCAATGTAAAAATTACAATTTATTGTAATCAATGCATACCTTCTTTGTATTTGCTGGAATATGGCCGGAAAGATTTGCATAAGCGCCGTTAAATAAGCCTGACTGGGTATATAAAATTCTTCTTGTGCAGAGTCTTGGCTTTTTGTCAACATTTTTGTACTCTCCGTGCCAATGTTAAGCCAAATTTGCCAAGCGATCTATTAAAACACAAATTTTCTACACTACATACATATTTAGGCAAATAATTTAAAAAGTTTCATTTACATTCCAAACTTCTACACTTTTTAATTTAGCTTTATCATCGGTTTTACTGCATTGTTTGGTATCGGCATTATGGTACATAATTTCTTGCAAGGACTTCAATGCGGCCAAAGAAACTTCACCGTTTTTGCTTAACGCGGCATTTTGTATAAATTCCAATATTAAAGCCCACGCTCGGTCGAAATCACCCAGTATTTGTATTAAATCGCGTTTGGTGTTAAAAACCTAAGGAAACGTTGTTTTCAAAATTATAATATTTTGCAATGTTTATTAAGAAGAAAATCTTACCCTACAAACACCTGATAGTGTCAAAACTTGAGTTTCAGCCCATTGCTTTTGCGCCGTATTACGGGAATGATGAATTAAAATATTACCACTGGCATCTACTTTCTCATTGCTAGCCGAGCTAGAGAGTGCTCTTACATTGTCCAGCAATGGAAATAGCACTTGCCAAACTAAAGCTTGCCAGGTGGGTGGGTTTAAGAGACTACCATGAGCCGAAATGGTTGAGAATAAAGTTTGCCCAGCAGATTTGCGTACAGCGGGACGGGAATCAACACAAAGTTCACCTACATCAATATTATTATAAAACATTTGTTATAATTTTATTGTTAAAGGAAAATTTCTTTACCCAATTTGGCATATAGACACATCCACAATTTGTCAAATTGTGGCATTTTAACAGTGCCAGGAAAATCTGGTAATATGATAAAATCTTCTATCTGTGTGGACATTAGTTTGTCTTGATTTTGATTGAAGAAGTCGGAGATATTCCACTAAAAAACAACAAGAAAAAGAACAAATTAATATAGGAATTTATTTTGAAATATGTATGTAGTTTCATCTTACCATTAATCCTATGGCTGTTAAAGAAATATTTAACTCTTGCGTTTGAGAGCCGAACTTAGCGGCCGTGCTAATGCATAAAGGTAAGCAACGCCAGGGCATAACTGTCAAAAAATCGGTTATAACCAATTGTAAACATTGAAATGCAGTCCGTATCAAAGGCTCTCCATGATGTTCATTAACAGCTCCAATAATTTCTATAATAGCTGGCCAACCAAAGGATAAAATCTCACCAGCTCCGTTTAAAATTTGTAACACACAATCTAATTGTCTTTGACGAACATCTGCATGCGGAACAGTGGACAATTCTGACAAAGGGCTTAGCAGCATTGTTTGTAAATTCTGATATCAGAAAAGACAAGTAGTGAGATTATTTTTGAATGTATAATAAGATGTGTTAATACCATATTTTCCTTCAGGGGTTGGCTGTGTTTGTATTGCAAAGCTGACTTTACCAAATATGTTATGGCCTCCACGCCCCATTCACGCATGCGTATATGTCGATGTTGGCACACTTCCAATAAATGATTTGTTAAAGGACGCCATAAAACCTCTATACGAGGCATATTAACTAACCCTGTTTCGAGGAGCTTAGCCACGGCAAAAAGTGAGGGTTCCTGGATGAACAACTATTTACATCTTACTCTATTATTTAACATACAATATGTATTTACCCTATTAGCATAAGCCAATTCCATGGCCTCATGGGACAATTTACAGAGAGCATCGATTAAGTGATGTAATGCCACATCGTCTAAATACTGGCTCGATTCGAAAAGTTGGCTCAACATTTGGGATAATACTGGTAAATCAGCCATTACAGCTGTTTGAATGCCGACGTTCGCCTCTACAGCGGGCTTAGGGAAGGCTTGTAAACTACCACCCGTAGACGGTTTCAAACCCAATATCCACACCAAATGCTGCAACGTTTGTAAAACAATATGCCATGATGTGCCCAAAATAATGCCATTACTATGAGCCAAAAACAATATAGCACGCATGCATTGTAGGTTTTTGGTAGTCAACATTACTGGCGCCTGCATCACACTATGAGGCAAAGAAGCACTTGGCAATGGTGTACCCACCGCGACGATTTGCTGCCGAAAATCTCCAGAATCTTGGCAAGTGCTCATGAATTGATTATTTAGATCTTGGCTATTCGAACGCGTATGACAACGAAAATCAACATCCATGTGGGGATTGTTGGCAAATATGGATATGGCATAGTGGGGTGGAAATGAAGCTCGACATATGGCCATAATAAAAGCATCACGAGGATTAAGTAAATCCATAATACCACATAAAGCGGCATAATTTTGCATGGCCTTCAAAATATTATCGGTGGTAGCTTCGTCAATAGATGCATCAACTAGGGGAACAAATGCTGACAACAAACCAGACCAGCTGGAATTTATAAGCTGCAAACACAACGGCTTATGTTCCTCCTCTGTTATAACTGCCATATTATGTGTTGGATGCTTTAAATAATAAAACGAAAATATTTATATAAAAAATTTATTACGAACTAAATTACTATTTATTTCCAGCCATATGGGGATTTCCACCGAGACCAAAAAATTAAAAAAAGTTCTTGAAAACGCATTGTTGTATCATAATAATTGTGTTTGTTTACTTTTTGGGTAAAGTTCGGTAAAATGAGAGTAACCTATAATTTTTCTCAACAGGAGAGAAAAATGTACAAAAGTTCGGGAACGCAACAAACCACAAAATGGAATTACCAATGTATACAGTGCACTCGCGATAACGCGACACCGCTACATATGAAAAAAATATTTTTTTTAATTAACTATTCTAAAAGATGAACAAAGTTTGAAAGCTCTATAATTTGAACAATAAAAATTAATGCGCTTGACTTAAAAAAAAATTAAAACGTTAAAATTCTGGGTTTGATAGTTGCGTTAGTCACAGTTTTATAAATATGTATGTAGATATATTTTCTGTATAATTGACTACCTCAAATGATGAACAAACTTCATAATAAATTTTTTTGTAACTTGAACAATAAAAACCAATGCGCTTAGTTATTGGAAGGTTAAAACGTTAATATTCTACTTTTCTTATTTCTTATTTCATAAAACTGTATATGATTGAGCATATGCACATTTGTATTTTTTGATTCTCAATTCCATTTGGTATTTCAATAAAATGGTTTAGAAAAAAGAACTAGATTCAAAATAAAATAGAAAAATGTGCATACATATACATATATGTATGTAAATACTACGCTCCCTTCTGCTTAACTTACCAATTCTGGAGTACGTTGTATAACACCACCTATAGAGCGTGTTATATCTAAAAGTATGGCATAAGCAACAGATATGCCATAACTATCTGGTATATTGGGAGATTCCAGTTTATCCAACATTTCCAAACTAACGTTAAAAAATAATGATGAATACATTTCTACCCTTTAATTGAACAACTATATACTTACTACATAGCTTTAGATATTCCTGGAGCAAAGGTAGCCACTAATGGCATATATGCACCACGAAATACAAAACCACATTGATTATTGGAATTGTGTGCTGTTAAAGAATTCAATTGCTGCGCTCCATTCGGCTGGCCATTCAATACTGAGATGAAAAGAAAATAATTAAAAAAATTAAATCCAAAAGTCTACAGTCTCCGAATTCACTTACATGCTGCCGAATTAATTAAGGAATAACGCACATAAGTACCCATAGAATTAATCATATCTTGAACAATATTTGTTGCATGATTTTTACAGTCGTACGATTTGCAAAAAAATGCCACCAATGAAGGTTTTGTACCCAATTTGTGTATGACTTCAAGAGCTAATGCTCGTTGCCAATGTGGCTTATCGGGATCGAGAAATTTGATTATCAATGACAAAAATATTTCACATTCAGTCACCAGTATTGTGTGATATTTTTGTATTAATATTGCCACCAGCCTTAATAAACGCATACTAATAGGAAAGTAGGGTTTATCACTTGTTGTATTAATATTGCCGTTTGTATTTTGTGTGGGCAACGATCGATGTTTGACATTGGGCGAGAAGAGTTTAATAACCAAAGCACACACACGTTCTTTGAGTAGAAGGCGAAAATCACGATTTTCATGAAATACAGCACTGAAATTGGTTAAAACTGCTTCCAATAGCTCTAAACCAAAAGTGCGAGTCATTTCACTAATGCCCACCAGCCACATAGGTGGATCTGCATTGACCAAATGAACCAGATCCTGAAAGTTAATGAAAGACGTAGTTTTTTGAAAAATGTACAGAAACAATTAAAAAACTGTATTATTATTATTATTTAAAATAATACAAATATTAATATTGGATATGATTCTAATTTGAAAATTGTGATATTCTCATAAAGTATTTTTAAAAAATAAACTCAATAATTGAGTTCGCTAATGCTTACTTAGCTCATCAGTGAATATTTTCTAATTTGTTACTACAAATCGAAGATTCTTATGTTCAAAATTCAACTAATCAATCGAGAATAAATAACAGGTGAATGCCGAACACAAACAAAAAGTTTTAAATAAAGAACATAACAATCTATGAGTTTACTTTTTTTATTACACATACATATTTCTATTTTTATATTTTTCTTCTCATCTACACTGATAAAAATAAATTTTTTAGTAATTTAATTAGTGATACGAAATAAAATAAATCTACTGACAACCACACACAGTGGACAAATCACGAAGAACGCTGATGATGAAAATGTAGCAACTTTCGAAAACGGCATGTTGTTCCGTTCTGCAAGTGTATGTCAGTGTAATTTACAATTTTGTTCTTTTGATTTAATTTCTTTCTTAGTATATAACTATCGCATGTAATTCTCATTGCCTGTAAAGGTATCAATTATCAGTTTCAACCTATTGAAGAAATGATTATGTAAATTCACTGAAGTTTTCGAATGCATATATATATATGCATTTAAAAAAGTTTTTTATCTTAAAAATAAAATAACTAATGTTTTGGGATTTTTTCTACAATCACCTGAAATAAAAAGAAAGCATCCGAGGCAAAGGTTGTCATTTCATTTGGAGAACCTGGTAAACTGCCACCATTACCAGAACCTGTTATGCTATTGTCACTAACATCAATCTCAATATTACCAGATGCATCTCTCTGTTGAATCGATGTTAAAGAATCCTTTTCCAAATACACACGTTCAAAAACCAGTGATACCAATTGACGTATAGTTGCACCAGCGGTATTTACAATTGTTGAATTTTTCGTATAATGTAGACGGAAACAAAGGACGAGCGACTTTGCTAAAGTATCGCCATGAACTACAGTATTAGTAGTGAGCAGTAAAGTTACAGTTTGTAAAACTTTAACCTCTTCTAGGTTGTGTTCCATCAACATCCACAAGGCGTCGGTAATATAACGGGCTCCTTTTTGATCGACCACCTGCTGAGTGATAAGACGTTGCATCATGCCCAAACAAAACTACAAAAAAGATATTTTATAATCAACTTTATATACATATACGTTTAGAGAAATCATTTAATCATCTTACTTTTATAACTTTTAAATCTTTTGTTTCACACCCTTGAACCAAGGGGTATAGTATTTGATTGACAGTATAGTACACAGATTGCTGCTGATTTGAACGGGCTGAGGATAATTTTGAGATTGCTTCTTCACAGGACTTGACGAATACATTTAGAAGAAAGAAAACAAGAAATACAAAATAAATATATTAATTCATGTGCCAAATAAGTGAAGGAAAATTACAAGCGTAACAAACAAAAAGAAAATCAATTATTTCTGATTTGATCTTAAGTTGTTGGCATTGACAAGAAAGAATATATTCACTGGTAATAATAATTCACTTGCTTGTAACTAATTACGTAAATATTCAATTAAATTCATTTTATTTTTTTTCTATTAACTAATGACGAAAGTGTTTATGCCTATGCTTATGTTATTCTCCGTTAGCCGAACATTTAAACTATCTAGAATATGAAAATCATAGTAGATTGCGAATAATTTCTAAAACAGAACTTTACAAACTATTAAATAAGCCAGATAGATAGTCTTATCTATAACGACCTTCTTATTGTTTCCATTAATTATCAAAGTTCGCTAAACTTATGGTCTATCGCAGATTATACCAATACATCCCACAATATCTCATCCGCCATTGAATTCGGCACGTTTAGTAATCGCTTTATAACTAAGCATAATTCTATCAATTATAGCTTGAGGAAAGCTCATAAAGCTGATCAGTCGGAGCGGCTTGCACGAGTGCCAGTTTCCTATTCAAGGAAGGGCGTCTGTTAATAAATAGTTCGAAAATTCTTTTATTAATAATGTTAAAAGCTTTTACAATGTCTTGAAACTTCGACCAAATGTCTAAACCGTTCAATGAGGAAAGAAGGAAACGCTTTCTGAAGAATTAATCGCATATGGTACCTTGCATGTTATCATATAAACGCATATCTTAACCTTCAGCCGTCAAGGACCTAAGTCCAATTTAATACATTTTACAGGGAAAAGCAAAACTGTTTTTTTTTTAATTTTCTTATTTCAACAGACTCTTAGCACTTTTGCTCCTACATTATTGTACTTAGTTCCTTTATATATCATTTCAATGCCTCTGTATGTCAAAATATTTGTTGCTCACTCTCTTCTCATGTCTCGAGTAAATTATTTTTTAGAAGATTACTCTTGTTGTAACCTTGGCAATAAAACTAAAATTAAATCCATTGTGCACAGAATTATCAGATTCGTTTATGGACTAAGACAAAGAGCTCATGTTTCTCTTCACGTCAATAATTTCCTTAGCAGCACCTTCAATGATTACCTTAAATTTCGGCTGTTGATCTATCTCTACAGGATTATAAAATATCAAAAACCAGTGTGTATTGTACGCATGGTATCTTTCTCACGAACACTTAGAAATCCCCAAATCATTATTTTGCGTATTTACAATGCCACCTATGAGAATTCTTTTCTTGTTCAGGCTGCTCGAATTTGGAATTTTTTGCCTAGATAATTGCGGTCTTTCTCTTTGTCCCTTTTAACTTATAAACGAAAACTGATTGAATTCATTAATGACACTCACTTTAATCACTAATGGCATGGCTCTGTTATTTTTTTCCTTCTTTATTGTGTGCGATTTGTTGGGATGTTTAAGTCAGTCAGGTTAGTTATCTTTATTTACCTATAAGGATTTTTTACTACACGTAATACTAAGTGTACTGGCCAATAGGCTATTTGTATTACAAATGAATTCAATAAATAAATAAATAAAAAATAAATAGAAAACAAATACTTATTAGAAATTTTTTTTCTGCAAACGACGTATTTTTGTTTACTCTATTACCTTGCATCAAAAACTGTATTTTCACAATATATGGATGTAGGTCCTTTACGACTGTAACGATATGCTTTTCAAAACTGTTTTTAATTTGGTCTGTACATAACTCTAACGATTGATTGTATGTCTCTATTGAGATTATAGTTCTAAGATGGGGGATAGCAGTATATGTATATGAAATTTATCTATTTCCATTTATTAGATATTTATGTACATGATCGCTTTTAGAAAATACCTTCAAAATTTAAAACTATTTTTGTTCTTTAATAAACATGCCATCTGAATTTAGAGCATTATTAACACCGACAGAACTTAAATGTTTAAATCGATTTAAGCTATTATTCACTTTTGAATTAATAAATGAGACAGCGAGACTAAAAAATTCGAGATAATTTTCGCGATAAATTTGGGTCACCATTTCGTCAAATTATCAAATCTACATTACTTCATTTATACTTATATGTAAACATGTTGATGTTACCTCCTTAATTTGAGGATACTTTTTCTTGGTTTCCAAAGACAGTGTTTTGAAATCAGCCTGCAAAGCTTCAACAAATTTGTGAACAGACTCTGCACTGGCAGCCGTGGCAGAACCTACGACTGCAACACTACGTACAAATGACATTTTTCCTTCCAATTTTTTCTTCGTAGACACTTATATTCTTAAAATGTCTGCAAATATCTTTCTATTTATTTATTATATTTCCACTTTATTTTATATGTATTGCATTATATACTATTTAAATTGTTTGGTAGTTTTAATATGAAAATTTTGAACAAATTCACTTTTTCCTATTTATTAAAATATTTACGTATGAAATTGATATTCTTATAGTGGGCTTTTTCTTACGAATGACAGCTGACGTACCCCGTTCAAAACAATTGCGTTAATGGGCGTTGCTACATCATAAGGAACAAACATAATTAACCCTTAATTTTGACGAAAAAATTTGTAAACAAAAGAAATAAATAATATATATATATATATATATATACAGCAAAAAAAAGTTAATGCGTTTAATATGAATTGGTTTTATCATGATTTCTTAAGCTTTTCTTTATCTGATAGAATTATTAAATTAAATTCTGTTAAAATTTTGCCAGCGTAATTGTATTTACATTTTCATGCAAACAAGGGGAGAATTCGAAACAACAGACGAAACAGAAAACGGTTGGACGTTTGACAAATAGCTAAACACACACTCCTTTTGCAAAAAATTGTATCTGACGGAGTACTGCCACTATCAATAGTGATCAAAGTATATTTATAAAAAAAAATCAACTGATCAGCGACTCTTTTGCTCGTTCATATTTTACATGCCGTATATGTCAAAATTTGTTTACATTTATGTGCGCCAATATCATTTTTACTCATTTGTTTAATTTGAGTTAGCGTGCCATTAACAGTTTTACTCATTTCTATATTTTGAGAGAAGGTTGCAAAAGAAATTAAAATAGAATTAATCTTTTTCTTGCTATTGCAGCCTGTGTGTGCTTTGGAGAGCGCAGTAAAAAATAAATTTGACATATTTAGCTAGTTTTACACAAAGAAAACGCCTGTTGTTTTTGGTATTGTGTTGTTGTAGAGTTGTGGGTACTTGCTAAATATACTTTGATAGTGATGAACTCAAGGCGAATACATACCAGGTGGCTGCATTAGTTAAAATTCTTATCAGCTGATTTTTGTTCAGTTGTCAAAGTTGTGTTCCACTCAAAGCATGTTAATACGTAAACTGTTTTGACAACTGGAATAAAACTGTTTAATTTGTAAACAAAAAACTGTTGATGTAGAGACGAGATCACCTGTTAGGAATTCGCCTTGGAAGAACTAATATTTCTTGCAGTTTTGCACTGTTTTATTGCTTTTTGAAATTGAGTGTTGACAACACTGAGTATTAATTTAGTAAAAAGGGACAACAAAAATTTTACCAACGCTAGTTTGCAATAGGTATTTGGGGAAAATAGTGTGGTGAACTTGGGTTCTGTATTAATATTAAAAACTGTGCGTGTGTGTGATTAAACATTTCTCGGTTAAGAAAAAGTTTTAACAAACAACTTAAATATTTAAATAATTTCATACCATTTGTAAAAGAAAGTAATCAATACTGTGGACTTCTGAAGAAAATGAAATCTGTAAAAATTAAGAAATAAAAGTAAAAAATTTTTAAAGGAAATGTGTGAAGAAGGAATGCATAGAAAAATAAAATTAAACACTCAACAATTCTGGGAGATTTAAAAATTATATGCGAATGTAATATACAAGTTATACATACATATATGTACTTATACGAAGTCGAAAAAAAAAATATGTAGTCATTTAACAAATTCCACATTTCATTACAATTATGTTGTGTTCTGTTCTTCATCAAATTCATTTCTTATGATTTTTTACGTGCTAGTGGCAAGAATGATAAAGCAAAAAATGTACATATAGGGAAACAAAATATTTTTGTAAAATGTCTCTCTGGATAACACACAGAAAAGGTTAAAAAAACAACAAAATCTAGTGACACTATCACACAATGCATAATTTGCGGTGATAAATTTTCCTTGCTGGTAATTGAATTCAACAATATTTTTAAATATTTTTTTACAAAAAACCCAAATAGCAGAACAACATTATAAAAATTCAACCTTAACCACAAAGCAGATCATAAAAACGAGAAAAAAATAAAGTGGAAATACGTGCAGTATTCAAATTAGCTTCTTCTTTGCCTATTTTCTCTAATCTCTGCCTTGGCTATTTCTTAAGCTACTGAAAGTTGTTTCTGTATTTCTTCTTTGTTTTTCGTTTATGCTTCAGGTTATTGTGTTTTCGATTGTGTCAGCATAGAATATTTTGTGGTGTCAGTGTACAGTGTATTTTTGACCGTGGTCCAAAAGCTAACGTAATTATAAATAAATCAAAAAACAAAATGATAAGCTGCATCAGCGAATAACAAATACCTACAGCATTTCTACAAATAACCGCTAAGGAATAATGTTTGATTTTAATCTACATCATTTACCTACAACAGGTAGGTTAGTGGTTACATATATTTTAAACATTACATATATGTATATATAAATATGCATATATATGTATATTACTATCCCGTTTCGATATGAAATATTAATTTTGCTACTTTTATTTCGTTAAAGTATTTTAATCTTACATCTTGATATTAACAGAGCGAATTGCCTGACGTGGACCAAACAAAATACATGTGTATGTATAAATTATACATCCCTATGTACCTACATACATATACTATTTTTTTCTCATCATAGTCGGTAAATTTAGTTGCCTGAGTACATATGTACATAATACCTATGTATATAATATATATTGTACATGTGACTTTGACTCAATTCGATGTTAATAATTTCATTCATTGATTTTATCTAGGTGTACTGTGTATGTATTGCATAGGTATAATTGATAAAATCAAACTATTGATTTGATTGGCTGTTTAACTATCACATTCAGTGTGACCAGATCTTAAGAAAATTTAGCAATTAAAATAATCTTTGTCATGCTCACACGAAAAATGGTATAAATTTAATAGTTAAATTAAAATGGAGCTGTAGTTAATAAAATGTTTATTTTACATAAAAAATAAGACGAAAACATCAAACGGTTGAGAAATATCAAAGTTCTTACATGGTGAATACGAATAAAACGAATAATAAATAGTGTTCCTTAGCAACTGAAAATGAATTTTAAAACTTTGGTAACGGCCTTAATATACATAAAAGTTTTCAACCTTTTGAAACCACTTCATGCATACATATGTAATATTTACTGCCTGTTATCGAATACGAGTGAAAGTACTCGCTCGTACTTTTATATTGAAAACAAAATTAAAAATAATCAAATTTGTTTTTGTTTACAATATAAATACCCGAAATAAATATTCGAAGAAGAATAACAGGCAGTAATATATATTGCCGGTTGTAACTTTCGTTTTCTACAGCTCATGCCATTTGAAACAATTTGATAAAAGAATAGATAAAAGAATATCTTTATGACAATGTCTATAATTACGTTTTAATGAGATGTGTATTTTTTGTTTTTGCACTGAAGTTCCAAAGTAGTAGTTTTATCTACAGTAACTATCTTCAACAAAAAATCATGCCTGTGAAATTATAAAATAAAATAAATTAAGTTTTTTATATACGTACGTATGTATGTATTTTATATTAAATAATGGTTGAAAACTGCTATAGTAAATAATTTATCATAATAAGGAAATCTTGATAAATTTCTCTGAAAAATACTAAAATGGTCATACCGTTTACATAGAAGTTTTGTATCCATAAAATTATAATATGTATGTACATACATATGTATAAACAACCCAACAAAGAATATTATCCGACAGTTAAGAAGGGTAGAATCGAACACGAAATTATTCAGTTTCTGAGGAGTAAATATCTATACCATTCTTTGTTTTTTTTTATGTCTACTTAGAAAGATTCCTTTTCAAAGTACAATAATGGGACATTCCTAGCGGAAGAGAGAGGCACCTCATCGAGTGCACGAATAGAAATAAGTATCAAATATTAAAAATCCTATATAGGATTGATAAAATGAATTGGAGATTTCAAAGTTGGCTGACTGCCATCAATAAGTAGTTGTTCGAGACGCTGTTTAACGTTTATGGGGTCATGAACATCAGCGGTAATTAAATTGCAGATTGGCTTGCCCAGGCCCAGGAAAAATAAAGTTATATACGGACTAGTTGCATTGGAATCGCAAACTCCTGGTTTTCGCCGGGTTTTTGCTGCACCTTATCTAGAAAAAAAAAATTTTCATTGGTTTTTGTTTATAATGAAAAAAATAATAATTTTTCATTATAAACAAAAACTAATTTTCCTGAAGAAGTTACACAAAGAAGTAGGGAAATATCGAATAAAAATAAATATTACATACATGAAAAGGACCTGCAGCTTAAATAATTATTGTAATTAATTAAATATGAAAGTGCAATTTAAGCACAATTCAGTACCACACTTTACACGTGATTTAAGTGGCAACATTTCCTAACATTTTGTTTTTTTTATTCGTGCACATAAGGTGTGTTCTAGCAAATTTTGGATATGAGCATTTCCACAGAAAGATCTACCGGGATCGAAAATTAATATGTTAATAAATAAATGATTTTTTTCTAACATTCTATAGAAGTATGTGATACATACTTATTTATTTAACTATTCTTAGTTCTAAACGGTCCTTTATATTCAAGCTTCTTTCATATTTTATTTTCTTTATTTGTATTTTACTGAACTTTTTCCAAAAAGAACAGGAAAGTGACTAATGTGGTAGTAATCCTTCTGACATCTGAAATATGGAACCTTCTGGAGAGAAATAATAAGACAGATAAATGTCTTATGCAGTTTACGTGTATATAAGGTCAATAAATAATAATAACGCCATTTGCCTCATTTATTTTTGTCTACCTATTGACAAAATTAGTTTACATTTTATGTATTTGTTTATAAATGCCGACAAAGCATTGATTAGGGGGCTAGCGAATGTTTGTGTATCATCAAAATATACGACAACTTGCAGATTTCCCTGCACTAAAAAAATGGAACTAAAGAAGACAAAGTTATAGTTAGGTTTAGCTGTGGGCTAACCCTGAAATTCATAAAAAACTATTGAATGGTTAATAAGGTTTTATTTGACAAATTTCTATGGCATAATTGTCAAATAAGCCCTTATTAAGCATTCAGTATTTTTATGAATTTGAAGGTAATTCTGGGGAATATTGAACGAATTTCAATATCTTTTTCAGTGTTGTAAAACATTTAATTGAAAATTGCTAAATTGCATCCACTTTTTATGAAATGGTAAACACAAAACCCAAGAACAAAACCAAAAATTGAGAAATTGTGTCCGCTAGCAAGGAGGGCGCTGTTCATATGTGTTTCAGCAATAAAACGTCTGCGGAGTAAAGTAAAAAAAAAACAATCTTCTTTCGATTAAAAATTAAGACGGGAAGATAATACCTGAGGTAATATACTCGTTTTAAATCTGTCTATAATTACTTTTTGGTAATTTTGACCTAAAATAGTGAAATTATAACTTTTTTCTTTAGTTTTTAAAATTATTTAATAGAAAAATATAAATTTTAAAATTCTCAACTGAAAAAAGAGTGAATCGACATACAAAAATTAACATAACTACACCATTCAATAATTTTGCCACAAAAGTGTTACACTAGTATACGAAAATACATATATAAAGATGTATGTATATGGATTGGTTTTTATTGTTCATTGTTGCTTTGACAGCTTAAACTAAACAAATATTAGTTTGGCTTTGGGAACAATAGAATCCCATTATCATTGGACATAATAGCATAAAGCAGTATTTATTAACAAATATACAGAATTAAAAACAAATCAATAATATTTACAAATTAACAAATGCAATATTATATATTGTTTCGTTAATATAAAAGGCTCTAACTTTCCTTTTTCTGACTTTACAGGAGAAGCAAAAAATTTTACTAAAAAAACTCCCAAAATGTCACAAATGTGTATCCAACTGATAAATTGCTATTCTATATTTCTACAAAAAAAACATTCGCCCCTGTTCTGAACAACGCATAACGCTTAAATTTCGCTCAAGAAACGCCCCCGGATTGGTTGGTTCGGGTGATACCCCACACCAAAGACGATCAATTAGCATATATGTACATAATTAGCATAATGTAGCCGTATACGGCTATATCCAACGCCACCGGGTAGTTATAATATAAAACCAAATATCACACTTTGCTATTCCATTTCATATTTTCTAAGTTTGTGTACGCATGTGTGTAGGTATGTATGTGAAGACGACGGGAAATCCCTTCTATTTGATTTGTTCGCTATGTAACTTGACCATATTGAAGGCTGCTATGTGCTTTGTTGTTACTACATATGTATGTACATACATATGTACATATTTCTTTTAAATACATTTTTCTGGCTAGAAATATGAATACGTTAGCTGCCAGCAATTTTATAAGCCAGATTGTATTTGCATTTGTTTATTTCTAGTAATTAGTAGTCTATCTGAGTAATATTACACATTTTTGCAATATGAACTTTTGGAATAAGTTATTATGCACATATAGTATAGTATATATGTACATAAGTATGTATGTATGTATGTGCATCAAGTATAAAATAGTAATATGTACAAGTGTGCGATGCCTTTTCCATTTTCAATGTCAAAATGTATTATTTTTAAAGCACAATTTGGATGTGTTATGTATGTACATACAATGTTTTTTTTTTTCAGAAATCGTCATTAAGAAATATGTTTTAACATGTACGTGTTTAACTGAGTAATAAATTTGCTCTCCTAGGTGACTAAGAGTTGGTATAATCACACTAAACAAATACACAAATACCGCGAGGAACCTCGATAAGACATTTGTTTAAATCATGGATGCGGCAAATGTTTATTTAGCGAATGCAAATATTTGCATTGATTGTTAATAACACACTAACTATATGTATGTACATCTGTAAACATACAATCAGGTCATTGGTACATGATCACTACTCTCTTTTTCAAATAAAATATCAACAAAAACAATCTATTTTTGATTTTAAAAAACTATTTTAGCGGTAGAGCATTAAAAAATATATGTACATACATAGGTACAGCTTTATTATGGTTTATTACAGCTTTTATCAAGTTTAAGATATACATACATACGTACATATGTATGTATGTATATGCACATGTGGAAAGAAAAGAAAATGTAAAAATTACACACATACGTATGTATGTATGTATAATTTAAACTTGATAAAAGTTATAATAAACCATATTAAAGCTGTTAACTTTTAAAATAGAAAATAAAAGCAAATCCGACTAGTAGAACATTCGGAATAGCTCTACTTCACTCAATGATTGCCTACTACTAGGTGCTAATTTCTAGGAAAGCAAGAGTGATAGAGATTACAGGTGGTGAAGGGATAAATAGAAGGTTTCATTATTTTTACAATACAGCTTTGGCACGTTTCTTGTTTAATAACAGTGTTGCAGCGCCTCTGATATCAAGGAAACGCATTAAATTTTTTTGAGCTGTATTTGTTTTACTTTGCCGATGATGCTACACAATACCGACGAAGGAGGTAGCTGTGATGTTACTTGTGATTTAGTATCACCTGTAGCCGGTACTGTTCAGTGACCAGTGGCTATGCCTTTACCACGAAAACAGTCGGACAACAACTGACGCAAAGTCACACTAATACACATAAGAAAAATACAAAGTGGTTTTATGACTCAGTCTGAAACTGGGGTCGATCTCAGGACTTTTGGTTTTGTAGTCAACGTGCTAACTCTCTCAAACATCGCCGCCTCTTAGTATCTCCCTTGACTACTCCTGATTCCGTTCGCCCTAAAATATTCGGGTCACTCTACCCATGGTAGTATGCTGCCAAACCTTCATATGTTCCCCATTCGCCCTTACTTTGAGTTCTGTCGTGAGCCACTGAAATGTTCCGAGATTCTGCAGTGTGATGCCTATTATACGTTCATAGCCTCATATCCATATTATTCGCAGATATTCACAGTACTCGTACGAATTTATCTCATTATTACATTCAAGGACGTTCCGGGACCTCAACTCCTTCTCCAACCCCGACAACCGATTTGCTATCCGTAAAGATACGGAGCCCTGTTATCGCTCTCCTGCAATCATTTAATGTGTTTCATGATTGCCATAAATGACAGTATTATGATCAGGCATTCGGAATGCTCTCCTCACAATTCGACTCTTGTTATAGCGTCACTACCCGCTCTGTCACCATTCCTTGAGCCGTCTGTGTAAATGTCGCTTCCCGGACCATTTCCCGTTACTTCCTCTGCATCCCATTTCGGTATCAGGGTCGAACAATTAGTGTGCATATACCTGGTTGAGATCCTGTCACACATTCCGCGGTGGCATTCCTCCATTTTAAGATGTATACTTTTCTTTGGTGTTTGGTCGTATGATCCACTACTAACCATTATCCCATCACCATCAGCCTGGCAGTGGCATACAGTGATTGCAGCGGCGTATAAGAGTGCCCCGGTAGTCTAGTGAGTAGTGGGCTAGTATATCAGTTGGGGGTTCTACGTTCAATTCCTAGCAGAGACTCTGGTGTATATCACTACAACACGTGGAAGTTTTTAAACAACAGGTATCACAAAGGGACAATAATAAATTGGATCCAAGTGGTCTGGGACCTTTCTTTAACTTTACATCCAGCAACCTGCCGACCTAACCTTATTTGATATTGAGTGCCATGATGTCAGAACAAAGAAATTTCTATGCATTTTGTTCGATATCGACTGCGGTGATGGTGCTCATAAAGTCAACTTGGCTCTCAGTTTGTGCTTTTTAACGGCTTTTTGCCATAACTTCAAGTTTTTATACTATTTTTTTAATAATGAGTATGAGTAGAATAGTGGGACCGATTATGGCCTATTAGGCTAGGTCTTTTTGAAAAGTTTTAATAAATGAAATGAAGTGAAATTTTTTTAAGTTTCTTTACGTTTTAAATCAATAATTCCAATACGACAAGTTTTTTATGGGTAAATTATCGTCAGATGAATTAGCAATGGTTAAATAATACGCTTTCATTTCATTTCAGTTTAAAAAAATAAATGCTGAATTAAAAAATGTATCGTGCTTATTACAAGCACGTTTTCATGCTTATTCAAGTGCTTAAAAGAGTTTTTTTTCGTGATGAAAACTGTTCGTCCTACTTATGACATAAACAACTGACAATTCTGAATGCAACCGATAATTCGTATAAAACTTAAATTTCCTAGAATTTTAATTATTTATTCATTTCGAAATTAGTGTACAGAACAATTCTTGAATAAACTAGACTCGGTTACTATAATAATTTTCTATTATTATGTGAGTGTGTCTGTCAAAACTATAAATTTATATTCTATCTGTTATCTCAATCTGATTTAACATCATCTGACTCATGATAAAATGCCCTAGAAAAATTTTGACGAGCACCATTTATATCTGCACTTTTTTCATTTGAATTGTTTTTCATGTAAAAAGTATGAAAATGTAACTTTAAGGAATATGCTCAAGATTATTCGTATAACGATTTAAGAATGTTGATATTGTAATTTTTCTTCTTCGGAAGTACATTTCCAAGCAGGGTACGGACATAGACTACATAGTCTATGGTACGGATTGGCATACTCATGCACATGTGTCATATGTAGAATTTTGCACACTCATTCGCAAATTTGTACCCTGTTACCAAAGGAATACCATACGCTCCAACAATATCACCATTATCATCAGTAGCAGCTTAAATATGTAAATTTTATAAAGCGGTCATTCAACTGTACTTCATTGATACTGAATTTCCAGTATTTCTTTTTTTCAAAACTAATTATAAATTCGACTACATTGCACTCTGACGGCAGTAGCACTAACTATGAATAATAAATATGCAACTCTTGCAAATACTAGTCCGATTTATTGCAAACTTGTAGTATCTACATTTACGGGATTTTCAAAATAATATTCATAATGAAGTCAATATTTTTTTGAAATTTCGGACAATTTGGTAATTTTACTAAAGAATTAGTTTTTTCCAAAATCAATTATTTAGATATGGATGTATGTATGTATAGTAGACAAAATCCGTATACCCCCTAATATAACGTATTTTTGGACAGTAATATAAAAAAAAATTATTTTTAGATGGGGGTCCCCTTTTTAAACTTTTCTTTATATCTTTGGCATTTGCAGTCTGATCTTAAAGATTGATATATCAATGTTTTTGTCTCGAGAATCCCAATGGCCATTAACTTCCAGTGCCTCCTTCTAGTATTTATGCAGCAGATCTCTGTTTCTACCACCCTAATATCAGAAAATTAAAGTTCTCAAAAAAAAAAACAATAGATGGTTGCTCATTTCAATAACGAGCCGTTTTTGTTAAATGTCAACACGTTAAAATCATGCGTTCTTCAGCTAAGATGTATATGGTTTTCATGCAAAATGTTAAATTTGATAAAATTTAAAAATTTAGAGTTGACTTTAGAAGAACCTGTGCGATATGTACATATGTTTTGCATTATTATTAAATAATTTGTATTAATAACACTAATTATTTTAAGCCTAAGGTCTTTTTATATATTTTATATTTATTTCAATATTTCGCTACTTCTTTGTGTAGCTTCTTCAGGAAAATTGGTTTTTGTTTATAATAAAAAAATTTTTTTAAAAATTCACATATAGGAAAAGTTCTTGTCAATGAAAATTTAAAATAAAAATATATTAACAGCCATATTCATAAAAATATTAAAAGTCATATTCATAAAAATATATTCTGGATTTGAAATAGGTATAAATAATCGATTTTGTATTGAAATTTTTGTTTTTGAACCAAATCCAAAATACATTTTTACGAATATGTTACATATAATAAAATATTCAAAACAATAATTACAATAATAATAATGATAATAATAATAATAATAAAAATCTTTCGTCTATATCTTTTTTAATAATAACCTATATGTTTATAGTTCTAAAAATTTTTGTTCTGTCTCTAAATGTAATTCTATGTATAAAAATAAAAACTACAAATACAATTATAATATATTTAATCTCTTATTAACTAAATGTCTATAATTTTGAGCAACATTTGCTGTATCTGCCTTAAAATTAATTCTGTTGGTAATTGGTGTATTAATTATATGTAACATTTCTAACATATATCTACATTTATAATTATTTTCCGTGTCTAATACTGATACATTCTCAAAGTTTGGATAGTGATTCAATCTAGAACAGTGCGAAGATAATGCTGTTTTTTGAGAATTTATATCCCTATATTTTTTATCAGACCTGTGTCCTGCAATCCTAGTCTTTAATTTATTTTTAGTTGTACCTATATATATCTTATTACGATCTTCATTGTTATTCCCACCACAAGGTATCTTATAAATTAAATTAGACATATCCAATTTCTGTATTCTATCTTTAGTCTTACTAAACAATCTGTTTAATGTGTTAAATGTCTTATAAGCAATTGTATATTTCCTTGAATCATATATTTCCGATTTTCTTAAACGTTCAGCTATTCCAGGTACATAAGTAAGTGATTTGTATGTCTTTGGATCATCCGTATTGTTAATATTATTCATACTTCTAAATCTGTGTTGATTAATTAATCTATAAATTAGCCAAACTGGAAAATCATTGTCCCTAAGTATATTCACAATCTTACTCTTATTTTTAAAATGAAATTGTCTGTCACTAATATTTAATATCTTTTCTATCAAATTCTTGGCAGTGTTGATAATAATGCTCCTGTTATAGTTTAGAGTAGTAATTAATAATCCTACCTGATGATGTTGGTTTCTGGTACCAATCCATTATTAAATTATTACCCTTTCTAATTACTACAGTATCTAAATAAGAAATTCTGAAATTATACTCTTTCTCTATTGTAAATTTTATACTATCATTAAAGTTATTCAATGTTTCTAACATATTATGTATCCCACTCTCCGAAATAATACAAAATTAATCATCTACATATTTAGTCATTATCCTAGGTTTAATATCTAATTTCTCAATGCAACTATCAATTAATACTTCCATAACAATATCAGCCACTATAGAAGAAGCTGGAGATCCCATTGGTAGTCCTTTTTTCTGCAAATATATCTTTCCATCATATTGAAAATATCTGTTGTCCTCTATACAAAATTTTAAAATACGTAAAAATAAACTTTTATTTATCTTAGTATATTTCTCAATAATATCCCACTTTTCGTCTATAATATTTATCGCAGGTATACTAGGGAATAATGATATTACATCAAATGAAACTAATTTTTCATCAACATTTATATGTTGATTCATTAATCTATTTTTAAATTCAAATGCATTCTTAACGTTATATATTGAATGTTCTGTAATCCTCCTCAATATATCAACCATATATGTACATAATGTATATGATGGAGAATTCACATAACAACAAATCGGTCTTAATGGGTAATTTTCCTTATGAATTTTCGGTAAACCATATAGTTTAGGTGCTATAGTAACATTAGTCTTTAATCTATTCTTCTCTAAATCCGTAATAATACCATCCCTATGTAGTTCGGTAACAATTTCATTATTAATCTTCTGTAATCTATTTGTGGGATCTTTACTAAGTAAAAAATATTTTGAAGTATCTCCTACTATATCATTAATTCGTATATCATAGTCCTGTATCTCAACAGCCACAGTAGTGTTGCCCTTATCAGCCCTTAAAATTAATATATTTCTATTCTTTTTTAAAAATATTTCAGTTTCCCTAACTTTATCCAATATGTATTTATCCCTATTCGTTAATTTTATCCTATTCAAATGATTATCAATAATTGTTGTAAGTCCAGTTCTAGCAATCTCTTGTTGTTCATTATCCTGTTTAGTTTGAACTAAATCTTCTCCATCTGCTATTATTCTCAACATAGGAAATTCTTCTCTCTTAACTGGTAAAGCATATTTTGGTCCTAGAGAAAGAACCCACTGAACATCTGTTGGTATATCCATATCAGTCTTATTTATAAACCATTTTTCGTTCAATCTAATTCCTAGTTCTCTCCTCTGTAAATTCTTTAAAGAATCAATTTTCCTCTTATGTATATTTTTAATCTTCTCATTAAATGAAATTAGTATAATGTCTACTTAAATTTCTTTTCACTGATTCTATTTCACTTTGAAAATGTTTCAGTAATTCGTGTTTTTGTATTAGTGTAAATTTTAAAATTCTGTTGTGTATGTCATTTGTATACTTATAAATATCTTTATTCATTACCGAAACTTGCTCCATTTTAAAGATATTCAATATATTCTTTGTGGAACTTGAAATGAATTTGGGGATGATGAAATATTGAAATAAATATAAAATATATAAAAAGACCTTAGGCTTAAAATAATTAGTGTTATTAATATAAAAAAAAAAAATAAAAAAAAAACTAGAAAAATTATTAAATAATTTGTTTATATTTTTATTTATTTTATTCAATGCGAATTTAAAACGAATAATGGTTATTAATTTATATTTGTTGTTTGGTTAAGTTACCTAGTTATAGAGTGGGGAGCAAAAATAAATACACTAAATACTACTGAAATTACTATTAATTAAATTTAAAATTTTTGATTTATGCTATATTCTAATTAAAAATACAACTTCTGAGGATGATTTCAAGATTTTTAAGATAAAGGTCAGGGTCGATGTTATTCTCTCGCATTCATCCAGTTTTATACGTTTAAAAAAATTATATTTGTTTCGAAATTCCACATTTGGATGAGAGTTCCTTATTTTTCGTTACAGATTTTATGCTCGTTTGAAGTTTTTAAATAGTTTTCGTGTTTATATTTTGCCATTCAGCTTCTAATCTGGTCCATAGTGCTGTAAGATTGTTTAGAGGATTTACATATTAAGCCTGCATGCATTTTACAATTGGCGAGAGATTTTTGTTCCGATTCTAATCCTGGCTTTGCGCTGCCCATTTGAGCATTTGAAATATTTGCTGCTCCAGTCACTGTTAAATAATTTATGCGGTGTGTTTGCAGTCTACTTTTTTTCATTATACCAACGTGCCACCATATAAAACAGCCTTCGTATTGTCACATAGTTTCTTTGATTATGTTCATTCAGTTCTTTGCAAAAGTACTCGTTGCCATTCTATTGGAATATATTTACCATATTACTTTTTTCAATTATCCGCAGCCGAATTTTTGTGCTGCTTTCAAAACCACAGACGAGCTCTGATAGAGAGATGATATTATTTTTAACGTCAATGGAAATTTTCTTCAGTTCAGTTTTTCAACAACTGTCATGAAATATCTCTACCGTCTTATGTCTGTTATGTACATATGTATGTACTTGCATACATGCATACATAGATTAAATTCTTTCTTTATTTTAATTTGTTTTATTTGTGTTTATTTATTTTAAATATAACCACTTATATTTTAACGTAATTGAACAAACGCAGTAATATAAACATTCACTCTTGTTAATAACGTATATCAGAATTATTGGTAAGAATCGAACACAGCATCAGCGACTTGTAGATCAGAAAATTGTCAACTAGTCTTCGCGATTATTCAAATTAAAAATTAACTTTCTTTAGTTTGTGAAACTATAGTTTCTATTATTTTTTGTACTTCCCGTTATAGGAAGTTACTGATTTTACCCAAATTTTCGAAAATCGAGTTTTTATTATATTTCGACGTTTTGAGATACTGGGAGTCGATTCTGACTACATGTCGATATTGATGTATGTTTGTGTGTGTGTATAACGATCTGTGTGGCATTCGAAATATATTGAGCTAACTTAGAGCATGAAACGATTCGATGCGGCAGATTTGGAAAAATTGTACTACGATGAAGTACAAAATCTAATATTAACCTCGAAAATAACGTCGATTGCTGGTAATTTGACTAAATCGTCTGATTCGTTAGAGATGTTGAAAATTTTCGAAATTTTTTTTTGTTTTTAATTACTTTGTAATTTCCTGTCTAATCGAGTTTGGATACGCATTAATTTTCCTAGACCTAAAAACCTAGTCGAATGCTGCAAATTTGTTTGAATGAGTTAAATTTAGTGGGAAGTTTATTTTTTTTTAATTTTTAACCAAACAATGTATTGTATCAATTTCAGGCACCGCAAAATCGACAGTATTTTTTTGATAATAACATTTATACAAATTTCATACTGCTTAATGTAGTGCACCACTTCCAATTGCAAGTTTTATAATGAGTGCTGGCTGATGTGACAAAGACAAAGAACACCGTTTGTGTAGCTTGTCGTGTCTAATATTTAGTCATACACTGTCATTTTTAGAACATTTTAATTTAAATAATTTAGCATGAGTTCATTATGTTTATATGTATACTTATACTATGATTATATTTGAAAATGGTTTTAGTTTTCAAAAGTGCATTTTCAGAAGAAGAGTTAAAAATTTAATGAACACAGCTATCGGAAGTGTGAAATTCTTTCAAGCAGAACAGGCCAGCAGGTTTTTTGCTAACTTTATTATAAGTTGTATGCACATTTATGTAATGCTTTACGGAAGTTTTGCATAAAGCAAAAAAAATTAAAATAATAAATAAATATAACAAAACACAAAAATATTACTGTCTTAAAGCGCAGAGAATGTGAAATTCGTATATATTTTATCCTAGAATTGTGAAATTAAGCAAAACACAAACGTGCTGCAGTTGACAAATTTATCAAATATTTATTTCTACATTTCGAAATTTCTTAATAATTTTTCGAATGGGACCTTACAGCATAATTTTAGTATATTTTTCAGTTCAAAGCATATTTTTACATATGGAAGTATTAGAAGATGAGTAACTTGTGAAATCACTTGCGATCGTGATTGAATTTACAGTGTATGTTATAGAGGAAGTGGACGGATGCGTGTTCCCTCTCGTGTAGTGCTGGAGGCGCTTGGATGAGCAATTTATACGAGAGGCTCAGACCAGGTGGATCAATGAGTTGGGCTGCATGATCGCGAGGACAATATCTCCTCGGTTTGACAGCAGGCGATCTGGCCAGCTACTGTAGTTTCCAAGGCTGGTGCTGCGGAGCCTTCCCGCCATGATGACAGGATAGTAGCCTATTGGGACTTATGCCAGGACCATGGGTCTGCCGTTCAACAACTTATGCTGTGGGTGCAACAAAGAGGAGGAGGAGAGAGTCGCTCATTTCCTCTGCGGGTGGCCTGCACTCGGAGACCTGTGCCTTCGCGTGCCGGGGGCCGGATCGTTAGGCCGCCTATGAGAGCTGTCGGGATGGGACTCAGGGAATTAAGCGAGTCAAATTAAGTCGTCGGTCTCTTCCATTCTTACTGGGGTTTTTCCACTCTGTCTCATCCTTGTCCAGCGACTTCACAGGAATCACAACGTTCTACAACTCATATGGTATTTTCATTGATTGTAATGGCGCACACATTTGCAATATAACTGTACAATTTTCTGGTACTGTGTTGTCATATTGGAAGGTGGCACAATATATTGGTAAAAATCAATATACTTTAGATTTTTATTGATCAACCAAAAGAAATGTCTCGGCAACATTGTACATAATTGTTGTCCCGTTTTTTTTTATCTTGGACCAGCACTCAGGAGATCACCCCTACACATGCGATGCATTGTGCTGGAACTATAGGAAAAGGATAGTAGGAGAAATTATAGGAGATGAAACTTCACTATCGTACAACAATGCTTTTTGCACGTTATTTGTTTTTTACAGCAGTGTTGTAGCGTCTCTGATGTCAAGGAATTTTTGAAGCTTCGTTTTTAGTAGCTATTTTTAATACTTATTTTATTTCGTCGGTGCTACACAATACCGACGAAAGAGGGCGTTCTGATGTGCCTGTGGATTGGGTACAGGTGAAGCCATCACTGTTTAGTGACCAGTGACTATGCTTTCGCCACTGAAACCTTCCGACAACAACAGGCACAAGAGATACACAAATGCAAACCAGAAAAAAATTCGAGTTTTTATGAGTCTGAAACTGAGATTGAACTCAGGAAAATTTTTCGTTTTGTAGTCAACGTGCATACTACTTCGACCATCGCCACCGTTTTAGTTATTATTTTAATTTTTAATTATGTGGTACATAATTAAGTTTTCTACCTTAAATTAATACAAATTTTTTTAGAAAATACAACCGCCTAAAATACTTAGTACATACATACTTATATTTTCCTTTTGCTTATGGGTTATGTTTACCTTTTATTGTTAAAACATTGCGCAATATTATATTTCAAAATATTGTGCCACTTATTGCATGATATAAGGCAAAATGGAAATAATATGACGAAGAACGTATACCATAATAATGTATAATATCATGACATTCTGTTTAAAATTTGCCAACTTCTGGTTCACACACGTCAAGTTTGACTCGTTAAGTCATGGGAGATGGGAAAAGAGAATGGAAAGGGGTACAACTTGACCATAGGGTCAAGTTAGCTTCTTTTCTTTTCTCTTCTTATCCGCAATTATCTACACGAAAGAAAAAAGAAGCGAAACTTAATTTTAAAAAATGTTTTCGTGTATGAACACAAATGCAGGTTCAATAACAAAAATTTAACAAGAATGATCAAGTAAATGTCTGTGAACCTGCTCTAAGATACGGTTTCTGTCTTATTACTATGCCATGTATCCACGCTCCCACTAAACGTAGTAAAATAGTCTTAGCGTCTTGCTTTGGACAACATCGCCTATAGTGAAATATTTAACACTAATGAAGAAAGAGCTCTTCTTCTAATTAGTTGCCAAAAAGTACACGTATACATATTTATATTCTTTTATATTCTTATCTTTTCAGACTTTGAATCTTTATAAAATACAACAGAAAAAATACATTAACAAATACTCCTCATATGAATAAAATCTAAGCTACTATTAAAGCATGCGCAACTTATGGAATCTATACACTCACAGAAATAAGTGCTTATTAAAAAAACAAATTTACACTGCTGGAACTACATATACGATTGTTTTCTTTTGAACAAGAGATTATTAGAGAATAAGTTCTATATATAAATGAAAAATAAATACGGAAAAAACAAAAAGAAAAAAAAATAGGAGGACAGCGACATATTAAACGAGGAGAACAACTTTAAAAAACCACACGACTTCTACAACAACTAGTCATCAGTTATTTAAAATTTAAAACATTCCTGTTTTTTTCTTAAAACAATTTTTTCTTTTATATGTACGTATGTATGTATGCACATACATATATATGTACATTGTAAATACGTTTGTATGAATGCAATACATCAACAAGAAGGCAAATTTTGTTTATGCCATCCATGAAAAGACCAGTCAGCGAATTGAGACCAGCATTAACCAGAAACAAGTAGACAGCTAAAGAAAGACTCGAAAAAGACTAAAAAAAAAAGTTAAAAAGAGAATACTTGAATCTCTTTCATCCATCTCTAATACTCGTACATAAGAAACCTGTGTTTTGAGACATATGTAATTATTTCATCAAAATTTCATTATTGATAAACATCCCAACCACCAAACGAAAGATTCAGTTTACAAACTACTCTTCCGTCAACATCATCGATTAAAAACGATCATCATGGCTAGCAGTATGCATAATACACGTTTACTAAGATTTTTATTTGTTTTGACAATCGTCGTTTTAACCATCTTCATCTATACATCATATTCATCGACACAAACATTAGCACCTCCTCCGATGCGCAGTGTTTCATTGCTGACATATTCTTTGTCAAATAATCGCAGCACATCAAATGAACTGAATACTAGTGCAGCTATTTATGATGCCAATAAAGTTTCAAACAGGAATAATGTAAATGCCGCCCATAAATCACTGACATATCGTCCCAATTCACCCCATTCATCGTTGGGTGGTACGCATGGAAGCGAATTAGTAATTATTAAAAAGTTGAAACATCATCGAGAACCAACTATAGATGTTAACGCTATAGATGACGATGGTGGTGGTGCTGGTGCTGCTGGTGGTATTGGAGGTGATATCGTTGGATTAGATGACCGACCATTGGGTAATGTCGGTGGTGAAGATAATACTATCGATGAAATGGCTTGGGAACGTTTTAACAATAATGATTTAATGCAAGAGGAACAATACGTCCGAGCGGTTGATAATACGCTGGGTAAGTGCAACATCCATTAAATCATTCTTTCAGAAAAAGTATATATGTATGTATACTCATGTATCTATGATATGTATGTATGTATGTATATTTAAGTTGCAAGCATCTAATTAGACTCAGTTATAAAAATTAAAAATAAACAAATTAATTGCTTTTGATCATTCCCACTCCTTCGTATTTAAACAATAAAACGTGGGCGAAGTAAAATAATAAATGAAATGGCTCTGCTCTGGCTTAAAAATTAATGCTTAAACATAACACAAGAGACGCAGCAACTCTGCATGTTTCTCGCCGACATGTTATTGCTCAAATACCGCTGAAGGTGAGCGGTGTTAGCACAGACACTATTTTAAAATGTTTGGTCTGACGGGGTCTCGACCGCCAGAGACTATAATAAAAGAAATTCCATATGAAAATGGCACTTGCGCACAATTTTTTCAGATATTTTCCATTATTATACCTTTTCTAAATCCAATAAATTTTCATGAATACAGCAGTTAATATGCGGGAGCTTATGGCTGAGTAGGTAACCTGTTGGCTCTGCAACAAGAAGAACATGTGTTCGAGTTCCAGCCCCGTCAAGACAAGAAAAGTTTTTTCTGTGTTTTCTGTGAACAAGGCACTAAAACGTCGGCGAAGTAAAATAATATATAAAATGACTCCCCTAGCTTAAAAATAATACGTCAAAATTAACATCAGAGACCACGGAACTTTGCTTTATAATTAATATGCAACTGCAGAGTTGTTTAAGAATTCAGCTCTATCTTAATTTCACCACCTGTCTATTCTCTACACTATCCCTCTCTCTATCGAGCGATAGTGCACTGCATTACATATTTAGCGGACTTTCTTTGAGCACTGGTCCAAGATAAAAAAGTGATATGCAACTATCCAATTTCTGAATTAACGGAGCTGGCATGCATATGTATACATATTTATGTATTTAGGGAAGTATTAGAACGATGGAGGGATCTCAGGAGACCTTGAGGAGATGCAAAGAAATATAATTTCGGTTTTATTTACACGTACATATCGTCATATAAAACGTAAAACCAAAACTTAATAAAACAGTTAAGTAGGCAATCTGAAAAAAGTTTATTTAAAACTCGCATAAAATTAACAGAGTCACCTATATTTTGACGAAATAATTTATTTTGTACGGACGTACATTTTCAACTGTCATATGTTTTAAAACAATAATACGAAATAAACTTGACTGCTGTGAACAACCCTTCATAATTTAGTAGTGGTATTTAAAAAAATTCATTCAGCAGATAAGAAAAAAATCATTCACATTTGAAATCGAAATGCTAAAGACAAGTGGAAAAACTAAAATAATTCCTTCTTTTGATATAGTAAATAAGAAATTATCTGTAAATCTTGTAATAAGTCCATTTTCAATTAATATTGTAAAATTGTTATTTTTGCACACAAAAATAAATATAATCGGAAACAGCTGTTGCCTGTAATATAAGTTGAATAATTTTTTAGACGGCGACTAGTGGACAAACGTTAAATGGCTGCTAGTCAGATAAGTTCCAGAAACAAAATTTGGTCACTTGTATATTGTTAGATGCTGTGATTTTTTTTCTTTCTTACTTTTAAGTTATAAAAATTAATTTTAATGTAAAGATATAAAAGTGTAAATGATTATTAAACAATTTTTTTGTTTTTATATTATTTGTAAGAAACGGCGGCTTGTAAATATAATCGCCGGCTCGACTAAAAAACTTCAGCGTATGACTCATATTTCTACTATTATTTTAGGCTAAACAAACTAACTAACTAGCATAGCTCAAAAAGTTTTATTATTTTATGACTTTTTTGTTTGAAGCACAACAACAATTTGTTGAAACTATTTTAAAATATTAAGACATTATGACAATATGACTTAATAATAGACATTGTGAAACCCCCAATTATATTTCTGATTTTAAACCTTATTTAAAACGAAAACCGTACAATAAATTGATTTCGTATAGTTTGTTGTACTTTTTTCTGATCAAATAATAAAGATCTACGCCTATAAAATTTTTGCGTTACTTGGACATGGAAAAAAATAAACAACTTTATCTCAATATTAAAACAAAGCCTTAGCAATCATTATTATATTGTTTAATTAGAAACATTACAGTGGGACCAAAACATACAAAATCCTGATATTTCAAAACGCTTAATAAATAACTAAGATTTTTTGATTAAAAAAAAAACTAAAATGCAACCGAAAAATACCTACTTCTTTAGCTAATAAAGGGGTCTGTAGTTGTATGAGTAGTTATCTTGCTAATTCTGCAACCAAAAGATCAGCGGTGCAAATCCCCGATCAAGTTAAAAATTTGTCTATTGTATTTGCGCTTACAGCATGCTCCTCTTCGGTACGTGAGCAATAACATGTCGGCGAAGTGAAATAATAAATAAATTGGGTTTCCTCTTGCTTACAAATTATTGCCTCAATGTAACACCTGAGACGCAAGAACTCTGCTCCACAAATTATCAAGAATAAAGTTCTGTATCTTCCTATCACTTAATCACCTTCCTCTTCTCTACACTACACTTTTTCAACTAGTTCCAATATACGTTGGGGACAACTTCTGACCACTGTTCTAAAAAAGATGAAATTATAATGTTCCAAAAGTTTTACAAAGTTTTGGAAGCAATTATCTATATTAAAAATTGTGCTTAGTTTTGTAAATATTTTCAGGGAAACTGTAAGTAACTTTAATATACAATAGCGCCGCGATTTTCTTTGATAAATGGGGCCCGAAGAAGAGCAACGCAAAACGAATCATTTATTTCTATAGGACTATACTGTTTTGCTGCTTTTTAAAACCTAAGTAGTTTTAAACAAGGACCAAGTCCCGAACTGATAGCTTCTGGTCTAATCTTAGTATAACTTTTTCCGACAAAGAAACGCAAAACATGTTTAATGGCATAATGAAAGTATACTGCCTCATATAAGCACATGCCTACATACGCATTTCCACCAGACAAAAAATTAAATCAATTATTGCAACTTATTTAAAAATGAATGATTCTTGTTATTATTAACACTTGAAATTATAACAATTTTGAAATACAATACAGGAAATATCAACAATTCAGTAACATCCGTAGCCAACAGTGGTGGTAGTGGTGGCTTAATATCATCGGACACCAGCCAACAATTAAAACTGGAAAAGCAGCGACAGACATCTGAACAGTTGCAACAGCATCACGATCAGCAAATTATTACTGATGCAAAAAACAACAACAGCAATTTAAAAAAAATACCAGAATCGGTTGTTTTAATACCCACATCAAATCTACAAAAATTCATAGAAAGTGCTGAAAAGATATTAAAAAATACCAGTAGTGCTCAGCAGCCTTCTTCAATGGATCCCGCTGAAAATGTAAATAAATGTAAGTACCTACATATATACATATGTAAAATATATACGTACATACAATAAGACTAAATTTTATGTTTTTGATAACGAAATGTTTATATTTGATAACGAAATATTTATTTAATTACGATAGTCGAACAATATCGGTCGACTTCGGTGAACAGGTTGTTTATATTTTACAAAGTACATGTGCATAATACAAGTATAACTCACAAAAATGGGCGGAGTGACCAGACCATAGATATCGCCACAATATTATTAACTGAAATTGTTTTTGCGATTGACTTTAAACGAACCATGCCTTTGCGTACGACATGGTTAATAATGAAAATTCGACAAAGAACCATAAAGCAATACAGCTGCTTAAAACAAAAGTATTTTTTCCGAAAAGAAAAAAAAATTACTTTTCCGAAAGAAAACATTTTGCCCTACTGTGTCGATCTCCCTAGCAATTATTTTTGTAGATCTGTTGAATAGGCATAAAATATGATTATAAATCCATTTTCAAATATGTAAATATGTACATATGTATATTTTCCTTATACTAAAAATGCACTATTATTATCTCGTTATTTGAATTAACTACCCAGCAAAAAAAAATAAATAATGCGATCTATGAATTGCTATTTTCATATTTCTTAAGAGCTTTATCTGAATTCAGTTTTTAATGGCATCTTAAATATTAATAAATTTTCACTTATGAACTCATGCATAACGTATTCAACTCTGCCAATTATCTCAAATGATCAACTGCTGCGTTAGGGACACTATAATATCAATATTTCACATAATTTTTCTAGTCAAATCATATATGTATGTATGTATCTGTCACCGCATCCCAATTGAGTTTCATTGAAATAATGCGTATATAACAATTTTTATTCAATTATTATTATTTGATCAGATGAGCGAGTGGTATAGCTTGCACGCAGCTTAAATAAATTAAATGTACCCGAATTAGAAAAGCGCCAATAATGCATGTCTGGAAATTCTTATATAAAGTTATTAAAAAAATTGTCTAAAATAAATATTCTTAACGAATTGTGTTATTGTTTCAAATTTCTTTTAAGCTTCCAATAAAGAGAATTTAACACAAACTAAAAATTCAATGAATGATAATGAAAACAACGATGAGGCTTTACCACCTTCCGTTATAATGACAATTAAAGGACCTAATAGTGAGACCACTAATGAAAAAAATAACGAAGAGCACAAAAAATTATTTCCATCAGCATTAGCGCCAGCATTACCTAATGCGCCAAAAATTCTATCAACTACAAAAAAAATAACCAAAGGGGCATCCGATCCTACGCAAGGTATACCAACGAAACAAATTTATGAATCGGGGCATATGAATGAAGAAATCGATATAAATCAAATATGTCCTAATAAAGGCGAGAAATTAAAACTACTTATACTTATAACATCAGCTCAGACTCACACTGAAGCAAGGCAGGCTATAAGAGATTCATGGGGACATTTTGGCACGAGGGAAGATGTTTCTGCTGCTTTCATGTTAGGACGTACTACAAATGCTACAATCAGCACAGCACTGACAAAAGAAAATATCATTTATGGCGACTTAATAAGAGGCCATTTTATTGATTCCTACAATAATTTGACTTTAAAAACACTATCCTCCCTGGAATGGGTCGACACAAATTGTCCCAAGGTCAAGTACATTTTGAAAACAGATGATGACATGTTCATCAATGTGCAAAAACTCTTACAATTTCTCGATGCTCATGCAAAAGACAAACGCGTCATTTTTGGTAGACTGGCGAAAAAATGGAAACCCGTACGCAATAAGAAATCAAAATATTACATATCGACAGGACAATTTGGTGCTGCTATCTTTCCCCCCTTTACCACCGGTCCAGCATACGTCATGACTAGAGATGTTGTACACGATTTATTTAAAACTTCGCTAGAGCAGCTCTACTTAAAGCTGGAGGATGTCTTTACTACGGGCATAGTTGCCCAAAAATTAAACATCAAACGAGTGCATGATAATATGTTCTTAAATCGGCGAATAGCTTTCAATCCTTGTAATATTCGTAAAGCAATCTCAATACATATGATAAAACCGAAAGAGCAATCCGATTTGCGAAACAAACTACTGGAATCGAGAACAAAATGTAAATAGTATTTTACTTTAAGGTTATTTTAGGTAAAAGATAAACCATACTATCTTAATTTATAGACACGATTAATACACATATGGCCATTAAAATAGGTACCACCCATATTATCATTAAAATGCATATTTTTAAATATTTTGTGCACTAAAATTCAATTTCAATTAATTTAAGCATTAAAGTAAATAGAAATAACATTATGATATAACAATTAAAGTTAAACATAAAAATTACCAACTAAAATAATAAAAAACATTAAAATAGGTACAGTTAAAGAAATGCGGAAAAAACGAGATAAAAAAATTATTTCAAACAAAAAAAGCAATTTAAATATTTTAATTATATTAATAGCCACTATGTCCAACATTGTTTTGTAATACTTTCTTGAGTCTGTTTGGCATAGAGGCGATAACCGGACAAGTCTCGACAGGGGTATCATTCGATATTTCCTGAACTTTTTGCCACAACTGAGTCTTGTTTGGGACATTTTGCTTTTTTAGGTCTCCCCAAAGATTTTCGATGGGGTTGAGATCAGGTGATTGGCTTGGCCACTCCATGAGATTTATTTTATTTTCGCGATACCAAGCACTGACTAACTTAGACGAGTGTTTTGGGTCGTTGTCTTGCTAAAAACTCCACCGTAGTGGCATTTCCTCACAAGCAAATGGTAGCAAGACTTCTTCAAGTATACTCTTGTAAACTTCCTTGGTCATTGTGTCGTTTATAAGGTGAATAGGGCATACTCCATTCCAGGAAAAACAACCCCAAACCATTATGTTACCGCCTCCGTGTTTGATTGTTTTTTTCGTGTAAAGAGGGATAAATTCTTGACATTTGGGTCTTCTCACATTACGCCCGGCATCATTTCCAAATAAATTTATTTTGGTTTCATCGCTCCAGAGAAATTGTGGCATTTCTTAATACCCTCTAGACCACACCACGACTTGTGACGATTTGCAAAATCTTTCCTCTTCTGTAAATTAGCTTTTTTAGCAAGGGAACTTTACGAGCTATTCTTCATGTCACACAGTCGGCGCCGCACAGTTCTTGCTGAAATTTGATTGTCTATTTCAACTGCAATCATTTTAGAAGACTTAAAAAGGTCTCTCTTCGCCAACATTGCGATATAGCCGTCCGCCACCACGTCTTTCTGTCACTTTTTGGGGCTTGAGGGCATTAAAAACAAAATTTTTGGATCGTGCAAGTGCATCAGCTATAAATTTGTAGGACTTATTCTGTTGTCGAAACTTTTGGACAATTCGCAGCTCCTCCATCGTACAATGCTGCGCTCTACCCATCTACACTTTTTAATTACAGTAGTTAATTACTCTAATTTAATAATTAATCTAGCTGCATTAAATAACAAACCTTAAAATGCCAATTTTATTGTTAATTGCAAAAAACGCGAAGTAGTACCTATTTTAATGGCCACAAAATGTTTCTATTATTTTAAAAAAATGTGTGTGGACAATAGTAAAAGCAGTAAAAATAACGGAATTTTTCAGGACTAAAAAAAGACAGTATTGACAATTGAAACTAAGTAACTAATCCCCGAAATTTAAAAGTTTTTTTTGAAAAGAGCGGTGGAAATTGCAACTTTTAAAGTGGGTACCTATTTTAATGGCCATATGTGTATATAGTACATCCGTACATGCATACATTACGAAGGGTCAATTTTTTCAGAACCAAACGGTTGTCTAATTCATAATTTACGACGAATTCTAAGAAGTCATAGTCCAAGAAACTATGGGTCTAAAATCAAAATCGAGCTTTCCCGGTTTTTAACGAGAATTTTTTTTTTAATTTATTTATTTATTTTTTGAAATATATTTATTAAGCTTGAGGTCCTTTTTTATTTTATTTTGTTTTATTATTCGTTATTTCGTTAACAGCTTGTTAACATCATCAGGAATAATAGGAAATTATAATTGTTTATAATAAAAAAGGTCACTTAATAATATAATTAAAATTTATTTATTTACACTATGTATATCTATCTTGCAAAGTGAATTCGTATAAGCATAGGGCGCAGGTTATTCGACCATATGCGCACGTATTGTCAGATATAACAGAGAAAATAGAAATATAATATTACAAAATTTCTGAAATGTTTACGTTACATGAGGAATTTATACATTTTTTTTAATATGTATTTATGCTTAAATAAAGATAAAAAAATTAAAACATATAAGCAGTTATATTCGAAACGGTCCGAAAATTTTAATGCTTTTTATGTTAAGTTTTTTTACCTGTCCACTCATAAAAATTAATATAAACAATTTTGCGGCGTTTTCAAAATATCAAACTTTAATTATTTTCATCTTCTGGAAAATCATATATTATTAGTAAGCCAAATTATGTTATATTTTAAGTGTGAAAATGTATTTATTTTTAAGGTCTTGTTTGCTATCCATTGTAAGTGTTGCGTTTTAAAATAATTTTAAAACATCGCGACAACTGGGCAAATTTAGTTCCTGTAAATCACTTGTCTAACCAAAAGCACTAAAACTCGGATCTGGAATATGCAGTAAATTTGATTCCGTCTGACTTGATAATGTAATATCATTGGCAGAAGAAGATCAATTGATATATCAGATTCCATAATAATTCCATTACAAATACCAAACCGAAATGAATAAAAAACTAAATTCAAATCAAATAAACAATCGATTGCATATGTGACAGTAGCTTAGTTGCTTTTTTATTATGCGTTTTTTTAAATAATTCTAAGTCACTATGTTAATTTAGCTGATACAATTTTTTAATACACATAATCTAAAGCTCAAGTTATATAAAAAATTTTTTAAATATCTAACTTATTTTTAAAGAAAACAACGTTCTTCAAATTTTTCGTATACCATTTAATGATGAGTTTTGCGTTTTCTCATAATCGTATAGCATATTTTAAAAAAAATATAAAATACGAAGTAAAAGTTTCTCGGTTAAAACCAAAAGCTCGATTTTGTTTTTAGACCCATGGTGTCTTGGGCAAACCTTCTTAGAATTCGTCGTGGATTACGATTTTGACAACCGCTTGGTGGATTGTTTTTAATACATACAAATTGACCCACTCTAATGTACATATGTATAAACAGTGGAGAGCAAAAGTGCGTCCATAATATGAAAGTAATTAATTTTAATGAAATTAAATAATATATCAGTCCACTTTGGAAATGAAAAATTTTTATATTTGTAAAATGTTTTGTATTCACCAACATTTATCCAGTTTGTCACCTTTGAAAAAATTCACCACAACAGCTGAATGTTTACAGTTGGTATTCGTATGTCCAACTTTTATTAAATTTAGATTTAAACACGAGTTCGAAAATGTGTTTATATTCCTCACTAATTTACTTTTCTCGTCTTCTTTGTTAATTTAAAAATTGCAAAAATTAAAAATTTTTCAATATCCAATGCGGTCTGAGAGAGAGAGAAATCAACCCCGTTTAAATGGTCATGTCTTTAGAATCCCCAGTATATTTTATATAACAACACCTACAAAAAAAAACCGAAATGTGTAACATGGATATTTTTGTTTAATTATTTACTGTTTTACGAGTTTTTTGTTGATCTATTGCCATAAATTTCATATAATATATATTTATTTAATATTATGTTACCACTGTGGCTCATCAGTGTCCATACCTACATATCGATTTTCTGAAGTAGAAAGGCCCTAAATCGCATTTTTTACGAAATTGAGTTTTTTTTAGTGATTCCAATACATTTCACACAAGTACACCTCGTCACAATTTTTATTGCAATAGTCTCAAAATCAACGGTGTTACAAGCATTTATATTTTAGTAATACACTTTCCATTATATATTTACTTTCTCCTGTAGAATTACAATTATTTGCGTTAAGGTCGTTCTACTTGAGACCAACGATATAAGTTTTCAAGAGAATTAATATCATTAAGAAGAAAATTAAAATTTAGTTAATTTTTATAACTCATAATTGCGTATATTTTTATGCCATTTAATTGTATTATTATTACTTATTAAACTGAAGTATGAACTTAGTTGTAGTATTATTGGAATAAAAATGTAAAAATTTAAGAAAATTTATTACACATATATACAATCCATTGAATATATGCATGTATATATTTTTTTAAATAAATATATGTATATTTATTTAATTTTCATTTTTTGTTGTGAGAACTAATAAGAAAAACTAAGAAAAAAAAATAAAATTTACTATTTCGAAAAACTATTACGAGTTACTTTATTCACAACTGTTTTGGTGTTAATCAAAATAGAGTTCATTACGAGACATTCGCATGCAAAGTCGCAGAATGGCATGGTATTCGGTTAGCTCGGTCAGATATATTTTTTTTATAAGTTACTATCGTAAAAGATGAACACACTGAGGAACAAAGCTCTGTAACTTGAGCAATAAAAACCAATGCGCTTACTTACAAGAACGTTGAAATTTTAATATTCTGCCGTTCTTATAAAATTTTGTGTGATTTAATGTATAAATAAATATATAATAAAAGACAATTTCATAAATATGGATTGTTATTAAAAATACAATACAATTTTTTTCTATTTGTAGTATTCTAAAAGGTGAACAGTCGTGAACACCTCCGCCTTTAATTAGTTCACGTTATCGCGAGTGAACTGTAATTTGGTTATTGTTTATTTATGAAACAGCTGATTGCTTGTTTACTTGCACAAACCACTTCTCTCTGAGCGCTCGTGGCGTACGGTTTGTTTTTTTTTTCATAGAATACTAAGTAGTTTTCTGTGGTTACTTTCTGTGCAATCGTTTTTTCTTGAAGCGTCGGTGGCTTTTTACAGTTATTTTGAAACTGTGCTTTTTTTTTTTCTTGAAGCGTCGGTGGCTTTTTACAGTTATTTTGAAACTGTGCTTTTTTTTTTCTTTTTAATACTTGATAAATTCGTACTTTTTCTTATATTTGTGCATTTGTATTTAACTGGTGTTTTTCATTTAACTTTATTCCTTTTTTCCTTTTTTTAATTTAAAGTAAATTTGTTGAATAAATAATGTTTCAGTTCTTCGAAACATTCTAGTCAGTCAGGGTATTTCACTCGATTTGATTGATTGGGTATCTTGTTTTCTGTCGGAAAGGGAGCTCTGTATGGGCGAGTCGTCTGTGTGTGTTTTTAATGGACATCCCCAGGGTAGTTGTCTCAGTCCTATACTTTTTAATTTATACACTACCAAATTTCATGCCATTGAGGATGACAAAACTCTTATTTTTCAGTACGCCGATGATTTTCTCATTATTTCTTTTGACCATATTTTTCACTCAGCCGTGTCCAACCTTAACAGCAAATTGGTTCAGTTTCGCTCAGTCTGTTCATCTCTTAACCTGCGCTTTAACCCATGTAAGACGAGCTGTATGTTTTTTGGGAGACGATCTAATTTTGACATTAACTTGGTGATTGATGGGCACCCTGTTTTACAGGTTAACTCCTTTAAGTTTCTTGGGGTTACTATTAAAAGTATTTTGAGTGTTAATGATCATTACAATTGTGTTTTGAGGGAATCTTCTTCTGCTAATAATCTTCTTAAGAGACTTACTAATATCAGAGGTGGTCTGAGACCCCAAATTGGTTTAAATTTTTACCGGTCCTTCATTAGGGGTAGGATTGAATATGCGAGGTCTACCTCCGCCCTTGCACCTATGTATATCGATAAAAAATTCAGACCTTTCAAAATTCTAGCCTTAGACGATGTCTGGGTCTATGTCCATCGACTCCAGTTCAGGCCATCTATGTGTTGGCAAATAAACTGCCTCCCCACTTGAGGTCTGTTTATCTTGCTTCGAAGGAACTTTTGAAAATTGCGTGCTATAGGCCATCTCTGATTGACATTTTTGACTCGCTTAGGTCTTTTGTTGCATGTGCACCTACTCAGAAACTTAGGGTTTTCATTGAATCGCCATTTAATAAAACTAGGGGGTTTTCCTGCGAAGCCGCTAGGGTTCATTTTTGCTGTTCGGTTCAGTCTTATATATTGAAGAATTTTACTTTGTTTGCTACGGATGCTTCCATAACCGACTGCGGCACTGGATGTGCAGTTTTGAATATCCTTACGGATCGTTTTTTTCTGCACAGCTTGTCTCGACGATATTCTTCACTTTCGGGGGAACTTATTGCCATTAAGAGGGCTGTTGATATTGCCATTGAGGATGGTATATCTAGGCTTGCTATTTACACTGATAGTAGAAATGCTTGTATTTTGTTGAAAGGTTCTCTTTCAAATAATTTTCTAGTATCGGACATTCTGAACTCGATTGAGAATTCTACTCTTCTTGAGGTACATGTTCTATGGGTTCCGGCTCATTCCGGTGTCGGTTTCAATGAAAAGATGGATTTGCTTGCGAAGCAGACTGTTTCTATTGGGGCTAATTTAGAGATTGGACTCCCTTATGGTGATGCTATTCGGGAGATTTCCAATTCCTTAAAACGGGAGAGGTTTGAGAACTATCAGGCTATATCTCAAGTTTCAGGTCGTTTCTTTTTTTCCCTTTTTCCGGCGATACCTGTCATACCATGGTACAGAGGTATTGGGTTTTATCCCACCGATATGAAGATTATTAATAGACTTTTATGTGGCCACTGCTATAGTGGTGTATACCTTCACATGATTCGCAGAAAAACATCGGACTTGTGTAACTTTTGCAACATGATTGACAATTCTGAACATATTTTTTTTCGTTGTCCTGAATTTAGGGATATAAGAGCGAAACACCAGTTATTTCGTAAATTCACTAACTTATTTGATTTATTGAATTCTCATGATATCGGTATATATCATGAGTTGATTAAATTTATTAAAGACGGTAAAATGGAAGAACGTCTATAATTTCCTTTTTATTTTAATTTTTTTTTTATATACCAACCGTTAGTCACAGTGTGATTAAACTTGAGAGAAGTGGGCATTTTTTAATGCCTGGTTTTTATATTAAATTGTGTGGGCTACCCTGGCATTTTGCGTACTTGCTTCTGCCATCTGCTTCGTGTAAGGAGAAAAGGAGAATACTCTCTCAAAATGTCTCTCTTTTACCCAATTTTTGTGTACGGGAACGCTTTCTGGTAAGTTTGAGATCCCGACGGTGCCCAAACACCTAATAATTATTTTTTTGTAATCAATAAAAACTTATTGAAAGTTTAATTTTTATCAGTAAGCATTGAAATTTATTAGAAAAATTACTTGTTTTATTAATAATGGAATTTTTTTTTGGGAAAACAAAGCGTGAGTTTTTGTTCTCTTATAAATTGAAAATTAATACTCACCCTTACCTCATATACTACGTGGTTTATTTAACAAACTAATTGTTAATTTGTAATTGTAATTATACAAATTTTATTGGGAAATATAAGGAGAAACACAAAACATTAAAACTACATTATATATCAAAGTTTGAAATCATTGACGTTAAAAGAAAGCCTCCACATCATATGCGCATGGTTAATTAAAGAATTTTTTCTTTGTTAATTAAATGATTTTTTTAATAATCTTTACTGATCAACTCTATTTTGACAACAGTTGTCATTTACAACGGCTGATGTAAGTCATTATAGATTTCAAATCAGTTGCTGTGAAATTTGTAATAAATTGCTTAGGTAGTAGGTTAGGTTGCCGAATGATGTTATAAGTTTTCTTTTAAAATCTGTCTTTGTTCTTCCAAATTAATTAATGTGGCAAAATCCAACAATTCCGTTTTAAACTCTATTTAAAGAATATAACATTGTTAATGAAAATTTAAATCTTACAATATTTATTATAAATTGTCATAGAAACTGTATATTAAAAATTCTTCTTAAAATCTACGATTATTATTGTTATAATTGTTGTTTTGATAACGATTTTGGTGATGTGATTTTGAAAAGGTTGACTGATTATGTTGTTGATGAGAATAGCTGTCGTTATTACGATTTCTGTTATAATCGCCACTATTGCCGCCTTTATACAAGCTACGTTCATTACCTCCTTTGTCATTATAATGTCTGTTATTTTGATGGAAACCTCCACCATAACCTCCTCTATTACTATTATTATTGTAATTGTAACCCTGCTGTTGGTAATTATTTCTCTGTTGCGTGTGCTGCTGCTGCTGATACTGATTGCGGTTACCACCACCCATTGAATTATTTAACAAACGATGGCCACCTTGGGTAACATAAGCTTGTGGCATATTGTGATTAAAGCCTATACGCGGTCTATAATTAGAATCCCTTGATTCAGGTCCCAAAACATTAGATGGATCGATAGCATTAGGTAAACGCACTGCAGGAAATATAAATCCTGGTTCATATGCAGGATCACGGTATCCAACGGTAATTACACTGTTCTCGGTGATATCATATAGACCCATAATTGGTGAAGATAATGTACCCTTAATTGGTATATTTTCGTCTGCTTCCAAAATAAGACCTCTCATGCCCTCCATTACGACAGGTATCTCTGGAGTCTTCTCAAATGTTTTATTTGCATAATGTAAACATAAGGATTTATAAGACTTATTACCACGACTTATATAAAGTCTACAGTCGCCTTTTTTATTGCGCTTAATCTCTTCGTCTGTTAACAAACCATAGTACGGTTCTAACGCTTTAAATAAACGTTTTTCATCTACGAACGGCAGTAGAGCAACACCTTGCCAGGCAAATTTTTTACCATTCAAATCAATCTTGAAATCTTCTGGATAAAAATCAATAATATCAGAGTGTGGATCGTGCATTAGTTTTGCCCAGGGAGCAGGAACATGTGAACTACTGGCAGCTGGAAAAACACCCATCAACTGTTCTAATGGATTGAAAGGTTTCGATCCCTTTTCAAATTCAGTCGACAGTCCGGTAATATTTACAAAGTCCGATGCAAAGGGTGCATAATGATACGGAAAGTACCAATTCCAAGAGGCACATCCTTGATAATAATATTTGAGTACCCAACAGAGGCCACGTACATACTGTAGAGCAACAGAATAACGAAAATCTAAGTTGTCCTTGACAACATCAAATTTTGATTCATAATAACGATCCTTGAAACCATTTTCCCAAAGACGCACCTGTGAATATATGAAAAAGAGATTTTTAATTTAAATTATTGAAATTTTTTTTCGTTTCTGTACTCGTAAATACATATTGCAATACAAAAGCCATGACAACGAAAACATTTTTTGAAAAAAAGTAAAAATTTAAGAACAAAATTCTGCTTCGTGCTTCTTCTACCACGAGAGCGTTTTACAACTGCGGACAAAGTCCATAAAATATAATTAATATAATTGTGGTATAGCTACCACACTAACATTTTTCCAATCACTTTAAAATACCGAAGATGTAAAAAATTTATGAACTTTCAATTTACGAAATGTATATTTGAAGTACTACTCTAATTTAGATTTAATTTTCAAGAAACTCGATCTCCCCTCACATCGTAGGGAATGACAATATCAAAAGTGTACAAAATTCTTCAAATCGATATATATATACAGCTATGGACATATAAATGGCACACATTTAAAATGTGCAATGATTTTAGTATTTTCTAACTAAACTTCTTTAAAAATGCAAGTTTTATCTCTTCTGATTGTTGTTGGCAGAATTTTTGTCTCAACTGCTTTCAAATTATCCGTTATATTTTTAATAGTTATTTACCGTTACCTTTTTTGTGTAAACAATGCTGCTTTTAAGTGGACATATAAATGGCACAATAAACGAAAAATATTCAATTCTCGCGTAGATTCAATTCAAATCACTTTATTTTTTTGCGTAGTTTACAAAAACGAAATAAGCCGATAAATTATTAAAAAATGAGCTCAGGCAAACATACCACAATTGAGGAAAGACGGATCATATGGAAATTGCACCGAGATGGTAAGAAAGTGGCGGAAATTGCTGGAGTAATGCAAATTTCTCGAAAAAAAGTGAACAATGCAATTAAATCATGTGCTGGGGATTCCCATATATTGATTAAAGGTAAAAGTCGGAAACCAAGACCTCGAAAAACAGATGAGCGTACTGATGCCGTCATAGTAAGAATGGCAAAAGTTAACCCATTCAAGTCATCACGGCAGATAGCAATAGATATAAATGATTCCATGAACTTGGAAATATCTAGCAGGGTTGTTAGAAGAAGATTAAACGAGGCAAATTTGTTTGGACGCATTTCCAGAAAAAAGCCACTTCTCTCAAAAAAAAATATTTCAAAACGTTTAATTTTCGCCAGAGACCATAGAGAAAAATCCATAAATTTTTGGAAAAACGTGTTATGGAGCGACGAAACAAAAATTAATAGGATGGGACCTGATGGTAAAATATTTGTTCATCGTCCTAAAGGCCAAGAGTTCAATTCTCGGTTCACCTAGAAGACAGTAAAACACGGTGGGGCAACATTATGGTTTGGGGTGTATTTTCTTGGCATGTAGTAGGTCCGCTTGTTAAAATAAATGAAAAAATGGACAAGTTTCAATATTTAAACATTTTGAAAAACTATATGGAGCCATATGCCTTCAACTCCATTCCAATTAAGTGGAAATTCATGCAGGATAACGATCCCAAGCATACCTCCAAAGTAGTAAAAAAGTGGTTTTGTGAGGAGAAGATTGATGTTTTCGATTGGCCAGCCCAGAGCCCTGACTTAAACCCGATAGAGAACCTATGGAACGAAGTCAAGGTTGAAATAGCGAAACATAATTATAAAAATATGGACGAACTGTGGTGAGCAGCGCAAAACGCTTGGTATGAGATACCTAAAGCAAAATGCGAAAAACTCGTTGAAAGTATGGGCAGGAGGTGCGAAGCTGTCATCAGAAACAAAGGGTTTAGCCCTAAATATTAACAATAAAATGCTGGTACACAGAAAAAAATCGAGGAAAGCAAATTTTTTATACTTTTTCAAGATTGTGCCATTTATGTGTCCAACTCATTTCAGGAGTGTTTAGACTTAATGAATTTTTTTAGTTTTTATATTAATGACTTTTAATGTAAGCTTATTTAATATTAAATAATAATAATACAACTTTGTAAACAACCAAAAATTTGTTGTTTATTATTAATATTTCCGATATTGTAGCACAAGAAAGAACTAAAGGTAAAATGTGCCATTTATATGTCCATAGCTGTAAAACAGGATGTGTGTATGTATGTATGTAACGTATGGACTCCAAAACGGCTGGGCCGATTTTGATGAAATTTTCAGGGAATCTTCAGAATATTCAGGCGGGTGACACTGTGAAGTCTGATTTTTGATTTTCGGTCTGCGGGCGGAGGGGCGTGTCAAAATACAATTTTCATATTGCACCACCAATGACATACATATATTTATTTTTTTTGCTTTTCTTTATTTTAAATAAATAAATCGTGTGGTAATACAACACTAATGTTTGCTTAGGGCCAGCAACGCGGACCGGTTTAGCTAGTATAGAATAAAGTACGACAAAAAATATTATTATATATTAAATTATATTTACCTCATCATTGTCATATTCCTCCTCTTCCTCATTAACTAATTGAGTTTCTGAGTATGCACGTTTATTATTTCTATTTTGTTGAAAATTTGATTGAGAGGATGATGCATCATTGGAATTTCTTAAATTGGCTGCCTCTTGTTTATAATTGTCTATTATAGGTAATGGATTTTTTCCACTCTTTCCTAATGGCATTAGTTTAAATGATCCAGACTGTTCCATGACCGAAGCACTGTAACTGTCCTCACGACGTCGTTTGGCTTTCTCACGCTGTTTGAATTGTTGTTCCTTGCGTTGTCTATCTTTGAAGATTTGATCTTCCACATTACCCAAATCGGTCAAAATTAATTGCACTCTTTCCAAATTTACCTCGCCAGAATCCGTTAAGTATCCACCAGTACGATATACACATTTTTTATACAAATCCACTAAACGATCTACGGCTCCTTCACGTATTTCCAGTGACGGTAAATGTGGTAAGAAATCGTTACCCACAAAAAAGCACATAAAGACCCAATCGTCTAAAACACGCTCAAATTCATATTTGAAAGGTAAATTGGGCATTTCAAGGGTTTTCTTTAAATACTCTCGCAACACACTCAAACGAACAAATATAAATTTAACTTCGGCACCTATAGGTACATCAGGTTTGAAATTGGAGATATCATTACCACCAGCCGCATTAAGCCCCGCACATTTATCCATTTCATGACCAAATTCATTACATATTTCACAGGGTCTAGGTTTATTAGGGAGGAACTCTTCACGTATTATCGTAAAATTAGGCTCGTGTGTCGCTAATCCCAACATAATTAAGTCGGCGTCGGCACCGCATAAAACATGTTGTGTGTTGGGATCATGATCGGGTTGCGATCTTTGCTTTCTTATGTAATCCATTATTTTATGTTCACCCTCACCCGGAACATTAGCGTCAGACAGAACTACCTTAATATCTTTCCATGCTGGGTTATTATTCAAACGATCGTGTACGTAATAATGCAGGCATTGACTTAATCGTTCCATAAATGGTGTCCCTGGAGTAATACAATTCGAATCGAAATGCTCTCCTTTCTCTTTTTCTGGAGGTAAAATGCAGCCTTTAGCTGATAATTCACTGCGAATTCTTTCTATTTCCATACGTTTTTCAACAGATTCCTTAGCAGCTCTAAATCGTCGAGAACGTTGTTGATTCATCTTTGCTCTAGGCGCTACACCGTCTATAGCCATATATAACAATTTTCGCGGTCTGACTATATTCATTAATCTGTCAATGCACTCAAAAATCGCTACCATCATTTCGTCTTCGTTTTTAGGTGCAGGCTTATCCTCAGGGTGAGTACACGGATGTATAATGCCGTTCATGTCCAAATATAAATTATCAAATTCTATACCGTTTGGATTTGGTAACGTTGCGTCCTCATATCTATTTTTGCCAGTTTCCTCGTGTATGTCTTTATTTTCAACACACTCGATGATAACGCTTGGATACTTACGGCTAAGCCAGCGAAAAAATGCAGGTACTCCCATATCTTCAAATTTTTTTATAATTAAAAATCCAAGTAATATTAAATTAACAGCTTGAAAAGCTATTTTCTATTTTCTTTTACAAAAAACGTTATCCCCTTTAATATTTCCCTTTAAATTTTCTTAACTAACAGTTCGATTATATGAAAAAAGTAGATCCAAAAACGCGTGTACAGATAAATGACACACACGGTTGTAGAATTTAGTCCCATAACATTGCCATATTTTCGGTAGTATATCGTATGAAGAAATATATTGACCGATGTTTAGAATAACTTCGGGGTTACACGATGAACATTTGCCATTTGCGATTACGTTCATTCACGAAATTGTACTGTAAGTTCATAAATCCATAACAAGGAAAATAAAGTTTCCCTCCAAATATTTTCTTCTTATTTTTCAATTTCCTATCAGAAGGAGGAAACGTTAGACTTGATACGTCCGTTGAGCTTTCTTGACAAAAATTTTTTGTTTTTTTAAACTTGCTGCAGGCTACGTCGGTCGCGTCAATTTAAGTAATTTTTGAAAAACAGTACATACATATGTGTGAAAAATTTAAAAGATAAAGTTATCATGTAACTGCAGCGGAAAACCGAAAATTTGCTATATTTAAATAGAAATCAAGTAAAATAACATTTTCGTACGACGCAATTGGTAATGATTATATTTACAAGAGACTTTTTTTAATATGTATATTATATATTTTATAAATGAAATTTTTAGTTGTCCAGAAAGTTTTTATGAAAAATTTATGGCACCACTGGCCTTTGGTGTAATACTCCATTGAGTGTTATCGATTGTATTTATTTCGGGAAGTAATCGGCAAATTATCTTAACAATTTTTCTGTTCTCTTTTACACAATATTTTTCAATTTCATCGCTTCAATTTGTTCAGTTTATTTCTGCTGATAAAAATTTTGTGAAAAGATTGTAAAATAAAGGTTATATTGTAAAAAGAAAATGTAAATAATATATAAAATTAATTAACAATGAAAGAAGCATAGAAAAGTGTAACAAGAAATTTAAAAAAAAAAGTTTTAAATCTGTTTAGATTTCTTATACATAACAAGCATTGTGCAATTTTAAAAAAATATACATATATTATTTGCAGAGAAGAAAGCAAGTTGTACAGCAAAAAATAGTTGTGATGGCGAAAAACTTGGTAAGTAGTTCAATGCAAAAGTGAATAAAAAGAAAGAAAAAATTTCCATGATACGTGGTATTTTTCGATAACATCTTTGGTCATTGACAGTATAACAAGTCAAAGGAAGAGCTGACTGACTTCTCACGTACAGTGGCTCTCATTAATATTCGGTATTTTACTTAAGAATTTAATTTTGAAATAAAATGTATGGTGTTTTCAAATATGTTCTTTTATAAAAACAATTAACATATCATAACTCTTTTCTGTGTTACATACATACATATGTAAAAAATATGAAGAAATACCGAATATTAATGAGAGCCACTGTATGTATAAAGTAATTATACTGACATAAAGTAGCATACATAATTCCCCCGGAGACGAAGCAAATTTTATTTATGTAAAAAAAATCCTATAATATATCCAACCCTATAATATAACCCATAATTATATGAATGAATTAACACGAAAAACACACAAATTTACCTAGCCCTAGTAACCAGTCGCATAAATATGTCTCTCTGATGTACATATAAATAAATATGAGATATCAACTAAGTTGGTTAAGCAAATGAAAGACTATATTACCGTAGTGGTACGTAATTAATAACGACGTAGTCTGTTGCCACTACATAATTTAATTTTATTCCGAAAACAAGCAATAGCTCCAGAAATTCCAATTCCGATTCGTTAATCCTGTTTCTTAAAAGTATTCTGAGGGGTGTGATTATGATGAATAATATATTTTAATTTGAAGTTGGTCCCATTGCTAAATATTTTTTTAATTTGAATTTCATCGATTTGTGTACATTTACATCAGTCTCAACTTTATACATACATAGGTATCTGTTGTAAATTAATTTTTTCATTTCTAACTTATTTATTCGGGACTGTTATTGTATGTTACATATATTCGTGTTTCATTTACTAGTTTTTTTCTTAAAACCAGACATAAATTAATACGTATTTAAATAAAATGTCAACATACACAATTTGCATTTATTTGATTTTTGATATTTATCAAGTAATTAACAAAAAACTTAGAAATTACTCATACTCGTATATACTGCACCAGTCTTGTGCTATATAATGTGTGGTCGTATAATGAATTTACCTGGAACAAATACTTTTGTTTTCAATATTTTTAACAATTAGTAGTACATATGTAGCTACTTGTAGGAGAACTTTTTGGACGGATTGTAACGTCTTATATTTTTGTTATGGTTTCAGAATGTTTTAAGACTGTTAATGATAAATATATATGTATATGTATATGCAATTGCATTCTTTTTGTTTAATAGGTACATAATTTTTTTTCCTGGACCGGGGATGACCTCTACAAATGCGATGCATTGCGCCAGAACATATACAGTCAGTTGTATTCGACAGATTTTTATGTGGTTTAAATCTGGATTTAGATAGTGACTGTGCAGCACATGTGTCAATCTTCACATTGTAAGATCGGCACACAAAATGTGCCGCACGAATTTTTGTGGTTATGCTAACATAGAAATGATTCTCTCCACCAATCTTGGCCGATTGATTTTAATGTGAAAATTTACTCTCAAAAAGCAGTAAATAAGGAAAGAAATTGAAAAAAAATTTACCTATCCTCAGGGAAAGTCTTGGCAGCGGAACTAGATACTTGATTCAATACTTTTTACTAAATGAAAGTTAAAAAATTTTTCCAAGTTTTATTACCTTTTCAAACTTTGTTGGTGGTAATGTGAACCCGTCAGTAGACCTTCATCCAGATTTTTCGTAAAAGCTAGGAAATCTCAGATGTTTATATAAAAACTCCCAAAAAATATTTCAGAATTACTGAATATAGAAAACGAGAAAAAACGACGTAGCGTGCGGAAAAATTTTATAAATAAATAAAAATAAAATAAACAAGTTTAATGCTTCTTTTTATTTTTTCCCTTAATTAATTAATTTGCCTCTTTAGAGTAGGGTAGGGAAGGGAATAATGACGTGAAGTAATCCATATACAAAATGTTATTTAAATTGTTTGTTTTAAGTAAATTTTTGAAGTTTGGAATCATATTAATACGTTTAGGTTTAGGATAATACAATTTAAAATTTTTTCTTAGGCAATAAATTATGTGCAAAAATTTTTCGTATAAGAACTTTATTACAATTTTCCTTTTTTCTTGTATGTTTGAAAACTCATTTTAAACATTTAAACAAAATATATACATACCACAATTTTTTTGTTACAAATTTTAGTGTTTTTTCTATGTTTTGGGTAAAACATTCATTATTTTATATTTTGTAGAGAAATATATAAATTCTACCCACACTTCCCATCACATAATCTTTTTAAGTAACCAGATGATGGTGAATTGTGGAAATCATTAAACGTGCCTATTAACCAGTGCATTGAATAGTGCCTATTAACCAAAAGGGCAATTAGCTACTTGATTTTTTTTTGTTAAATTACACTAATTTTAGTGCTATTGTTTTTGTTGGCAAGATCAGCAGTGAATCATTTTTTCGCTACTTATACTCATTCATGAATGTAGAACTTAGTGGTACTACTATATTAAGGTTCGTAACTGTAGATACACGATGTCCATATATGCATGTTTGAAAAAGATTAAAGCCTAAATCAAATAAATCAAAAACAAGGCACGACAAAAATAAGTCAATAATTAAATTAAATGAAATGAAACGCTTAAATATAACGCCAACAAAAGTAAAATACAAAAGAGCAGCAACAAAGGTAAAAATCATCAAAATAAAATATTCGAAGTCTTTCCTCATGTATAATAATGGGATGGTTTTTGTACTGAATGTCACTCTAACAATTAGTCAGTTAGAATTTTTGTAACTTAGCGATTTAGTATATAGTTCTTCAAACAAAATATTTTAAACGAAAGTGACAAAAGCTACGAAATATCGTTTCTAACTATTCACTAATTTATATATTCTGTGCATAATATTGTGGTGGAAAGGAAAAATATAGATAAACGTGTTAAAAAACTGGATATTTCGAAAAATATGTGTGTGAAAAGATACTATAATTAACAGCTTAATTAAAAAAAAAAACTAATTGGTATAATATTCTTGTTGTTTCTTTTTGAATATCAAATAATAAAGAAGTACATATACGGGTAGTACAGATTTGTAATCCAACAATATGTATGTAAATCAATTTCTTATATACGTTTTTTATCTGATATTAAACAACAAAGCCTTTGCATATATACAAATAAATATACATCATGTCGAAAATAGTCAGAATCAATTTCCAGGACCTCAAAACGTCGAAATACAATGTAAATTAAATTTTTGAAAATTGGTGTAAAATCAGTAGGTACAGCGGGAAGTTTAAAAAGTTGAGGATTTCAAACAGATATACAGTGGTGGCCACAAATTTAAGACACGACATGTAACGAGTATAGTTATGATCATTTTTACAACCCTGTAATATTAAATTTAATCTTGGGTTTTTTCAGTGCACCCTGTAATGTTAAAAAAAAAGTTCCGTTATTTAGTTTTGCTTTTTTTTCCCGTTTTGTTGGTATTTGCATTGTATTATTGTGAAAATGTGCATTTGAAGCTGGACACGAATTTAAAACATATAAAAAATATTCAGTTTTTAAGTGATTTTTCGATATTTTGTGACATTAAAAGGTAAGCAATCAACAAGTTATTAAATTTTATTGTGGGCTACATCAAAATATTTACTTAGAGATGGCCAGAGGTACTTGGAGTTCGGATGCCGAGCGAAAACTCATCCAACAATTGAATAGTGATGGAAAAACAATAATGGAGATTTCCAAGCTACTGACATGTTCGCGATCCAAGATTTATAACGCCCTGGAACACATCAGGCAGCATGGAACCACCAAAAATGTTAAACAACAGCCTAGAGCTAGAAAAACGACACCCAAGGAGGACAGTTTAATTTATAAAACAGCTGCTAAAGATCCTTTCAAGAGCTCAAATAAAATTAAAAGTGAAATTTCAGAGGATTTTGGTATAAATCTATCTTCCAAGACAATAAGAAGGCGTCTCAATGAAAAAAATTTACGTGGGTGCATTGCACAACGTAAACCACTTGTGTCAAGAAAAAATATTAAATCCCGGCTAGAATTTGCAAAAGAACATATTTATAAAACTATGACATTTTGGAAAAACATACTTTGGAGCGACGAGTCGAAGTTTTGCCGTTTCGGTTCTGACGGAAAACGGTATGTATGGCGCCCTCCAAACCAAGAGTATCATCCAAAGTACACCCTTAAAACTGTTAAGCATAGCGGTGGGAATATCATGGTGTGGGCAGCATTTTCCTGGCATGGTGTAGGTCCCATTCACAAGATTGCCACTAAAATGGACCAGCACGTATACAAAGACATCTTAACAAGTACTATGATACCATTCGCCTATGATAACATGCCTCTATTGTGGAAATTTATGCATGATAATGACCCTAAGCACACTTCACGCCTAGTGAAGAGTTGCTTAGAGGAAAACGGTATTACTGTTCTGAAGTGGCCAGCTCAATCCCCGGATCTCAATCCAATTGAGAACCTGTGGAATGATGTTGAGGAGCAAGTGCGATCGGTAAAGCCAAAAAATTTGGGCGATTTATGGGAAGAAATCCAAAAAGCTTGGTATAACATTCCAAAGGAACATTGTAGGGCATTAGTTGAAAGTTTGCCGAGGAGATGCGCTGCTGTGTTCCAAAATAAAGGATTTCCCACAAAATATTAAGATTTTTTATAAACCTAAGATTTAATTTAGTGAATTAACCTTTATTTTGCCTATATCTTAAATTCATGACCAGGCTAAAACTTGCATTAATATGAATAATATGTTAAAATAGTTCCTAACTAAATATAAGTAGCAAACAATTGTTGATTTTTTTTCCATAGCATTACTAGGATTTTTGAAAAAATAAAATGGATTTAAAATTTTTTACATAAGATGCAAAAAATATCAGGAATATGTCAGTGATAAGTCGTGTCTTAAATTCATGACCACCACTGTATACGTGGGGTCTTCAAAATAAAAGGTGAATTTTGTTTTCTTCGATTACAATGGCTCCCGCGACTTTTTCCTATTCCCACAACTGATGAACTGACTAATGAAAGGAAAGCGTTTTGCCACAATTGATGAGATAAAGTCAAAATCGAAGAACGAGCTGATGGCCATATCGAAAAGCGCATTTCAGAAGTGCTTCTAATATTGGAAGAAGAGCTGGCATAAGTGAATTATATATGAGGGGGATTACTTTGAAGGGGACAAGGTGGATATTGATAAATAAATAAATATTTAAAAAAAAAATTAAAAATTCACCCTTTCTTTTGAACAGACCTCGTACATACTAGTATGTATATGAGATTATTTTTTCAAAGTATAGAAAAGACAAGTAGAAAAACTACCGCAATAATACAGCTGCATTTGAACATTAAAATACAAATTTATTTCAAAAGCTTTAAACAAAATAAAAATGCAAAAAAACAAAGATGATGATAATTGGAAGAAAATAATATTCTGGCGTATTTACAGGTGAATGTCAAATTCATTTGTAAATTACAAAATACTTATCCAAATTGGAATATATACACACATTTGTATAATGTATATACAGTGAATCAAAGTAATATTGGGACAAAGCTAAAATGATTTATGTGGAGATAATTAAGCACTATGTTAACTGATTTTAATGCAAAATTTTCATGCTTTTGTGTAGCTAACACTGTGCTAATTGCCATCTCAAAAGATTATGATTCTTAAGTTTGTCAAAATTAATTTATAAATAATTATTCACAATAAGTTAAAAATGCAGTACAAAGTAATAATGGGACAGCTGCCATCACTATATAATCTAGGCTTTATAACGGAACATTTTGCAAAAATTTTTTGTTTAAAAGTTGCTAGAGTGTATTACAGATTAATTTTTGATAAGTTTTTAAAGAAAATTAAAATATGGCGCCACGGGGTTCACAAACATCGCCTCAAATCAGAAAACTGATATTAGAACATTCAAAATCAGGAAAAACCGTGAGAAATATTGCGAAAATAGTTAAATAAACCAAAATATACAGTGTTTAACATCATAAAGCGATATGGAGGTACAGAAACTTTTCAAAATGTAGCAAAACCAAGCAAAAGAAAAATATTTTCCGACGCGGATGAACGATGGCTTATGCGACAAATCAAACAAAAACCCTACTTAAGCGCTCCCAGACTTGCTGCTGAAGCGGAAATACATCTAGCAAAGAAAGCTAATCCCGAAACGGTAAGAAATGTGTTAAGGAAACACAATTATAATGGCCGGGTAGCTAGGAGAAAACCTTTTATTAATAAGGTTAATAAGCTTAAACGAGTGCGCTTTGCTAAAGACCACAGAAACAAGGATTTATCATTCTGGAATAAGGTAATATTCACTGACGAAAGCAAATATAACATATTCAGATCGGATGGAAGGTCATTCGTTTGGAGAAGACCAAATGAAGAACTGTCAGAAAAAAATTTGAGACCTACTGTTAAACATGGCTTGGGGTCAGTTATGGTGTGGGGTGCAATATCAGCAGCTGGTCCCGGTAACCTTCACATTATTGAAGGAATTATGGATCATAAATATTATATCAACATCCTGCGTGCTAATCTTGCAGAAACAGCAGAGAAATTGGGACTGGCGAATGATTATTACTTCTATCAAGACAATGACCCCAAGCATAAGGCTCACAATGTAAGGTGTTGGTTGCTTTACAATTGCCCACATGTGCTCGAAACGCGTCCGCAATCACCCGATCTCAATCCGATAGAGCACGTATGGGCCTATTTAGAAGAAAGATTAAGAAATTACCAAATAAGTTGCAAATCGGACCTAATTAGTGCTCTGAAAGAGGAATGGGGTAGAATAACCCCATAATTCTGTCAAAAACTTGTGAAATCTATGCCGTATCGATTGAAGGCTGTAATAGAGAAAAAAGGCCTTCCAACTAAATATTAAACATTATATATTTAATACTTAACTTGTTAATTTATTACATTGTCCCATTATTACTTTGACAGGATTTTCTGTGTTGTTTTAGTTTTTTTGTTTTTATATCCAAGTGACGGTAGTCAATGTATTTTTTATTTATGTTCTTAATAAATAATAAAAATAAAAGTATAAATATAATTTTATTTTCTTCTTAAACCAATAAATTCAAAAAAATAATTCGAAAGTTATTGGATAAACAAGTTGTCCCATTATAACATTGAGTCACTGTAAATATATATATATATATAGATACAAAGTATCATTTCCTGACGATACTACCTATTTGGTAGCGAAATATTGAAAATAAATAATTGAGAAAAACGTTTCATAAAAAAGACCATCGCTCACAAATAAATATAATTAAAAAATTTTTAATTTAAAATATCTACTTTTGATGAATTCACTGAATTTTACCAGATCACTTCAAATGAGTATCTCATAGAAGCAGCTGATCATCAGCTCAATTTGCCAACCTTAATATTAAAAATATTAGACGTTGAAATAGTTAAACTGCATATTGCAAAAAATACTACCTCGATAATCCGGAAACACTAAATTCTAAGCATGTTCTTATTTGGTTTTGTTGTTTTTAAGGCTGCTCATTTTTTAGTTTCTTTCTCTTCTCTATAAGAACGATTATATTTTATACGTTTTAATTAGAAGGAATGTTTCCTTAGAACTTCCACTAAAAGTATTAGACATAAATTTTCTAAATGTTTCACTGTTTTTTTTTTTAATATAAAACACCGTCGATTTTTTACGCCCATTTATTTGTCTGTGTTAAGTTCATCGAATATTCCCCACGTTTCTTTACTGTTAATGTTTTGCGTGATCTCTTTATTGTATTTTCCATTGTTCTGCAATGTACAATAATATCAAGAAAATTTTACGAACTTACTTTGCCACCAAATATGTACATTAAAAAAAATAGGAAGAATTCCAAAAGTATACTCGTATTACGGCAAAAAATACCATTATTATTAAGGTGAAGAAGAAGAACTTAATACGCCGTTGAAATAAGCAACATAAAGTTTTCAATTCAGCATTTTTTTTTTTTTATTAATTGAAAAAATAAAAAAAAAATTATAAACAAAAAAATTAAATTTAAAACTAATAAATTGACTGACTGTATATTATCGATTACACGAGTTTACAGTAAATTTCGTTCGGAAATGCAGCCGTGACTGATTGCATTTGCTATACAGAAATTTTTTTTATCAGCTCTAGTTTTGGCGATATCGTTTTGTAATATCGATTTCTAAAAAATAAAGGCACTATCACACCATATTGTACCATTAATTGGGAAGTGTTTTCTCCATTCTATAAAAAGCAATCCGAAACTCGACAACACAATAAGCTTTAGGCCATGCGAACATTCGTTTTAAGTTTTGCTCAGTGGTTTTAGAGATATAAAAGTTTAAACCAAAATATAAAATTAAATTTTACAAAGAATTTTTTGTTTTCAAGAATGCAATAAAAATAAAAATACAACAATAAGGTTTATTTTTGGTTTAGCACCTTGTAGATAAATGTATTGCACATAAATTTAGCACTTCATTGCATTGCATTTGGTGCACAACTTTTCTTTAGTGAAAAACCTCAATTGAGAAAAATTTATTTGAATTTTTGTGTTTGCTGGTATTCTGTATATACAGCAAATGAGTTTGCTAAATTGACACAAAAACACGAAAAGCTGGTTTTTTGAGAAGTGTAAAATATTCGAAATCGGCCAGTTTTGACAAATGAAAAAAGGTAAAGCTTTTGCGTTTTTTGAACACGATAATATCTACAGTCTAGAAATTAATTCGCTCCTAAGACAAGCTTTATTATCCAGATAATATATTACTAATTTAAAATGATATAATTATATTTAATTGTTATATAGTATACGCATCAACGAAGTGTTCCATCATTATTGTTTGATAAGACTGTGTTTCGTAAATCAATTTAATAAGGACACAGACACATATTAAGATCACTTGAACTTATAATAAAATATTTTTTATATTATAGTATTGAATGAATAAACGAGTTGTTAGTTTGACGTGCTAAATAAATAGCTATTTGATAGACATCAGCATGTATGATAAATGGCGAAACAAATTTTGTGCCCATGCTGTTTTAGAATCGTACTTTATTAAAACCAATTGTACGAAAATCTTTCTTATAAAATTTGACGATATTGCAATTAAAGTAGAAATTTTTTCAAAGTGAGTTAAATTTTATTCGGAACAAATTAGGTTTGTTTTCAAATTCGCTATAAGTTCAGTTTTTTTAATTCAGCAATATGAAGCAAAAAAAATTATCTTTCTCTGTTAGTTATGACCAGCGTTGCCACGACTAAAAAATTATTGCAACAGAAGGTAAAAAACATAACTAATTTATAAAAAGAACCAAAATATGTTTTATTTTATAAAAATAATTTTGCGATATCTGATCAACAAAATCTAGATAAAGGAAATTATATACATATGATCATCATTTCAAATGAAATCAAACAAAACCGTGCAATTATTATCTACCTATCCATTTTCGTTTCAAATATCTTCGAACGCTTCCACTACACAAGACTTTAATTTTTTTTGGTACAACAGACATGATTTTTTAATAATAGTCGTGTGACTTCGTGAACCAGGCGGTAAATGTATCTTTTATTTATATCGAAAAAAACGCAAATGTCCTCGAAAATCGAAAATTATTTATATTGAAGTGAAAATAGGAACATTATAAAAGTATGGAAGGCGGATTTTGTAATCAAATTATGTATACGGAACAATGCAAATTTTTTCAAATAGTATTCCAAATACATAAATGGAGTACTTTTATGGTTGGAAGTACATATAATAGAAATTGTATAAATGTCTCATCGCTGATAAACGTACAATATTTTTATATGATTCTATAGTTATCAAAATTGGTCATTCAAATCGTAAACGAAAAAAGAACAAAGTAATTCATAACGTAGACATAATTTTTTTAAACATGAAAGGAATGTACATATCGTCGTAGGAAAACGTCAATGCTGTAAGTCTCAAAAAAATGGAAATTACGTTTTTTACATTTTGGAATTGAGAAAAAGGGGGATTTCGCTGCTCACTGGGATAATAGTGCCGGCCAATGTCAAGCCAAACGCTTCCGTATTCCGACTAGAGCGTTTCCAAATAGGCTGCTTTCGCCGTATAGATCGAGGAGAGAGCTGCACACGTTCTCTGCGACTATCATGCGCTCGGCAGAGAGCAGTTTCAACACGTTCTTTGCGACTGCCCTGTACTCGACAGACAGAGGTTTCGCGGAATTGCGGTGTCTCCGCATAAGCTGTGGAACACCAGACCCCAAATAGTGCTTGGAATCCTTGGAAGCCTTAAGATGGCGACCTAATATGAAAGTCTTTGCACAATAGATCTAGATCTTTTTGGTCGCGGTGCTTCGGGCCCAATAATAATAGACTGAGAAGGATATATTTATAGCTAATATGTACAGCGAGATAAAATACGTTTGTAAAATCATGTTCGCACAATGTTTAGTTTTTGAGTTTTTTGGCTCTGTTGAACATTTCATGTTTTGGGGCTTACAACATTTACGTTTTCCAACATCTATATTTTTTTTTTTTTTTTTTTTTTTTTTTTTTTTTTTTTTTTTTTTTTTTTTTTTTGGCGTGTGAGGTAGGGTTGAAAATGCCTTCGCACTTACAGAGACCGTCGTCTTCTGCGTCGAGTGGTGTTGCCACTAAAAAATTCCCTCCTCCTCCTCTGGGTAGATTCCTCCCCGGAACCGCTTTCCGCATTACTTCGGGAAGGCCCAGAGCCACGTCCCAATTAGGACCACTCTCAATCACCCACGTCTGGGTCCGCCAAGTTTGCAGCCGGCGCCATGGCCCCGGCCCGTATCGCCTGGTCCCTGTCAGAGGGGGCCCCGATATGCAGCAGCGCATCGAGGTCCCTCTTCTTCCTCCGCAGAACGTATCCCACGTACTGTGCCACAGCGTCCCAATTGTCTTCACAATCGAGCATCCTCCCTATCACGGTGGCAGGAGCGAACCCGCCAACCCGCTGCGCCATTGCAGCTCTCTCAGCATGCCACCTGGGGCAGTCGAAGAAAGTGTGTTCTGCATCATCATCCGTAATACTACAGTAAATGCAGTCGGGACCATCTGCCCTGCCCATCCGGTACAGGTACTTTCGAAAGTATCCGTGGCCCGAGAGGAATTGTGTCAGGAAGTAGTTAACTTCCCCAAATTTCCTCCGAATCCATACTTCCACGCAGGGAATGAGCCTTGCCGTCCACCTGCCGACCGTGTCCGCGGTCCACCTGTCCTGCCATCGCCGGACAGTTTGGGGTCTCAGACCAATAGCACCAACACCAGGGTCCTCCCCCCTCGAGTTCCATCCCTCCCACCGCTCGCGCGCCAAGAGGTCTATGGGTATTTCCCCACATATCACCAGGACCGCAGCGCCCGAGACCGTGCGGTAAGCCGAAGCAACCCTAAGGGCCGCCGTCCGCTGTACCGCCTCGAGTACCCTGCGTTTGGTTCTCTCACCCAGTACATTTCCCCAAATCTCGCTCCCATGCAGCAAGATCGACTTCGTGACCGCCATAATCAGCCTCCTCTTGCTCTGTGTCGGACCTCCGACATTCGCCATGAGTCTGCTCAGCATGCCAGTCATCTTCGCCGCCTTAGTCGCCACATGCCGTATTTGGGCCCAGTAAGTCAGCCTACAGTCGAGTCTGACGCCCAAATACCTTATGGCACTCTGGGTAACCAGAGACACATCCCCTATCTGCATGCCGACATCGAGTGGTATGTGTGCCCGCGTCATCAACATCACCTCGGTCTTCTCCCCGGCCAATTCCAAGCCGTGGTCCTCAAGCCACATCCGGGTCCTTATCATGACCCGGTTCAGCTTCCCCCTGGCGTCATCCATATCCCGCGCCAAGATCACCGCCGCTATATCATCCGCGTATCCCACGAGCTGAGCATCCTCGGGCATTTCCACCCCAAAGATCCCATCGTAGGTCAGATTCCATAGGTCCGGGCCCAGCACAGATCCCTGGGCCGCGCCGGACGTGATCGTCCTGCTCCTCCGCCCCGTCGGCGTATCGTACAACAGTACCCGATCGTCCAGATAACTACGGAGAATTCTATACAAGTATCCGGGAATACGAAACCTCCCCCGTAGCGCCTCTAGAACATCAGCCCATCGTAGGCTGTTGAAGGCATTCCGAACGTCGAGTGTTGCCAGGATAACTATGCGCTTCGGATAATATCGCCTCTCGCTCTGAGCGCGCTCGAAGCACTCAACCACATCAGCAATCGCCCCGAGCGTTGACCTGGCAGGTCTGAAGCCATGCTGTCTATCCGACAGCCCCCCAGCCATCCTCACGGCCTCCGCCAGCCTTCTTTGCAGTAGCTTCTCCAGCAGCTTGCCGGCACCATCCAACATACAAAGTGGCCGATAAGCCGATGGCTGGGTCGGATCGCCCCTGCCCTTGCCAACAAGCACGAGCCGCTGTGTTTTCCAGCGTCTTGGGAAGACGCCCTGGACTAAACAAGCATCATATACCGGAAGCAATGCTTCCGGCCTGCTCTCAGCCAGGATCTTGAGCACCTCCGACGGTACCCCATCCGGGCCAGGGGCTTTCCCCGTCCTAAGAGCCCCGGCAGCGATCCTCAGTTCCTCCCCGGTAAAGGGCGGTGGAACCTCATCATCGTAGGGCCCACGTTCGCCAACCAGCGGAGGGTGTGTGGGGAACAGGCCCCCCACAATCGTTTCGATCCGCGCGCCGTCCAATTGCACCCCAGTGCGGCTCGCGCCCAATTTTCCCGCCACGATCCTATAGCCGAGTCCCCATGGATCACGGTTCAGGTCGCTCCGAAGTTCCTCCCATTTCGCCCTCTTGCTCGCCATAATCGCGCGACGCAACGCCCCGCGGGACCGCTTGTACTCTTGGGCCTCCAGTAGAGCCTCGCCGGCCCGCCTAGCCCTAGTATAGACCCTCCTATTGCGGAGGCAGTCACGCCTGAGTCCAGCAATCTCCGGGGTCCACCAGTACACAGGTCGCCTCCCCGCCCCTCGCGACGATCGGGGCATCGATGCGTCGCATCCACGGACAATGCGCCGCATCATAGCACCCGCCAGGGAGTCAGCGTCCCCCCCACCGTCCAAAACCGTAGTACCGTCGAAACCGGCCAAGAACGACCCGCGGTCTAACCTTGCGACGTTCCATCCACGCGCGCCTCTCCCACCGTGCGACCGCGCGACGCCCGCCTCCAATACTACCCCAAATTCAATATACTGGTGATCACTCCCAGTATATTCCTCGAGTACCCTCCATCCTTCGATCATCCCAGAAAGATTCTCGGATACCAAAGTGATGTCAGGAGTGGTGAACTCGCACCCCGGCCGCCTGAAGGTAGTCGCACCGCCAGCGTTCATGACTACCAGGCCCAACCTGGCCGCCATATCCAGGACGCACCTCCCCCTCGTGCTCGTCACCGGATCACCCCACTCCACAGCCCTGGCATTGAAATCACCGGCCACCACAAAGGGTCCGGCCATACCAGCCAGAGCGTCCTCGATAGCGGCCATCTTCGCCCTAAATCGCGCCACGTTATCGCTAGGAGTGAGGTAACAGCTCACCAGCACAAAACCGCCGATCCGAGCCCACGCGTAGCCGCACCCGATCCCGTACCGCGCAACCGCGAGTTCACCGCCGCCAGGTAGCCAGAGTGCCGCCGTACCTGTTTCGTCCCCGAGCCAGAACCCCCGGTGCATCGGACCGTATTGTTCGCTGATAACAACCACGTCCGCGCCCCTCTCGGCAACCATCTGCCATAGCAGAGCATCCGCCGTCCTGCTCCTGTGCATATTCGCTTGGAGCACCCTCATCTGCGGGATATCGGGCAGCCCTTCGAGCCCGGCAGGTGATCAGTCCTACCGCGCCCCGCCCCCGAGCACAGAACGCACTTGGGGACCGCTGTGCAGTCCCTCATCTTATGTCCTGCTCCTCCGCACCTTATGCACAGTTGCCTCCTGTCTGTCCCAGTACACCTTGCCTGGGTGTGTCCCGCTCCAAAGCATCGATAACACCTACCGACACTCTCGGACATCCGCATCGCAGCCCTGATCCAACCGACACGCACGTAGCCAATATCGATCAGTTTCGCGGCGCCCTCCACCGACAAAGTAACGTACGCCCGAACCTGTTCGCGCACGTCCGGTGCCGTCACCCTCACGCGTAGCTGCTCTTCGCGCCCGGCGAGCAGTCCACGGACCGCCATCTCTACCTCCTCCACGACCGTCAAGGAGTCAAGACCCCGCATCTCCACGGTCGCGCTCGGTCTTAATTCCGCGACCGACGCTGTCTCGCGGACAGCGTCCCTCAGACGCCGTACAAACTCCGGGTCAATCCTGTCGCCCCTCCCGAGTTCCAACAGGATGTCACCGGCCCCCGTCCTTCTGACGGACCGTACCCCCTTCTCGTCGCCCGTCACGCTGCCACGCAGATCCTTCAGCACACCCGCATAGGTGTGCCCCACCGCGGGCTTTATGAGCACCGCCTCAGGCTTCGCGCGCCTAGGTCGTAACCGACGGCCCGCGGGCGGTGCCCTCCCATCATCTACCGCCGGGGTCCCCAAAGCCCGTCTCTTCCTCCTTCTCCCCGAGGTGACTGTCCTCCAATCGCCATCCCCGGTCGCAGGAGTTGCCCCGAGGGTCCCATCCGGCCCCTCCGCCCTGGCCCTCTTAGATGCGCCAGTGGCAGCCGGGCTGGCAGCCGCCCGCTTGGCAGGTGCAGCCCGTTTCGCAGGGGCAGGGGCAGCCGGACAGCCAGCAGCCCGCTCATCAGCGGCACCCGGGCCCCTAGGCCGTCCGGCGGGGGCACTCGGGCCGTTAGCCCGTTTGACGGGGGCACTCGGGCCGTTAGCCCGTTTGACGGGGGCACTCGGGCCGTTCCAACATCTATATCGTCATATGAAATTCAACAATTTAAAACAACATTCTTATCAACATAATTTTAAAAGAACAAAGTTCACCATAGTGAAGGTTTTTTTTCTTCTTCTCTTCTGAAATTTTGTCAATGTAGCTAAGAGGTTTCAGACTATAATACAAGTCCATGATGCAATTACTAAGGTGGCAGCATTAATACTTTTACAGGCGTTTGTGTGTTTATGGTTTGCGACATAAAATGTCAGAAAAAAATTTCAGTCGCAATATTTAAGAACAATTTTTTAAACACAATACCGATTGCAATAAAATTACGCAAAAAATTGTTTATCACTTTTTGGTAATAATAAAAACTTTTAAACGAATGTCTGTGTATAGAATTTTGACATTTTATGTCGCAAACTTAAGCAGAAAAAAAAATAATCACCTGATGGTAGCGATGCCACCTGGTTTAATTACATTATATACATGTCTTATGATTTTTCATAAGACTGTGAGAAAGCAATCTAATTAAATTTGGTGCGACTATCAAAAAATTTAAAGTAATATTACATTTTGCTTTCACTACACTATCACACTTCAAACAAAATGAAAAGTAAGTAGAAAGAGATAACCGGTTCAGAAGTACATAAATGATTTTTTTTTGTAATTTTGTCATTTTCTTTATTTGCTGTTGTAATAAATATTAGTTACCCTGATAAAATGGAAAAGAAATTGTTTAGAAAAATTTATGAAAAAACAAGGAAGTCTTATGGGATGTCAAAGTATTATCGTATTATTTGGCGTTGCACATTGCATTCATACTATCACGCTTGTACGTAGTAATTGAATTTTTGACATGACTTAATACAAAGTAAGGGTGCCCCGGTAGTTTAGTGAGTAGTGTACTAGCTTATCAGTGGGGGGTTTTAGGTTCGATTCTTAGCAGAGAGTCTCTTCTGTATCACTACAATATGTGAAAGTTTTTTCACAACAGGTATCACAATGGGACCATAATAAATTGGACCGAAGTGGGCTGGAACATTTCTTTACCTTTACATCTATGCCGACGTAACCTAACCTAATACAAAGTATTATAGCACTTTTTTGATTAGAAATGGCGATATTGTGCGGCTATTTAAACTTTGGTGAGAATGTATCGAATAAGAAATTATCAAATAATTTGACAGAAGAATAATAATATAATATAACAATAAATTAATTACATAAATTGATTTCACATAAAAATGCAGTACGTTTAAAAATTTTGCGCCACTTGTTTGAGGGTGGCGATGGCACGATGGATGGTAGTCTGCACGTTGACTACTAAACCAAAAACAGACATGGGTTCAACCCCAGTTTCAGCCTAAAAATTTTTAAAATAAAAATAAACATCTCGCATTTTTCTGATGTGCATTAGTGTGTCTTTGTGTGTCAGTTGTTGTCGGAAGGTTTCAGTGGCGAAGGCATAGTCACTGGTCACTGAACAATACCGGCTTCAGCTGATAGCAATCCACAATCGCATCAGAACGCCCTCCTTCGTCGGTATTGTGTAGCTCCGGCGAAGTAAAACAATAATAAAAATGGCTACTGAACCGAAGCTTCAGCACTGCTAAAAAAAAGAATAAACAAAGAACGTGCGAAAGCAGAGCTGTCTTCTGTCGTTTCTCCTACTATCCCTTTCCTATAGTTCCAGCACAATGCTTCGCATGTATAGGAGTCATCTCCTGAGTGCTGGTCCCAGATAAAAAAAAAAAAAAAAATATACCCAAGCAAAACAAATCAAACAAAATTTTATATTAATTTGAAAATAAAATATTAGTTATGATTGTTCTTTAGTTTAATTCTTAACATGTATAGCTCAAAGTTTATTATAAAGTGTTATAAACAATCTTTGTGGCAGGGAGGTAATTTTTATCACACTTTTTCCACAAGCCCATTAACCTTAATAGAAAAAATTTTTATTGTATCTTTATAAATAATTGAACAAACAATAACTGATTAAATATTAAATCTAGCAAATTACCTTATTTTTTTTTATTTATTCAACGCGAGTCAGAATGAATTACGATTATTTATATGTATATACTTGTTGTGTGGTTAAGTTAGTCTACATCGCTCATTTACTTCAACAACGTCATAATTGAAAAAATAGTCTAGTAAAAAACGTTCTTAAAGCTTTCAATTTACATACACCTAATGGGGAAATGAAGAAAATATTCTTCCGTCACAAGGTTAGTTTAAAGCTATTTGTATGCATTTCTTACACAAGATTAAAGTCGATACGAAGAATTATTCTGCATTATTAATTCAAAAATTTTATTTTTTAAATGATGGCGTTATTGAAGTAAATAAGCAATATGAACATTTCGTTGGTGCTTCTACAACTCATCAGTAGGCCAAATTTTTAAAAAAACTTAAAAATCTCACATGTTTAGACATATAAAAACTTCCAAAAAATCTTTGAGAATTATAAAAAAACAAACAGAAGAAACTAAGTAGCGTTTTCAAAAATTTTTTACAACAAGTATTGTTTTTTGTTCGATATAAATCTATTCAAATTATAAAATACTTTTTCTTTAAATTTTTTTTATTACATCTCGCCGATTGTAGGATCTATAGTTTAAAATGTACTTTTCACCAATTACTCTTACTTTCCAAGGAATTATTTTTTAATTGATTGCTGTTATTATAATAAAATGAAAAGCAATCGAAATTCTTTAATTATCTGCAATTTCTTTACACGAAACCGATCAATTTAAATCTGTTTAATTTTTCTAAACCATATGTACATATATTAAAATTATTGTGAATTTATCATTATATTATTTTCGTATGGAAAATCAATGTTGCTGAACAAATTCCGAACAGTTCGGTAAAGTGCGGTAAAATTTTCGTCGAATAAACATAACCAAACCTGAACACTACTAAAAACATTTTCTACGGTTGTTTTCTGGATTATATTATAGGTATATTTTTTTACTTTTCTGGTAAAGTTCGGTAAAATGAGAGTAAACTATAATTTATCTCAATAAGGGACAAAAATGTACCAAAGTTCGGGAACGCAAAAAACGACAATGACCATGTACGTATAGATAATACAAATATACAGGCATGCATATACAAACACAGATTTACGCACATACATACAGATAAGCGCAATAATTTGGCTTATACATGTCAATTAAAGAAAAGCCACATAATTTTGAACTAAATCATGAAATAAAATTAACTGTTATTTATTTTTTTATTGCAAGTTTTTATATTTTGTATAAATTTCCAGCGTTTCTCACTGTTGGGAAACATTTATTTTTTACTTTATCATTGTTTATTTATGAAACAGCTGATTGCTTGTTCTTCTTGCCCAAACTAGCACGTAGAAAAAGTACGGGCTGTTTCGTGCGAGCAGAACAAGAACATTACTCTCCCAAAACCTCTCTCATTTACACAATTTTTGTGTAAAGCGAATGCTACACTATAAATGTTCAGCTTGACTATTTTTCAATGTGACTATTTTCTATAAAATAACGCACACAATGACAAATATTGAAGCTAAACATTGATCGTGTAGCATTCGCTTAAGAAAACGGTTTCTGGTAAGATTGGTATCCCGCGGGAGCCCAATTTAGAGTAAAAACAGATTTTATGTGTTTCTCGCAGTCACTGTTTCCAATTTAGCATAATTAATGTTAGATCTAGCATTTTTTAAACTCATTTAGCAAGAAAAAAAGGCTTAAAGCATATATCACTTTTTTTCAGCATTTTTTACTTTAAGTGATGAATTTTTATTTCATTCATTAATTTATAGTTTCAGACTAAGTCATAAAAACATCAGCTTCATACGTCTCATTGACATCAGAGGCGCTTTAATACTGCTATGAAACAAAGGACGTGCAAAAACAGAGTTGTAAGATAGTGAAGCGTCACCTCCTGTTATTTCTCTAACTATACCTTTCCTCTAGTTCAAGCACAATGCATCACATTTGTAGGGGTCATCCCCTGAGTGCTGTTCCAAGATAAAAAAATGTAGCTCTATTTATAATTGAGCATTCAATAAATAAACAATGGAATAATTAATATTTCCACTGTTTGCGAAAGAATATACAATTATATGCATGTATGTATGTACTCGTATCCATACATATTCATACGTAGTACGTAAATATTTTTATGTGCATTAGAGTTTCCCCTATATCAGGAAATGATTGAAGCATTTATATACCTAAGTTTTCGTTATGATATGTTTGAAATCTTATCCTTAGAAATTAATGTGTTCCTGAAAATATTTTATAATAATAATAATAATATTAATAATACTCATAATAAGGGACACTCTAATCTACATACACGTATAACAAGCGCTGTGATAAACCAATACCTTCTGATCCCATATTATGCAAGTTAGTAAAGGATATAAAAAGAAAAAAGTAAAATGTACAAGAACACACAGATGTAAATATTTCTTTGGGGAATTATAGCGTTAAGTTGGCCTTGAACTTTAAATTAAAAGTTACAAAAAAAAAACAGTGTATCACTAACGTAGACAATATTTATTTCCATCAAGTTACTGATGCTTAGGAATGACAGTTTTTGAAGAGGTAGAAAGAACATATCCTGTCAGCAAAACAGAACATTTACAAAAGTAGTGGAATTTGCAAACTTATGCTATACGAGTATAATTGCGGAGAACTACATCGGCATTTAATATGGTAAAAATTCAAAGTAATATGTCCTACAGAAGTTGAACATTCATAGGAATCTAAACTTGGCCCATCGACACCATATAAATCAAAATCTGGAACTATTATGGTCGCCCTCTTTTTTGAAAGATACTGCATCTTCATTTCCAAACTTTTAATATCACGGAAAGTAAATTTCAATACTAGATTTAATAAAAAAAATTCAAAACATGTATGTTTTACAAAAATTGCAATTAAACAATAATGAAAATATTGCAATATTTCTGAAATAATAAGCCCTTATCATTTAATGACTGGTTTGTGAATGCCGGGTATCTCTCGATGAGATAGCTAGGCATTCTAAACTTTAGCTTGTCTGGATGAGGGGCACTCAGACATACCTGGTAATGTTGTTTCAAACAGTCTAGCTAAGACTGGTGCCCGACTGTACCAGGGGAACAGCGACCTTACAGTGGGTGTTCCGATTAGTTTTTGGATGACGAACGTTCAGCGGACACTGTCCGAAGTCGCGCAGGCCATGGTCGCGGGAGGTGACCTGTTCGATTCACATTACGATTTTCGGCCACATTACGATTTTGAGTGGTCTGCCATGTACGTGTCCTCTGTTAGGGGAACTATTCAATTTGTTTGGACTATCGTCATGGAAGCATTATGCGCAATGGAAGATTTTGAAGTCCAGAGAGTCTATTTTGACTATTTTCGCGATGATGTCATAGGGACATATATGTATGTATATATGAATGTGTGTAAACATTTCATGACTTAAGAACGGGTAAACGGATCAAAAGATATTGTGTTCATCATTTGGTGTGGTAGATTTCAAAATTTTTGAATAATTGTTTTCTTTTTTAATAAATCCTATACTACTTTGCTGTTCAAGTTCAAATTTAAGGGAAAATTCTTATTTTTCATAAAAATTAAATTTTTATTCGTTTATTTTTTATTTCAGATATAATATGCGACTTAGAAATGACGATATAATGCCATATAAATTTTTAAAATTGCACACAGAAAAATGGAAACAATATCGAAGATTTCCCTGATATTGGCTCTATTCCTAATTGTTGACTCTAATCGTTTAAGAAATTATAAATCATCGGCATTATCATCATCATCGTTATTTCTAGTGCAAGCGTTTACAACTGAATTGGAATTAAGACCAACACAGCAAAGCAATGAAGATTTGAGTACCACATCTTGTGTCTCAACATTGGCTAATGACCCATCGAGTATAATAAAGCAACAACAGCAACAATTACAACTTTTACGCCAGCAGCAGCATCAGCAGCAATTGGTACAAACTAAAGAATCTATAGGATTTTTACAAAAATTTATTCAACATCCTCTGGCTGCTATAGGTATAGGAAAAAAGAGTGTTTCATCAGCCGATACATTAAATATTGCTTTAGAAGACAGAGATATTTTATCAGATTATCAAGATGATGTTATAGGTTTCAATCCACCCATAGTGGGTATGGCTGAAGACGACAGTGTCTTTAAATTATCTTGCCAAAACACTTCAATATCCAATATTAATGAAGAACTGAAAGCAAAAAAATACATCAAATACGCGCATATAACACTGCAGCATTGTTACAAAGGCCAAAACTCTGGCGACCAAGATGTCTATTTACGACCGCAACAGATGGATGGTGTGAATACCTTACATTGGACTTCGTCGGGTGTAAAGGATCATCAATTACAAGATCTATTTAAGACTTATGAATCAAATTTCGATAATTTGGAATATTTGGATCTGACAGAAAACGAATTGGTATGCATAGATTGGGTTCGTCCTAGGATGGTAAGACGTCTGAAAGTACTTAAGCTAACAGGCAACGACATCACTACAGAATTGTGCGGTTTTTCGGCACTACACCATGCTAACCATTTAATTGAATTGCGCTTGGATAATAATCGTTTGCATATATTTAATGGAAAATTTCTAAGTAACTTAAGTGAACTGAAAGTTTTAAATTTGACACAAAATGATCTAAGTGATCTTCCACGCAATAGTTTCGAAGGAATTTTTAAACTTCAAAGATTGTATGTGGCCCACAATAAATTAAAGGTATTGCCATTTCAAATTTTTCGTTCGATGAGTGATTTACAGATTCTTAATATGGCTGAAAATCAACTTTTGTCGTTTCCTGACAATTTCTTTGCGGCTAATGGAGAGATACGAATCCTACAGTTGCAAAGAAATCAACTACAAATGATCAATAGAAATTCCTTTTACAATTTGCAAAAACTCCTCCATTTAGATTTATCGGAAAATCAAATCGGCACCATTGATCGCAAGGCTTTTGAATCGTTGAAGAATTTAATTACATTAAATTTGTCATCGAATGCTCTAACCACAATTTCTTCCATTCTGTTTCATTCGCTACAGCGTCTGCAGCATTTGGACATAAGCAATAATCTCTTTACACAATTGCCTAGTGGTGTATTCATGAATCAAAGAAATTTAATCTCACTGCGAATAGAACATACACCGATTGAAAAGATAAATAATGTTTTATCACGCAATGATAACTCGTACGTAGACCCTTCTGTGCTGAAACATTTAACTTATCTGTCGTTACAATACAATCATCATTTGAAAAATTTTACTAAAACTTTGTTCGTAAATGCCCCCAATTTGAAAATTTTGCTCTTGGCTCACAATTCTTTACAAAATCTGCCGACAGAAATTTCCGCCTTGCATCAACTGGAGCGTCTGAATGTTGGTCATAATAACTTTTCCTCTTTACCTGAATCTCTCAGTTATTTACCAAACTTGCGTTACATTAATATATTAAATAATGATTATATATGTGACTGTAAACTTTACTGGTTGACTTCATGGCTGACATCGCTAAATACAAGCCTTAAATTGCATAGACGTTCGGCATCCTCTTCTGTTTTAATAGATCGCGATCAAAAAGAGTTTTCATCGTCTGAGAAATCGGAGGACTTGGACTTTTTGATTTCATCATTGAAATGTCTGCACGGATATCCGGGCGATATGATATCAGTTCTAAAAACATTGAATTGTACAATACCTCATTTACAAAGTTCGACTGATGTTAAAATGCAAGAACTTCACTCGACTGCCAAATTGGACTGTTTGTTTTCGGGCAGTCCCTCACCAGATGTTATTTGGGTAAGTGACACTTTTTAATTAATGATCGATGCATAATGATGGTATCTTAAATCATATTTTATTAAATTAACGTAAGAATTTATTGTATTACTGAAATGATAGTGTATAAAATCAGGGTGTCTGGTGGGAAATTTACATTTTTAAATACGATTATTTCAAAAAGGAATAAACGGTGCGGAGGGTGGGTATCGCCGTTGGAATTATCGATTGTGCGAATTTGTCAGTCACGATGTCGCAGTGGTCGAGTGAGCATCGTACGTTCGCTGTGGATTTATTTTTTAAGAGTAATGATTCTAACGTAATTGCTCGGCGACAATTTTGTTCAAAGTTTGGTATTCGGCGAATAAGTAATGGACCGAGTGTAAATTTAATTCGTTCGTGGGTGCAGAGATTCCGCGCAACTGCTTCGGCTATGAATGCCCCACGGCCAGGTCTCAGTCGATCTTCAAGGACTCCCGAAAACATTGAACTGGTTTAAAGCAGTTTTCGTCAAAATCCGCGACTTTCAATATGGAGAGAGCAGCCTCACTGGGACTTCCAAGAGCGATTATTCATGAAATTTTAGAAAAGGCTCTGAATGACATACTCTTTAAAAAGTAAAATACGCATTTCCATTCTATCGTTCAATGCTCTTAATTTTCTATTATTACGTTTTTTATTTAAGTGTGAAAATATAAATCTGCTACCAGACACCCTGTATAACTTTAAAACCATCTCTATTACTAAAAAAAAAAAAATTATTATGAAAATGTAAAACATGTAACAACTTAAAAAGTGAGCAGTCCTAACTAATTAAAACATTGAACTTGATGTTCATTCAAAGTAATAACAATTCAAACAATGAAGAAATATTAACCTTAATATAACTTAATATAAATATTAACTGTAATTTTTATACACAAATTCGCTTATTACCAAAAAAAACCTTAAGAGAGTAGCCTCACTGAGATTTCCAAGAGCGATTATTCATGAAATTTTAAAAAAGGATCTGAAGAATCTGGATGACATACTCTTTAAAAAATAAAATCCGCATTTCCATTCTATCGCTCAATGCGCTTAATAAAACTTTGTGTTAATTATCACTATTTTTAATTTAAGTTTGAAAATATAAATCTGCTACCAGACACCCTTTAGTATTAATAAGGAAGTCAACATTTGCTATTGTTCAACTTACGGTATTTGATTTCCATCAAAATATTTGTAGAATTTTTATACATGAAAATCTTGATGAACGACACACTTGCAATATAATAAATAAATAAATAATGTTGATAAAGTTTGTTATCTTCACGGGTATACGTTTTTACACAAACTGACTTTAGATCCATTTGTTTACTCTCCCAGTGAAATCCTGTAGTTGAGTAAATTTTGTTTAATTTAAACAAATTACTCTCAGTAAAGTCTCTTAACAAAAAAAAGCAACGTCTATTTATTAGGTGTGTTCGTTTACCCCAGTCATATGACCGTCATTGCTGACCGAATTATCGGTCATTGCGTAGAACAAAGTTTATATCATTTTCTTAAGGGCGATATGAGAAAAATGACCGAAACTTCTGTGTGCATGTGATAGTCATCGTTGATTCATATATACCGCTCACTGTACACGGATATCCTAATTGAAATGAAACACTATTTATTTCAATTCTTTACGTTGATTTTATTTCAATATTCTTATATGTACATATGTATATAAAAAAAGAAATGTAATATAATATAAAATAGAAATATCCATCAGAACCTTGGAGTGGGCCATCATCTGTGAATTTTTTCTTAATATAATTGCCCACAATTATTTGAAATATACAAATATTAAAACAAATTATTCAGGGATTCGCATAAAAATTAATTCTATCCATCGGCAAAGACAACATATGTCGTTGTTAAAACGTGTCGCCGAGTACCGAACACAAAAACGATGCTCTCTTCCACACCTGTAACATGTTACCAAACTAAATGTTTTCTCGTCTAAACTCAGTCGTACGGAGCTTCAAAAACTATGGTCCGAATTATAAGTTTACAAACGAGTAAAATTATCCTTTCTGTAAAATTGATGAATTTGCGAAAATTCAAGAATACTTTTGTAATGAACTGCATTAATTTTTAACTCTTCAACAACACGTTGGTTGTCTCGCAACGAGGTGGTCTCTCGAGTAATAGGAACTCCTTCAGTATTACTTTAATTTGATTGATTTCGAAACAAATTCTCAATATTTAAGAATTCATTTTATTTTATCTTTCTGTTACTAATAGTTAATAATAGTAAAACTTAACACAACTTTTATGTTTTTAGTACATTTGGGGTCAAAAAAGTACAATTTTAAAATTGTCAAATATCATCTCCGATATAAACAGAGCTGTAAAAAATTTACATTTCTTTTTTTCTGGTAAATTTTATGTTTTTTTTCGTTTTCTTACTTTTGTACATTTTGCTCTCTTATTGAGAGTAATTATAGCTTACTCTCATTTTACCGAACTTTACCCAAAAAGTAAACGTACAGACCTATTATGTCTATTTAGCTCTACAACAATGAACAACACATAAAACAACAGGCATTTTGTTTTTGTAAATTCAAAGTGGGTTGTCAAAAGCAGAAGACTACTACTCTCTCAAAAGTAAACACACACAGGCTACAATAGCAAGGAAAACATTAATTTCATTTATGTATGCGTTAATTGCTTTTGAAACCCTCTCTCAAAATAAAGAAATGAGTAAAATTGTTAATTGTGCCCTCTCTCAAATTAAACAAATGAGTAAAATTTTGACAGGCAAGTATAAATTTATACTTTAGTATTTAAATACTTGTAAAACACATGGAGAGTTGCACAGACCTAATAGACCTTGCAAAAAAGCAAACGAATGGGAAAAATTGCCAAAATTTGTAGATTATTCAAAACAGTTGATGACTAAAAGTCATAGTGTTGTAAAAATATGAGTTGTGTTGACTACTCAGTATATACAAGTTTTTGGTATTTGATATAATCCGTTTTTGTAATTATAAATTCGTATTTACATAAATATATAGTAGTACAGCAATTTAAACTTTTTAACTTGCTGTATAAATTTTAAATTTATTTCTGTAATTTTTGTATTTGGTACCGTAAGTAATATGCTGTAATAAGTAATCAAATATATACTACTTTTACTTAATGTAAATAAAACAATTATAAGAAGGTTAGCTCTTGATGATAAAAGAAAAAACTGGATATTTTATGGTCATCTTTAATTTGTTTCACGCTGAAAACTATTATTTTTGTTTTTGTTACAGTTTTAAATCAGCTTTTTCTTTTGTTAAATATTTTTATGAAAAATTTTAAACATTTGTTTGCTTAATTTTGGTTGTTTATTTTTTAACCATATATTTTTCTTTTCCAGTGGATTCTACTGGCAAAAATTCGTTCAGTAAAAATTTGCAGGCTCTCAGAAAAGCACTGTCATTTTACTCTCTCAAATGGTTTTCTCTTTTCTAAATTTTTGTGTAATACCACGTTCACACTTATGTTTTTAAACGCGTTTAAGCAAAGTGTTTTAATAACTAAACACAACCGTTCACACTATATTTGAGATGTTTAAGAATGACGTTTTATCAGCTGTTTATGGCTTCGTAAACAGTTGTATACAAGTTTGAGAAAATTAAAAGTATATTAAAATGGAAAAAAGTACAATTGTGAAATTATGAGCTGCATATTTGAGTTTTGTTAATGATGGAATTGTTAACATTGATGAACTATTTAAAGGTGAAATAAAGATGTACATATAAGAAAAAACATCGCTATTTTAATATGTGTTTAATAGCCATAAAAAAGTGACAAATTCGTCAAAAACATACTGAACATATCCCAAAATTAAATGCCATTTACGCGTTTAACGAAGTGTTTAAATCTAAAACATTTCATTTGAGATGTTTAACAAAACGCGTCAATGTATGGTAAAACATCTCAAAATCGATGTGTTTAATCCTTAAACACGATTGAGATGTTAAACACGGTAGGTGTGAACATAGTATAAACGAATAGTCTTCAGTAGAAATTTGTGCAAATTTGCACTAATTTTGGGGTCAACGAATGCAGTTTTGTAGCGGTTGTATTTGGGGTTATGAAAAAAAACTGACTGCTAAATGGTAAAATATTAATTATCGCGCAGTAGACACTAGAAACTAGAGAAATTTTAACTAGGAAAATGCGTCCAGCTGGGGTAACCCCCAGCTGCCAATGCACCTCCTACATGTGTATATAGCAGCAGGAATCCTGCTGCAGATGGTTACGACTCCAGCAATACATATTGCAGTCATAACGCAAAGAATGTGGTAAAGACAAGAAATCGGTCGTGTAAAAATTTAAAGAAGTAAGAGTGAGAGCACAAAAAAATTTCATAAATTTAAGCCAAACTTAATTTGAGTTTCTAAACGGGTTATTTCGACTTGATTCTTTAGTATATAGATCCTCAATTTCTTTCACAGGACTGCTAAAGGAGTAGTTTATAATTTTACAATTTGTTACAGTTTTTCGTAATTGGCATCTGTTTTACGGACATATTGTCGTAATGAATTTTTACTGAGTTGAATAATTGAAAGAATAGTAACATAATTGTATTGAAAGATTTAATTTTTCATTTTGCCTTTTAAATACAATCATAGTCAACCAAAGTGTTGACTAATTGTAGGAAAGGTTTAGAAAAATTGAGAGGTAATATAATTGTATTGCTAGATTTAATTTTTCATTTTGGCTTTTAAATACAATCATTGTCAACGAAAGTGTTGACTAATTGTAGGAAAGGTTTAGAAAAATTGATGAATAGATTTAAAATCATATAATAAAATGTTTCTTGTATAAGGAAAATTTTTAAAGACGCTATTTGGTTTGTATATTTCGCAATTCTCAAATATTTTTTGGGAGTTCTGGTATAAACATGTGAAATTTCTTAGCTTTTTTCAAGCATATGGGTAAAGGTCTACTGAAGATTTTGGTATTAGCACCAAATGAAATGTCGCATAAACCATATAACAAATATAGATAAATAATAATATAAATTTTATTTGTTATCACAGTTTTGTTGTTTAAAATGATTGTAGGTATTAATATTTCGTCTCATTAAAATACGTTTGTCCTTTTAACCTAGAAAAAATCTTAATCCTCGTTGTATTCGTAATGTTAATTTTAGGAGTAAAATTTGTTTCTAGGTAACGCCAACAAATAAAATTCTACGTTATCATGCCGATCCGGATAAACGTCCAATAATTATCAATCACAACGACAAAGAATGGGGCAAATTTCAATTCAACAAACTGATTGGCGATGAGACAACACTAAATGTTAGTCTGCAGAGGCCGGATTCCAAAGAGCGTCTGACGTTAATTGAAAACGGTTCGCTGCTAGTTAGCAACATAACGAGACGTGACAGTGGCCTTTATACGTGTTATGCGTACAATGTTATGGGAAATGCTTCAGCATTTATAAGGTGACTAACTGGCTATTAGTTTTTGTTTGTGAATAATTTTAATTGTTGAACATTACAGACTTCAAATAGATCCTATTGTTTTTTATCGAGTTAAAATTGGTAGCATATTATCGGGTGCCGCAGCAGCTACATCATTTTTATTGTTGACCTTAATTATTCAAGGATTTAGAGCCGTATTTAATAAGTAAGTGGAATTATTGTAAATTTAACTAACATATAATTTTAATTGTACTAATTTAATGTTATCAATTGTTAAATTTTAGATATCGAATCTGTGACAAATTCTTCTGCTGTTCATCCCGCAACAAACGATCGCCTAGATCAAAACAAATTTATGCTATGCTTGACAGTATAGAGTGCTATAAGAGTCAACAATTGGAAAAATTAAGAGAAAATTACGCCCAACAAGTAAAAAATTTATAAGAAAATTACATTTAGTAGTTTGAATGAAAATCATAAAATATATGAATTTAGGTTCATCGAATACGTGAGAATTGTACACAACAAGTGGAATGGATACAAAGTAGTTACACTTCTCAGGCAAAACATTTAAAAGAATTTCGTGATATTGGTTCAAATCATTTAACGTCACTTAGAGATCAGTATTATGATCAGGTATGCCCAATTTTAGGCCTATTATTCAAGATAATATTAATCTTAAGTATTATATTTTGTGAAAAAAAAGGTGAAAAAGGTTCGTGACTACTCAACCGGCCAATTGAATTGGGTGCGAGAAAATTATGTCTTCCAACGTAATAAGATACGAAAATTTAGTGCTCATCAAGTACTGCGTTTACGTGAAGGCTACAAATATCAACAGCAGACTCTTAATAAAGTTTTAGAAAATTTACCCAGTTTCTATTTTGAGAACTGTCGAGGGCGTGGCGAAGAAGATATTGCAGAAGGTACGTTTGATATTTTTATACATACATATTTTTTATGTATGTATATACATATGTACAGATACTCGCGATTTTTTCAAAGAATTTGAATATTAAGAAATCGCTCGTTTAGGTATTTTTAAATATGATTTCAGGGAAAGGAATTGCAAAACGGAATTTTCAATCAAACCAATAAGGATAGATATACTGAATCCAGTAGACGAGAAAACATATGATTCACTAAGCCAGTAATATCGTTTATGCGATAACTTGAAGAACCCATGTATTCAATGCTTTATATTTATTTAATATTTTGCAGAGAAGTTACTTTACTAATTTTATTTACCAAACAAAATGCGTACCTTAACAGAAAAAGAATGCAAAATTTAAAGTAACGCTTGACACTATCTGTCTCCAAAGTGGACAGAGTGAATTCAATTGGGCGTCAAAAACAGTTGCAAAAAATTATACAATTTTTAATGAAAATAACTTAAAAAGATTAGGAAATCTTTCAGCTATTATAGAACTCATACGGGTACTGTGGCTCGAATTTCGTTTTCTGCCGTAAAACCAGAAATATTGGTCGGTTTCAATTCTAACTCTCAGAGCAATCACCTTCCAAAAAATACCTTATTTTTTATATTATATAAAGATTTTAGCATTTGCCAAAGGATGAGCAGAACATACACATAAATCTGCCCAGATTTTTAATAAATAAGGTGATATTATTCATAAAATGTGTATAAGTTTTTTTTTATTGCATGAATATTTAGAGAATCAAATATTCTTGGATCGCACTGGAAGAAAAATAAGACCACATGCGTGGCAACTAATTTACTTAGTTTTTAAATATTTCATTAACTAAATATTTTCTTTTTACAGACATTGATTTCTATTTTAAACAAAAAATGGCATTCACAGATCCCCATCTGCATTATAATTTTCGTTATACAAATCTGAATCATCCACTTTCATCCATACACAATTCTTTCAATTCCAAAGATGTCAAAGATTTACAATTACTGAAATCGAAACTAATGGCAGCACATAATTCGTCGAGCAAAGCTTCCATATACTATACACCACCAGAAGAAGCCGACCTACGGCACTCTCAATTGAATTTACAAACTTCTCCCATACACATTAATTATATCAATGAGAATCTCGAACAGACAAAACTTGAATTGTTGGATTTTAAAACGCAACCGAGAACATTTCTATTCAATACACCCATACACTTGGAAAGTCCTACAACGATTAACAATTTAGCCAGTATGGATGATACCAGTGCAGCTTTAAGTCAATTGAAAATTACTACGGGTCACCCAATTGGAGCTGGCAGCATAGAAGATAATCATTATGCCGCTACGATGGCAGATAAAATTGCTTCAGCAATGAGCAATAATTACACTAACGTCAGGCATAGACATTCAGCATTTTATGAAGGTACAATATATTCACTACTTTTTTAACAACAATTACTATCTTTCTCTCTTCTATCTTTTGTCAATATTTAGATAACACAATTGGAGATAGCAATAGAGAAATAAACGAAATGCATGATTTCAAGGACACAAATGATGTTAAAAATTCGAAATCATGTCCGGTTATTTACAAAGTTTCCAAACAAAGTGACGGCACTACATTGCACGAATTACTTAGTGAAGATTTATCTAAAGGCTTACGTTTAAATAAACCCAACGTTACAGGAAACGAACAAGAAGAGACATCCTTACATCACAAACCCGTGAAAGAAACAGAAAAACTCAATATAATCTTAGATGAAAATGGTAAATCGTCATTATGTGACTTCTCATTACCAGCCGATATTGTAGTCACTAAATCAGAGAATACTGAAAATGATGTGAAAAAACCTAGTTTAGATTTAACACCTATCGCTACTAACACATTTGATTTGCCACCAGAGCCATTAACTAATTTTATAACTGCAGACGCATGTGATTCTAATAAAAAATCTTTAGCTGCTAATAGGCCCTCAAATTCGGCCGCAGAACCTGCCTCCAACCACTCAGTACTAGCAATGTCTTCATCGCCCAATTCGTCGTCTTATAATAAAAATTAGTTTATAGACGTTCATATATTTATGTATTCGGAACTTTCTACATAAAATTAGAGAGATTTTATGGATTTTCATATCATTAAAAAATTTTTTTCGAATATATTTAAGGAAAAGGAAAACGCAATTTAACCAATCAATATTAATGGTGTTATACGTATATACACATTAATTAAAATATTTCAAGTAAATAAAGTTTAGCAAAACAAAACCGTACAATAATAAATAATACACATACTCCTTTTATCCTGTATAAAATAAACACACACAGACAGATATAAGTAAATGAAGTGAAATGTAAAAAAAAAAATATTTGAACTTCCAGCATCGTATATTAAAAAAACATTAATAAGTTTTGGAAGCAGTTTAGACAAATTACTTATAAATAAATATCAGCTGGTAAAAGTTGGAGGACATTTGTTAGTAGATTCTTCATTCCTCTTAATTTGGTATAGAAAAATAAAATTACATTATTGAAGTAGACATTATTAATATTTGTAACAATTTTGTTACATAATGACATTTTAATTTATTAGTAGAAATATTTGCGGATTTATTAAAAAGAATAATTGCGAAAAATACGAAAAATTCATAATCATTAAAAATATATCAATGTGATTTTTAAACTTCAAAAAAATTTAAAAATTATCAGTTACATAGTTAAGAAACCACAAAAAAATTAATAAATTGAATTGTATTCAATGACAGTTTGTAAGGAGAATTAAATACAAACATTGAAAAATAATTTTTAATATCATTAATACATAACAGATGTGTCTGATGAGAAATTTAAACAATAAAGAAAAGGAACTTATTTCACATTAAAAAAGAATTATAAGCGAAATATAACTTATTTATAATGCGGTAGGTCTGCATGTAATCAATTCCTAAACGAGCAAATGTACTAAAATTATTCTGATATTTTCAACCTATACAAGTACAAACGTTTAACCAGAGCTTAGAGTTGTTGCACTTCGGCACCGTTGAACACACTATATCACTCCGTGTTTCTCTATATACACTTATCACTAAGTGCACCTATGGTCATATCACAACGATATCAGCTGAAAACTCCAGACAGAAGGCAAAATAAACAAGTTTTAATTTCTTTGTATTTCAAATCATAGAATACAGGTGGACTGTGAGGCTCGTTCCCTGCTGCGAAGTATGGGCTCGAAGGAAATTTAGGGTGGTTAATTACTTCCCGACACAATTCCCCTCGGGCCACGGGTTCTTCCGGAAGTACCTGTATCGAATGGGCAGGGCGGATGGTTCCGGTTGCATTTACTGCGGTATGACGGATGAAGATGCGGAACACCCTTTCTTCAACTGCATCAGAAGGCATGCTGAGAGGAATGCCGTGGCGCAACGCGTTGGCTGATTCATTGCTGCAAGCGTGATAGGGTTGCTCGATTGCGAGGACCAGAAGCGCTGTGGTACAATACGTAGGGTACGTCATACGAAGAAAGAAGAGCGACTTCGATGCGTTGCTGCAGAACGAGACCCCAAAAACGGAGACCTGCGAGGGCGTGCTTGCTACAGATTTGGTGGACCCAGACGTGGGTAAGAGGCGGAGGAGGGAATGTTATAGTGGTAACACCACTCGACGCAGATGACGACGGTCCCTGTAAGTGCAAAGGCATTTTTAACCCTACCTCAGACGCCCTAAAAAAATCATTGAACAATTGTCTGTCCTTCGATATCGTTCGGTTTTCAATTACACTGAAAAGATAAACATTTTAAAAACTCTTTGTAGTTTGTAGATAATTCAGAATATTTTGAATTTTCGCTATTTTTTTTTTATATAAAAGAGTCGTTCCAAATAATATCTTTGGCAAATCTTAACAATTTATTATATTTTTTTCCAAAACGTGTGCTTGATTGGATTTGCTCAAATTTTTTAATTACAAATTTATTATCAAAAATTTATAAAAGAAACTATTTCCAATATTTAGGTAAAATAATCGAATGTTAAAAAATTCGAACCCTGCATTTTGTATTTAAAATTTGGCAACTCCGCCATTTGCCGGTACCATATGTTTTATTCTCATTTATTTTATAAGTAATTTTCGCACTTCATTCTTATTTTATTTGTATTGGCATTCTACCCATGGGCTAATTGTGATCTGTGATTCTACAAATTGTGTTGTTGCTTGGATTCAGTTGTGGCTTGCGAGAGTATTTTTAATTTAATTAGCTTTTACTGAAATAGTGAGACAACGTTTTTCATAAAATGAATTATATTTGCTTTGCTTTGAATGGCGTAATAGCGTCCGCAGCCTATTTAATGGCTGTTCGCATAATACCAAGATTCCGCGAAATGTTTATCAAAGCTAATCTCTTTGGTAAAGATTTGTGTAAGAAAGATAAAAACCAAATGTAATTTAAACAATTATAATAGCATCAGAAGAACTTTTAAAATGCATATTATTTTATTTTTTGTTAGACCCGAGTCCATGGGAGTTCTAATTGGTTGCGTCTTTTTGATGGCAATGTTTCTGTTTATACCAGTTCCTTTTAAATTGGAAGATGCAGCTGCTACGGATATTAACACTGGTGGCAAACCCTCTACATTTCCCCACGAAGCCTTTGTTGAGCTCATTGTGGCTTTGTTGTCAATTTGTTGTATGATATTATTGGGTTTCGCTGATGACGTATTGGACTTGAAATGGCGTCATAAATTATGGCTACCCACTATCGCTACGATACCCTTGCTTATGGTCTATTATGTAAATTGCAATTCGACCACTATAATAATGCCGAAGTTTATACGTTCTGTTTTGGGAGAATCATTAGACATAGGTAGGTTTGGTAAACTAAAAAGCAAATTAAAAAATTAATGACGTGGTTTGCTTGATTAAGGTGCTTTGTACTACGTTTATATGGGTATGCTTGCAGTATTTTGTACAAATGCTATTAATATATTAGCCGGTATAAATGGTTTGGAGGTGGGTCAATCTCTCGTTATTTCTGCTTCCATATTGGTTTTCAATTCCATTGAATTGTGTTTGGGTCATCAAATTGATAGTCACAAATTTAGCGTTTATTTAATGATGCCATTCTTTGCGGTATCTTTAGCACTATGGAAATATAATAAGTGAGTATAAAAACTATTTACCATAAGCATATGAAACATCGTTGTCATTTTTTATACTTATTGAATTCTTTATCTGAATTCATTTCTAATGACACATTAAATGGTAACAAGATTATTACTTATTCATCGATCATTAGCCTATTTAAAATTGGAAAATTTTAACAAATTGCAAATTTAGTTATTTTTTTCATTATTTATAATAAATTAAAATGAAACTATTATTATTATTATTATTTATTAGACCTATAATAAATTATATATCTAATACAAAGTCAAGGAGCACTAGCTCTAACTAACATTTAAAATCTGAAATTAATTTCATTTATAATCTGAAACTAACATTTCCTCTTATATTTTAATTTTTTTTTTTTATCACCCCATATAATTTTTTTTATTAAAGTATATGTATATATATACAAAATTAATTCTTATCAGATTAGAAGCAGAGCTGCTGTATTTTGAAAAACATAATTAAAATCGGTAACAATGCTTTAAACTTAAACAATATATTTTTGTATAAAAAATGACGCAAACAGTTCTTCATATAAATTGCAGTTGCCATTCCAATATTTTATTTGATATGCATTATGGATGCATATTTTAAAATATTTTTTACGCAGAAAAGATTCCTGTTTGTTTACTATGATGTTAAAAATTTATAAAATACTTTCAACAATCGTAGAGCTGTCTGCTTTGATTAAAATTTCATAAAAATAGTAAATGCTTTCACTTTAAATTGGTATTTCCTGACTTACTGCCGTATTTATAAAAATATTTCCAATTTATAAAAGGTTTAAAAATTGTACGGAAATTTATTTATTAAAGTTTTTATAAATATGACGTATTTTTTAACAGTACGGTAGAATTTTTAATGCATCTTAAATGTTAACGCGTTTATTAATTGCGTCCATTAATTATTTCTTTTCCATATCTTTTAAGTTGGGATGTATTTTGGAACTACAAAATACATACATACATATTAAGCAACAGGAAATTTTTAATTAATTTTGAATATAACATTTGTAAAATTCTGTAAAAAAAAAAATTTATAAATATCAGAATAGAATCTACGGGATGCTATCAGTAGAAATTCTGGTCACTTCCACTTCAACGACTTTAAAAGTAAACAACTTACAACATGAAATGCAATAGGTCTGTTCGTTTACTCTAAATTGGGAGCCCGCGGGCGCCCAATCTTACCCAATATGTTTTCTTACGCAAAAATTGGGTAAATGGGAGAGATTTTGAGAGTAATATTCTTGTTTTTCACGCACGAGAACGCCCGTATTTTTTCTTCGGGCTAGTTTGGGCGTGAAGAATAAGCAATCGGCTGGTTTATAATAAACATTGAAAATAACAAAGGAAGTAAAATTAAAAGTTTCCCAAAAATGTAATGAACAAAGAATAGTTAATTTTTTAATTATATTATTAATTGACCTTTTTTATTATATTTTTTGATATATATTTATTAAGCCTGAGGTCTTTTTTTATCTTATTTTGTTTTTTTATTATTCGATATTAAAAAATTTCCTATTATTCCTGATGATGTTAACAAGCTGTTAACGAAATATCAAATAATAAAAAAACTAAATAAGATAAAAAAAGACCTCAGGCTTAATAAATATATATCAAAAAAAAAAAAAAAAAAAAAAAAAAAATAGTTAATTTTATTTCATGATTTAGTTCAAAATTATTTAGGGTTTCTTTAAATAACATGTATAAGGCAAATTATTGTGTTTTTATGGATGTATGCATGTGTGAAGATTTGTAATTGTACATGGTCATATATATTAGGTCTGTTCTAGGTGCATAACAAAATTGACCGAACTCTCACAAATTATTTTATTTATCTGTATATGATTCTAATTTTAAAATTTTTCTTTTTCCCGAAAAAATATGTGAATGTATTATTACATACTTTATGGTATTCTCATAAAGTATTTTTTTTATATAAAAGCAAACTCAAAAATTGAGGAGGAAAGCATATCCATATAGTACTATTTCGTTAATACTTACTTAGCTCACCAGTGGACTTTTCTCAATTTTTAACTACAAATTCAAGATTCCTATGTTCAATATTCAACTAATAAATCGAGAATTGAAGGTGAATACCAAACAAAAAACTTTTAGTTCACTTTTTTTTATAACACATACATATTTCTATTTTTAGATTTTTCTTTTCATCAATATATATCCATCTATATATATGCTTTCCTCCTCAGTTGTTGAGTTTGCTTTTAGAAAAAAATACTTTATGAGAGTATCATAAAGAATGTAATGATACATTTCACATATTTTTCTCGGGAAAAGCACAATTTAAAAATTAGAATCATAAAGAGAGATATTCTATTTTATTTATTTATAACAATAACCAACCGAGCCCATAGGGCCATATATAGTTGGTGGACTACAAGTGAAACATCAGAATTATTAAATATGTAGGCAACAAATAAGCTAGAAATAATGTTTATGAAAAAATAATAGTTATAATATTATTAGAGCGCTGCTACATAAATTGGAAGTTATATTGCGCATGAATTTTACTATATATATTCAGAATCTAGATCAGTTCAATTGCGAGAAATGCTTATCAACAAGTGAACTACGTGTAAGATAGAATCCTCTAAATTTACCCAAAAGCGTGCCAGCAATTATTAACAATTTTTGTACAATTTCGAAATAAAATTAGAGAGTAAATTTTTAATTTTCTGTCCAAAGTTGCACGAACTTTTTCTTACGGTAAGTTCGGTCTAGAATTAAATTATCGGCTGTTTTTTATTTATATATGATACTAAGAAATTAATCAGAAAATTTGCAAACAAACGACAAAAGTTTTTAATTTAAAAGAGATTTTTTAAATAAATTTCAAAATGTACGTACATATATTTGTGCATATTTATCACTTTATTTAATAAAAAATAGCTTTTACTTTTTTTTCAATTTATTTTTGCCCACATTTTACAGCCGTTGCCAACGATACAAATGTTTTTGTTATGCACGTTGAACAGACCTATTATGTGGGAAATATTATGGTTTTTTGCGTTTTCTTACTTTTGTACATATTAGTCTTTAATTGAGATAAATTATGGCTTACTCTCATTTTACCGAACTTTACCAGAAAAGTAAACGAACAGAACTAATATATGTACCTCTGCATTTTTATACATTTTAGTACAAATATCTGCATTAAATTGTTTTTGTGTAAAAAGATTTATAAAAAGTTGTATTTTTTAAGTATATGGCAACGCTGATTCGACGATATCTTATCTATCGTGCACATTAAAACTTTTTTTTTGTAATACTGTTACATTAAAACCGACCAAATCAAACCAAAAATCAGCAATTGCGATTATAAGAAAATTTATTAATGAAGCCAATGCATTTTAGTGTTTTAGATACAAGTTTATAACGTTATATTTATTTAAAAAGCGAACAAAGCACTGTTTTCTGCTAACACTAAACCGGTTGCTGAAAAATAAACTTTGTAAATAGTAATAAGAAGAAAAAATAATAAGGGAAGTTCAATCAGCTGCTTAAATCAAGAATACCAGCTGCAAAGGCAATAAAAAGTAATGACCCCCTTATACTAACACCACTACCACATTGTCGTCATCTTCATCATCGCTACAACCACTAAAAAAAAAAGAGTCACATACCTAAACTAAAAAAGCAACAAAAACAATGACAACAAACAGACGGTGATTACAACAATATAGAACATAGCAAATACAAAGAGGAAAGTATTCTAAAGAAAAAGCATACAATCCGTAAAAAGTGTAATTTTTTTTAGTTGGGTGTGTGCTCAAAAATTAAAATTTAATCGGGAAAAAAACTGCTTGAGACGAAATGCAGAAGAATTGAATAGCAAGATTTTTGTATCAGGCACAAATGCATTTACGTTTTAGTTCGAATCAGCACAATGGAAGAGATTTGCATGAAGGCACCAAGGAGATGATGCCATTGCTGAAACCTCACGCACCAATAGTTATTGATCAACACCAGAATAATTATCAAAATAATCACCCCCATAACCACCAGCAGACATTTACAAAAGGGACTAAGAAATTTATTTTGTGGTCAATATTACTAATACAATTTGGATTCATACTATGTTTTTGGTACATGCAATTGGGTTTTAGTGATAAACTTAGTAAAACTTCTGGTAGAAAACGTGAAACGGAGGAAAACAGAATTAACTTTGTACAGCCAAAAGTTTTGAGATCTTCAAAAAAACAAGAATCAGTGGGAGAAAAATTGTTTGAAGTTATAAATTTTCAATGGCCCTCAAGGGATTTAAAATTTCAAAATGATTTTTTGTTACACCAAACTGTTTTCAACACTTCGGAAGCTGAAAACATGTTTGGCGAAACTCCTTTATGGTGCTTTAGAGAAGGAACATTAAATGATACCAGACTGAAAAATATAGAATGGAATGAATCTAATCTTTGGCAGGAAAACTGCGAATGTTTACCGGAGTGGCATGGTAGAGATTGTGGTCAGCCAGAGGTTATTTGGAGAGCTTTATTAACAGCAAAAATGCCGTTTAAAATTAAAGATCCTACCAGGGAAGAATCCCACCGTTTGGTATATATGTTAGAAGGCAATTTTTTAAATTTAGATTTAATGGAACTACAGGTCAAAGCCGTCTCTAAGGTTGTGGACTATTTTATAGTATATTTAAAAAGGAAACTTATAAATGGCAAGGATATTAAAGCAACAAAATTTAGATTAAAACAAATGTTACCCTTGCGAAACTATTTTTTGTATCACTGTAAATTGACGTCATACAGTAATTGCTCTTCAGCGGAAGTTTATCGACTATTTAGGCAGCAACAGTTACTTACAAATGCCATTAAATCTACAGATATATTCATTTTTACGGATGACAGAACTATTTTGGGTCATCGTGCTTTGAACTTTCTAAAATACTATGGCTCTGATTTGGCTCCGGTAATACAATTTCGTTTAAAGTTTAATGTCTTCGGATTCTATTGGCAGCATCCAAAACAAACTTATCTCAGCGGTCTTATAAGTTCCTTTCAAAATATCGATAATTCAGATGCAAATCCAACGCTACTGAAAACACAAATTACTTCTCAACACCAACAGAAGCCCTCTTTGGTTATAGGAGATTTAAATCATTTCGCTGGTTGGCTTTGTAAATATTGTCAAGAAGCTGATGAAATTATTAATGAATTACAATTGTTGCAAAGTTCCTCAAACTCCCATATTGTATTACCAACAATATCACCACCCTTACATCCATGGCCAATTCAAAATACTCTAGTATTTCCTTTAGACAAAAGACAATCATCTTCCATAGATGCTGCTTATGTACAACAACTTATTTCAATGGGTATTTATCTCACAGACGGTAAAACCCAGTTACGAAAAGTACGACGTTTTACAGATAAATACTATGCTCCAAATTATGCCACGGAACACAGCTGGAAGTACGGACATTTATTAATTAATATTTATGAATCCATAGAAGATTTACTGTCCAGTGATAATGAGGATGAAATGTTTTAAAATAAGAAGAAATGAGTAAGCAAAATGTAAATATAATTATTAATTAATTAATAGTATAATTGTACTTTTTTTTAACCAGAAGTACATTGCATTGCTTGCCCAATTGTGCGCTATTAATTTAAAACATTTGCACTTAATTGTGCCGCTAAGTCATTTTACAATACTATAAAAGCGAACAATAAAGTGAAAATATCTTTAATAACTAAACTTTTGAGTGCAATGCACTTTTTGAGAATCGAAATCACTATAAGTGTATTAAAACGAATTTGTATTCTTCTGTACTATCTTTTCATTAATATTTTTACCATCAAACAGTAAAAATAAGTACTAAGAATTAGTTTCATCAAAGCAAACTATAGTAATATTTAGAATATATCACAATAAGCCGTTAGGCAAATATTAAATTATATAATTATTTAACTATGTTTAGCTGGTCTATTTGCACATATCACTTGGTGCTAATACCAAAACTTTCAGAATCTATATGAAATGTGCATATAGACTAAACCATATAACAAACATAGATAAATAATCATAATTAATTTTGATTAACATTGAAGAAATGGAATAATTCCATAATTAAATTATATATTGAAACATTAATAAACAGCAGTGTTTTAATGTTTGTCTACAAATACTTTGTATTGAATAACAACAATATTTAAAAAATTTTGTTCACTACAATGGCCGGAAAGGTACGAGTAATTAAGTTGAATAAAAATGAATATATGAAATATGTATGTATATCGTTGGTATCATGTAAAAAGGCGCTAACTCGCATATTTTTTATTTTGGCGCACGACTCTGGAGATGACCCCTACACAAGCGATGCATTGTGCTGGAACTAGAGGAAATATATAGTAAGAGAAATTACAGGAGGTGAAGCTTCACTATGTTACAACTCTGCTTTTGGACGTTCTTTGTTTTATAGCAGTGTTGTAGAGCCTCTGATATTAAGGAGACGTAATAAATTTTTAAGCTTAGTTTTTAGTAGCCATTTTTAGTAATTATTTTACTTGGCCGGTGCTGCACAATACCGACAAAGGAGGGCGTTCTGATGTGCCTGTGGATTGGTTACAGCTGAAGCCTTCCGACAACAACGGACACAAATCCACACAAATGCACATCATAAAAAATGCGAGATGTTTTTATGAGTCTGAAGTTGGGGTTCAACCCAGGAAATTTTTGGTTTTATAGTCAACGTGCAGACTACTTCGACCATCGCCACCCTATAATTTTTTTCGAAATTGACTTTTTTTTTAGTTATTCCTATTCATTTCATACAAATACACCTTATCATGAAAATTTTATGCAATAGTCTCCAAAATAACGGTTCTAGAAACACTTACACTTTGATAATTTTTTTTTAAATTGCACTCAGCACTCAGGGAATGACCCATACACATACGGTGCATTGTTTTGTAACTAGGATTTAAACTATGAGATTTGATTTCAATTCCCCATGTAAAAAGTGGTATTGCAGTTCTTAGTATGTTCATAAATCATGGAAATCATGACTATTTATAGTTTTAAATAGAGTGTTTAGAGGATCTGAAAAATGAATCATTCAAACGAATAATAAACGTTTACCCAAGTATACAAAAACGATTGTTAAAGTTAATGTCTGCTTGAAGTAGTCGGGGAAGCCGACTTTAACAACCGTCTTTGCATTAGGGGGTTAAACTCTTGCTGTTTGTTAGTAAGTACAAAAATATTTCTTTCCAGGGAAACTTAAGCAAATGTTCCTTAATCGAATTTTGCAATTATATTATATGATGTCATCATTATTTAAAATTTATTACTTGTGCCTGTCACCCAATTATTAATATAAACAATCTATGAAAATTGTAAATTATTATTATGTATTTAGGTTATGTTGGACTCTGAATTTACACTTTCTATTTGTATATAAATTCATATATTTATTTCAGTTATTATGCCAAAATACATTGATTATTTGAAACTCTACGAGAATATTTTACCGTAAAAGAAAATACAGTTGAACACAAAATTTGGGGCGTAAAGTAATTACACATTTAATTTGAAAATATATATAGAAAATAATCAAAGCTTTAAATTTATATTATTCATGAATTTTTTTTTTTGATTTATAGAAGGTATATTGATTGAATTTTGTATGGAAATTTGTCTATTAAAACTTTTCTAAATCAAAAAAAATTTCGTATGAAACGGCAGTATGAAGATAAGCATATGCAAATTAAAATCAAAAATTCGGTATTTTTTGCTCTTAACAAAATAAAATTAAAAAAAAAATTTCATTAAAAAAAGCATTTATTTCTGCCCAATAAAATTTTAATAACGAAATAACTAAGTGCTAAGAAATTCCATATATTTATACAAGAATAGTTTAATAATTCTCAAAGATTTTTAGTTAGTTTTTTCTGTTAGTATTTTGTTATTCTTTAAACGTGTGAAATTTTTAAGTTTTTTTTTTAAACTTGGCCTACTGATGAGTTGGTATTAGCACCAACTCCAATAACGCCATTCTTTAAAAAATAAAATTTTTGAGCTAATAATGCACGATAATTCTTTATATCGAATTTAACCTTGTGTAAAAAATGCATACAAATAACTTTAAACTAACCTCGTGACAGAAGAATATTTTCTTCATTTCTCCATTAAGATGTATGCAAATTGAAATCTTTAAGTACGTTTTTTACAAAACTAGTTTTTTTGAGTTATGACGTTATTTGAGTAAATAAGCCATAGGTTTTCGGGCGATGTAGGAAATTTATAATTTGATATCATTTTCGTTTTTATTTGATATTTCCTCTTACAGAGTTCTTAATGAAAATAAGCAAAAAAAAAATGAATTTAAATTGCTTATATTGCTTTACTTCGAAATTTTAATCACATATCATATAAACAAAATACCAAAAAAAAAACAAACATGCTATAAATTTACTAATAATAGTAATAAAACCTCAATCGATTCTCGTTTATAAATCAATAATATCTGGTATGCAACTCATAATACATAACAAATTCCCTTACATATACATATTTACAACAATGTAATTACTACAAAATTATTAAATGTTAAATTGTGATCGTATAAAAAGAAATTTAAAACGTAATACAATTATAACACTAACCCAATGATCTGCCTTAAGTTATATTATAATTAAAATTAAAAGTTTATAAATTAAGTCTATGTAAAAAAAATAATGATTTGTGTCTTTAGCATACATAAATTCAATATTCAAAATCGCAAAGAAGAAACAATTATTTGTATATAATTTCTTAAAAATAACCCGAATAATAAATGCTGTGATACAACAAGTAAACCACAAAAGTTTATCAACATAATTTATTTTTCCGTGTGATTACTTTAATTGCAGTAACAATGTGTTAAACACATTTATATTATTTTAATTTGAAATGTTGCTGGTCATATTACAAATATTTATTTGAATTGTGATTTCTTTTCATTTATTTAATAAATTAAATAATATTCTATTCAAAGCATTTGTTAATTTAAACACTCGAGAATATTTACGAATAATGAATAACAATAAAAATTAATTTTAGCAAATTATTTTATTTTCAATTGTGTTCTCGTATATGAAAATACCGTTTTTGTTGTTTAATTAAAATTGTATTATAAAATAAAATTTATTTGAAAATATATAAATGGAATTCTGATTTGTAGTTATTCATAAACATAGATTAAAGTTACTAGATAACCTTGATTTTAAGGCAATAGGAAAAATGTGAAGGGCTACACAAATCAAAATCAATCTTTTTCATCTTTTCTGCGCGTTGAAAAAAACTCATATTGTGATCATTGTGATTATTCATTTGATTCGTTTTTGTTTAGTTTATAGCCATTTTTGTTTAAGTTAAGTTTCCTATGGTATTTATATGACCAGGAGGTTAACAATGTAATACGAATTGAAAGAAAATGTTATCATGTGTCAATGTAATTTTTTTTTCGAATTACAAAGTAACCGCCCAGTGCTCAGAAATGTCACCTACGCAGCAAACTTCTTTTTTTTTATCTTGGACCAGCATTCAGGAGATGACCCACATGCGGCGCATTGTGCTGGAACTAGAGGAAAGGGATGGTAGGAGAAATGATAGGAGCTGAAGCTTCACTGTCTTACAACACTGCTTTTTGCACGTTATTTGTTTTTATAGCAGTGTTGTAACGTCTCTGATGTGAAGGAGACGTATTAAATTTGGAAGATTCAGTAGCCGTTTTTTAGGAATTATTTTACTTCGCCGGTGCTAAACAATACCGACGAAGGAGGGCGTTCTGATGTGCCTGTGGATTGGATATAGTTGAAGACGTTACTGTTCAGTGACTATGCCTTCGCCACTGAAACCTTGCGACAGTAACTGACACAAAGCCATAGACCATCGCCACGCCCAAAAAAGTTGCTGCATCTCTGTTGCTATGATGACACATTAATTTTTAATCTAAGGGAGGACCATTTTGTTTATTCTTGTACTTTACTTCGCCAATGTTTTGTGACTCAAATACCGACCAAGGTACGAAATGTGTGGCATTCAAAAGATGGCTGAAGTAGTCTGCACGTTGACTACAAAACCAAAAATTTCCTGCGTTCAACCCAACGTTTCAGTGGCGAAGGCATAGTCACTGGTCACTGAACAGTAAATGCTTCAGCTGTTACCAGGCACATCAGACCACCATCCTTCGTCGGTATTGTGTAGCACCGACGAAGTAAAATGCGCCTCTATACAACACTGCTATAAAACAAATACGTGCAAAAAGCAGAGTTGTAAGATAGTGAAGCTTCACCTCCTGTCTCTAACTATCCCTTTCCTCTAGTTCCAGCACAATCTATCGCATGTGTATGGGTCATCTCCTGAGTGCTTGTCCAACATAAAAAAAATGTTGAGCTCACTTAGATATCGTGAAAATAAAATTTTCGAAATAAATATTAAACTACAAAGCCGATCAAGTTCAAAATCCAATCAGCTTTTAACTTTAAGAAGTAATGTCGACTGCTGCCAATTGCACTAAAATCGGGTTATTCTTTCGAGATATATCGTCGACGAAATATATGAAAAAAATGTGTTTGCTGATAACTCCAACAGTCTTTGTCATATCGAGATATTTATAGACTTATGGCTCGATTAAGGATTGCAACCGAACTGTTGTTCAGTGCATTTTAGATTTTTAAAATTTATGGTTGCCGCCTGGCAACGTTCGGTTATAATCCATAACCCACTCATAAAAAAATGTATCGGACGGCCAAAATTTGACATAAATGTATAAAGTGGTTCGAAAGATATTGATGTCGAAAATTTTCAAAACTTTTTTTTTAAATTTTTTTTTAATTACTCCGTAATTTCTTGTCAAACCGATTTTCGATACGCATTCATTTTTCTGGACTTAAAAACTTTGTCGAATGCTGCAAATTTGCGTTGAAAGACTTTCAGTGAAAGTCAACCGATTCCCATATTTTTTTAACTTATTCAAAAAATATTCGCTAAATTTGGGGAATACTTGGCGATACGAATTCGAATATTCGTAATATCACTATTAGATAGATCTATGTATGTGTCAAAGAACACTATAAATATTAAAAAAAAATTACCACGGGTTGGGTTGACCTCCGAATATATTTAACAGTTTTTTACCATTTTAAAAACTATCCCTATTATTAATACTACAGGGTGGCACAAAAGGAGCTCTATTGTTTGAATTCTATATAACTTTTTTAATTTTTATTTTTCTTTGTTTTTTTTCATTTTGTGAAGAAGACTTGGGGAATTAATTATGAAACATGGACATTACACCCGAAATTTTGCGAAAAGTTATGGAAAATATGCTAAAAAGAGCACATATGTGCGAAGCAGAAAATGGACATCACTTACAGGATATCATTTTTCAAAGCTAATTGTAAAAAATTCCCCAATATACTGTATTTAAAAAAAAAATTATAATAAGCGCATAAATAAAAAAGTTATAAACCATTTAAACCATATAGCTCCTTTTGTGCCACCCTGTATATGCACGTCTGTTCTTGTGGCGAAATAACGTGAGCCGCGGATAAGCAATATATAAAACGGTTCCGAAGACATGGGCAGTTTTTTTTTTAAATGAAAGGAAACAAAAAATTATTTTAATATCAATGATTTAATGAACCGTTACGACATCATGCAGTACATGATTAATTTCGGAAATAGACTATTTCGATGACAAAAATGTTTTTATCAAATTGTAAAAGTTGCGCTGCCTTCTAAAACGTCAATTGCCTTGTATTCGAACAAAGTACAGTGTTTCATAATGCCGTAGTGCAAAAAATTTCCAATGCATACAGTTTCAAAACTTCACAGACAAGCATGACAAACGCCGCAAGAAAGCATTTAGCGCATCAGTTTCAAAGTTGATGCTCCGACATTTTATTCCTGCCATTAGAAAGCGCATTATTGCAATGTTTCGCAACTTTGCATATCTACGTTATCTAAATGGTGCAAAAGACCTGTATACAAAGTTTTGGAAATTAGCCTTGGTCTGCATTGAGTCTATTCGATGTTTCATGAATAGACGAGTGGGGCCGATTATGGCCTATTAGGCTAGGTTTTTTTGAAAAGAAATTATAAATGAACAAAGTGACAAACCAAGCTAATTACAAAACTACTGTCAGTTGTGCAATGACACACTGTACATTCTTCGCTGGTACATGCCGAATAAAATCTGCTTAAACTTATTTTAAACGCCTTTCACATACTCTTTGTCCAGAGTCACCTAATCCAATATAAATGATGCTGTACTGATCGTTGAAAATACATAGCATTTTCCGCACTTCTGTAAAATCGAATGCTTTAAAACTGTATTACAGAGCAATAATAATTTATATTTTTCATTTCACCTTTTTCTGTTTATTTTCAGATATCCTTCACAGGTTTTTGTCGGTGATACGTTTTGCTATTTTGCCGGAATGACATTTGCAGTTGTCGGCATAATTGGTCACTTCAGTAAGACTTTACTTCTTTTCTTTTTGCCACAAATTATAAATTTTCTGTACTCCATACCACAATTATTTAAATTTGTCCCCTGTCCCAGACATCGTCTACCTAAATACGATCCTAAATCTGATCTTCTGCACATAAGTACAACGGAATTCCGCATGAATGAACTTAACGTATTGGGAAAGGTAATGGTAACTATACTGAAGACTTTGAAATTAATCTCCTGGCATGAATTTCCTGATGGGCGTGTGGTTACGAACAATTTTACTTTGATCAATTTTGTTTTGGTCGTGTTTGGTCCAGTGCATGAAAAAGTAGTAACACAAATGCTGATGTCAGTACAAATATGCTGTACAATGTTTGCATTCGTAATACGTTATCCGTTGGCAAGTTATTTCTACGACTCGTAGTGATGAAGATATAGTTACGGGAGTAATGGATATTTTTAATATATTTTGTTAAAATTATTTATATATGTTTGTTATGTGATTTAGCTAAACTATATGCACATTTCATTTGCTGTTTATACCAAAATCTTCAGTAGACCTTTAACCAAATTCTTTAAAAAAGCTAAGAAATTTCACATGTTTATAGAAGAACTCCCAAATAATATTTGAGAATAACGAAATATACGAGCAAAACAATCCAGATAGATGCTTTAAAAAAAATTTTTTTTTAAATCATATAACAAACATAGATAAATAATCGTAATTAATTGTGACTAACGTTAAATACATGAAAGAATAGTTACATAATCTTTTGTTAAATTTAGTTTTTATTTTTTAATAAAATAAACCAAATATATAATTTTATTAGCATTTAAGGTATTGATATTTGTTTATATAGACAAATTGGACAATTAATAACATTAATTAATTAAATAAATTTTGGCAAAAATAATTTTACAAACGAAACATGTTGCAAGTAAAATCTGAGTTGGGAATCGATTTTGAAAACGAAACGATTTCAAACTGAACTAAACGTGACGTCTTCGTTTATTATTATTTTAAATTTCTCATCCTGTCTTTTCCTATTATCTATATGTATATGTTTTAAAAGAAAATCTTCAAAAATTGTTTTCGAAATCATCACAATCAGTTTTAAAATCGCTCGTTTATGTAATTTGGCATACATACATATGCATGTGTATTTAAAACACTTAACAGATTTTTTGAACGGAGATATCAATGTCACATGGCGAACACATTTGTCTGAATGATTCAACAGCGCCACTCGATGAACTTTCGCAATGGAAACATTCCATTTCAGTTTCTTCTTTGCCAACTTCGGCTTCAGATTCACATTCTACAGCAGTGGGGAAAGATTTTTCAAGCGAAATTTCAGTTATTGTTGAACACACGGAAATATCGGAATCTGATATTGGTAATGGAACGGGTTCTTGAGGCAAAAGCGATATGTCATAAGTACACATATACTGAGCGTACCATAAAGAAGGTTCCTCAAACCAGGCAGTATCTTGTGGATTGCGGTCAGATTCCTCAATTTCCGTAATTTCTTCTGTAAAATTTCCAAGTGGTTGAGTTTCTTTTCCAGCTTGCAAAGATAACGAGGCTTCTCCAACCGTTGCTTGAAAATAACCCAAGAGTAGATATCGATTGTTGAAATTAAAGACCGAAGGTCCTTGGGGATACAAATTGTCCCAGATGCCATATAAAGAAGTGCACTTGTTATCACATCCAAAACTTAACTGGAATGGACCAACTCGAACACCTTGGCGCCAGGTACCTGTAAAACGTATGCATTGATTTTCACTTCTGATGGTATAAATGCCAACACCATGCCTCTGACCGCGATACGAATTACCACAATACGTATCTCCATTAGAGTAACTATAACGGCCTTTACCATGTTTCAAATTCTTATGCCAAGCACCTTCATAATAACTTCCATCGGTGTAAATGAAAATACCCCTACCAGATCTTATACCTTTATATATATATACATATACTATGTAAGTACTTTTTTATAAATCATAAACATGCATATATGTATGTATATTATGTTTGCACATATTAATATTTACATAGCGCTCATTTACTCAACCCACTTCGAGTTTAAAGTTTTAAATTTTCATACTCAATGAAGAAATAAAGTACTTGAAAAAAAAAAATTTTTAATATTTTTTCACGAGTGTACTCGTATGTAAATACAAGTGATTTATATTTACGCAAGATGAAAGCCGATATGATAAAATAGAATTTGCATTTTTGAGTTATGACCATTTTGGAGCAAATGGACTACATATCGCGCTGCTTCCTCTAAACAGGGCCAAGTAAAAATTTTCAATTTTTACTTTTTGCAAGAAATCGATGTACAGTGGTCATATCTACCCACTGTAAAAATCTTACATCATTGTCGCGACTCTTTCGTCCAAAAAAATACAGTTGTATGCCTCGCTGTTATATCAGAGTTAATTAAAAAATAAAGTTTTTTGCCTCTACTGAAAATTTGTAAATTTCGAGTTGACGCTCTATAGAGAAAGCAGTGCGATATGTATGTATGTATGTGTATCTTTAAAGAGTAAAACTTACCACAACGATATTGACCAAAATACCTTGAGCCATCTTTGAATACGTACAATCCAATACCATGCCGTTGTCCTTTACGATACTCTCCATCATATTGATCACCATTTGGCAATATCGCCCAGCCTCGCCCGTTTCTTTCCCCTTTAGTATTGCGATCTCCAATATAAGTCTAAAATTGTTTACATTTCTCCAAACCTAAATCAACAGACATAATTACGAACTTACTCCAATGTTATATTTTTCTAATACATCTTGTTCAACAAAGCTTTTCTTTTCATCTAATTCTTCACTGTCGTCGTTAGTCATATTTTTATTATTAAAAGTCTGTGAAATTATATGATTTTTTTTCTTATAACAAAAATAAATTGTTGTTTTTTGATATATTGATGGTATAACTACTTTGATCCCGTCTTTCTTCGATAAATAATTTTTCAAAACTTTTTATTTACATATTATGACAATTATTAAACAGTTGTAAAGTTTTGTTTTCTATGCGAATGTGTTTTAATTTTTTTTTTGGACCAGCACTCAGGAGATGACCCCTACACATGCGGTACATTGTGCTGGAACTGGAAGGCAAGGGATAGTAAGAGAAATCATAGGAGGTGAAACTTCACTATCTTACAATTCTACTTTTGCATGTTCATTGTTTTTATAGGAGTGTTAAAACGCCTCTGATGTCAAGGAGACGTATTAATTTTTGAAGCTTCGATTTTAGTAGCCGTTTTTTAGGAATTATTTTACTTCGTCGGTGCTGCACAAACCTTGCGACAACAACTGACACAAATGCACATCAGAAAAAATGCGAGATGTTTTTATGACTCTGAAAGTGGGGTTGAACCTAGAAAATTTTTGGTTTTATAGTCAACGTGCAGACTACTTCGACCATCGCCAATTTCAAATTTTTTATATATTTTACCGTACCAAACACAAAGAAAATCCGTATTAATGCGTACTAAGTTTTTTATATGAATGTCATAATTAATTGAAAATAAAATTGCTTACAATTTTAAATGTTTATTCATTTAAAATCGACTAAACGGAACACTTCTTGAATAAACTACAGTCCATTCCTGTAATAATTTTGTGATTGAGTGGAATGCGTTTCCTATGAGACCAAAAGTGATAACGATGTTACCATTTACGATGTCATTAAAAATGAATTCAGATAAAGAAGTGCTTAAGAAATCCTGAAATTGCCAATTCATAGTCAGGGCATGCACTTTTGTTTTGCTGGGTAGATCTGCATCTAGAAAAACCCATAGGTTATGTAGTGTTTTAAAAGTAGGAGAACCTTGCGAGCAGGTAGCGCTGCGACAACTATAATTTTATTGTATTTACGTTGAAATTAAATAAGTTAAAAATGCAGCATTTCAATCTTACATAACTTTTTTTATTACTGCCTTATATACTTATATTTGTTAAATAATATGTGTTTCTTGATTAAATTTTGTTTTCTGTATTATCATTGTTATTCCATAATAGATTATTGTATGTATTATTTGGGTATATTTTATGCATTTTTTATATATAAATTAATATTATTTCTCTAAGCTTAATTACTTATTATTGTTTGATTTTTAATAATTAATTTTTAAAATTATACGAATTATATACTGTATGAAGAAATAATCTTATTTTATAATATAAATAAAAAATAGTATTTAAAATTTTAATTAACTTGCTGAAGGAAAACTAAGAACTATGAGGGTATTTAACATATGAATATATAATGTAATATTTACATAAAAAAACTCTTTATTAATTGTAATTGTTATTATAGGCATTTTATTATATATTAAAAATATATAGCCAATTCAAAGCAGCCCTTTTATAAAATAATTCTATTCTTTGAAACGCATTCGTTTCAAAGTCTAATATAAAAGCTGGAAAACATACCTTCCACATATTTCATGCCATTTAAATTTTGTAAAAATTTGTTTTCATTTTAGTGAAATACAAATGTTTTTTTTTCAATTATGCCCTGCAAATAATATTGGACTACGTGGTTCATTTTAGGTGAAATGGCCTGGTCACAACATGGTCCTATGTAATGCAGCCGTGAACCATTTATTGTTACAAGACAAGTGTTCGTGCTTTTCTTCGTATTTACGATTACTCCGTCTGATTAAAATTACTCTGAGGTGCTCCATGGAGTAGTTTTTGGGTTAGTCCGATGGGTTAAATGGTCCACCCCTAGGACATCGTAATGTTAAAGAAACCATGTTTTCTCCATACATTTGGGTTAGTCTTGGACTAGTCCTACTAGATACGTATGTATGTATGTGTAGAATAATTCTACTATATTGTTTGAAATAAAGCAATAAATACAACGCTGCTTTGAATTCGATAATACATTGAATATGAATAATTATGCGGTATAGTATTATAAATACATCTTATGCTTACTGTATTTTTTTTTTTTCTTGGACCAGTGCTCAGGGGATGTCTCCTAGGTATGCAATGCATTGCACCGGAACTATTTTTTAGATTTAACTATATATGGAAGTTTTAAAAAGCAATAACAATTTATATCTTTTTTTAAACAAACTATAATTATATAAATAAATTTAATGTATTTTTAACGAATTTTTTAGTATATGTAATATATAATAAAAATATTATTTAGATAAAACTGGTAACGTTTTCGTTTTCAGTGCTGAATGTTAGTTTGGTTAGTTATTCCATATTGTTTAAATAATTTTAAATATAGGTTATTTTATTAAGGTATTCGAACATATTCTAACACTACATTTTATATACATACATATTTTTAAATTGTTATACAAATCGTAAAATTAGTGTGAATATTATATTCTTTTAGATAGTTTCTTTAAATTATGGTGATTTTTTAAATTGAGAATCTTTAAGAACTCTTTCAAATATCATTTCTTATTGACAGTATGACATAACATTCCCTTCTAAACATTTTTTTTTATATTTTAGTTCAGCCATTGCAAAGAAAAAAAAAACAATGTTGGCGGGAATATTAAATATGTATAAGTGTCATACGAAGAACGTTTAGTACAATTTTGCAAAAATCTATCTTATTTCTTTTATTTCATGTCATAATAAAATAAAATGTGTATTTAAAAAGAGATTGAGTAGTTCTCCTTTTTTTGTCTACCACTACTTATTAGAGGTAACCGCTAGTGGTGAAAATTTAATGTGTTTGAATTTTTATTCAAAATACTTTATTTGATATTGAAGTATTTATATCTTTTATTTTCGATTTAAAAAAAACACCACCCACCTCTAAATCGAAATGCATAATAATATTATGTATTAATGTGAAATAAATTTATTAAGATTTAGGTCTGTTTGTATAAAAAGCTTTTTATTTTATTTTTTTCGATATTTGGCTAAATTTGGATAGCGTAATCAGGAAAAAATGTTATAAAATTTAATTTTTAAAATTTTTGTACATATTTATAAATTAATACACTTAATTCTTAATTTTATTTGACTTCTTATTTTTTAATTTTAAATAAGTTTATTAAGCTGGAGGTCTTTTATATGACAAGTTTTTTATTATATTTTGTCGATATTTTCCTAACCTTTGGTTAGCAAATATCATAAATTTTATAAAATTTTTTCCTTTAGACGAAATTGAAATGCATTTCAGAAACACGCAAGACTTAAAAGTTCATCTGCGCAACCAGAGCTACAGCCGCATGATTTTTCAAATATAAAAAAATAATTAACAACTTGGCAATTGTACGAGGCAGGCATATTTTTACCGCAAATAATCACTTAAATGTCCACAAGCTTTCATGAATGTAAAAAAGTAATGCACAAAAATTGTTGCATTATGTGATTTGAAAAAGAAAATTTGAGAAAATAACTTGATATTTGTTCAAATATTTTTTAACGTAAAAGATGCATTAATTTTCTCAAAAATTCCAACTAAAATGACAATACCATACGAACATGACAGAAACGTATATTTAATCATTTAGACACAGTGGTGTTCGCATTTCCTTACGTTATTAATTTTACAAAAATATTTTTTTCTAATGACAAAATTATGTAGTCTGAAAGAAGTTAGACATGCATAATACATATAAATTCTCTACAACAGAAACTTTCACAAAAGAAATGAGAACACGAAATTACATACATATGTGACTGCACTCTTGTGGAATCTCGGTTTTTCGTCAACATATAGCAAAAAATTGCTGTAAAAAATTTTGGCAAAAACGCTTTTATCTTCAGAAGTTTTCAAAAAGACAATATGTATTACGTTTTAACCCTAGAACCATAATGTACGTAAATTTAACGTACATTTTTTTTTCACATGTATATAAAAGAAGTGATCGGCATTCTAACGCCAATTTATGTCATCAATGCACTATGAGGGACTATTTAGAGAAAAGTGTACATATTTGAAAATTATTTTACTTTTTATAAGAAAGTAATTTCAAAATATATTTTTAATGAATTAAAAAAAACAATTGAAATGAAATCCTACCGAAGATTTGTCATTTATTGAAATTTATCAAACGAAATGTATATATACCTACAATTTACGTATCGTTGGTATTAACGTATTATAAAATATAGTTATGGTTCTAGGGTTAAATGCAGAAACAGCAAATAAATATAGAATAAAAGATTTTAGAACGATTTATACATATGTGCACACATGTACACATGTATGTATGTATGTATGTATGTACCTTTTAATGTTTTCCCATTTTTTTTTACTAAAATCGGTACATTTTTCTTACACAGTAGTTCGAAACGAATAAAAAAAGGAAATTTTAAAATATATCTTAGTTTAAAATTACAACTAACTTAAGGTAAAACGTACATGCATTATGTACTTATGTATGTATGTTATGTAAAAGCAAAACTATTTTATAAACAATTTCCAATTTAGCTTAAGGATAGTTGTATTTGTTGTTGGTATAATTGTGTTTGTTGCAGCAGTTGTAGTGATGTCATTATTGCTCTGATTGCTACTGGTAGTAGACTATAAATATTTATTATTTTTATGCAATCTCGACTTTCCAGGGTTCACTTTACATTTAAGCTGTTGTATTAAATCGTAGATTTTCAATGCAGGCCCCACTTTCATCCCCAACAAAGTAACAATTTCATCTTTTGATATTTGTAGTAAACGTTTACCATCAATTTTATTACGGCTCAGTGTGTCACAGTGCGCCGTACAGTCGTTTACCCGTAAAAATTGTGAAACATCGTAGACATTCCAGGTATCTGGCATAAGTTCAGCAATGCTATCACTATCTGTGCAATCACTTAAACGTGGTATATATTTAGTACTGCTAACGGAAGAATTCTGAAAGAGAGTGCATAAAATTGTTTTTTTTTGCAAGATATTTATTTATGCATTTTTAATATTAAGATTCTAAATGATTGGGATGTGTGTGGTGGTAATGGTCCAATAACAGTGCGTTTAAAAGAAAGAAAGTACTAAATGGCAAAGGGATTTTATTAGATAAATAGCCGTGTACGGATGTACATGTGTTGTAAAATTAGCGTAAAAATTTAACTGCAACCAAAAATTACTAAAATAAAATGTTTCATGTTATTTGTGTAAAATAAAAAAAAACAAGTATGTTTGCACATTTAGAGCTGCTTAATATTTAATGGGACAGGGGAAAAGAGAGTGGCAATACTGAAAATATATTCGATTCCGCACCCTGATTGTGTAATTCTTTAAAACTAAATCGTAATCACTAAAATCTAATAAACGTAGTTAATTTACCATCTTAAACAGAAATCCGGTTAAATCAAAAACCCCTGTAAATCGTAAAAAATGGCTCAGCATTCTTCTGGTATCTGGTAGCAGGTTTATATTTTCAAACTTAAATAAAAAGCGTAATAATTCACACAAAGTTTTATTAAGAGCATTGATCGATAGAATGAAAACGCGGATTTTATTTTTTAAAGATTATGTCATCCAGATCCTTTTCTAAAATTTCATGAATAATCGCTCTTGGAAAACCCAGTGAGGCTGCTCTTTTTCTTATTGAAAGTCGCGGATTTTCACGTAAACTGCTTTCAACCAGTGCACTATTTTCAGATCGATTTTAAAAACACAAATTTAAACGTTTTAAAGAACCGATAAATTTTTGTTTGAGAATTCTTTGAGTAAATTAATTACAGGGTTATCTACTTTTACATAATACATGCATTTGTCCACTGAAATTTTAAATTTCTTATACAGGGTGTCTGGTAGCAGATTTATATTTTCAAACTTAAATAAAAAACGTAATAATTGACACAAAGATTTATTAAGAGGATTGAACGATAGAATGGAAATGCGGAATTAATTTTTTTAAATTTTTTAAAATGATGAAACTTCAGATCCTTTTTTAAAATTTCATGAATAATCGCTCTTGGAAGCCCCAGTGAGGCTGCTCTTTTCCGTATTGAAAGTCGCGGATTATCACGTAAGATGCTTTCAACCAGGTCAATGTTTTCGGGAGTCCTTGAAGATCGACTGTGCCCTGACCGTGGGCATTCATAGCCGAAGCAGTTGCGCGGAATCTCTACACCCACGAACGAATTAAATTTACACTCGGCCCGTCACTTATTCGCCGAATACCGAACTTATAAAAAATGTCTCCACAGTGAACTCACGATGCTCACTCGACCACTGCGACATCGTGACTGACAAATCCGCACAATCGATAATTCCAACGGCGTAACCCTCCCTCCGCACCGTTTATTACTTTTTGAAATAATCATATTTAAAAATATAAATTTCCCACCAGACACCCTTATTTCATATTTAAAATATAAATATAAGAATCATATATATAAATATGAATATTATAATTTTTGTTTTTGCTTTGTTGCTGCTATTTATTTGACGTTTCTATTTTTATTTAATTAAAAGAAAACTTTTAATAAAAATATAACAAATTTAACAAATTCTTAAGGCGATAAATAAATGTCGCCCATATATTCTTGTAAAATTTCCACTTTACAACCATAGATACAAATGGTTTAGAGTGTGTGTGTGTGTGTGTACATAAATATGGAAAAAACAGATCAGTCCTTGCGATTGTCGGTTAAAAAATGTATACATATGCAAGAAGTAAATGTTAACAAATAAATATAATTAGAGCATATGTTTTTTTATGAAATATGAGGAAGAATAAATAATGAATACGTAGATGGATATTTGTTGATTCGGTATTTGATGACGCACTATTACAGGGTTTAACTACCACTTACCCCAATGTAACTAGTTGCTTTTCGTGTAGCTATAGGTGGAGCAGGTGATTGTGTTTTCCTAACGATACATTTGATAGATTTACGTACTTTATCGTTTGTCAAAGCAGCTGCTGCTGCCGGATTTACCAACAGCGTTGAAGAAGCTGGTGCTGATGTAAGATTAGCAGTTGTATTCACACTCCCTAGAGGATCATTCTGTATGCAAGAGGATTGATTCGACAATATACTGTTACTATCTTCATTATACTCTTCACAATCATCACCATCGTCGGCAACCAATACATCTGTCATATGGGAAATGTTTGTATTTTCATAAAATGCAGAATTATGATGTTCCGGCTTCAATTCCAATTTTATGCTTAGTTTAGGCAGATGTGGTGTTGTCTTTAAAGCTATTGTACGAGATTTAACTGAAGTGCATTAAAAATAATTACCAATATTAATTTTCTCTTAATTATAATTTAATGAGAAGAGTACCTTGAGGTTGAGAGTCTGGTAGAGGTGTAGATGTTAGATTATTTTTACTTGCAGACGTTGCTGTGTTTGGACCCTTCTTTTTGCGTTTCTTTTGTGCTTTGGGTTTGCCCGAGGATTTTGCTTGTGACGGTGGTGGCGCTGGTGGTTCCAATTTATGATTCACTAGAACGCACCAACCTACTGGATAAATATCGGCAGATTCACAATCTAACCACTGATCATAATCATCGGTCCAGCCATCAAAATGAATTTGTAAAAGTCGTCCCACTATACGTGATACGGTTGCCACACACACTAAACGAGGATCCATGAGATCGGCACATTCTAAGCTCATTCCCACCTTTTGAAAATATAATTAACATTTGAAATATAAGTTTTGTTAAGAATATTAATACCTCGAAACCGTGATTAGGTACGTCACGATGAAACAAATGTTCTCCGGTTGGAATAGAGTTCGTATCGCATAGATAACTGTCCCATGCAAAATTATTTGCATTGTAACCATTGGGAGGTATTAATGTGATATTATTAGCAGCGCAAAAACCAACTGGGAAAATGTTAGGTGATTTCTCATGATAACAAAACCTTTATGATAAAATAAATGATGTGAAATAAATTGCAGTTGTACGTATAACTGCTTTAAGCTTCCCACTTACCAATCAGAACCTGTAGCATCCGGTTGATATGAGTCAATACGTATCATCATATAGCCAAATTTTAAAACTGCCATTACTGTGGTCACACAAATTGAGGAGAGATTCAAAGGATCAACAGCTTCCAATTTCATACCTTCTACAAAAGTCTTTGCTTTGCCTTCAACGAAATATTCTTCGAAGGTAAAATTCATTTTAAATAATTCTATTGTTGCATCATCCTCATGAACCTCAATCATGGCATCACGACCAGCTAACCGAATTGAAAGATATTGTTATTAGCTTGAACAATTAAGCTAAAAATACATCTTATTTATATTAAAACTTACCCAGCATTCTTTCTAAGTAATCCTGCGGGGCTGCCAAATTATGTCCGACCGTGGTAGCCCAACCCACTGGATGTATAATGGGCGAGTCTTCGTGACACCAAAAGCCATCGTCAGAGTCAAAATACCTTAGAAATAAGCGTTTTCCTATAATTTTTGTCACCGTCGCTAAACGTACTTGTGAGATGCGATCTTTATCAACACATTCCAGATTAAGGCCCAGGCGAAAGCGCGACTGCATGCTGTCATTGATTTTATTATAGAAACTAGAAGGTAACGTTCTAGCACCTGACAAACGACTCACTAAGAAATCTTTCCAATCTTTGTATTTATTTTCAATTGTACGCGGGGGTATTAAAGGCTTGCCACGTGTTGCACACCACCCGACTGCATGAACTTCTGCGTTACATAAATTCACCCAAAAATCATGACTCTCATCATCGAAACCTATGTAAAATAAATGTGAAAGACAGAATTAATAATCGTATTAAAAAAATTCACAAATTTCTTTCTAATAAAATTTAAAATAAAAACTGACCTTCGTATCTCATGAGCGCTTTATAACCCTCTATATCCAATATGGTGGCAACCCAGAAAGAGTGGGGCGTTTGACCAGGTTGAATCACCTCGAGTTGATCGCAATCTGTGTTCTCTACCTCCACCTTCATGTCAATGCCCAAATTATCCCACACGTCGTAGCCGGGTGCATGATGAAAACATGTTACTGGTGCTGCATAAAAATCTTCGCTTGATAAACGTGGAGTCCAATCAAACGAGTGCGTTGGATCGTACAGTTTCCTACGTATGCTAATTATTTTCTCCATTTGCGGACAGGATGACGGAAAACGTTCATATTTTGGTATTTGAGGCAATTCATCTTGAGGCATAACATCGCGGTACATACGCAAAGCTTTTGGTGTTTGTGTAATTGCTGTTAATTTTTCATTATCTGTCGTATAAATACCGCTTGCCAAAGTTAGTGTCGTTAAATTTGTATTTGATGTATCCATTGTTTCGGCATTTGTAACAGCGCCGGCATTAACAACGTTATCATTTCTAGTGCCACCATTAGCCGTTAGATTATTTTCAGCACTGTTGTTATTAATTATTTCTTCTCCGAATCCATTAATTTGTGTAATTTTTGATTGATCGGTTATGCGAAAACGATAATTTGAATTTTTGATATGAGCCACACGTAATGCCAATTCAATATCATTTTGTTGCTGTGTCTGCTGCTGTTGTTGTTGTTGCAAGTGGTTTTCATTTGAATTATTTTCCATATTTCCAATTTGTTGTTGCTGCTCTTGTGGCTGACTTGTGCCGACGGTTGTTTTATTATTCACTAACGAATATAATTCCCCACGCGCACATGCCATGCTACAAAAACGACGCGATTTTGTATAAAACGTGTGCTTCACACCTATTGCTCCACAACGTTCACAAACGGCTGAAATAAGGAGGATGTATAAATGTATTTCAGTATGTGATTCATAAAACCGAAAACTAAGTTTCAATTAGGTCTTATTTTTGACTTTTTTTCTAGGATAATTAGAATAATTTATTTATTTATAGTGTCATTAAAATCTTTCTATGTAGAGAGAGACGTAGAGATATAAACGTTTGCGACATTATGCAAAAACGATTGTTAAATTTAAAGTTAAAGTATACATTAAAATCGGTCTTCCTATACACAGAAAACAATTAGAAAGCAATTTTATGGTAAATAATTGTGTATATTTAACATAAATTATAAACCAGCTGATTGCTTGTTCTTGACGCCCAAACTAGCCCGAAGAAAAAGTACAGGCGTTCCCGTGCGTGAAGAACAAGGACATTACCCTCTCAAAACCTCTCTCATTTACCCAATTTTTCCGTAAACAAACGCTTTCTGGTAAGATTGTGGGCCCGCGGGCCTATAAAGTAGCAATCATTTCAGTAAAACATGAATCGTGTGAACACAGTCTAAGGAAATGAATAAAGTTATACAGAAAACACAGTACTTCAATGATCCACAACTTTGCATATCGATGCAATATTTCGCAACTTTGCATATCTACGTTGTCTAAATAGTGCAGCAGAACTGTATACAAACTTCGTACAGATACGTTTTTAAAGTCAGCCGACATGTTAATGCCTTTCTGTTAGCTATATTTACGTACAGCGAGAGTTCCTAATTATGTAAAAAATAATGGAGGTTCCACATCACGCACCTAGTCTTAAATATCCAAAGGTAACCTACATATTGTTAGCTGAATTATAAAAGGCGCCAAGTCATATTTTTCTTCATTATATTTCCATATTTCGAAATATAATACTCCAATAAAGCTTTGATGAAGAAAAAATCGTTTCCTCTTACTGTCAATTGCTTAGATAAGAAGAAAAGCTGTCTTCCAAATAGGGTCGCGAAATGTTTATGAACTTTTTCCTTCTTTTTTTCAGTGTAGCACGGAAAACTTTAGTTATGGATGTAATTATGTACGTTAATCGTACCCACTTCTAATCAAAAACATGTATAAAATATAACTTATTTGATGTTTAAAGATGTTAGTTAATTAATAACTTTGCTTAAAACACAATAAAAAGATTGAATGCAAACTGACAAACAAGAGAAGAGTTTTCTATCTAGATGTCCTCTTCAATATCTTTTATAAATACTTACTGCTATAGTCCTAATAAGTTATTAAATGTTTATAAAAGTCTTAGAAAGCGATCTTCTGACAAAATCTGCTAAATAAATCTTTTATAACACTTTACTAATTAACATAAACAAAGTCTTAATAATTTAAATGATAAACATAAATTAATGAATTAAATAAAGGAAATAAATGAAAAGAAAACCTACCCATGCCATCTTTTTGTATTGGTATTACAGAAGGATCAATGTTGCCCTTGTAGGCAATTGGTGTTTTCAAGACTAAACCAGGACGATTTACTGGTTCAATTTTACGAGTTTTACGTTGAGAACGTAAATTACCACCACCACCGTGAGTACTTGAAGCAACACCACCACCACGAGAAGATAAAGAATTTGTCGATGTTGAAGCTATTTGTGTAGCAGCTATAAGGTTACGATTTGCTGCAGCAGCAGCTTCACTTAATATTTTATGTTCGTCACTCATTGGAACTAGAAGATCATGTTCATCAACTTCATGTGGCTGTGTTATATCGATACCAGTTGCAGACTTCTCATCGTTATTAATGAAATCGGTTCCATCGTACGAATTCGAATCGGTCATCATAACAAAATCGTCTATGTTAATAATTTCTTGTTTGGGCGTAAGACCTGTTAAACCATCTTCATAGCCATCATCCATTTGGTCATAGATTTGCTGATGATGTTGTTGCATTTGATGCTGCTGCCCATCGTCGGCTGTTAAAAACTGAGCCGTTGTAATAGGTTTACCATTACTATTGACCAAAACGCCACCGGCTGCTGCGGCAGCATTTAAAGCATTATTTAGATTTGTGGTATTATCTTCGTCATCCATTGACGTGTAATTTTGGAAAACAGCTGCTGCTGATTGCTGTAGCAGTTGTTGATGCAAACCACCCATATGGGCAAAACCGTAAATATCATTCGCACTTGTAGCCAATAGAGTTGAAGGTTGTACACCCAAAGCAACAGCAGCTGAAGAAGCTGCACATGCAGCTGCCGCAGCAGCGGCCGCTGATGCATTTGAAGCTGCTACTGCAGCGGCTGCAGCCGCAGCCTGATTATTAAAATCCCCCCCAACTAAACTCAACATTGGATTTAAATCCTGTTTTAGTAGTATTTAGTGTATATTTTTTATAATAGTCCAATACAATAATGAAATTGATAATTGTATTTAAGTTAGTTTAGTTTATTGATTTTGATATCATAAAGTAAAATTATGTTTTGTTTTATTTTTTGTGGGGGAAAGAATATATATATTTTTATACATTAATTAAACAGCCAAGTTGAAATAAACGTAGATATTTTTGAACCAAATATGAAAAGAAAAAGAAAAAAACATAGAGAAATAAAATTTGGAAATAAAAGTACACAGTTTTAAAATATATGTAATTAAGTAGTACATACGAATATATCTTTCATTTAATTTTCATTATTTTTTTCCAAAGATAAAAAATGGAAATGATAAACAAAACTTATTTGAAAATTAGAAAAAATTAATAGGTATTAGCAATTTTATAAACTACTTCTTATAAATATTGCAATTAAATTTGCAGTGACAGAAAGCTAGAGTTAAGGAGTGAAATATTTTAGTCTGTTCTATCTACGACTATAATTAATAAAAAAAATTATTTATGTTATAAATTAAAATGTCTTACCATAGTTTGTTGTGCTGTTAAATCATCCATTACAGAAAGTCCAACTGTTGGCAAAAACGATGTTGCATCCTCTAGAGAAATACGCTCTGGATTGTATTGACTCATCCACATCATTCTCAATTCAGATGGATTCATTTTATATTCTATTGCCCTCTACACTAACTGTCATTTATATATTTTTTATTCTTAAATAACTAGACATCAATGGAAATGTATATGACACTTAATTTGGTTAACATAAATCTGAAAGACAGGAAAATTTATCCTTAAAAGCTTTTTAGTGATTAAAAAAAAACAAATTAAATAATTTTTATATTTTGTCTATGGAAATATGTACTTTAAATACGAATAAATAATGAAGAATTGATTGCAAAGCAAGAGTCGCTATTGCCAAATTTTGCCATAAAAATGATTATAGGGATGTAGATGTAAACTATAATAATATAATAATTATCTAAATTTCTTAAGAAGCCCATTGCTTGAAAAGAACCTATGGTGGCTTTTATATTAAATAGTTTGTCAAAATTTAATGGAGCAGTCTTGAAATGAAACCAAATTTGAAATCGTTTTTAAGTATTGATAATCATATCGGTACATTTCTATTTATTTTTCTTTGTTTAATCGGTCAATTAATCGAGGTCATAGTTATTGGGGACCTTAATATTGGCATTTATACAATATTTGGAACAAATCTTTACGGGGCTACACGAAATGGAAGAAAATTAGATAGTGCGATATAAAATTGGAAAACAAGAAGAAAATATTAAGTGAAAAAAGGCGATGCATTTTTTTTTGGATTATGGACCTCTGAAGTTTTCATGTGGAAATGCGAATTTCCACAACATTTTTAAACGCATATGACCAATATTGGTGTCATTTCAGAGGTTTTAAAAATATATTTCTATATACAGTGGCCAAAAAAACTATTCGACATTGGCCGTAAACTTTATATATTTATCAAGAAAAAAATATGTAATGTTGTTTTTAACAAAATAAACTTATAAAAGTCTTTATTAAGGAACACAAAGTTATATTCAGTAAAAAAAATGAGATCTCAAAGTAAAAAAAGCAAAAAACACATGAATTAAAATATTAATAACAAAAAACAAGCAAAAAAAGTATTCGACATTGGTAATATTTTTAAAATACATGAGTTGAAATACAAGCTTATTTCTACTTCAGTAGCGAGTTGCTTTTCCTTGCCTACGTATAACCTCTTTTAAACGATCTGGCATAGATTTTACCAACGTTTTGGTATATTCCGGATAAATTTGGCTCCATTCCTTCTGCAGGATAACTTTCATCTGGTGTTTGTGCGTAAATTCACGTTTTCTGATTTTTTTTCCAAGTGATCCCAAAGATGTTCAATTGGGTTAAGGTCTGGGGACTGTGGCGACGTTTTCATTAATTTTGGACAATTATATAAAAGCCAAAGCTTTGTATTATTGGCACAATGTTTGGGATCATTATCTTGATAAAACTGAAATCTATTTGCCAGACCCAATTTTCCAGCACTTGACCTCAAATTTTGCTTTAGGAGCTCAATGTAATTTCGGTGATCCATAATCCCATCAATAAACGCAATATTACCCACGCCTGATGCCGCCATACATCCCCATACCATAACACCATCGCCACCATGTTTAACAGTTGGTACCATATTCCTTTCATATAATTCTGTGTTAGGCTTGCGATGTACCAGATTATTTCCATCATATCAAAAAAGGTTATATTTACTTTCATCAGCAAAAATAAAATCCATCCAGAACTCCATTGGCTTATTTACATGCTCTTTCGCAAAATCTAATCTCAACTTTCTATTTTTCTTAGTAATGTGTGGCTTCTTCCTGGCTGATCGTGCATGGAAATCGTGCTTTTTTAAGACGTTTCTTATTGTTTGAGGTGTAACGGATATACCTAAGTGTTCCTCAGTGTTTCTAGCTATAGTGTTAGCAGTAATTTTTGGATTTTTTCTTACTTCACGCACGATTCGCCGTTCATCTGAATCTCTAAGTTTGCAAGGTCGCCCAATCCTTAAGTTGTTTATCACAGTTTTACTTGATTTGTACTTTTTTATAATGTAATATACAGTAGTTCTTGACCTTTAAACGATTTCTGATATAGTCTTTTCCGTTTTTCCTAATTTAAAATGATGTATTATTAAATTTACTACATCAACAGAAGTTTCTTTCCCTTTACGTCCCATCGTCGCGATCACTTGCACAGAAACAAGAAAAAAGTTCTTGTAAATGATAAACAAGAAACAGCGATATTTTTACCAACAATGACATGAAGTAATGAGAAATACACAATCAGAATAAGGGAAAAACAATTCCAGTCGAATACTTTTTTTGCTTTGCAATTTTTGTTTTTTCGTTCAAACAGATAGATGAGTTAAAAAATGTGCAATTTTTATTATTTTTGGGACCATAAATTATTAAATACATATAATACAATGTGATCTCACGTTTATACATATAAAAAACAAAAGGATACTAGCATTTTCAATAAAATTTAAGAAAATAATTGCAATGTCGAATAGTTTTTTTGGCCACTGTACTTAAAATATATGTAAAAATTCTCAATGCTTTATGTGTCAATATAGTTTTACATCAAAGCATGGTGAAGCGTCCGTGAACTCAATTAAGCCCAATTTTAACTATCTACATATAATACTAATTTGCTAAAAATATAAAATTAAAAAATTCTATGAATTATCTACATACAAAGCAATTAAATTGTAATTAGTAAATTTTTTAGATATTCATTTCTTTAAAAAGCACAAAATGATGTATTAGATTTCTTCGGGGGCAGGCAACAGGAATACTAAACAAATCACATTAAAACGGTGCAAGTTTCTATGCGCACATCCAGGATTGTGGAAATGAATTTACAAAAAATTATCGAGTGCTTCAAATGTTTACATGAGAGACTTATTACTTTTTTGTAAGAAATACAAAAAAAAATAAGAAATGGTTTCATATGATGCATATGGATTTGCAATAAAATTAAACGACGTTGTGAATGAAATAATTTGAAATAACAACAATCATTCTATATTTTTTTTAATAATGTATAATAATCACATTGTAAATAAATTTACAAAAATAAATTAAGAAAATCGAATGCACATAACTAACAATCACAATGTTTGTTGGGGTACCCAATGCATAAAATATATATGCGTGTATAAGTAAATAAGAAAAACAATGTAATGATTATTATAATAAACAAATTTATTAAAAACTATATATTAAAAATTAACCAAAATATTGAACATCTTGAATAAGAGCATAACAAGAAATTAACCACTGTATGCATACAATTTGCATGTTTACTTAGCACATTTTTCACAATATGTACCCTCCTTCCTGCATTTAGCATTTAATTTTTCTTTCTTTTTGCTTGCACTTTGACTTATAAGTTATTTTTACATTATTTATGGCAATTGGATTTTTATTTCAATGCTTACATAGAGAAGTAAAAATTTTTAACAAAAATGTTGCTCGTTGTACAATATATTTGTTTTAGCTAAAGAAACATACAACCGCAAAACTGTCGAGTGTGTTGTGTACCTCAGAGGGAAAATTTCACAGATTTGCAGCGACACAGTTGGAGACGATCACAAACACTTCTTTTCGTGCGAGTTTTTACAATTTACTCACGAACCGCACTTCAAAAATATACAAAATATTGTTAATTACACATTACTTTACACATTTCCAATGGTTGAATAAATTTTAATTCGGTTTTTATTGGAGAAAAAGCTAACGAAAATATTTTTATAACCCGACTATAGAAAAGCAAGCAAATCGCCAGCAAAAGACTTATAATTTGATGTTAGTGTATATGGATGCCAGATCGATGAAATCATGCACACTTACAATTGTTTTTGAAAATATCAATAAAAATTTACAAAAACTTCTAACGTTTTATGAAATTTTATACAAGGATTCAGCGGAATGATGAATTCGTTAAATAAATAAAGTTATAATTTGAATTTATGCAACACTTTATAAAATCAGGTAGCACAGAGTTTTCTGTTTACATCAAAATTGGCATTCATATTCACCACTTCGACGGGTAAATAAAGGCGTGCTCACACAACAAATTGGATTACTATGACCAAAGAAATGGCAACCTCCAAATTTTTATTTAATAATAATTATAATAAAATTTTTAACAATTTATTTTATCTTTTTTTTTTTTTTTATATATATTTATTAAGCCTGAGGTCTTTTTTTATCTTATTTTGTTTTTTATTATTCGATATTTCGTTAACAGCTTGTTAACATCATCAGGAATAATAGGAAATTTTTTCTAATTATTCCTGATGATGTTAACAATTTTCCTATTATTCCTGATGATGTTAACAAGCTGTTAACGAAATATCGAATAATAAAAAACAAAATAAGATAAAAAAAGACCTCAGGCTTAATAAATATATATCAAAAAATATAATAAAAAAGGTCAATTAATAATATAATTAAAATTTATGTTATCAAAATTGACTCAATTATTTGAAAAATATATATATTTGATTAACAAAAAATAACATATATTTTTGTTAAAAATTTTATTATAATTATTATTAAATAAAAATTATTTTATAGATCCTGAAGATGAATCTTATGGTTCGAAATATATAAATCAACGTAAAATAAAGTATTTTATTTCAATGAATCGTATAGAGGCAATACAATATTAACATTAATAAATCAACAGATTCAGCAACACAAAGTTAATTAACATTTTAATATATAATTATATTATTTAAAAAAATGATTGGCAGTGTAAATATTCATTATATGTTGAAAACTTCATGTTTCTTAATGTGGAATCCAAAGAAATTATTTTAGTTTTACACAACTCAACTAAAAATTTTTGCACTTAAGTATGTCCAGCAAAAAGAGATTCAAATACGAACAACTTTACTAATGTCAATTTCAAGTAACTCACAATCTTTCTCCATTTGTATTGCGACATCAAGCACATGTACTAAAACTTCATATCAAGCATGTAGTTTGAATCATTTATTTAATTTGGTCAGGTGTCTAAACATAATATTTCTGTTTTTTTTGACATTTTATTGCTGTCGTAAGGCGAATTGAACTGTGAAAGAGAACACAGTTTGCCTAAGGAAAAGAATTGTTTGAATGGAAAATGAAAGTATATTAATAGAGCTTGCGGAAAACTTTAAATTTTATAATATATATAAGTAGTTTTAATTCAATAATCACTATGCCTACAATAATAGCGTTAGATACATCATTATCTATGCAACGTGTAATTCCCGGACGCAGTGAAGAGAACGCACTTACCTATCATCAATTGGCTCTTAAAGGTATATCACAACTCTTGGAGCACTTGGCTGCCACTTCTAAATTGGAATTTGCTGCATTACTAACGTTTAGTAGTACGTGCGATTTAAAAGTAGATTTCACTCGGGACTATGACCAAATTAAGCAGACTGTGAAAAAAGTAGAAGCTGGTGATAAATTGTGCCTCATTTCTTTAATGAAAAGCGTAGCTACGATCTTTAGCACAAATTGGGGTACACAGTCGTATTGTCAAGTAGTAGTATTTACAGATTGTGGATTGGGCTTTGGATCAACATCCCTTAAAACTTTTCTGCAGAATTATGTGGGTAAGGAACATGAAAAAGAATTTGCTTGGGTAAAGGCATTGAAACCGGTCAAATGGAATTTTATATGTTTGGGTGTACATGGAGATTCTTACTTTACAAGGGCTATCACGCTCTATCAGCAACTGTTAGATTTTACTGGAGTACAAGGTACGCCTTAAAAATTTTTTTTCTAAAATCCATTAAAAAACAATGATTTTATAGGGAATCTTTACATGACAAAAGCACCTAAAGACAACGATAATGAATCATCAGTAAATGAGCCCCAAAAAAGCACTTTGCAGGGCCATAAAAGTGAACTCGGACGTACAGCTATGTTTGAAATGATAGAGAAGTTATGTGAACTCAATTTTAAACCATATGAAGTTATTCTAAAATGTGGTGGTTACTTTCGTTTAGAATGTCCAGTTTTGCTTTGGCCTCCCCCGCAGCCATATCAAGGTGTAAATATTGAAAATAAATCAAATACTAATTCTCTAGCTCTAGCGAATAAATTGGAGATCTGTGGCTATCTATCATTAACGGATATTGGATCCCCTTCTTCTCTAAGTCGCCACCTAATTATTCCTAAAATTGAAAGAGAGAAGCCTAGTCGTCGGTCGTCAGATAAATTGGGGGCAGCAACAAAATTATTAACAGAAAAAAATACAAAATTAGATATAAATAATGCTAATTATGAATACGAGAAGTTGGAACAAGACATCAGAGATTTTTATACCAAGGAAACAAAGGATGGCGAAGGTGATGCTACGATGGAAGATAATGAAAAAGCACTTTCAAGTGCTCCATCCGTTTTAAATGAAATGCAAAAAGAATCTATGTGTGTATTACTGCACGGTGCATTAAAAGTAGAAAATTTGGCTGCTTTGGTTTTACTGAATGATAATTACTATGGCTTCATTTATTCGTACGCCGATACCAAAAAGAAATCAAATCTGATGTTAAACATCCTACCACCTGGTAATAATGTCATTCCTTGGCTTGGTGACTTAGAAATGTTGGGGTTTGCTGAGGATCTTCTTGCGGGCGAGACAGCAGCCTTTCCCGTCAAGGCAGATAAGCGTTCTTATTCTCAAAATTGTGTTGTTTGGATAAACCGTATAAGCTTACAGTCTGACGTTCAAAAAGTTTTACGGCATGCCAAGAAAATGCCTGAAAAGACACAACATTTCTATAAAGAACTGAATCGCATACGTAGAGCAGCCTTGTCTATAGGTTTCATAGAACTCTTGGAAGCTATGGCTACCTTGTTCGATAAAGAGGTAATAAACTTTGCTAATATAAATGCTAATCCTGAATGTACAATACAATTAAAACATGCGTCGTTGGAGTTGAGGAAACCTTCTAACAGAGATTTAAAAATATCAATTGTACCAGTACCGGTACAAACAGTTAATCCGACAGCACAAGGTGTTTCGGCGACAAATGCTGGGAATTTTGTATACTGATTTTCACAATTGTTAACGTTTAAAACTAATGAATGTATTTTAGTGTTTGAATATAGTGTATATAAGATGAAAAAAGTTAATAAAATTTTCATACCAATTAAACAGAAATATCAAATATTATTTTGATCCTTAGCTAGAAATACATGACCATACATTTTTAAATAATTTTCCAACCTCATCAGTTTGGAAAACAAAAGGATATACTTTTTACTTATTTTTTTCTTAGCCTATTTACAAAAGTACACAAACTGACAATCTCCCAAATACGTTACAAAAAAGGCAAATTCATTAATAACCCTACAATACCGCTCATTCGTAGAACAAAGTTTCTATCATTTTCTTATGGGCAATGCGAGAAAAATTACCGAAACTTCTGTGTACGTGTGATAGTCAGCGTAGATGGATATATTGTTCACTGCTGATCGGTCAGCGTTGACGTATATATCTGTCACTGTTGACGGATATCCCAATTTTATTTTTATCTTGGACCAGCAGTCAGGAGTTGGACCCCTACCCATGCGGTGCATTGTGCCGGAACTATAGGAAAGGAATAGTGGGAAAAATGATAGGAGGTGGAGCTTTACTATCTTACAACACTGCTTTTGCACGGTCTTAATTTTTATAGCAGTGTTGTAGCATCTCTGATGTCAAGGAGACGTATTAAATTTTGAAGCTTCACTTTAGTAGCCATTTTTAGTAATTATTTTACTTCGCAGGTGCTACACAATACCGACAAAGGAGAGCGTTCTGATCTGCCTGTGGATTGGATACAGCTGGAACCGTTACTGTTCAGTGACCAGTGACTATGCCTTCGCCACTGAAACCTTCGGACAACAACTGACCCAAAGTCACACACAAATGCACATCAGAAAAAATGCGATGTTTTTGTTCAACTGGGGTTGAACAAAGGAAAAATTTTTCGTTTTGTAGTCAACGTGCAGACCACTTCGACCATCGCCACCCTCTCGAAATAAAACACTATTTATTTCAATTCTTTATATTGATTTTATTTTAATATATAAGTACATATGTATATCAAAAAGAAATGTAATATAATATTTAATAGAAATATTCATCAGAACCTTGGAGTGGGCCATCATCTGTGAACTAAAACAGTTAAACTTACATTGGCCTCGATAGTCTCCATGCTGGAAAGTTGCGCCTGCCCTTGGCTCAAGTTGCGCTTGTTATAATTCAATGGTAGCCATTGGGTTAACGTCGACTGGTATACCTCGATTTTTCGACGCGGATGGTTACTTCCTCTTGGCCGACATGCTGCAGAAGTATCAGAATATATAAAACGAAGAAGGGTGTCAATGCAATATGATTAAACAAATTTATATAAATAATTAGCGCAATATACTTATCTATCAATTTCACTTAAATATCCAATGTTTTCTAAATATAATTGAACACAATAATGCACGACACAATTATTTAAAATATACAAGTATTAAAGAAACTATTCAGGGATTCACATAAAAATTAATTTTATTCATCAGCAATGACTATCATATGTTCGGGCAAATATAAAATTTCTGCAAATTTTTGTCTTTGTAATAAATTCGCCTTTCGTCTTTAATAGGTCTGTACGTTTACTTTCTGGGAAAGTTCGGTAAAATGAGAGTAAGCTATAATTACTTTCAATAAGAGAGCAAAATGTACAAAAGTAAGAAAACGAAAAATCCATAAAATTTACCAGAAAAAAAAAAATGTAAATATTTTACAGCTCTGTTTATATCGGAGATGATATTTGACAATTTTAAAATTGTACTTTTTTGACCCCAAATGTACTAAAAACATAAAAGTTGTGTTAAGTTTTACAATTATTAACTATTAGTAACAGAAAGATAAAATAAAATGAATTCTTAAATATTGAGAATTTGTTTCGAAATCAATCAAATTAAAGTAATACTGAAGGAGTTCCTATTACTCGAGAGACCACCTCGTTGCGAGACAACCAACGTGTTGTTGAAGAGTTAAAAATTAATGCAGTTCATTACAAAAGTATTCTCGAATTTTCGCAAATTCATCCATTTTACAGAAATGATAATTTTACTCGTTTGTAAACTTATAATTCGGACTATAGTTTTTGAAGCTCCGTACGACTGAGTTTAGACGAGAAAACATTTAGTTTGGTAGCATGTTACGGGTGTGGAAGAGAGCATCGTTTTTGTGTTCGGCACTCGGCGACACGTTTTAACAACAACATATGTTGTCTTTGCTGATGGATAGAATTAATTTTTATGCGAATCCGTGAATAGTTTGTTTTAATATTTGTATATTTTAAATAATTGTGGGCAATTATATTAAGAAAAAATTCATAGATGATGGCCCACTCCAAGGTTTTGATGGATATTTATATTATATTACATTTCTTTTTTTTATATACATATGTACATATAAGAATATTGAAATAAAATCAACGTAAAGAATTGAAATAAATAGTGTTTCATTTCAATTGGGATATCCGTCTACAGTGAGCGATATATATGCATCAACGCTGACTATCACATGCACACAGAAGTTTCGGTAATTTTTCTCATATTGCCCTTAAGAAAATGATATAAACTTTGTTCTACGCAATGACCGATAATTCTGTCAGCAATGACGGTCATATCACCGGTCAAATGACCGTCAATGTTCTTGTAGGGCAGCTAAACTTATTACCTATTTCGCTGGTCACTTCATTCAACAGGCCAACCGTCAAAGTTTGTGAAAAAGTTGTGAAAAGTGGTTGTGAATAATTTAATAATTAAATATTATATATTTTAACAATCTATTTTTTTAAGCTTTAAGGTTTTTTCTCTTTTTATTTATTCTCTCTTTTTATTTATTATTTTTATATTTATTTTCGATATTTCGTTAACCTTCGGTTAACATCTTCAAGAAGTTTTTTATTTTAAAATTTTTTTCTCTTTTTTGAAGTTTATATATATAAAAATTTTTCTAACATCTATTATATATATAAACTTATATATATATTTTATATATATAAACTTCAAAAAAGAGAAAAAAAATTTTAAAATAAAAAACTTCCTGAAGATGTTAACCGAAGGTTAACGAAATATCGAAAATAAATATAAAAATAATAATTAAAAAGAGAAAAAACCTTAAAGCTTAAAAAAATAGATTGTTAAAATAATAAAAAAGGTTAAAAAAAAGTATTAAGAAATAAATATTATATATTAACTGAATTTATTTTGGGAATATTTATTTATACATATGATTCCAATTGTGCTTTTTCCCCTATAAACAATATATGTGAAATTTTTATTTTATTTTTTTTTTTATTTTATTATTTATTTTATTGATGAGAATAAAAAACTAAAAATAGAAATGTGAGTATGTTATAAAAGTAAACTCATGGATTGTTATGTTTTTGTTTATAGATTTTTTGGTTTGTATGTTTAATATTCAAACAATTCTCGTCTGATTGATTGAATTTTAAACATATAGATCTTGGGTTTATATTCAGACGTTGGGAAAATCCACTGATGAGCTAAGTAAGCGTTAGCGAAATAGTACTATATGGATGTGCTTTCCTCCTCAATTTTTGAGTTACTTTTGTAATAAAATGCTTTATGATATTTTTCATACTGTATGAGAATATCATAAAGTATGTAATAATAAATTTCACATATAGTTTATAGGGGAAAAAGCACAATTGGAATCATATGTATAATTAAATATTATATTAAGAAAAATCGATAATATATTTTTGCTATAATTAATTTAAATTACTGAACAACGTATAATCATATGAATATACTTTGGTACTTAATATTTAGTGGAGTAAAGTAGTACTTTTGCAATGCAAAGTGTACTGAAAAAAGTACAATTGTACGAGCTTGATTATCCCTGATTTTCATTGGAAGTCTAATGTGATTGATAACAGTTTACCGAAAAAAAACTATTTGTGAAAGAATTTATTTAAAAAAACAAGTATTGAAAGAATTTATTTAATTATATTTATTTTTCAGCGATGGTCTTTTTTATAAAAAGTTTTTAACAATTATTTATTTTCAATATTTTGCTACTAAATAGGTAGCATCGTTAGGAAATAATAATTTGTATTAACAAAAATATTTATTTAAAAAAATGGTCTTTTTTATGAAAAGTTTTTAACAATTTATGGTATAAATAACAAAAATGTTTGTAATTAATTATTGTTAAGAAAAATTTTTAACACAACTTTTTTAATGTCTGTCAGCTGTTTGGGCATTTGTAATTTTACTTTGTTATTTTGAATGTTTATTATAAACAAACTGATTGCTTAAACCAGCCCGAAGAAAAAGTACGGGCATTCTCGTGCGTGAAGAACAAGAACATTACTCTCTTAAAACCTCTCTCATTTACTCAATTTTTGCGTAAGAAATCGCTTTTGGGTAAACGAACAGACCTAATGTTCCATGGCGAATGTCACACAAAAACAATAAGAATTAGTACAACATGTTGACTAAATAAATAAAAAATTTGATTGCGTTCAACATAAATTCATCTAGGATAATTTTTAAACCGAAAAATACTTTTCTTGGCGTAATTATGGGAGCTCCTGAACTACCCAATGACATTGGTGATAATCACTTTCCCACTACACATATAGTGCAACATTCTCCATCGTCTACTGATGAAAGCGATAACGAATTATTGGAAGGTGGTTACCAACCATTGCCAATGGAGGACTATCATAATGATTATGATATTAATAGTGATTACAATAGTAGAGACGATAGTAACAGAATAACTGAGAACAGAAACGTTAACGAAATCGAAGCAATGGAAGTGACATGTGTTGACCCTAATATGCCGCCCATTGTAACCACAGATGTTGAAATTGAAAGGGAAGTTTGGAATCAACCTCGACCCAGGGAGTTAGAAATTGAATTGGACGTCAATAAGACCCAACAGGTAAACAACATACTGTTTTCGAAGGCTGCTGCATCTTCAGCGTTCTTAGTGTTTTGTCCACTATGTGTGATTATTAGTAGATGTAAATTTTTAGTTTTATATATTTATTATTAATATAATTTATTCTCCATTATTTTTTTCCCTTAATGAAACTCAAATTTTTACCATCTATAAGTTACACTTGCCCTTAGCCTTTTTTTCATTACTAACGTAGCCGTTAGGCTAATTGTGAAGAAACTTTAGAATTTGTGAACAGAATTTTCTTTAGTTTTTACAGGGAATCTAGATAAAAATAAAAAAAAGACAATACATTTCAAGCAAAGTTAGTATTCTGTTTAAGATGCAGAGAGTGTATATGTTAAAAGTATAAAAAATTAAAGATACAAGATGATTTATTTCAGATTTTAAGCGCCATGGCCAATTTTCAGCTACCAAATTTGGCTGTGCCTGATTGGGCTGCTGGAGTTTCCGAAGAACATTGGAAGGAAGAATTATTACAACGTATCAGACAGAGAAAGTCTTGCGATGATACGACGAAAATAAAGCTTGATAAAGAATCAAATTAAATAATAATATTCCGATAAAACATTCTATGTTTATATTAATAACCCAAAGGAGATTTGATAAACACTTATAACACATATGCATATAAATTCTTTTATTCATATAATTTTTTAAAATCAAAATTAATAAGATTGCTCATATTATTAAATACATTTTATTGATAAAAAAAAGGAAATGTTCAAAAAGCGGATGCGTTGATTGACTGTATGTATTATATCCTCAGTATCGCTGGCCGTTTAAAATGCTTTTAATAATGCTGATCCAGCAGAATTAATTTTGACAAAATCACCAACCTGTGGTGTATTTGTAAGTTCTTTTAACTTTTCTATAACATAGTCTGCTGATATGATTATAGCTGTTACTTCCTGACCAAAAGGTGTAGTAGTTAAATTACCTATGGCTTGCATTGAACGGTAACAAGCCTCTAAATCTGTAGCCCATTTTAAAAACTCAACTAAACCCCCGGTTAATATATGACATTTCTTCTCATTTGCAATATCAGTGACCTCTGCTACAGTTTGATTTAAATAAAATGTTGCTATAGCGATTTGCAAGTTATTACTGCCAGATTTTATACTATTAGTATGCTCGACGAATAGAGATAAACGTTTGTTAACTTCTTGTCTTCCTGCATCATGTTTCATAATGTTGGCCAGACAGCGTATAATCATTATTTGATTCGGAGCTGAGCTGGGTATATGTTGCATTAGACAATCTAGGAAATCCATAGAGTTCAAAAAAGAAAATACTTCTTCAGAACGAACTGCCAGTCGCACAATATCAATAACGGGAAAAAGAAATTCTAAAAAAACATTTGAAATTGATAAGTGTTCTATTTACCAGAATCAGGAAATTATTGTTCAAATCGTTGGTCTCATGTACACAGGACGTACCTGACATAGCGTAGTTTTACTGGTTCCTTTTCCATATTAGTTATTATTACAATATAATTATCAAAATTTATATGCTTGGCAAACCGTTATTTTTGAGATTATTGCATTAAATTTTCGTATTTGTGTGAAAATAATGGAAACATTAAAAAAATGCCAATTTGGAAAAAAATCGAGTTAGGGCCTTTCTACATGAGACAAACGAAAAAGTATTTGAATTATTCAAACTTACCACTTGGCCATCTCAACAATATTTGCAAAGCTTCTATAGCAGTCTGATCAACATCTGGGGTTGGATTAGCTAGTCTAATTACGGATTCTAATAAGTTATCAGATACTTTTATGTTCGTTTCTGGCAGTTTATTATTAAATTCTCTGAAATATGAAATTATATTTTGTAATTCTGTTTCTGTTGCTGTTACGAAAAATTACTTTAGTTTTTCTAAAACTTTAGCAAGATCGCAGTTATCAAATGTTATGTAGTTGTTCACAGGAAAATGTTTACCTCCTTAAATAAAAAAAACAATTATTAAATGTTAAAAAAATAAAAATAGTAATACGTATATTAAAATGGAGAAAAAATGAGTTTTGTTTGGGTAGCAGTTGCAGTAGTATAACTAGTACTACCTGTAAAAGGATCCGTATTACCTATAGTTTGCATGTTGGTACTACTTGAGCCGGGCATATATCGATTTCCACCAGTAAAAGGATCCTGATAGGTTCTGTACGGGAAATATGTAAATAAATTAACAATTAATTATAGTATAGAAATCGAACTTCAGTTGCATTGCCAGCCTTGAACTAAAAGTGTAGTTGGAAAGTATTAAAAAAAAATTATATTACAATTCTCAATTGATAACTCAACTGAAGTTCGGTTACGCCTATTTACTAAAAATCAATTGCTTTATGCGAAGACCTTTATAATCTTCTCTTAAAAAAAAAAAAGATATAGTTGATAGAAAATAATTTAGAAGTATCGAAATAATATCGGACATACCCAGTTGTTGTTGAAGATTTAACTGGGTTGTTTTTTGAATTTTTGATGATGAAATTTGCCACTTGATCTAAATAAACTTGAGGTAAATTGTTACGATGTATAAAAGCTTGAGAAGCACTCCAAGGATCTTCTCCATGATTATAAGGCAGTTTTAATGGTGGCTCCGTATCCGAAATATCCACAGAAAATACATAATCATACTCCTGATAAGCCTCTAGTTTAAAAAATAATATATTTTTTTAAGTATAATAACAAACCTTGCCCTCATACAAAGATTTTCCAGACGAAGCCTGAGATCCACCTGACGCCCCAGTCACATCACCTATTAAATTCCATTTGCCCAATTCCCAAATATAACATTTTACTGATCCATCAGGATGTCGAACCATTTTAGTTTGACCCTCTCGTGTACCATTAGTTAATAAAGCTTCAGGGCCTGGCAGGCTACAGGAAGCAATATTTTGTTAACAGCGCTCAAAAAGAATAATAGATTTTTAAAAAGCAATTCATACTCAGTTTTTTTTACGCCTCCTAAATCTTCAGACATCTGTTGTGTTCTTGTGTCAACAGCCGATTGGTAGCTTCTCTGCACGGATTCTCCGGCCATTCGATGACGATCTTTTGTGAAGACTCTTACTATGCCATCACTACTACCGGTAACTATATCACCGTTTTTGAGGCACGCTACTGACCACACGGATTGAGTTGGGTGTATCAAGGGTGATCCTACTTCCAGACCATTTGAAATATTCCACATACGTAAAGTACTATCTTCACCACAAGAGACAATACAATCGTTGGAAATAGACTTCTGGAGAGCTATAGAGTAAATGTAATTTGTGTGACCACTCATTTCCTGCATACAATCGCCATCTTCATTCCACACTCTTATAATGGCGTCATTGGCACATGATACTAAACGTCCATCGTCCAAAGCCAAAATACTTCTTACACAATCTGTATGTCCTTTAAGCAAACGCAACATTTCTCCCTTTGCGTTCCAATAGCAGATAGTCTTATCGGCTGAACCAGTGATAAATTTCTTTCTTTCAGGATCAGAAGCTACTGCCCACACTGCTGCTTCATGTCCTTTTAATTGAACAAACTTTATGTCACCACTCGCTTTTATAGACCAAATTCGAGCTGTTTTATCCCAACTTCCAGTAATCAAACTGCGAGGTTCAATACCAGCCGCTATAGAACAAACAGTTGATTCATGTCCTTTTAAGGTTAGTATGGGTAAAAAACTATTTTCCTGATAAATGCAGATGGTTGCATCGTTACTGCCCGTACATAACCACCGTTCACGGTCGTCATAAAAAACACAAGCAACAAAGTTTTTATGATCTTGTAGTGAGACCGCTTCAATATAGTAATTATCTAAAGGCTTCCACAATTTAGTTGCTTTATCTCTGGACCCTGATACAATCATTTGGTCACCTTCCGAATCAATTGCTCCGTATGCCACAGAACGGACGTCCATACTGTGACCTAAAAGTTCACAGCTTAACTTATAGGCGTCAAGACAAAAAGACATTTTATTTTTAATTTTTTAATAGCTTATCAATTTTGTAGGATAGGAATAATTTTCGCAACAAGATGATGCAGCGGCAAATTGTCTTTAGCAAACACACCCTGTATTAAAAAAAAGTTTTCTTTACTCAAAGTCTGCTTTTACACATGTCAGTTTTTCCTGAAACTAGATGAGTGTGTTGGAAAGCATGCTGAGAAGAGGGTAGAATAGCTTCTACAGAAAAGTAACTATAATTCTCTGTCGATATGTGGATTGCATCATGTTTCATTCCAATTTTTTGACTTAATGTTCACGTCATGTAATTTTTTTTTAAAGTTTATATAAAAGACTGTCTGTGTAAAAAAAATCGGGCACTTTTAAAAAGAAATGCTCGACGAAAAACTGATGAATCTAAAAGCAGACAAACTGAAAAAAAATATTCGTAAAGGGTGCTTTAGACCATAAGATCTGTCGTACGTAAAATGAGCGAGAAAATAAAATGAAATTCCATCCGTATTTCAAAAAAAGAGAGTAAAAATCCAATGGTTGTTTTCTGGCTTTTACACCATTGGTATGGATAAAATCAAGTAAGATGAAAACATTCTCATTGCTTGTTTTCCCAGGGATGGAGTTCTTGTGCAAATGAATTTTTTTTTTAATAACCTTGAAAAATATTTTTATAAATTTCGAATATGTTATTTTCGTGGTCAAAATTTTTAGTGTACTTTTGGAAAATATACGTATATTTTTATAAAATTGTGCTGTCGTGGTCTAAAATGTACATTTTAATTTTATAATTGGTATAAATTTATGAAACCAGTTTTCCCTCCCTGACGTTCTCACATTCGGTTACATAAAAATGCATCCCTGATCTAATGGTGTGTGATGGTTTTTGAAAAATTTTGGCAATTCTTGTTGTAACAATGATAGTGGGATGTTATCCTCTGAAGCCCACCTCTGAGAATGAATATGCGACTAACATTCAATAACTAAACTATTTGCAACAAAACATAAAACATACTTATGTACTTATAAATATTATATATGTATGTATGTACAATATCAATCATAGAAGGCGCTGCATCTCAATGATGTCCTGTTAGTTGTAAAAAAACATATACAATAATAAAAAAGCAGAGAATAAAAACAAATAAAAATTCGGTTTAGCAAGCTTGCAACCAATGCGGACTATAGAGCATGTAATACGTCATAAATTCAATTCGGATTACTAGATAATTCGGATTACACACCTTCGGATTAGCGAGCTGGCACTGTATATGAATTAGCTTTTTACACTTTAAAGTAATAAAATTGTGGAATTTTTCGTACTTTATTATAATAATCTCAGCAATGTGTATGTTTCATTTGAAGGTGGCACAATATATTGGCAAAAATCAAAATTCTTTAATTTTTAATGTACATCCAAAAGAAGTACGAGTTTTTTCTAGTTCCGAAACTGCTTTAAAACCGTTACTGTTATCTTTTCGAAATTTAATAGGCGGTAGTGAAGAAAAAATTATAATACAACGGAAATTACTGAGATTATCCAACATGGAATAAGACAGAGACATTGAAATATATGTATATATACAGTACATTTCGTTTATAGTCACTACCGCTTATAGTCACATTAGGGAGATAGTCCATATTGTCGGCATTATTGTCGCTATTTGCAAATTTCATAGAAAAAGTTTACGTATAGTCCATTTTACGATATAATTACGTTCGGCATAAAGGCACCTAGCTGCGGTTGGAAAACACCAAAATATGAGTAAATAATTAGCGTTATAGGCACATTAAAATTTTTTTAGTTATGCCACAAACCATGCAACAAAAAACATCTTTTAATACTACTGCCATCTACTCATATGCACATGAAAACAAACTATTTTATTCTACAAATACAGAATTGAAATTTGCACTTCTATTTTGTATATTATTGTTATTTTGTTATTGTTATTTTTTATATTCACATAAAGTGATTATATGCGAATTTGTTTATATGCGTTTGAGTGGCTTATATAAAAATTAGACTTATAGTCCCATTAGCGATATAGTCCACATTCTGCGTGCAACTATGGTTAGTGACTATAAATGAAATATACTGTATATATATCTGTATCTTGGCAAAAAGTGTCGAAATAAAAAATGAATGGAACGAAAAGTGTTTTGAAGATTGTATATATTTTGTACAAAATTTAAAATGTGAAAAAGTTAATTTTTCGAAAACGTAGAAATTTTAAGCATATTTTTGTAAAAAGGTATGCAAATAAAGAGCATTTTTATTAATTTACGTGATTTATAAACTTATTATTTGGTAATTGTCCTATTTCAGCTATTTTTTTCAAACTCATTTTATTTCTCGGTTCCTGCTGGTTTTTAGCGTGTGATCTAGCGGCAAACTGTTGAAACAAGTTGACAACAGTACTTATACATATCGCTCATTTACTTCAAAAAAGACGAATTTGGAATTACTAATGCAGAATAATTCTTCATATCAGCATTTATCTTGTGTAAAAAATTCATGCAAATAGCTTCGGAACTCACCTCGTGACAGAAAAATATTTTTTCATTTCCCCATTAAGAGGGATGTAAATTGATAACTTGAAGTTTTTTTTACAAAACTAGTATTTATGAGTTGTGTCACTATTGAAGTAAATGAGCAATATATAATTATATAACACAGGGTGATATATATATAAATCAATAAAACATGAATAAACCTCATATTTTTAAGAAGTAATCATACCAGGTGGCTGCATTAGCTAAAATTCTCGTCAACAGATTTTTGTTGTGATCAACTCAAAGCATGTTGATACGAAAACTGTTTTGACAATTTGAGTAAAATTGTTATATTTGTAAACAAAAAATGGGACGAGATTACCTGGTATAAATTCGCCTTGGAAGTAATCCTCAAGAATTATCAAGGTGAATTGATACCAGGTAAACTCAGTAGTACAACAACAATCAAATGTCAAAATAATTTATACAATTTACCATTAAACAGTGTTAAATAGTCGCCCAGCTGGACTAGTAAGTACACCTGTTATGAAGTCGCCTTGAGAATTATAGAAATAGATTTGATTGATTGCTCTCTCTCTATAACGCAATCATGCTGCAGTACTTTCATCCTAAGGATTATTTCTAGGCAAATTCATTACCAGATAAAATCATTAGCAAATTCGCTCGTCAGCTGATATAAGAAGTTGTAAGAATTTTGTGCCGAACGTCAAAGTTTGTTTACTTTTGTGAGAAAGTTAAGAAAAGTGGTTGTAAATCATTTAATAATTATAGTAATATAATACTATAATAATAAGAATGCAAAATATATTACCTTTTGTAATAACTAATTTAATTTTAACTCATATTACACTAATTTAACACGTTCCTTTTATGTTATCTTATATTTAACAAAACACATGTATACAACAAATTTGACGTTTGGACGAAAAGAGAATTCGCCTTGCGACAACCTTGTAAAAATAAACCTTGGTCTATATCATATAGGGTGTCTGGTGACTAATTTATATTTTTAAATACGAGTATTTCAAACAGCAATAAACGGTGCGGAGGGAGGGTGGCGCCGTTGAAATTATCGATTGTGCGGATATGTCAGTCACGATGTCGCAGTGGTCGAGTGAGCATTGTGCGTTTGATGTGGACACATTTTTTAAGAGTAATGATTCTTACGTAATTTCTCGTCGACAATTTTGTTCAAAGTTCGGTATTCGGCGAATAAGTGATGGACCGAGTGTAAATTTAATTCGCTCGTGGGTGCAGAGATTCCGCGCAACTGCTTCGGCTTTGAATGCCACACGGCCAGCGTCCAGTCGATCTTCAAGCTCCCGAAAACATTAACCTGGTTGAAACAGTTTACGTGAAAATCCGCAACTTTCAATACGGAAAAGAGCAGCCTCACTTGGGCTTCCAAGAGCGGTTTTTCATGAAATTTTAAAAAAGGATCTGAAGTTTCATAATTTTAAAAAATTTGAAAAATTTAATTCCGCATTTCTATTCTATCGTTAATGCTCTTAATAAAACTTTGTGTCAATTATTACGTTTTTTATTCAAGATTGAAAATATAAATCTGCTACCAGACACCCTGTATAAGAAATTTAAAATTTCACTGAACAAATGCATGTATTATGTAAAAGTAGATACCCTGTAATTAATTTACTCAAAGAATTCTAAAGGGTGGTTAAATTTCAAGGGCCGATGTTGATTTTGAATAAAACACAAACTATTTAGGAAATTATTGTAATTTTATTTTATTATGATATATTGGTATTACTCAATTATGTATGGAACAAAATATCGGCCAAATGGGCGCCGCGACCACGGCGGCACACCTCCATCCGATGGTCCAAATTTTCGATGACCCTGAGGCATAATGGAGGTTCTATGCCGTTAATGTGCCGAATTATCTCATCCTTTAGCTCTTGAATTGTTGCTGGCTTATCGACGTACACCTTTTCTTTCAAATAACCCCAAAGAAAAAAGTCCAACGGTGTCAAATCACATGATCTTGGCGGCCAATTGACATCGCCATTACGTGAGATAACACGGCCATTGAATTTGTTGCGCAAAAGAGCCATTGTTTCGTTAGCTGTGTGGCAAGTGGCACCGTCCTGCTGAAACCACATATCGTCCACATCCATATCTTCCAATTCGGGCCATAAAATGTTCGTTATCATCTCACGATAGCGAACACCATTCACAGTAACTGCCTGACCGGCCTCATTTTAGAAAAAATACGGCCCGATGATGCCGCCAGCCCATAAACCGCACGAAACAGTCACTCTTTGTGGGTGCATTGGTTTTTCGACAATCACTCTTGGATTCTCATTCGCCCAAATGCGGCAATTCTGTTTATTGACGAATCCACTGAGGTGAAAATGTGCCTCATCACTGAAGATGATTTTCTTCGAAAATTGATCATCCACTGTTGCCGTGGTCGCGGCGCCCATTTGGCCGATATTTTGTTCCATACATAATTGAGTAATACCAATATATCATAATAAAATAAAATTACAATAATTTCCTAAATAGTTTGTGTTTTATTCAAAATCAACATCGGCCCTTGAAATTTAACCACCCTTTAAAACAAAAATTTATCGGTTCTTTAAAACGTTTAACTCGTTATATTACGAAACATCATAACAAAACGATCCAATATAACATTACTGTAATCACTTTATCTTCACTTCATCACTTTATGCTAGAAACACATGATTATGGGTAAAAATCTTTATATTTTGTAACGTAGTCTCCTTTCAGTTCAACGTTTCTCCAATTTTCCAAGTGAAATCCCTTTCTAGAGGATTTTCTTTAGGTTTGGGAACAAGAAATAGTCAATCGATGCTAACTCCGGAGAAGAGATCGGATGGAAGAGAAATGTATAGCCCAATTCATGGAAATTGCACATATGTACGTACAGGCTTCCATTGACCTGGTTTCTATGTAGTGCAATTCATTAACTTTTACAATTCGTTATCTGTTAAAATTTAATGACAAATGCTTCGTATTTAACACGAAAACAAACAGATTTTCAATCATTTTATATTAATTATTTTATATTTGCAAAATATAAATAGAAATAAATATTTTTATATATTTAAACGAACAAAATCAAAATTTTTCGAAAAAGATAATAAACAAATATGTGCTTCAATAGTATGTTAGATGTGTGTCTGTTTTAGATTTGGGTTAAAATAAACAACTGAAAAAATATTGTGGTTTAGTTAACGTAACAGCAGTTAAAGACAACGTCTAACGATAACGGCAATCGTTAAAATATGTTAGTGAATAGCAAAATCGTTTATTTTAGTGTTAAGAATTTTTAACCAAAGAATTGTCGTTAAAATTGCATAGTGAATCGCACTGGTACGGCTTTTATTCGCAATAACAATTAACAAATCTCAAGATCATTCATTGCGGCATTACTCTTGAAAATACATTCTTCGTCCATGGTCAATTGTATGTCGCCTGTTCCTGAGCCGGAACACCATCATCATCATTTGTTTACACCCCACACAACAAAACTAAAAAACTTTAAAATGAACGAAATTACGATATCACATCAAAGTAATCGAGAAAAAAGTATTTATTAAAAGTATATACAGTAGAACCTCGATTATACGCAATTCGATTAACCGGAAACTTCAATTATCCGGGAAAAAAAGAGAAAAATTTTATGCATTAATGAGAATTTTTTTTGTATTGATTAACGTGATCACCTTTATTATCCGCGATTATAAAAAACTTTGTTCAATTATTTATTGTTAGAGTTAGTTTTACAATGCCTTTCTTTTTCTTTTTCTCTCTCTACGTTATTATTCTGCTTATATTATTAAAACATGTAAATAAAATCCTTGAATAATTTTTAATGTTTATTTATGTATGTACGTAAGAATATTTCTCGAAATTGTTACTCGATTAACCGGAAAAATTGACTATCCAGAATGGTACCGGTTCCGACTATTACGGATAATATAGCTCCAACTATTTTGAGGGTGGCGATGGCACGATGGATGGTAGTCTGCACGTTAACTACGAATCCAAAAACAGACCTGGGTTCAACCCCAGTTTCAGACCAAAAATTTTAAAATAAAAATAAACATCTCGCATTTTTCTGATGTTGCATTAGTGTGTCTTTGTGTGTCAGTTGTTGTCGGAAGGTTTCAGTGACGAAGGCATAGTCACTGGTCACTGAACAATACCGGCTTCAGCTGATAGCAATCCACTGCTACGAGTATAAACAAAGAACGTGCGAAAGCAGAGCTGCAAAAATAATTAATTAAGCTTCACCTCCTGTCGTTTCTCCTACTATCCCTTTCCTATAGTTCCAGCACAATGCTTCGCATGTGTAGGAGTCATCTCCTGAGTGCTGGTTCTAGATAAAAAAAAAAAAAAAAAACTGTAAAAAAAATTAATATGCAATGATCTAAGTATTAAGAAAATATATCTATTTTTTTCTAATCATAATAATCCAAAAGTGCGGCACTTCAATTACTGTCTAAGCAGAAGCACACTTAATTCCGCTTCTGTTGATAATAATATTCAAGATTAAGAAAAAGTTGCGAACGACAACTTTTAAAACAAAAAACCTATCCCATTCTTTTGATTGTTTGCTCTATTTGTAAGAACGAGAATCGAAATTGATATGTTTAATTTTTTATTTACGGTTATTTATTTTTGTATTTGTTTTCTGTTAATAATGCAATATGTAAAACTATATCTTATGCTGGGAACACAAATGGGTCGAACGACGAATTTCGTCTAGCACAACGAAACTTTCACTCGTTGCGTAAATTCGAAGTGTGGCGCACAATTACGACGAATCCCATATTTCAGTATTTAAAACTGATGATTTACAAAAAGGTAATTTTCTTTGTGTGCAAAATTTGCTATTACTCATTCCATTGCTGCGGCATCACTCCGTAGTTGCAGTATTATCTCAACTGTCGCGGCATTGCCATATTATTGATTACGCGGTATAGATATTTTTTACAACGGAATAGAAGAAAAATTTAAGAAAAAATGTAAAATGTCGAAAAAAGTAAATTAGTATTAATTTAATTTGTGTATTTTATTAAAAAAAAATTATAGGAGTTGTCATGTGCACCCTGTAGATGGGTAAGGCAGTCAAGTGTCAAACGGAGAAGGTAGGCACTATTCGGGGATACGCTTACCCGAAGACGGCTAGGCAAGTTAGGAGTTTTATGGGGGCCTCCGGTTGGTACAGGCGCTTTATTCCCGACTACGCTACGATTTCGGCACCTATTTTTAACACCCTTAAGAAATCAAAATCATTCAGTTTTCCGGATGCAGCAAAGGGGGCATTTGACCAGTTGAAGATGGCTCTTACTACGAGTCCCGTTTTGACACATCCCGACTTTGATAAACATTTTTACGTGCAATGTGCCGTCTCAAATGTAGAAGTAGGAGCAGTGCTATTCCAAAAAGATGACTCTGAAGGTGAATATCCCATCGCATTCTTCTCTCACAAAATGGCGCCCAACGTGGGGCCTAAACGGGAAGTATGCGTGTTGTAAAAATTCTTCCAATCATGAACACATTCAATCCCATTCAATATTCCCAAATATTATTCAATTATATTCTTCAACATATATTATTCAATTTCATTCCATTCATATATACACACACACATTCATTCACACACAACACAAAATGGCGCCCAACGTGGGGCCTGAGCAGTATGTATGCATTCCCGTGGCATATAATAATTATATACATTTTTACAGTTATCAAACATTATTCTTTTATTCTTCTATTCAATTGTTTATTCAACTTGAATTTGAACAACATTCTTCAATGAAATTTCATTTCATTCATATATCCAATATTTTATTCAAATCAAATTATATTCACATACCCACACACACAACACAAAATGGCGCCCAACGTAGGGCCTGAACAATATGTATGCGTGTTGTAAAAATTCTTCAAATCATGAACACATTCAATTCCATTCAATATCAAATATCACAAGCATTTATTATTCCCATATTCTTCAAATTATATTCTTCATATTCATATACACACAACACAAAATGGCGCCCAACGTGGGGCTCGAACAGTGTTAAGAGGAATGAAGGTCAGTTATATAGTAGGCAGTGAAATAATTATGCGTGTCCGATGTAAGTCCCGTCCGAGTCAATCAAGAGTCCTTGACGCGTTGCGACATCGCGTGGCAATTACAAGTTTTGCGTAAATTTACAGCTAAATTCCGTCTAGTCAGTCAGAAGTCATAAAACTTAGTCCGCGTTATTAGGTAAGTCCCGAACGAACATATAAATTGTTCTTCGCGTTGCGACCAATAAGTGGAACTGGGTCGAATGATTGAGGATAAGAAATAATTCAAAGGCTCGAGTCAGGATAAGGAGGTGAAAGCCACCAGAATCCTTTGCTTCGAGTCTGGTTTTGTCTACTGCTTGAGTCGAAGTGTAACATAAGGTACCTGCAGTCAGTATCAGATGGTTAGGTGGAAGTACGATCTACACCCGTAGCACCCTGATACTGCTGATGGAAGTTTGTCTTGTTTAAGCCACATGAACTAGAGAATATATAGCACTCGGATATACATACATATAAACCTGAAAAGTAGAAGAAGAACGTTAATTATTAATATCGAAATTAATTGGAAATACGTAGTCGCTTGAAGTCATATTAAAGATACATACACTGTGATTCTTTTTTCCGTCTGAAACCCTACCGTAGCCTAACCTGTACGTCAGGATATTAAATTTATTTTGTTTTGACCCAGTACCTTCCTGAAAATATTTGTAAGCTACTGGAAAGTTACCTGCTTTGTCGCAAATTTATTTTAAAACAAGGTGATTGGCTGTCATCACCGCAGCCGATTGAAGCTGGAGTTCCCCAAGGCAGCATATTAGGTCCTTTGCTGTACTTGATATACACCGCAGATTTGCCAACAGTCGCTAACATCCATACCTCAACTTTTGCCGATGATACAGCTTTCTGAAGCATTCACGAAAGTGCTGACGAAGCATCTCGTCGCCTACAGCACCAAACTTCGCAGCTGGAAAGCTGGCTAAAAAAATGGCGAATCAAAGTTAATGAGAATAAGTGCGTACATATAACCTTCACCCTGCGCAGAGACACATGTCCTCCTATTCTGATCAACAACCAGTTAATACCTCTACGTTTGGAGGTCAAGTATCTAGAGATGCACATTGATAGACGGCTAACATGGAAACAGCACATCGATGCAAAATTAACTCAAATGAAATTAAAAGCAACTCAACTAAATTGGCTTATTGGTCGAAATTCTGTGCTAAAACTGGACTGTAAGCTTTTGCTTTACCAAGCAATTTTAAAACCAATATGGAGCTATGGTATCCAGCTATGGGGCACTGCCTCAGCTTCCAATATAGAAAAAATTCAAAGGTGTCAAAACAAAATACTGAGAATGATAACAGATGCGCCATGGTATATAAAAAATTCTAACATACACAAGGATTTAAATATTCCGACAGTCAAACAATAGATAACAACATACGCAACGTCATACCTAACCAAACTCCTAGATCATCCAAATATACTAGCCCGAAATATTTTAAGCGAAAGAGGGTTCATTCGACTGAAAAGAAGGGATACTTTTTCCCTAGCCGGAACGTAGTAGACGCGGAAATAAAACTATACGAGCAATAAATAATTTTGTACAGCTAGGCTGTACTTAATAATAATTAGCAATTAGTTCTTAAGATTTTAATACTTATTGTTAGTTCAATTGATTTTGAAGATTCAATAAATAATATATATTGTGTAAAAAAAAAAAAAAAAAAAATTTTGTTTATTATAATTTTTTATTTTTAATTATTATTTAGTTTTGGTTATTTAAGTAAGGTTTTACTTTAGAGCATTTTTTTAGTACCTCTTTCATTTCATTATCTATATATTTTCAGTAGTTTTGTTTTCATCCATTTATAATATTATTATTATAATTATTTATCGATTGTTTTTTTTATTATTATTTACCTATATATATTTTTTGTTATATATAATTCTAGTTTCGGGTGACGAAAGTTACTCTAATTCAAAATTGCAGTACTTCTGGTTATATGAAGATATAAATTGTTATATGAAGATATAATTGTTGTTGGAAATTTTTTTTTTTGAATAGCTTTTATATATTTATCTTAATATTTACAATCCATATCATTTATAATTCTCAGTAAGAATTATACCTTCCAGTTTTGTTACTTTGGCCTTGTGTTATTATTGGCATTCGATTATTTTTGGTCCAGGGAGAAGGGAGGAATAATTGATTGTACATAACTTTAGCTTTATCTCGATTCTGTTTGGTCGGTACATAGCTTGCTTTTATTATCATTGACTATTTGGGTTCATATTCATTTAGCTTGAACGTGGGAATTTTCTGGAGCTATCAGCTATGGTTTTGTTTTTTTTGGTTACCTATTGTTTTGGTTGTTGAATTCTTTACTGATAGGGAATGGTTTTGAAGCGTTCAGCGCAAGTTCAGCGATTGGCCAGGGGCACGAATATGGCGAACGTTAGAGATATGACGAGCACTACAGTAGGAGAGGCACAACGCGTTGCAATGGAGAATCACCCGATCTATACCATGGCGCGGAATTCAGGTATCGAACCACTCACGCCGGTGGTACAACAATTTCTGAATATGTCCCAAAATAATAACAGTTACACAGAGCAATTGGATAGTTCCAACAACTCTATACCATCGCCCGAATTTGGCAGCATAACTGCCAGAAATGCACAGCAGGAAATGCGAGCGAGCAGGGTGCCGTCGCAAGCGACTGGAACCACAACAGCAGCCAATGCTAGAACCACCGGAAGTGGTATGGCTGAGTTCATACGCGAAGAGCTGGCAAGCCAAATACAGCAACTACAAATCACCCTACGTCAAGAACTGGCACAGGCAGTGAGCCATGCAGTCAGTCAACGGCTCAGTCCGAACCTTCCCTCCGCTGGGAATATTTCTCCCGCCGCCATACCGACAAGGGCGAATGTGAATTCGCAGTCACGGTTATTGGGGGATAGTCAGATAAATGCACCGCAGCACTCTGTAAGGCAACACGACAGTGAAAATGTAAATGTTCAACAAACAAACTATAACGACTTACCGGTTCAAAACGTTCGGCGAGTGGCCACACCATTGACGGAGTCGTACAGACAGCCAGATATACCCCAAACAACGTGGCAAGTTCCTGTTATGCCAACGGCCCATGCTCGGTCCAGTCAACTCGACAGAGATTTGTCCAAGTGGGGAATTAAATTCGATGGCACTTCTAAGACCATGAACGCGGAGGATTTTATTTTCCGAATTGAAATAATGCGCCAAGACCACTACTTATCCTTTGACGACCTTCGCAGAAATTTCAACATGTTGCTGGAGGGTCAAGCGTTGAATTGGTATTGGAACATGCGCAAATTGAATCCAACATTAACCTGGAATGATTTAGTGGGGGCGTTCTTAAACCAGTATCGAAGGTATGGCAGCGATTTTCAGGTTCAGAAAAAAATAATGGATAGACGACAAGGCACTCAGGAGAGTTTTGAAGAGTTTTTCGAGGCAGTACTACAACTGAGGAATCAGCAGCGAAACCCATACTCCGAGAAAGATCTCGTCGAAATAATGAAGGCCAATTTGAAACCATCATTAACCCAGTTATTGTTCGCTGTAAAGATAGATTTTCTGAGTGAGTACTGCCAGCAGGCCAAGCGAGCAGAGAATTTAGTGATCAGCCACAGGCCGTCTTTCTAAGCACGCCAACACTTACCACCAAGGGTGCATGAAGAAGAATTGCCGCTAGCGAATTGGGACGTGGAGGCGATAACGGGTACAGAGCGTTATGTCTGCTGGAACTGCAAGCAGCTAGGCCACAGTTTCATGGATTGCCCATCACCTATCCGCAGAATTTTCTGCTACAGATGTGGACGCGACGGCGTTGTGACTCCGAAATGTTCCAGATGTCAGGGAAACCGACTACCGAACAAGTCCCGAGCGGGCGAGACTCGTTCGACGCAAACGTAAACCCGAAAACACCACTGCATTCAACAGATACACACGTGAAACCGATGAGAATTTTAGTTTATACGGCCGAGACGGGCAGAGGTTGAACATGTCTGCATTAGGGTGATAAAACTATTACACCAACGTATTAGGGAATATAATGAAGCTAGGCAGAGGATTTTTGGGGAGGTATCTTCCAGAATTAGAAAAGCTAGGGAGAGATATAAGGTAAGGAAACGTTTAAGACAGGAAATAAGTTCCGCTTCGCTGTATGAGAGTAAGGATCCCAAGATTTTTATGAATATCAAGGTGAACGTTTGCGATATTTTGGGGTTATTGGATAGTGCCGCTACCATCACCTATTTGGGGAGGGGCGGCATAGAATTTGCAAAGCGTGCAGGTCTGACTATTGGGGAATTCACGTCCAAAATTAAAACAGCTGATGGAACTCCTCACAGTATTGTGGGACGAGTCAGTACTTATATCACTTTTAATGGCATTACGGATGATTTAACATTTTATTTAGTTCCATCTTTGAGTAGAGAATTGTTTCTGGGGGTCGATTTTATGAAAAAATTTAGGTTGTTAGCCAGTATTTGCAGTATTGCTACGGATGGAGTGGGTTTGGTTCCAGGGGGAGAGGTGGAGCGTTTTAATGCCCACATTTTGACACCAGACCAACAGAGGCGCTTGGATAGAGAATTGTTTCTGGGGGTCGATTTTATGAAAAACTTTAGGTTGTTAGCCAGTATTTGCAGTATTGCTACGGATGGAGTGGGTTTGGTTCCAGGGGGAGAAGTGGAGCGTTTTAATGCCCACATTTTGACACCAGACCAACAGAGGCGCTTGGATAAAGTGGTAGCGAGTTTTCCCTGTTACACTAGGAAGGGTCTCGGTCGAACTTGCTTGGAAATACATGAAATAGATACCGGCGTAGCAATTCCAGTGAAGGACAAGCATTATCCTGTATCACCGGCCGTGCAGAAATTAATGTATGCCGAGCTAGATAGGATGCTTGATATGGGCGTCATTGAGCCAAGCGAGAGTCCATGGAGCCATCCGGTTACTCTCGTCCGCAAGGGTGAAAAGAACCGGCTGTGCTTGGACGCCCGTAAGGTCAATGCTCTTACTATCAAGGACGCCTATCCGCTTCCGCGTCATTTCGAGCGTTGATCTGAAAGATGCTTTCTGGCAGATTCCTTTAGAGACTTCAAGTAGAGAAACAACTGCATTCACGGTACCTGGGCGACCACTTTACCATTTTACGGTAATGCCTTTCGGGCTGTCTAATGCTGCCCAAAGGATGTGCCGTTTAATGGACAAGGTGATTCCCGCGGCGCTACGTGAAAGAGTTTTTGCCTACCTGGACGACCTATTAATAGTCGCGCCAGATTTTTATACACACTTGGAGTTGTTAGAGCTGGTGTCCGATTGTTTGGAACGAGCAGGGTTGACTATTAATGTGTCAAAATCTAGATTTTGTTTCCGGGAGCTTCGATATCTGGGCTATATAGTGGGTGGAGGTAGGTTGAGGCCGGATCCGGAGAAGGCTGGTTGACAAGAAACCCACCTCCAAGACGGCGAGCTTCAGCCGGAGCAATACGCCATAATGCCAGCGCCGCCAACAGTCTGTCTAAAAGGTCAGGAATAGTAGTCATGATCACAGTTATCAAACATTATTCTTTCATTCTTCTATTCAATTGTTTATTCAACTTGAATTTGAACAACAATCTTCAATGAAATTTCATTTCATTCATGCATTCAATTTTTTTCAATTTATTCTTCAATAAACATATTCGAATAATTACAATTTTTTCATTACATTCAATTCCATTCAATATTCCCAAATATTATTCAATATCATATATTCAATTAAACATATTCATTCCATTCATTCACACACAACACAAAATGGCGTCCAACGTGGAGCATAAACGGGAAGTATGCGTGTTGTAAAAATTCTTCCAATCACAAACATCATTCTTTTATATTATTCCCATATTCTTCAAATTATATTCTTCATATTCATATACACACAACACAAAATGGCGCCCAACGTGGGGCCTGAGCAGGGTGTATGCATGGCATATAATAATTATATACTAAATCAAGATTTATTCAATTCAATACATCAAATATTATTCAATTCTTTTATATTTATTCCCATTTATTTTATTCATTCCATTCATACGCATTCTTATACACACACAACACAGAGTAAAAAAGAGAAATGTACAACTTAACTGCAAATAGAAAAAAAATGTGAATGTGAAATGCATGTAGTTTTAGATAACAAGTCCCAGCAGAAATTAAAAAATTCTGGGAAAATTTGTCATTAACACTAAATTCAAAAGCTTTTTGTAAGGGTAAAATTAAACGTAGAAATTGTATTTCACAAATGTTTATTTAAATTCATTTATTCTCCTTTATCTATCCTTCATCTGTAAGACATCTTCAGACTTATAATTATAATAACACGAAAAAATATGAATGCTATGAACAACACGTCATAATTTAGTGTCCTATTTCAAAAAATTAATTCAGCTGATAAAAAAAAACGCTTATTAATTTTTAATATCAAAATGGTAAAAACAAGTGAAGAAACTAAAATAATTCGAATTTTTAAAAGAGTAAATAAGAAATTACTTGTAAATTTCGTAATAATTCGATTTTTGATTGATATTATAAAATTGTTCTTTTGGCACACAAAATTATTGAAACAAATATAATCGAAAAAGCTGTTACCAGTGATAAAAGCTGAATAATTTTTGTATAGCGGCTAGGGATAAACGTTAAGCGACTGCCAGCCAGATGAGGTACACAAACAAAATTTTCTCACTTATAAAGGGTGGTTAAATTTCAAGGGCCGATGTTGATTTTGAATAAAACACAAACTATTTAGGAAATTATTGTAATTTTATTTTATTATGATATATTGGTATTACTCAATTATGTATGGAACAAAATATCGGCCAAATGGGCGCCGCGACCACGGCGGCACACCTCCATCCGATGGTCCAAATTTTCGATGACGCTGAGGCATAATTGAGTTTCTATGCCATTAATGTGCCGAATTATCTCATCCTTTAGGTCTTGAATTGTTGCTGGCTTATCGACGTACACCTTTTCTTTCAAATAACCCCAAAGAAAAAAGTCCAACGGTGTCAAATCACATGATCTTGGCGGCCAATTGACATCGCCATTACGTGAGATAACACGGCCATTGAATTTGTTGCGCAAAAGAGCCATTGTTTCGTTAGCTGTGTGGCAAGTGGCACCGTCCTGCTGAAACCACATATCGTCCACATCCATATCTTCCAATTCGGGCCATAAAAAGTTCGTTATCATCTCACGATAGCGAACACCATTCACAGTAACTGCCTGACCGGCCTCATTTTGGAAAAAATACGGCCCGATGATGCCGCAAGCCCATAAACCGCACCAAACAGTCACTCTTTGTGGGTGCATTGGTTTTTCGACAATCACTCTTGGATTCTCATTCGCCCAAATGCGGCAATTCTGTTTATTGACGAATCCACTGAGGTGAAAATGTGCCTCATCACTGAAGATGATTTTCTTCGAAAATTGATCATCCACTGTTGCCATTTCTTGCCACCATTCTGCCCATTCACGACGTTTGGAATGGTCAAGAGGCTTTAGTTCTTGAGCCAATTGCACCTTGTAAGCGTGTAAATGCAAGTCTTTATGCATAATGTTCATCAACGACGAGCGTGAGAGGTGCAATTGTTGGGCACGACGACGAGTTGAGGTGGACGGCTCTTCAGCCACACTATCGCGAACAGCAGCAATATTTTCTGCAGTACGAGCTGTACGAGCATGCATTGGTGTTCTCACATCTTCTACAGACCCGGTTTGCTCGAATTTTTCCACGATTTTTGCGATTGTACGCACATTTGGACGATCAAATTGACCAAAAAAATCACGAAGTGCACGATATGCATTTTGATTTGAACGCCCATTTTCATAATAAGTCTGGATAACTTTAACACGTTGTTGGATTGTGTATCTCTCCATGGTTCAAATTGAGTAAGTCTGAAATAGAGAAATGTCAAATAAAATTCGGAAAAAAGCTTGGCGTTTAGGTGTGGTTCACATTCAACATCGGCCCTTACAATTTAACCACCCGATATATCATTACATATTGTGGTTTTTTCTTTCTTTTTTAAATATAATTAATATAAAGGTATAAAAATGTGAAAAAAGTTTAAACAATTTTTATTCTTATATCGCTTATAAGTAGCGGAGGCTTTTAAATATTATCGCTGGCTCTACTAAAGAGTTTCAGTATATGACTCAGATTTTCAAAAAAAGCAATTTTAATAAAGTTACAATAATTCAATATATTGCCTATAGCTTGTGAAAAAAATGCTTACAAATAACGGCTAAAGTCATCCAGTGACAAAAGCAGATTATTTTATTTCCTCATTGAGGTGTAGGTAAATTCAAAAGTTTATTGAGTTGTCACATACGTGAGAAAGATTTTATGTGTCCAATTTAGAAAGTAACGTTCCGTACAGAATTAGCAGTATGTAACGTGTGAATCGAAGCAAAACCATCAAAAACCCTAACTAATACTATGGTTATCGGATTTCTTTTTTGATAAAAATCTATTAGTCGCCTCATCTAATAAAATGTTACAGCGGTTTTACAGCGGATATAATTCTGAACCACAAATGAAAAGAAAATGCCTCCCCAGTAAAATTCGTTTTGCCGTTTACGTGTTGATGTGCCTGTGGATTGGTATCAACTGAAGCGAGTACTGTTCAGTATGCAGTGACTATGCCTTCGCCACTGAAACCATCCGAGAAAAACTGACACAAATTCACAGTAATGCACATCAGAAAAAATGCGAAATGTTTTTATGAAGTAGTCCGAATATGGGTTCGAATAAAGGACTTTTTTCATCTGTAGTCAACGTGTGGACTCCTTCAGCCATCGAGAATCTCAAATTTAATTTACTATTATTAATATCATTTATTTGACCTTTTAATTTTTTTATTTAATTTTGTTATTTATTTGCTTTTGCTAAAAATATTGATATTTAGCTTAATTAAATATATTTAATATGTCCTCGATTATCCGAGTTCTGATTACCGGCAAAAAAGAAACTCATTTTCCATAGATTGAATTTTTTGTTTGCTTCAAGATTATTGGCATACATTTTCTATTTGATTTCTTCACAAAATGTATGTATATAAGACGTCTGCATGCGAGCAGTCGGAAGCAAATACACGTATTTAATTTAGAAATTTGAGGAGTATAGGTGTACAATGATATCCTAACGCTTTTGTACTGTTTACTGCTTTATACCAAAATTAATTTTTCTGATATATTATTATACCTTGTACAAAAGATCTTTGAATGACAATGTTATCTATTATATAAATATGTATGTACGAATATACGCAATGCATACATGTATAGATATATATAAAAATGTAAGCGATAGTCCGAGGGTGGCGATGGCACGATGGATGGTAGTCTGCACGTTGACTACGAATCCAAAAACAGACCTGGGTTCAACCCCAGTTTCAGACCAAAAATTTTAAAATAAAAATAAACATCTCGCATTTTTCTGATGTTGCATTAGTGTGTCTTTGTGTGTCAGTTGTCGTCGGAAGGTTTCAGTGGCGAAGGCATAGTCACTGGTCACTGAACAATACCGGCTTCAGCTGATAGCAATCCACAATCACATCAGAACGCCCTCCTTCGTCGGTATTGTGTACCACCGGCGAATTAAAATAATAATAAAAATGGCTACTAAAGAAGCTTCAGCACTGCTACGAGTATAAACAAAGAACGTGCGAAAGCAGAGCTGCAGAAATAATTAATTAAGCTTCACCTCCTGTCGTTTCTCCTACTATCCCTTTCCTATAGTTCCAGCACAATGCTTTGCATGTGTAGGAGTCATCTCCTGAGTGCTGGTCCTAGATAAAAAAAAAAAAAAAAAAAAAAATTATTCACCGATTTTGAAATAAAATTTCTGTGAACAGTGTATCGTTTTTATGTGCAGTTTCGCTTTTAATAATTAGGGGAGTTATCTCCCGTACAATATAGGTTCCTGTATGTCCAGGGAACGGTACCATAAGGGTTTCTATTTGGCACACGTAGTTTAGTTGTCAATACTCAACTTATTTAAAATTGTGAGTGTGATTGGGGAATTGGATGTGGCAGCTCTCACACACGACAATATAAACAAAAGTATTCATTTTATATAAATACTTACATTAAATTCGCGATATTTGCGAAAAAAAATAGTCTGCATTTGAGAAGTTGTTGTGGTACATCCCAAAGAGAAAATACACTTTTTACATAAATACTTACTTTACTTCAAAGGGGATAACTAAGGGCTCCGGGTAATTAAAAAAAAATACTTGAAATTGTTGCCCAATTAATATTTTCTTCAGACATGCATTTTTATTGAGATTTACGCAATAAATGCTATTATTGAGCTCAAGGTTCAATACAAAATATTATATATTGCAATAAGTACGAAATTGTTATAAATATTGACTTAAATTTGAAATACAACACTGTCAAAAGTGTCTTTACTAAGCAAAATTATTTGCAAATGGTAACGGCGTTCCGAAATTCTAACGACAAATTTTTTTCGACAAATGGTAAAGCCGTTCAGAAATGATTTTCGAATAATGGTTGTCATCTAACGTTGAGTTAGCTAAATTTAGTATGGCTGAACACTAAAATTTTTGCGTCATTAAACTGAAATCGTTATGAAAAATCGAGGTATCACTGTACATATCCATACACAAATAATTACCACTTACTTTTAAATGTGAATACTGGATTCTCTTGGTTTCATTAGTTATTTACTGTATATGAGTTCTGACGATTATTCTTTTGAACTGCTCATGAATTCATAAGTTTGCTTATTAATAGCAACTAATAATTAGCATTTAAATTTTAATCACGTTTATTTACAATTCACAAAAATATATGATTTGCGGATTAGTATTTAAAAAAAAATAACAATTGAAGATATTGGTAAATCAATATGGTTAGAGAACTAAACACCAGCAATAACCAGCAATAAGTCTAAACATTTTATATGAACAGTATGTCAGAAAAGTTCTTGAACAATAGTTATTAAATTTCAAATAATATAAGGACTGCACTCGTTTCTATTCTTTAATTTTGAGGCAAATTCCATGTATTGCTTAGTGACGGTTAAAAATCTTATGGTATTTTCTTATCTTTTTGAAAAGGGGAGTAGTTTCCGTATTGACATTTCACAGATTTTTCTTCAGTCAGTGTTCGGGAGAAGTCCCCAATGATTGGAATGTACTATTTGGAAAGGAATAGTGTATTGAAGATAGGTGGTGAAGTGATAAAGTAGAAAGTTTGTTAATTCTACAATAATTCCACAATTGCGTGTTTCTTTGAGAAGTCTTAAAGCAGAGTTGCTGCGTCTCATGTTGTACGTTGACGTTAATTCTTAAGCTAAAGGAGATCTATTTTATTTATTATTTTACTTCGCCGACGTTTTATTGCTCTAATACCGTCGCTGTTAGCACAGACATAATTTAAAATTTTTGGTCTGATTGGTGATTCGAACAGAGGATCTTCTGGATGCAGAGTCAATACGCTAACTACTCAGCCAACAGCACCCCCAATATTATTATTATAATTATTGTCAACATCTGTTTATTCTCAATTCGAAAATTGGATATAATTCCATTTTATCTTAAAGTCAGAATTTAAATTTCTTTCTCTTTTGAAAAAGTCACAGCACAAATTTAATAATTTATATTAATCTGTAACACATCATTCCCTATAAACTTCTAACGATTCGTGTAGTTGCAATCACAACGACTTTTTGCATTATCTGGCACAGTTGCTCTGGCATTTCAACCTGTGCTTGATATTATTATTATGATTGTCCTCATACAATATTCTATTCTCGTTTGCTGAGATCACTAACCGCAATGTATTTATACAGCTCTTCAAGGTTGAAGGTTGTTGTTTTTTGGTATTGCGACATCGATAGTCCATATCACTCTCTTCTTTTAATCGATCAGCATTAAGTCTGACTTTTTTTTTTTCTTGGACCGGCACTCAGGGGATGACACCTACACATGCGATGCATTGTGCTGGAACTGGGAAATTAGGTTATGGGAAGGAGGATAGAGGGAGTAGTGTTTATTAACATTTGATTTAAATCTTCCCAAGCTAAAAGTGACAGGAAACACCTCTGCGGGTAGTCTATTCCACATACGTGCCGTTGGGCCAAAAAACGAATTTTCCCTGTAATGCGTAGTGCGAGTCTCCGCCAAATCGACCACAAATGGATGCGCTCATAATGATGATCGCGTCGTGCGCGCGAATGACAGGGTTTCGGGAACAAGTTCCCTGATTTCATTAGAACACCTGTCATTATAATATCAATAGAACAACGAAACGCACTCCACGTTGCGACGATGCTCAAGAGAGTCAATAGAGTTGACTACCCTACTGTCTACTATGAGTTTCTTCGCCCTTACTTGTACACGGTCGAGTAACTTCAAAATAGTCTTTGAAGCACCGGCCCCCACATGAGAGTTGTATTCCATTTTCGGTCGGATGTAGGCGGTATAAATAGTAAGGAGATCAGATGGGGTGGAGTATGTCTTACACCGCCTTAAAAAGCCTAGGAACTTGAATGTTTCCTTTGAGAGCTGAAAAATGTGCTCAGTCCATCGGACATCACACTGAATTTTCATGCCAAGAACATCTAGAGCTTCTGATTCCTCAATGTTTATGCCACCCATTATTACAGATAAGGCAGCGTGATCGTGCATACGGCGATGGGTTAGCATGCAGCATTGGGTCTTTTGGGAATTGAAATCGACCCTGTTCGCGTGACCCCATTCCAATATTCTCGTGAGGTCACCTGTTAGCGAATCATTCATATTCTGCCGCGTCGCCGCGATCAGAGTTGATGTCGGCCTACGATCAAATGAATATGAATGGCAGATACTGCTGTCTTCTGCGAAAGAGTGGATATGGTTGGAAGTATGACATAGGAGGTCATTAAGAAAAATAAGAAATAGGGTAGAAGAAAGAATGGAGCCTTGTGGTATCCTGAATTGATCTTGAACTCGTTACATGAGATCCCGTCTATAACAACTCTTATAGCGCGATCCCTGAGAAAGCTCGATATAAATCGACAGAAGATATCGCCGACACCAAAAGCAATAAGTTTGAACAAGAGTACTCCATGCCACACTCTGTCAAATGCTTTTGAAATATCTAGAGCCACTACCTTACTTTCGCCAAAATGGTGGATGGATCGACACCATTTTTCCGAGAGGAAGGCTAATAAGTCTCCCGGCGAACGTCCTCCACGGAAGCCATATTGCCGATCGTTAAGTAAGCTATTGGACTCCAGATATTTCATAAGATGGAAATTTAGCATACTCTCCATTACTTTAGAAATGGTAGAGCATATTGCGATTGGGCGATAATTTTCAGGGTTGCTTGCCTCTCCCTTCTTGGGGATCGGCGTAACATTTGCAACTTTCCAGCACGACGGAAATTCGCCTGCATGATATAGGGTGCTGAAAAGGATTGCCAGAGGACGCGATAACGTCGAAGAGCACATCTTCAAGACCAGTACCGGAATTCCATCCGGGCCAGGATACTTATTTATGTTAATGTGCGCTAAAACCCTTTTAACTGCACGAGCCCGAAAGTATATCTTTGGCATAGTTACGGATACACGCTCGGATGCGGGCAGTGGTTGATTGCTTTCCGGCAGGTGAGAATTATCTGCAAAGATTTCAGCAAGGAGGTTAGCCTTTTCAACCGGGTCAGTGAATATTTGATCAGCCTTTAAAAGAGACGGAATAGAAGAACTAGCATTTGCCTTAACTGTTTTAACGAATGACCAAAAGCTTTTACTTCCCCGTGGGGCAGTAAGTACTTTAGCGCGAAGACTCTGCTCGTACAAAGCTTTGGCACACGAAGATCTCGCCCTTTTGCGATATCATATGCTATGCACCCACCCATGGCGACACTATCACTATGATATCCTTTACTATAGAGTTCATGTAATTTCTCGTTGGAATTACTTGGTCCTGAATTATCATCATAAATAAATAAAACAATTGTTCTGCACACAAAAAGAAATTCATAATATACATGAATATTTTATGAAAAATTTACCAATGTACGAATTTCTCATATATATGAAATTTTTCATACTATTCATGGAAAAAGTCCTAAAAATAAAATAATACTGGGAAAATATTCTATGAAAATTGTACGAATATGTTATGAAAAATACGTAAGATATATGAAAAATTTCTTTCCATTAATGTAAATTTACCTAGTAAATTTGCCAATGTACGAATTCATAGTATTTATGATTTATTGCATATATATGATAAATAGTGTTTTTATTGGTCTTAAATTTTAGAAAGTGTTCATAATATGAATTAAAATGTATGACAGATTTCATGAAAAGCTTCATTATACTATATATATTAGTTACATTAGTTTTTGGTTTTATACATCAATTTTAATTTCTAAAAAATTAATAAATGTTTTACTACATTAATTTTAAATTTTTATGCATATATTTTTGTGTTGGATTCATAAATTTTCGGTTTTTCTGTTTAATCTTAAAATTTTATGGAAAAATTTTAATTTTCTGGTTTCTATTCAAAATTAATATGCAGAATTTTAAAGTTTTTCGCATTAATAAGTAAATAATTAGAATCAATATAAAAATAATACAAACTAAGAATACGTGCATTAATTTTTTGTATACAAACATATAGATATATCTATATTATTACAGTTACATATGTATATTATAATGCATTTAGTTCATTACACAATGTTGAAATCTTTGTGTTAACATTTGAATTGTTTAATTTATAGAAACAAATTTCAATAAACAGCCAAAAGAAATGAGCTTGATCTGGTAAAATACCCAGTAAAAAACAAAAAATTTTTTAAAGGATATATCTAATACGTGTATAATATACATAGTTTTAAAACGAACGCCGTCAACATAAACGAAAATATTCCTAATCTTATGGTAATAGCCTATTATTAACATACGCGGTTGTAGATACTGTTTTTTAGTTGTTATGTTCCGAAGTTTATCTTCAATTTCTTCACGACATTTTCCAAAAATTGCAAAAGCTCCTAATGAATCTTATACACTAAATTTTCTCGGCTGCTTTCCACCACATTTATTCGGTGATAAGAGGTACTGGTTGATATTCATGAGCAATATTAAATCACGCGTATCTGGGAATAGAAATATTTTTATTAACTGTTAAGATTAATTCATAATTCCAGGTAGGAATAATTATTTACTTCGGTTTCATTTAAAGAATGTAGAATAAGTTCATTTGCACATTTTCCAGAAATTTTTTCTTTTAAAAAGCTTTCAATTATGTTGGATTTTAGTGCCCATTTTTCATGAATATTTTGACCGTATGGATACTTAATATAAAAGTCAATATTGAGCTAAAATTTAAAAGAAGCTGTTATTTTTATTCTATTATATAAAATTAATATATTTTAGGGAAAATTATACCATTCGAATTCCGTTTGCATTTGTGTATTCCGGCCAAATTTTAAACACATCGGCAGCAGTATTACATTTTCCAATTTGTGCAAATCGATACTGACTACATTTTTTTCAATAGTCGATAGATACTCCTCCTCAGAAAGCTTTTCATCATTTAAGGAATTTCTTAATATTTCCCAATCTTCTTCAGGCACTAATTCGATATGCATATTCATATATAAAATATAAAAAAAGGAGACTTGATAAAAAGTTTATGTTTCCAATGTTTTATATACATATTTTCTGACCAAATTGAATATCTTCATTACTTGACTTTGAAGGCTTTGTTGAATCTGATAAAGCACACTTCATTTGCTTCAATATTGCAAACTTTAGCATAAATACGCCCTCTTTTACATGTTCGATAGAATTCTTAAAAATCGGTTATGTAATAAATCTCTTTTAAATCTATAAATATTATCAAACAATTGGTGGCAACTTTCATAAGTACATTCAAACTTCTCACTTACTGCACAATAATGTTGTTCTTATAAATGCAAAATATATTCACTTACATCTGTAAACACTTTATTACATTTAAAGCGTGGAATCATATTAACACTGTTGTTCTATTTAACAATTTGTATGCAAAAAATCAATTTCATTTATTTCTTTAAGACGCTTACACTATGTACGCTAATCTTCTGTACTCTTCTTACATGCAGCATACCAAGCATCACTTATCCAGTTTATACCGTTAGTTTCTGTTAATATTTATAAAAAAGTTTTTAAGATATTATGAACATTTGTCATAATTTTTATGAATAGTTTCATAAAACCAATTAATAGTATCATAAATAAAAAATACGTTACTTCAATTTCTTAATATTATATATGAAGCTACACATAAAATCCAAGAAAAATTCATATTTAATTTTGAAAAATTGTAGATATAAAAAACATTATTTTCAATTAAGAATAATACATTATATTCAAGGAAAATGTTCATTAGAGCTAAGAAAAATTCTTATGAATAAATTTATGAATTTAATTCACAACATTTATACCGAAATTCATAACTTAATACTGGGAATCTTAAAGATAATCTAAAATACGAGAAATAATTCATATATACTAAGTACGTTTCATATATTTTATGAACGCCAAAAAATATGAACGGTTTTCATATTATGAAAACAATTTTTTTCTGTGTGCAACTATCATATAAAGCATGTAGAAAAAGCGGTTGTACGTGAAGTATTCATAATTTCGAAAAATTGCAATTCCAAGTTTATCACTTTTTATTGCCGTTTATATGCGAATAAAGTCCCACTGTGCATTAGTAGTTTGAACAACATCAAAAGATAGGCTTAACAAAACCGAAACATATGTAATTGTGCAAGTCCATACAAACTTCTGCTTGAGCTATTACGTGACTTACATTTTAATTTCTGCTAGACAAATTCATATAAAAGTTTCAAAAATGTGTAATAAATTAATTTCATTAAGAACGATATGCATATGGGCATATGTATATGTAAGTATCAATGAAAATCTGGCGAATATTTTTTTGTTCTTCTAAACTGATAATTTCCTGCTTAAAAGTTAAAAGTAAAATTCACTACAGCAACAGCGGATAACTGAATAGGTTAAAGTTCCAAACAATAACTTGATTGTTCTGTATATGGTCGTCACACATTTTGAACACACCTTCTGCCATCTGAGCTTCCCAACCTGCTATTCTTTATCGCTGGAGGCTTTCCGTTCTTTGCACTATAAATTAGAAAGCCAAATAATAATCCGCTAATGGCACCGGCTGCATGAGCTTCCAAGCATATGCGTGGATTCGTATTGTGATTGATGAGAACATGGAATGTGGTGAAGCACATATCGCTCAAAAATAAAATCACAACAGCCAAAATACGTAAATAACGATGAGATAGTGTATAAAAGTTCTGCAAAAGAAAAATGTTAATTATAATAAACTTGGTAGTATAAAAATAAAAATACACAAATATTTGCAAAACTCAAGGTGGGGATAGTAATTTTTCTAAATTTAATGTATTGATTACAGTACTCACGAACAAAAGAGCGTGAGGAGTTAAAAGAAATGCATTGAAAAATAAAAAAATAAGATTTAAAAAAGGTAACATGGTATGTGTGTGTGTGTGTGCAAGTGTGTAAATAAGCACATTATCACAGATGATTTATTAGTTGCAGCTTCAGGTCTATATGAGTGTTTATGTACGTATTTGTTAGAACGAATGCTTGTATGTATTACGCTTCACTAACCTTTAGTAAATGTGGTATGTGGCTCATCAAAATGGCATAGACACCGGCCGAAGCACCCATAAGTGACAGTTGTGGTTGCAAGTAAAAAGTGGCCAATGAACCGGTAACTCCACCAATTACGTAAATAAATGCCACTTTCATATGACCTTCTTCACTTTCCAAACAGAAACCAATAAAAAACTTGGAACAAAATTAGCAAATAAAATAAATACAATAAAAATGTTCAAATCATTTTAAATCTCTTTAAATCAATGGGTGTGTTTGAAAACATAAAAAAATAAAAATTCTGATCTAAAAAAAAAGAAGTTTGCTCTGTCTAGTTGTAATTTTCTTTAGTTTTGGTGTTATCCTAATAATTTTATTCTAATGTTTTTGTAGTAAGATAACTAACCTGCAAACACACATTCATTGATAAATGCAACAAATCTGAGTGCAACAGCATATAAGTGATGTATCTCCAATAGTCGTTAATTTTAGTCGGCATGAATATCAGCTGCTGTCTAATGCATGTATTCGGAATAGAAAATAGGGAAATCTAAGGAAATGGAGAAATAAGAACAAAAAAAATTTCAAAGAATCTAAAATACTTAAGAATCGTTTGATGTTTCAATTCAAACTTTAAAAAGAAAATGTATATACCAAATGAAATCAATTAAGTTATAAAAGTAATTAAATGTTGTTTTACGCGGTTGTTTTAGTCATTAGACACTCGAACGCATATGGCCATAATTGCTGCCATGACATAAATTCAATATGATTAATCATTTTAATGCAGGTATGTACATTTTTGTGTAATTATATGTTTCCATTAAATTTCATCAGTAATAGAAAAAGAAAATTGAAAACCACACTAGATGTATGGACACTCATTATTGTGACAAGTGTTGCAATACCAATATCCAATTAAACAGATATTTCATTTAATCAATCACTCATCGGACGTAAGTAAATACATATAAAAAGTACAATTGCAAACTTTAAGTCATCAACCAATAGCAGTTTTTTCTAAATTAACTAAGGAATTTAACCATGTATAATTAAAAAAATATGGCGTAAATCTGTAGTGAGGTGCTAATACAAAAATTTTCAGACTGTCTGAACTAGATTCGGTTATATTATTTTTACGGAAAATCTTTACGATTTCCGACTGAAGTATGTATCCTTCGATTCCAGAGAAGTAATATATGATTTTATTATTTTGAGCAAAATGTTCATATATTTACGTTTCAATTACTACCGGTGTATAAATAAGTTAGTGTGCTACAACAATAAGTTACTAAAAAGCAAAAAAAGAAAAAAATGTTGTAATCAAATTTGTATGGCTTGAAAAACAAAATCATTAAATAATAGCAAAATTGAAAAGCAAATACAAGTACAAAATAATGCTAATAATAATAAAGTCAAATCACTATTAAATGTTCATCGAAAACCTTTTTTTATTTAGCTGCGATTGATATTTTTTAAGCGCTGCACAGTGGGTTGTAAGATACATAAATCAAAGGACAACAACACTTCACGCAAATTTGCAATTAAATCATACAAAAAACAATTCACCTCGAATACTAGGAATATTACGCTGCAGCCACATGTTCAATTCTTGCCATCAACTACACATACACATACTGTTTGTCAAAATTCATGTGTATTGATAGGCTGCAGGCAAGTATTGATCAATTTAAAAGCAATTTTATTTTCAAACGTTTTAGTGTCCCACGTTAATCTTTCTAAAATTTATATTTTCTTCTTGACTCGCCTTCAATAAATAAAAAAGAATAAATACACTTTTATATAAAAAGTGTTAATTATTGCATTGAACACAAATAGTTACATGTCCTACGTTATTTCTCGAAATGAAAAATGGTCAAGTGATATAAGTAGTACATAACTTTTAGGGTAAAGAGCTCCTTAAAATATTTCCAAAGTAGCACGTTCTCTATTAAAAAAATTAAAGTTTTGTCTAGGATAAGCTGTATTCACCTGATCCGCCCACCATTTACTACCCGGTAAGTACGTGCTTTCCAATGAAAAAAGAATCGTCCAAATCACTTAATAAAAAGTTATATCTAGGGGGAACCGGCCGCCGTTAATATAGTACCACACAGTAAGCACGAACTTGTCACTGAAGAAAGAACATTCAAAATCACTGAATCACTGAAAAAAGAATATTCACGAGCTTTTCAATGAAAACGGAATCATCAAAATCGCTCCACTCAGTAAAAAGTTCTGTCTGGGCATACTGTATTCTCGCGTTGCATGCACCGTTGACATGGGACCACACTGTAAGTACCAGTTTTCCAATGAAAGAAGAATAGTCAAAATTGGTTCACTCAGTAAAAAATTTCTGAGGTAACACCGTCGACTTGAGAACCTGCTCTTTTTTTTCTCAATTAAAAAAACCGATACGAATCGATAATTAAAGAAAACTCTTCGCAAATATTTGTAATCCAAACAAAAAAAATTTAAAGTTTCCAAAAATCAAACGTTTTCTTTAAGAGAAGTAACACTCAAGCAATAATTTTTTTTTTTTTTTTATCTAGAGATGTGCCCCTACACAAGCGATGCATTGTGCTGGAACTATAGGAAAGGGATAGTTAGAGAAACGACAGGAGCTGAAGCTTAATTAATTATTTTACAGCTCTGCGTTTTGCACGTTCTTTATTTATAGCCATTTTTATTATTATTTTACTTCGTCGGTGCTACATAATACCGACGAAGGAGGGCGTTCTGATGTGATTGTAGATTGCTATCAGCTGAAGCCGGTATTGTTCAGGGAGCAGTGACTATGCCTTCGCCACTGAAACCTTCCAACAACAATAAACACACAAAGCGACACTAATGCACATCAGAATGTTTTTTTTATATAATTTTAGTCTGAAACTGGTCTGTTTTGGTTTTGTAGTCAACGTGCAGACTACTTCAGCCATCGCCACACTCAGGGAAGATCTCCGCAAGGAATTTATCACACATACGCGCTGTTCGGCCGAAAAATGAGTTCTCCCTCTACTGCGTGGTGCGATTTGCTGCCAACTCGACCACAAATGGATACGCCCCATGCCACACTCTATCAAATGCTTTAGAAATGTCCAGAGCCACGACTTTGCTTTTGCCAAAATGGTAAATAGAACTGGACCATTTTTCCGAGAGGAAGGCCAATAGGTTGCCCGTAGAGCATTTTCTACGTGAGCTATATTGGCGGTCATTCAGTAAGTTGTTGGACTTTAAATACTTCATTAGGTGGAAGTTCACCATAATTTCCATTACATTGGAAATCGCGGAACAGATTGCGATTGGGCGATAATTTTCAGGGTTGCTTGCCTCGCCCTTTTTTGGGATCGGCGTTATATTTGCAACCTTCCAGCACGATGGGAATTGATCCCCATGGTACAGAGTGCTAAAAAGGATTTCCAAAAGACGTGTTAACGTCGAATAACACTGTTATAAGAATAAAGCAGGAATTCCATCCGACTCAGGAAACTGGTTTATGTTGAGGTCCCCTAAAACCTTTTAACTTCACGAGCTCGAAAGTATATCTGTGGCATAGTTACGGATACATCCTCGAGAGCAGGCAGTGGTTGGTTGCTTTCCGGCAAGTGGGACTCACTTGTAAACATTCCAGTTAGAAGGTCAGCTTTTTCAACCGGCTCAGTGCATAATTGATCATCATTCAAAAGAGTCGTAATAGAAGAACTAGCATTTTCCTTCACTCTTTTGACGAAACACCAAAAGGTTTAACTACCCCGTTGGGCAGTAAGAACTTTTAGCTACTCGTACAGAGCTTTTTAACGTCCTAGCAAAAAATCAGGATCTGACTGAAAGTCTTCACCTAAGAGAAATCGTTGAGCTCAGTCCAACGTGCCTTTTCGTAAATATATGTCAAACGTTTCGTAGCTGGTCGTGAAATGATACGAAGTTCAGCAATCGAAAGGGGTTGGTTTTGGTTGGTAGAACGTCTACTGATGATATTTAATATTTTACTGAAGAAGTAGAATATTAAGTAGGGAGGAAATAAATCTAACTATTTATTATTTAACGCTTTCTGCGATCTAGCCCACTGTGTATGTGAAGCATTAGTTGTGACAAATAATGACATTTTAAGAAATTCAACAGATCATTTTCCAATCTTTTGTAATAAAGAGTCAAATTATTTCATTGTAGTGCTTCTTTTTCAAAACTGGTATTAACTCTTACTAAAACCTCATGAACTAGTAGAACGTTACAGTATTATCTAATGAAAATCGTATGAAGGATGCTTAAGTTACGCTTATCGAAAATTATGCATTATGAAACATTACACGCCAATAAAAAAAAGAGTTAAAAATAAAAACGTTGGTGTATTTTGTTCTTGGAAAACTCTCTTTTATTTAGGTATTTGATGAAAATCGTTTTAGGCGTTAACACGTTTTGAAATTGACAAATAGTGTGATGAATTTGTATGTGACGATTTGTTGTGACGATTTCATATTCCATCATGTTTCATTGAAAAAAAGACGTTTTTAATATGTGACGCATTTCGATAATGCCAGTTTAAATTCGTTTTCAAATCGTTTAATTTTACTTCAACAAAATGTAAGGAAATATACAAAAAAGTAAAAAAATAAATAAAAAATGATTATATATCCGTCCTTATTTACACGAAAATATTCAACAAATCTATTTAAATAAGTACTAGTTAATATAGAAGTGCAATTTACAAATTTAAATACCCACATTTCATCTGGCAAATTTAAGGCGTCCGATTTATCTCTTAAACGTTTTCTTACAATATTTTCGCTATTCATTCTATTATTTTCTTCCAAGAGAATTAGCGAAACCGCAGCAAAAAAAGGCATTTTATAAATAAAAATGATAAAATATGTTGATACAAATTTTTTTTGTTTAAATATTTTACAAACTTCACTCACATACACATCTGGTTACATATATTACAGTTGTCTTATTAGAATTTATACAGTTGTATTTAGAGAAGATATGTGGAAATGAAACAAATATGGAATATTAAATCGATCGAAATTCATCTCACTACTGTCGATTCAAAAGACGATTTACTTTTCAAATTCATAAGATCTCCTCATTGTTGATCTACTATTCAATAATTGTAAGCATTTTACAATTTGTAAATTGAATAAATATTAAAAACAACATTAATTACTTGGTCACAAAAAAAAAAGTTTAAGTTTTAAAACAGCAACCACAACATCATTTCAATACAAAGGGAAATCTCTGTTGCCGCGTTCAGTTTAAATGGAAAAATTATTTTTGTTTCAACGGCTTTTCCCTTGTTCGGCCTGCCCTCATCTTTTCACGAAACCGCAGCTAAATGCGGCGATAGAAATGTTAGTTAAAGGTGTTATTTATGAAAGGTTTAGCTTGTTTATTAATAATTTATTTATTAAACATTTTAAAGGAACTTTACACGTGTACGTAAGGTATTTTAAAAGGCTAATAACTGCATCTACAGTTGTAAACAATTTTTTTATGTACTTAGTAAATTTGTAATTATTGTATTGTATTATACAGTAATTTAATAGTATTGATTTCACCTCCTTTGAAAATTGGAAATGTCGGTGGAAAACAATTACTGGGTAAAATGCGGCAATGAATGAACGTTTATTTTCTTAAAAAAGTTATTTTTGACTATAACTACGGTCCATTCTGTGTTACAGAGTATTATTCTGAACAAATTATTCATTAGTAAAAAACCTTTAAATGTTTTGTACTTTATTTACTGTTCAGTATTTGCTTACCTTAAAGTGCCATTTACAAATTAAATATCACTAGGTATTTTTTTTTTTTTGGCGTGTGAGGTAGGGTTGAAAATGCCTTCGCACTTACAGAGACCGTCGTCTTCTGCGTCGAGTGGTGTTGCCACTAAAAAATTCCCTCCTCCTCCTCTGGGTAGATTCCTCCCGGGACCGCTTTCCGCATTACTTCGGGAAGGCCCAGAGCCACGTCCTAATCAGGACCACTCTCACTCACCCACGTCTGGGTCCGCCAAGTCCGCAGCCGGCGCCATGGCACCGGCCCGTATCGCCTGGTCCCCGTCAGAGGGGGCCCCGTTATGCAGCAGCGCATCGAGGTCCCTCTTCTTCCTCCGCAGAACGTATCCCACGTACTGCGCCACAGCGTCCCAATTGTCCTCACAATCGAGCATCCTCCCTATCACGGTGGCAGGAGCGAACCCGCCAACCCGCTGCGCCATTGTACCTCTCTCAGTATGCCACCTGGTGCAGTCGAAGAAAGTGTGTTCCGCATCATCATCCGCAATACCACAGTAAATGCGGTCGGAACCATCTGCCCTGCCCATCCGGTACAGGTACTTTCGGAAGTATCCGTGGCCCGAGACGAATTGTGTCAGGAAGTAGTTAACTTCCCCAAATTCCCTCCGAATCCATACTTCCACGCAGGGAATGAGCCTCGCCGTCCACCTGCCGATCGTGTCCGCGGTCCACCTGTCCTGCCATCGCCGGACAGTTTGGGGTCTCAGACCAATAGCACCAACACCAGGGCCCTCCCCCTCGAGAATATCACTAGGTATTGGCTGCAGTAGTCTGCACGTTGACTACAAACCAAAAAGTTGTGGGTACGAGCCCACTTTCACATTAAATAATAAAAATATTTCGCATTTTTTCTGATGTGCATGAGTATCGCTTTGTTTCAGTTGTTGTTTGTTTCACTGGCGAAATCACTGGTCAATGAACTCCACAGGCACATCAGAGCGCCCTGCTTCGTCGGTATTGTGTAATACTAGCGAACTAAAGTAATTAATAAAAATGGCTAACAAAACAAAGCTACAAAATTGAATACGTCTCCTTGGCATCAGAGGCGTTGCAACACTACTATAAAAAACGTCTAAAAGTAGAGTTGTATGATAGTGAAACTTCACCACCTGCCATCTCTCCCTATCCTATCTAGTGTCAGCACAATGCGTCGCATGTGCAAGAGTCATCCCCTGAGATAAAAACAAGGTTTTGTTATTCTCTAGAACACGTCCACTGCCAGAAAAACATTAATTTTAGATTTTTTTTTTATAATAACTATAACTGCTATTGTGGTGTTTATAAATAAACCCACAAATTTTTCTGAAAAATTTAATGAAAACCACTCTCTTAAAAAGTTTTAAAATTTAAAAAAATATCCGAAAAGCAAATATAAACTTAATGATTTCGAAATCATTAAAAAAATCAACGTCAAAATCCAAATGTGTAAATATGGACTGACTACTAATTCTTGTATTCAATACACCTCATTTGCTTACTACTTACGGAACTAGAAAAATATATTATGGGTAGGACAATAGAGACAGTAGTGTTTGTGGGCATTCCACTTGAACTTTCTAACATCGCAATTGAGGGAGTTTATTCCATAAACGAACAGCTCGTATAAAATATTTATTTCCTCTGTAACGCGTAATACCATTCGCTGGTAAATCGCCCACAACTGAGTAAACTCTCGAGGACAATCCTGTCACACGTAAAAATGTCCGAGTTTCGGGAGTTCACTGATAAACATTGAGACATACGCCACATAGTGACGATGCTCCAGTGAGTCAATGGAGTTGACTACTCTACTTGAACGCATTTTTACAGATCTGAGAAATGTGGTCAGTCCAACTAATGTCACGCTGAATTTTCATGTCAATAATATCAAAAGCCTCTGATTCCTTACTGTCTATATCGTCCAATAATTATGGACAATGCAGAATTTTCAATGACGCGTTTATGAGTAAGGACAAAGTGTTGAGTCTTACGATCGGTAAATCTACCCTAGTTGCATGACACCACTCTGGGATTGTTACAAGATCCCGATTGAGACTGTCATTCCTATTGTGCCTTATGTCATATTCACCATGTTGGGTCTGCTGCTAAAAGAATATGAATGGCAAATGCTACAATCATCTGCAAAAGAATAGATTGGGTAAGAAGTTCGACAGAGAAAGCCATTAAGAAAAACTAAAAATAGAGGAGGAAATATTAAAAAAACACTTTGAATTTGTTTTGAACTCTTTTGATGAGACTCATCCTATTATAAATTGTATAGTGCGATATCTAAGAAAAGTCGATATAAATCACGAGATGTCGTCACCGACACAAAAAGCAAAGAATTTGGAGAGAAGTGTTCCATGCCTTTGAAATATCTAGAGCCACCACTTTACTTTCGCAAAAATTGTGAATTGATTGACACCACTTTTCCAGTAAGTCTTCCGTAGAGCGACCCCTGCGGAAACCGGTGGTCGCTTGGGTTGCCAACCTTTCATCACGTTGGAAATACATCATCACCGGTAGAAGTTGCTGAACATAAGTGCCAAAGAACGCGCAAGCGTTGAAGACCACTGCTGAAAGACTAGTGCTGTTATTCCTTCCGGGCCAGAAGCCTTGTTATTTTTCAGTCGGCTAAAAATCCTTTTATTATCACATGGTAGAAAAAATTTTTTTGGATAACCACAGATACTTTCCCAATCACGGCCAGTGTTTATTGCTCCCGGAAAGTGGGAAGTCCAGGTATAAGGTTAGCTTTATCAACCAGATCAGCGAATATCTATCTCATCCTTTAAGAGTGTAGGAATGGTGGAAGTAGAGCCATTGTTTACTTTTTTAACAAATGACCAGAAGCTCTTACTACCCCGCAGAACAGTCAGTGCTTCAGTGCGAATGCGTTGCTCATACAAAGCCTTTTCTTCCTTAGCACATGAAGATTTTGCCTTTTTGCGCAGCGAATCATACAACACTGCTTTTTGTACGTTCTTTGTTTTTATAGCATTGTTGTAGCGTCTCTGATGTCAAGGAGACGAATTAAATTCTGAAGCTTCATTTTTACTAGCCATTTTTTAGTAGTTATTTTACTTCGCCGGTGCTACACAATACCGACGAAGGAGGCGTTCTAATGTGGATTGGTTACAGCTGAAGCCGATACTGTTCAGTGACCAGTGACTATGCCTTCGCCACTGAAACATTCCGACAACAACTGACATAAAGACATAAAATGCACACCAGAAAAAATGCGAGATGTTTTTATGAGTCCGAAACTGGGTTTGAACCCAGGACAAATTTTTCGTTTTGTATTCAACGTGCAGACTACTTCGACCATCGCCACCCTTTCTTGCTCTCACTATTTCACTATGTACAGATCATTTAAATGCATAAGTATGACCGTTCAGTGATCAAAGAAAACTAATAGTAAAAACTCCATAGAATACTTGGATCAACGAATAAATTTCACTTTCACCAATACCAAGAAAAAAGTATTTCAATGCATCAAAAAACTCCAAACTTCGAAAAACTAAATAACAAATATCTTTCCTTTGGCAAGATTATAAGACTTCAGGAAGTGAGTGATATTGAAAGCCTTTCAGACTTATTCGTTAATTGGTACAGTAGTTCTTACAAAAACAAGACATAACGCTTTGCGCTGAGCAAAACATTTTAACATTTCCTGAACTTTCTTGTAATAATATTTCTACCAACTAACATTATCAGAATTGTTAACAAAATTGTATTTAAAAATGTATTAGATTAATACATAACAATATTTTGATTTTGTACCACTGTATGATTTGAAACCAGGAAGTATTTAAAGATTTCTAATGGCGTTTTTCGTGTGGAATGTTCATTATTTTTTTTTCTTTTTATCTGGGACCAGCACTTAGGATATGACTCCTACATATGCGAAGCATTGTACTGGAACTATAGGAAAGGGATGGTTTAGAGAAATGACAGGAAGTGAAGCTTAATTAATTATTTTATAGCTCTGCCTTTGCACATTTATAGCAGTGTTGAAGCTTCGGTTTAGTAACCATTTTTATTATTATTTTACTTCGCCGGTGCTACACAATAGCGGCGAAGGAGGGCGTTCTGATCTGATTGTGGATTGCTATCAGCTGAATCCGGCATTGTTCAGCGGCCAGCGACTATGCCTTCGCCACTGAAACTTTCCGACGACAACTGACACACAAAGACACACTAATGCACATCAGAAAAATGCGAGATGTTCTTTATAGAATTTTCTTTAACGTGTACTTAAATACCTGTAAAACGCACATTGTTAATATAAACCAGGGCACTTTCCAAATTCTTTTATTATATTCCAATTCACTAATGTACTCCCTCTTTCTAATTTGCACGTGATCATTCAAGAAATTCACATCTGTCGCTTTTGTTGAACTTTTATGGCAAATCATTTTTATTTCACAATCATTTTCTTTAATAATAAATAAATTTGTATTTATATTGTCCATCATAGTTGTTTTGATATATTTTTTAATAAATCAATTTTATTTTCGTTCTACTTGATCAGATTAAACAATTTATTCTTGTCTATTAAGTTTAATTGTACTATAATTTATAAATTGATAACAAAATTGTAAAACAAGCAAATGCGTTGAAATGGGTTGTAATCACTATGCCAATAACAACAGAAATAAAAATTATTTACACCAACAAAATATAATTCTTTGATTATTGAACTTTTTGACTTCCTTAAATATTTTATAACAAAAACAAAAATTAAAAGAGCTCCACTTAATTATCAAAATTTGCTTTGTACTCATTTACTTAATTATTTCATTATGGTTGATCAAGTATCTTTTGCACAATAGTGGGGCTTTATTGTAACGTATTCGGTTTATTTATTTAATATTTTTATTTTAGGAAAAACATGTTTCTGCTGTTTTGGCCGCAATCGATGATCATCGATGACTGACGTTGTTGTTAATAATTTATGGATTCGCAAAAATATTTCTGTTGGTTGTACTTTTTTGAATTTTTTATTGCTTGAAGATTTTACCAATCACAACAAAAGAAATCGTCTAATAAAACGGCAACAGTTTATTTTAAATAAAGTTTATTTAAATAAATTTTGTTGTTGCTACCGCTGCTGTATACACCGTCTACATAAACATACATACCAGCCAGTGCTGGAAAACAGAGATACTAAAACTCTTACATTTAAAAATATATTTTTTGATATTAAATTAAGTAATTTATATAACGGTAGTCATGAGACAAGAAAAAAAAATTTTAGGAAAATTAAATAAATTTAATAAAATGTTCGTTTTGTAAAAAAAATTTTTAAAGAAGCTATTTCTCAACGTGAAATGCATTGCACCGTCACTTGACATCATCCCATGATGTGTCATAAAAGTACTATTTCTGTTTTTTTTTATCTTGGACCAGCACTTAGGAGATGACTCCTACACATGCGAAGCATTGTGCTGGAACTATAGGAAAGGGATAGTAGGAGAAACGACAGGAGGTGAAGCACGTTCTTTGTTTATACTCGTAGCAGTGCTAAAGCTTCGGTTTAGTAGCCATTTTTATTATTATTTTACTTCGCGGCTGCTACACAATACAGACGAAGGAGGGCGTTCTGATGTGATTGGGAATTGCTATCAGCTGTATTGTTCAGTGACCAGTGACTATGCCTTCGCCACTGAAACCTTCCGACAACAGCTGACACACAAAGACCACTAATGCACATCAGAAAAATGCGAGATATTTTTTTTCTTTGTTATAATTTTAGTCTCAAACCGGGGTTGAACCCAGGTCTGCTTTTGGTTTTGTAGTCAACGTGCAGACTACCATCCATCGTGCCATCGCCACCCTCTTATTATTTCCCAGAATATGGTTTATGCATCCCAGAATTGCATGGTGTATCTCTCTAAACCAGTTTCTCCAAAAATCAAGGCTAATATTTACAATTAACTAACCATTATTTCTCACATAACCATTATTTTCTCTGCAGTTAATTCAAAAAGTATTCTATCGAATAATAATAGCCTAACCATCTAAGTTACGTAGTGAGATTTTAAATTTGATTTCTTTGCGACTTCCGTCAAAAACCGAGTAAATATTAGTTGATACCGCACCTTCACCTTTGTATAATAAACACCTTATAATTGTTAGTATCCGCTTTTGGAATGCGTCAGTATTCCATCCTCCTTGCCCATACACCATCCAATCCCTGCTTCAATAGATTTAAGTTCTAATTTTAAAGAAGTTTCCAATCAATATGTTGGAACAAGTAAAAGCACACTGTGATAGTAACACTTTTGTGAGACCTGCTGTAGCCTTATTAATTAAACAGCAGCTCCTAAAAGTTAGATGGATGTAAATCGGTGGAGAATTTAAGACTTAATACAATAGAGAATTTATTGAGAAGTTTCGCTGTAGCCTTCTGCACATATTATACATCACTCCTAAAAATGTTTATCCAGTTATGAACATTTTGTTTTCACTTTCCTGGATGCATTTTAAAATACTCGAACAATTTTGTTCCATCGTCCAGTAAATGAATATAGTGTAATAAATCCTCCTTGGTGCAAGCCTTGTCAACCCATGTTGACCTTTTCAATTGAGTTTCTTCCTCGTCTAAATCCATGGCTAATTACGAATTCATAATCCGTAAAATAAACTATCTTGATTCACTGCAATGTAAATGTAAATTAGCGTCCGATTTTTATTGTCACTGAACGAACACAGCACTGATACGGTATTGATATGGCGCTGATACGAAATAAATTTAAAAGATTTTTGAAAAAGACTTAAAAAGCTAACGTTATATTAAGGATGGCGAACGCCCCAAGATGGCGTATAGAAATTCCCTTATCCTCAAAGATGAATACAAAAATAAATATAAGTATGTATATGAACAACATTTTTAAAACAAAATTCTTATTTGTTGGTGTTGTTTTAACTAATAATTTTATGCAAGAGCAGTGAAAAACGCATACCCATATACATTGGGTTCCCAAATCAATTGTTTTATCATTGTACTTTGAGTGCACTGACGTAACTCTAGTTTTAAGAAATATTTTTTTTTTTTTTGGTGTGAGGTAGGATTGAAAATGCCTTCGCACTTACAGATACCGTCGTCATCTGCGTCGAGTGGTGTTGCCCTAAAAAATTCCCTCCTCCTCCTCTGTGTAGATTCCTCCCCGGGATCGCTTTCCGCATTGCTTCGGGAGGGCCCAGAGCGGCGTCCCAATCAGAACCGCTATTACTCACTCAAGTCTGGTTCCGCCAAGTTTATAGCCGGCACCATGGCCCCGAACGTATCCCCTGGTCCTCGTCAGAGATGCCCCGCTCTGCAGCTACGCATCGAAGTCCCTCTTCTTTCTCCGTAGAACGTACCCTACGTATTGCACCACAGCGTCCCAATTGTCCCGCAATCGAGCATCCTTCCTTTCACGCTGGCAGGAGTGAACCCGCCAACCCGCTGCGCCATTACATTTCTTTCATTATGCCATCTGATGCAGTCGAAGAAAGTGTGTTCTGCATCATCATCCGTCATACCACAGTAAATGCAGTCGGGACCATCTGCCTTGCCCGTTCGGTACAGGTACTTTCGGAAGTATCCGTGGCCCGAGAGGAATTGTGTCAGGAAGTAGTTATCTTCCTCAAATTTCCTCCGAATAGATACTTCCACGCAGGGAATGACCCTCGCCGTCCTCCTGCTGACCGTCTTCGCGGTCCACCTGTCCTGCCACCACCGGACAGTTTTGGGTTTCAGACCAATAGCACCAAAACCAGGGCCCTCCTCCCTTGAGTTTCATGCCTCCCTCTGCTCACGCGCCAAGAGAACTATGGGTACTTCCCCACATATCACCAGGACCGCAGAGCCCGGGACCATGCGGTAAGCCGAAGCAACCGTAAGGGCTCCCGTCCGCTGTACCACCTCACGCACCCTGCGTTTGGTTCTCTCACCCAGTACATCACCCCAAATCTCGCTCCCATGCAGCAAGATCGAATTCGTGACTGCCATAATCAGCCTCCTTTTGCTCTGTATCGGGCCGCCGACATTCGCCATGAGTCTGCTCAACATGCCAGTATTATCGTACTCTGGGTAACCAGAGACACATTCCCTATCCGCATGCTGACGCCGAGTGGTATGTGACTCCGTGCCATTAACATCACCTCGGTCTTCTCACCGGCCAATTTTAAGCCGTGGTCCTCAAGCCACATCCGAGTCCTAATCATGACCCGGTTCAGCCTCCTTGTGGCGTCATCCATATCCCGCGCCAAGATCACCGCCGCTATATCGTCCACGTATCCCACGAGTTGAGCATCCTCGGGCATTTTCGCACCAAAGATCCAATCGTAGGCCAGATTCCATAGGTCCGGGCCCAGCACAGATCTTTGGGCCGCGCCGGACGTGATCCTACTGCTCCTCCGCTCCGCCGCTGTATCGCACAGCAGCACCCGATCATCCAAGGCATTCGGAACGTCGAGTGTAGCCAGGACAACTATGTGCTTCGGATAGTAGCATCTTTCACTCTGGGCGCGCTCGAAGCACCCAACCACACCCGCAATCGCCCCGAGCGTCGATCTGCCAGGTCTGAAACGATGCTGTCCATCCGACAGCCCCCCAGTCATCCTCACGGCCTCCGCCAACCTTCTTTGCAGTAACTTCTCCAGCAGCTTGCCACCCCAGTAATGCCCCACGAGGCCGCTTGTACTCCTGGGCCAGCAGAGCCTAGCCCAGCACCGCCTAGCCCTAGTGTAGACCCTCCTATTGTGGAGGCGTCCACCAGTACAGAGGTCGCCTCCCCGCTCGCCGCAACATGCGGGACATCGATGCGTCGCATCCGCTGACAATGCGCAGCATCATAGCACCCGCCAGGGAGTCAGCGTCACCCCCACCGTTCAAAACCGTAGCCCTTGAAACCGGCCAAGAGCGCCCCACGGTCCATCCACGCGACGTTCCAACCTTGCGCACATTGCCGCAGCGGCGTCCGCAGCAGAGTCGAGTCGGCCCAGAGTTATTGTACACTGCAATCATTTATAGTCAGTTACTGTATTTCTAAAGTCATTTCTTTATTTTTTCAATTATTATACATATTTACATATACATATACTTACTTACTTTTATGTTTTTACTATAACAATTTTTTCGGCAAGTCTTTGTTGTGTTTGTTGTTAAGAAATATGTAAATCTTCGTTTTACATCACAAAGTACAATGATGCTGAATATTCCATACCTGGTATCCGATTTTCAAATTAAATTTTATTTAAATATTTAGGTTCTATTAAGCAAAAGTTATTTAAAGCATACTTTTAGTAGCTTGATGATAAAGGTGATGTTAGCTGCATTTATTCCCTGCAGATGATGATTAGTGTTTAACTATTCCCACTTTTGTTTCAGTAAGTTTTTTGTTTTAATAGTTTTGTTTGTATTTTCAATATAAATACAAACTTTAAATTTTTTCATTATCTTCAAAATAATTTTAAATTCAAATACAGTTACAACATTTATTTACACAAAAATATTCCTGGTTTTATCATAATTATGACAGTAATAAAGTATAATTTCCCCAGAGTCTGACACTTCAACTGCTATTTAAATTAAAATTTTATTATTTTGTTCACAATTCTTGTGACAGACTAACCTAATTTAACCTTCTAAATTACTAAGAAAACTACAACGTTGTGAGAAATATTCACTTTGCCAACTCTTCAGCTATTTCCGTTTCATGATAATTTATTAGAAAGCCAAATGTTTTATGATGATTACATAAAATTTTAAGGAAATAATGTAACATTTCTTCTACTTAAATAATGACAAATCTTCACTTATAAATCACACTTAAATCACTTTTTTTCTAAAGAACTTCTTTATAACGTGGATTTCTACGTTTGCGCTTAATTTTAGAGTTCTTATTATTATTTAAATTTGTTAACTTAAAAAATTTTTCCTTTGCACAAGCAAATCTAAGAATCCAATTACAACCTTTAACTAAATATACTAGTATAAGTATATAATATATGTAAGTGTGAAAAATATAAATCATTTGAATAGCAGCAAATACTTTCATCTGATTTGAATTCACTTTTCAATCGAAATCATATCCATTGTTTCCTTCAAAAATATATTTGTTTTAGGGGAGAAAACACTAGTTGTATTATTTATTTTTATCGTAAAAAATAATTTCTTAGATATAACACCCTTATTGCCCATATACGCAAGTATTTCTTGAAGCTTTTATTTGTATTATAGCATAAAATTTATTATATGTATTATAAAAATGAGAAAAGAAGTTGTTTTCAGTCAAAAACGAGGGGATTAAAGTGTCTGCCAATCATTTTGTTTCCTAATAATTTAGAGGATAGATATTATAATAAAAAAAGGAAGAAGTTATGAAGATATGAGAATGTGTTCAGCTTTTTTATCATTACGATCATAGTAGTTTGGATAACACACCACGAAAAAGAAATTGCCAAAAAAATCATAACGTAAGTAAACAATTTGTTGCAAAAATAAAGTCGAAGAAACCTTTAAGAAATCGATTTTAATGAAAAATATATGCGAAAATAGAAAATTTCTTATTTTGTTTATGTAAATCGCAGAAACATTGGACATTACAGACTTAGAAGGAGATATTTATTTATTGATTATTTAATATATTCATTATTTAATATAAATATATTACGTAATATAAAACGCAACAAAACATAAAAACATGTACCTACGATGTAGAGGTTTTGAGTAAAGAATTTTTTGTAATTTCAGACAATTCTTTTGATCGTGGTGAATACTTTACGTTTTGAGGATTACAGCATTTACTTATGTATTGAACTTAATTATAAATTTGAATTTTTGAAGTGGATGCTTTTCGATTCTAAAGTTTAGCCCTTACTACATATATATATATATAGTATATTAATAATATGAACATAAATATTAAAATTTCAATACATATACATAATTAGAGGAATACACTTATCTCCAAAAGTATTTTTTTTCTTCCGGCGATATGTTTGTTCTTAGTTAGACTTTCTGTATATTTTTAAATTATATTGGAAACTAAATCACATTGGACGAATAATCGCAAAGTTTTTCAAGAATATTTTTGCACCAAACAAACACTTTTCATTTCAAATGGAAATACGAAGCAACGGAAAAAATTAGCTTTTCTTTACACATTCTTCCTTTCATTTAATTATAGCGAAGAACGCTGATGATGAAAGTGTAACAACTTTCGAAAACAGCATGCTGTTCCGTTCTGCTAGTGTATGTCAGTGTAATTTACAATTTTGGTTCAGTTTGTTTCTTAGTATATAATTATCGCATGTATTGTTTGCATATAAATTGTTTTGATTGGTCACTTTCAATACAGCTATAGAGCTGAAGTTCGGTAAACGGGAGAGTAAATAATGGAAAAACATGAAAATTGGCAATTTTTATCAAGGGGCTAGGCTGATCCTTTTTTGCATGTGGTACTCCTATTGGATGTACTCTTCATAGAGACAGAGTGCTGAAATTGGGTACACGTCCGCGTCTCCGAAACTAACTAACCGATTTAAATAAAGGAGGCTTTAGGCATATAAATTTTTTTTAAATAAAACTGTTATAACAGATAACTATCTGTTAAAACAGATAGAATAAAAATTACAAAAACATATAAATGCTGCTGAAAAATAAACGGAATGTGCTTCATACTCTTTCCATATATAAACTTTTAGTAGGCAAGACTAAAAAAAATTAACTTTGGTATTTCTCTTTGCAACCATATATCTCCCAAAGTATTGGAATAAAGGTTTTTTTCCGTAATCTTTTCTTCTAGAAAAAATTTCCAGTGTGCGATCTTACTTTTCGAAATTTTAAAGTATATAGAGTAAAATTGTACCTTTCTATTTTTATGCCATTTAAATAGTGCTTATGATGCACATTTTTTACAATCTTTAAACAGCACCATGATTTTATACCCATATTAAATGTATTTTTGAAGGAAGCATAAAATATAATGATATTGTGAATACGCAATATAACGGAGGACTACATTTTCATTGATATGGCTACCAAATGAAGAAAATGATAGAGAAGAAAACCTAAAATAAAGTGAAATGATAATTTTTCAGCATTTGTATCTTTTTTATTTTTTGGAACAGGTACTGTTAGTATAACAATAAAAGTATCCAAATTTTATGCAGATGGCTTACCGTAACAATATCTATACAAAAGTGGGCGAGATTAGATACTCGTAAGCTGTGGGGTATAATTATTAGTGCATTCGAAAATAATGTAGTGGAAGACACTATTTTGCAAAAATGGTCTTATAATACATAATTTAACTTAAAGTTGTCTGGCTCAATAAGATTCGGTTATTGTTGCGAACATCTGTTATTATTGAAAACATTTCCCTGCATCGGCATTTGCACGGTGTAAAGTTTCAATAAATTTGGAAATACAACCTCGACATTATAATAGTAGTGTTTATTAGTTCGACCGGTATACACGTATCTTCTTTTGGTCCGCTGTTTGGTCTTCAATTTGATTAAAAACGGTTAGAACAGAAATAAATTTAAATAAAAAGAAAAATACAAGTGGAAAAAAAAAAATTAAAAAAAAAAAAAACAAACAACTTAGTGACAAAAAACGAAACAAAAAAAACTTAAAAAAAAAAAAATTTGAGCAACTTACATTAACAAATAAAAAAACAATAAACTTTAATATAACAAATAAAATACAAAACGCAATAACAAATTAAACGGTGGAATAACTGAGGAGAAAACCGCTATACCAGTGACGGGCGAGAAATAAAAATCAGTGCTGACACTACCAACCAGTGCTGTCACTTCGGGTCACGGTGACTGGATGAGGGGTTTCATGGCCTTTTTTCGTGTCGTTGTGCTAATTCCCTTTACCATACCCGACTAAATCTTTTGCATTGTTGGTGCCATTGTGTTGGTTACTGCTAGACTGTTTGGTGATGAAGGAGTAACACTGATCACCGGATGAAGGGAGAAAACTATACAGAACTTCGATGCCCTTTCCGACACAATATCGGGGATCCTCGAAAATTACCCGAACAGTGAAATCGTTATTGCTGGTGATTTCAATGTCCATAATTTATCGTGGTTCCGCCATTCGAGCAATACAACTCCAGAAGGCCAATATGCTGAGCTATTCGCAGCGCACAATCACCTTGCGCAATTAATGAATGAACCAACACATATCTCATGTGTTGACGGGCACCAACACAACACCCTCGACCTTTTTCTCACTTCACACCCTGAAAAGTATGAAATGAACATTAGCGCACCTCTCGGTAATTTGGATCATTGCACCATTTCTGCCTCCTTTTCGTTTGCGAAACTTCGAGGCGTTTCACCGCCAGCTACGACACGTTTGAAATATATTTACGAAAAGGCACGTGGGGCTGAGCTCAACGATTTCTTTCGGCATTTCAATTGGAGGCTCTGCTTCCTCGACAATGATGTCAATGCCATGGCTAAAATGGTACAAAATATAATATTGCTTGGTATGAAAACGTTGATACCATCGAAGCAAATTTCGATTAGGCCTAGACCAAAGTCTTGGTTTAATCAGACGTGCAGACTTGCAGTCAGATCCAGAGAGGAAGCATTTAGTGTCTGGCGGAATGATAAAAACACAGATACTGATATGATGCGCAAAGGGCGAGATCTTCGTGTGCCAAAGTGCTAAGACGTGCAAAAGCTTTGTACGAGCAGAGTCTTCGCGCTAAAGTTTTTACTGCCCCACGGGGAAGTAAAAGCTTTTTGTTATTCGTTAAAAAGGTTAAGGGAAATGCTAGTTCTTCTATTCCGTCTCTTTTAAAGGCAGATCAAATATTCACTGACCCGGTTGAAAAGGCTAACCTCCTTGCTGAAATGTTGGCAGGTAATTCTCACCTGCAGGAAAGCAATCAACTACTGCCCGCATCCGAGCGTGTATCCGTAACTATGCCAACGATATACTTTCGGGCTCGTGCAGTTAAAAGGGTTTTATCGGACCTTAACATAAATAAGTCTCCTGGCCCGGATGGAATTCCGGCACTGGTCTTGAAGCAGTGCTCTTCAACGTTATCGCGTCCTCTGGCAATACTTTTCAGCACCCTATATCATGCAGGCGAATTTCTGTCGTGCTGGAAAGTTGGTGTCGATCCATCCACCATTTTGGCGAAAGTAAGGTAGTGGCTCTAGATATTTCAAAAGCATTTGACAGAGTGTGGCATGGAGCACTCTTGTCCAAACTTATTGCTTTTGGTGTCGGCGATATCCTCTCTCGATTTATATCGAGCTTTCTCAAGGATCGCGCTATAAGAGTTGTTATAGACGGGATCTCATCTAACGAGTTCAAGATCAATTCAGGGGTACCACAAGGCTCCATTCTTTCTCCTACCCTATTTCTTATTTTTCTTAATGACCTCCTATGTCATACTTCAAACTCTATCCACTCTTTCGCAGATGACAGCAGTATCTGCCATTCATATTCATTTGATCGTAGGGCGACATCAACTATTATCGCGGCGACGCGGCAGAATATGAATGATTCGCTAACAGGTGACCTCACGAGAATATTGGAATGAGGTCACGCGAACAAGGTCGATTTCAATTCTCAAAAGACCCAATGCTGCATGCTAACCCATCGCCGTATGCACGATCACGCTGCCTCATCTGTAATAATGGGTGGCATAAACATTGAGGAATCAGAAGCTCTTGATGTTCTTGGCATGAAAATTCAGTGTGATGTCCGATGGACTGAGCACATTTTTCAGGTCTCAAAGGAAGCATTCAAGTGCCTAGGCTTTTTAAGGCGGTGTAAGACATACTTCACCCCATCTGATCTCCTTACTATTTATACCGCCTACATCCGACCGAAAATGGAATACAACTCTCATGTATGGGCCGGAGCTTCAAAGACTATTTTGAAGTTACTGGACCGTGTACAAGAAAGGGCAAAAAAACTCATAGCAGAAAGTAGGGTAGCCAATTCTCTTGACTCTCTTGAGCATCGTCGCAACGTGGGCTGCGTTTCGTTGTTCTATCGATACTATAATGGGAGGTGTTCTAATGAAATCAGGGAACTTGTTCCCGAAACCCGGTCATTCGCGCGCACGACGCGATCATCATTAAGAGCGCATCCATTTGTGGTCGATTTGACGGCGACTCGCACTACGCATTACGGGGAAAATTCGTTTTTTGGCCGAACAGCACGTATGTGGAATAGACTACCCGCAGGCTGTCGCTTTTAGCTTGCGAAGATTTAAATCAAATGTCAATAAACACTACTTCCTCTATCCTCCTTCCCATAACCTAATTTCCTAGTCCCAGCACAATGCATCGCATGTGTAGGGGTCATCCCCTGAGTGCCGGTCCAAGACAAAAAAAAAATTGTGTTTCATTATACCCTTCACTTTTAGTGTAAAGGGTATATTTAAGTTTGTCATTCCGTGTGAAACTTTTTTAATATTCATCTCAGAAGAAAAATTTATATATTTTCAGAAAGGTTATGGATAGAGAAGTTGATAGAGGCATGTCCGTCTGTCTGTGTTCGTGTCCGTTGTTATGCCGTTTGTGGCCAAATTAATCATCTCATAGAATTTATTTTGTGTCAATCGGTCAGTAGTAGACCTGAATATGTGCGGGCAAATCGGTTGAATAGATTCCGACCTACAGCCGAAGATCCACGACCACCTCGTTTTTTTACTTGAAATTTTAGTACAAAATTGTCAATAACTTCGAAACGGTTTGAGCGATTTTAATGAAATTTAGTCCGTGTATGTAACTAGGTGGACTACTTACTTTAAATACCATTTGGACCCGCTAAGTAGTTCCAAATATGTTCAAAATATGCAAAAAAAACCAAAAAGCACGCGATTTCCTTATGAAATATGCATTATATATTATGAAATACACTAATAGAAACAATATTAAATTAAAACATACTTCTTACTTACATACACATAACATGATTCGAACAACCATCAAACTTCACCAAAACGCCATCCATATACTCAGTCACCTCACCCATCAAGACCGCTGAGTTTGGTATAACTTTTCTAGACTAAATCTGTAACGTCCAGGGGCTGTAATTGGGTTTAAAGTGTTTGTAGTGGTAGAGGGAATTGTGGAATTTATTACGGGGACTTCGCAGGGATTGGTGTAATTTATACTGAAGAGGTATAACTAACGGCAAGTTATTTGTAGAGTTAAACTGAGAACTTTGAATATTGAATTCTCTTATACTCTGGTTTGAAATGAAACTGCATATTTACATACATATCTTATTGCATGGTAACGAAGTCATCAATACTTAAAACTGTGATGTTTGAATTTATATGGAGTACTCTCCCCATATAAATTTCTTCTGTCTCACTCGATCTACCAATATTTGTACATTTTGTTTCACTACTCTACTCAAAGAATTTATACAGTTTTTTTAGTTTTCGGCAGTTGCTAGGCTACGTCATTTTTTAATTTTAACTGATTCAGGATTGAATAAAAAACTCTTGAGTAGAACGGTCGTTCAACGGCTTTGAAAATAGTGAAGACTTCAATTAAAGCTCAGCACAAAAACGACTGAAGAAATAGGAAGCTTTGATCATTGGAAGTGAGCTAATCGAACCTGGGGAAATTTGTGTGTCCAGAGGTGTTAGTGCTATTCGGTGCGTTGTGTTAGAAAACGTAAGGGCGATCATCTAACGAAGGTCAGGGGAAAGAAAGTGCTGTGCAAGTTGCAGTGGAAGAGATCCGGCGGCTGGTATAAATGGTAGTTAAGGAGCAAATTCACGACTTCACCTTGACGATTAAAAGCATCGGGATAAGTAAACACAGCACATGTGAATATTGTTGGAAAACTTCCCAGAAAATTCATATTATAAAATCTCTCTTCTGACTTCTTTTATACAAGAATTGACATAACCTAAAGGGCAATTTAATCAAGAAAAAAAAAACGTTATTGTGAACTATCGGTTAATGTCACCTTGCTTAACCTTACTTTGAGGTAGACTTGATTAATAGTCTAGTGGAAAATTGAAAATATTCTAATCAAATTCGAAAATTTTGTCATATATATGTATCTTCGGGTACAAATTTAAATTGCTAATGAATATAAAGAGTTGCCTATACTCAGGTATTTGAAAACTAATTAAAAAAATAGACTTAATTAGTGATAAAATTTTGTGGACCAATCGAAAAGGGAGAAGAGATCTGGGGTAGTTAACTAACTTTACATTTAACCATTAGATTAATATATTAATACAATTTGTTTTCTAAATTTAGACATCTTTAAGTATAGCGATCATCTAATAAATATATGCAAACCTGTTGATAAACGTTGTATTCCCACCACCATTGAGCAACCAACAGCAAGTACGAGAGGCCTCATCGCGCTGCTGCAGCATTTTTGTTGATGAGTGACTTAATTTTTTTTTTATTTAATGAAATAAAAATATATATATTATTTATATATTTCTCATATTTGTTGGATTTGTTGTCGATCCAACTGTTATTGCATATATTTGTTACCTTGTAAGAACGATTAAAAAAAATATAGATAAGCAAGCAATCCGATAAATTACTTATTCCTTTACATTGATACTTACATATCTACATATATATAGTTATAAGAATAATTACATATATTTACTGATATATACAGAATACTTATATATACTTACATAGATGTGGTTGCATGATTTTTGGCATTATCTGTTTTTTTACTCGTTGCTACGGATTTTACTCGAAAAAATATTGTTAGTGATAGATAGCCATTAAAATAAGATTGAATTTTCATATTTATATAATTAGTAATCTTAATTGAAATTTAATGTTAATTTTGATAGGCATTTTCTATTTTTTTTGTAAACAATAAAGAATTATAATGAATTCTCGGAAATAAGAATCTGTGTTTCTTACATGATGGTATAAGCAAAACAGGTAGAAGTGTGTACGGGGTTTTAGTTTGATATTGACTACTAAAACCAAAGGTAGGATGGGTTTCGAACGGGTCTTCATTACCATTTTGGAGACAACATATTAATTGTACGGTTGATTAGGAACCGATAGCAACTCGACTAGCTCCAGTCCATATATACATATACATATATTTCAGATGTATTTACAATACTAAATTCGGGAGTCTACAATAACATTTGTGTAACAGGGAATTTGTGTAACCAGGCGTGGAAAGGTGGACACGAACCCCCCATCGACTGCTTGCTAGTGGCTTTAATGGCTCCCATAGTCCTCCCTAGGCCCGCCTCTACTTACGGTCATGTTTATCGAATTAGTTACACTTATCACGTCGACTAATTGTTTGGTTTTCTCTAGTGCGTAGAATTTGAAAAGAAAAACCCCTGTATGTTACAAATCATACCATAATTTTCCCAGTAATACTATCAAATACACTAACGCAAGTCGTGTAACGACCCTTTTTCTAAAGGAATTTTATCATATACATATGTATACGGGGTCTCATGAAACAAATACATTCTTAGAACTCATAAACTCATGGTGCCAGTTTTTATAAACAATTTTTTAGAAGCCAAACCTCCTCATTCTTTTTTGCTAATTTTATAAATATGTTTGTGCATTCATGCGAAACAGTAGTAGCATAGCTTTTTGAGCATTTCTGTATGCAAAAAAAAAATATTATTTTGACGAACAGTGTTGCCACGAAATAATATTGGGATAGAGGACATATAGATGATTGTCCGATTTTTATTTATATATATTTAAAATTTTACATGTAAAGAAAAAACAAAAACCTGAGACAAGTTTAATTGAATTGATTGGTATGATTGTTAAAATAAGTAGTAGGAAAGAATTAATTGTTCTTCGCTACACCAAAAAAATTTATAATAAATAATTTTATTTTTACAATTTCTGTTAAAAAACATTTTACAAAATTTCTAAAAAGGTTGAATGTTTTCTTACGTCTTACGTCTATGTTTTTGAACACTAACGCACACTAATACACATATTGCCGCGGATATTAATGCGTGTAGCATCGGCTTAACGAAAGAAAATATTAAATCTAACAGTGAAAATGCTGAAATTGCTACAATGGCGGATTATGTATGCGCGCCAATGGCCTTGAATGTGAGTTTTTATTTTAAAAATATGTTCAAATAAATACGTGGTATCGAGATGCTAACTATTCAAAACTAAAATACGCCAACTGAGCAACCTAAATATGCCAAACTTTCAAATTACAGAATTATCTGCTGCTTTATGAATTATTATTCAATTTAAATTCATAAACTTTTTCTTTTGGATGTAAAAAATGTATAATAACTGATTTTTCATGGAAATTTATTTATTAATTCTTTAATGAATGAAAAGAACTAAAATATAAATAAATTTATATGAATTCGGCAGTAAGAAATTGTTGCATTAAAGAAGAGCCTCAAATAAAATCGAAAATGCGTTTTGGCATAATTTTTACCAGAAACAAATAAGCGTCTCAAATTTGTACGACGAAAAAAAGTTACTTCCGCCGTACATTTTTTGAACAATAATAGTGTCTTCTTTGCTGTAAAGTTACCAAAAACGAATATTTTGATGCATTTGTGGCTTACACTATTCTTGCGTAATCGGATCTTTCAAACAGAGGCTTACACCATTTTGTGCTGTAAGTATTTAATACATTTAAATGAAGTACTCAAATATAACTTATATTTTATGGAAGTAGAAGATTCCGCAAATAGTTTATTTTTACTAAATAAAGCAAATCTGTCTGAAGAATAAGAAAAATTCTTATTGGGAAAAAATCATGTTTATAAATAATCACAATATTTCTTATTTTATTAATTTCTTCTCTCTCCTGTAAAGGTATAAAATTTAAAGATTTGCCCTTTTGCATTTCACTAATTAAAATTCACATTCACTCTTCAACGTTGTTCCCATTTTACCATAATCACTACTAGATTTAACATTGCCTTTCGTAAATTGTAAAAAAGAATTCTAATTTGATATCAATTTATCTCATCATTATTTTCCGGCAACACTGCTCTTCAAACTCGGATTTTTTTAAAATGAACCATTTTAAAGCGAATGCTACATGCTTAATACAGAAATGCTGAAAAATATTTAGCAACGCAATAAATGAAATAATTTTACAGTCACGGGTAAAGAAATCGATTGGTTTTCATTAAAATTAAATCACAACATAATTTTGGTTTTAAAAAAATTTATAACAATGAAGTTCGCACTGAACTGGGAATTTGTTTATTTTGCAAAATAGTAACAATTTTAAAAGTATGACTTTTAAAAAATTTGATTTTTTCAAAATTTTAAGCACATAATGTATTATATGCCAATGTTTGCAAATTTGAATTAAAAATTTTATCAACGAAAAATCAAGTTCTACATTTATGCTTGTTATGGCAGTTTCATAAAAAGAAATATTATTTTCTACACTGATGTTTACCGCTCTTTCATTTTGCGCCGTTAATAAGCAAAAAAATGTGGTGTGGCTTCTGGCTCAAGCATTCACATTTAATGCTTGTTTTTGTTGTTTGTCTTTGAGCGTAATTATTTTTCCCTCATTTCAGTAATGCTGCCAGTATGTAAAAAAAAGTAATAAAAATACCCAAAAAATTCCCACTTTTTCTAAGTTTTTATACTGTATCATATATAGACTTTTGCTTTTATAAAATTTATTATTTTTTTAATTCTATAATATTAAACAGCGTGAGTTTTTATTTTTTATTTTTTGTAAAGATCGTTAATCCTATGAAATAAAAAAGTTTAACAACTTTTTTGTATTTCTCTGAAAAATTAAAATTTATATATGAGTATAATATTTACATTTTTTAAGTGTTGCCTTCTTATTTCCATTTAAAAAAAAAAACGCTGAAGAAAAATATACTGTCATTAATATCAGTGCACTCATCTACACAAATAGAAAAATATTTACAGTTTCTTATTCTAGTTTTAAAATTGGAATAAATGAATGCACTAATTTGTTCCGTGAGTTGGCATACTAAGCTTTCAGATTTACCGAAGTAATTTTCGGCAAACAAAAAATCATTTTCATATTCATTCAACATTGCAGAGTCTAGTAGAAAACTACTACACAATCTGCTCATATCTATAAATAATAATAAAGTGGCAGCCTTAGTTTTCAAGTAACATGCGAATACACAACCCGCATGCTTCAATAATCACTGAAGACCACAAAGTATACAGAGGCGTCAGTTCAAAGCACGAACGAGCAGAGAAAGAGACATCATCAAGAGATTTGCTGTCTCTTTTACCCCCTAACTCTGTTCGGTGATTCCTTTTTCTTCTAAATTCCTCAATATTGTTGTTTTGTTTTGATTTTTATTTTCTAGATGTGAAAATTAGCCGTATTTTTCATCTACTTTATGCTCACAATTTCGCAATTTTTAGCACGACAATGTTACAAACATAGGTTATAGGAATCTGTGGTTACAAAACACAACAATGTGGTGTTTTGTGTTATGAAAATTATGTACAATTAATTTCATTTATTAAAACAAATAGATACCAAAAAATCACAAGATCACTAAAATGTTATTTTATTGGCTTATGCACAACAAATTTCTTTTTGGTAATTTTTTAGCTTCGCTATGTTTTTTTTGCTATATTAACACAAAACACGATTAAAACAAAGAAAACCTCAAGAAATTATAAATTTGTTCTTATGCACAAATTGTGGCTTATGTTAACAAAATTTTTCATCACAAAACACCAAAATACTGACAAATTTCTTTTTGGTAATTTTTTAGCTTTGCTATATTAACCCTTTATTGCATAGTGTTGCATATCTGCATCATACTCTTGAAATGTGTCTACTTACGAAAATAAATAACGGATTATATTTTTTTTACTCTATTTGTTTTCTTTTATTTATGTTTTGTATAAGTTAACTGTTTTTTTTTTTTGGAACTGCGTTCAAGTCAAAAAAAATCATTTTAAAGTTAACAAAAAGCGCACGCTTATAAAGCTAATTTTTTGTGTGAGTGTTTTGATAAAAAGTTTAATTTAAAACAATTTTTTTCCAGGTAAGTATTTTTTTTTTAGATTATTATATATCTAGCAATTGTATAAACATTAAAATGCTCATATTTTATCAAGAAAACCATTTAATTTTCTATAAATAAACTATGATGCATATCTGCAACGCTATGCATTTAGTTATACTTTTGAATGTGATTTTCAGTATGCCTTCGTTTTTATCAAATAAAGAATTGGAGAGGATTTTGGATGAATGGGTTGACAGTGAAGACGATTTTGTTGATGAAAGTGACGACGAAATGCTCGAAAATGAAGATCTGGTGATTGCTACCAAATTTATCGAAGGCAAAAACCTAGATGATGAAGATGATGAAGCAGTGGATCGAGAAGATGTGGATATTTTATCTGCGGAAGAGCCAGCATCAACTTCATCTGCTGCTGAGGTGAGAGAATTTAAAAAAGAACTTTGTGAACTTAAGGAAAAGTATAAAAAGGTATTGTGGAGACAGAATAATTTTAAATTCGATTCAGAACGAACAAAATTTAAAGGTGATTCTTCTTTGTCCGAGCCATTGCTCCAGCTATCCACGCCACTAAGTTTCTTCAATTACTTTTTCTCTGACGATATAATAAATTGTATTGTGTCAGAATCAGCCCTGTATGCAACGGAAAAAAATCCAAATCATTTTGTGGTAATATCGCCTGATCACATACGAAAATATATTGGGATATGCATTTTAATGTCAGTGGTTCAAGTGCCTAATATTCGCCGTTATTGGAGCCCTATTGTTGGAAATGAAACTATTGCAAACACTATGACTGTAAATGAATTTGAAAAAATTCGGCGATATATGCATTTTAATACAAACAGCAGCATGTTGCCTAGGGATCATCCTAAACACGATAGGTTACATAAAATTAGACCTCTTTTGACCGCATTGGTTAAGAAATTTTTAACGATCCCACTAGATGAGTGTTTATCTTTAGATGAACAGATATGTGCAACTAAAGCTCGTAGTTATATGAAACAATACATGCCTGCAAAGCCCCACAAGTGGGGTTATAAATTATGGGTTTTGAGTGGTGTTTCGGGATTCATATACAATTTTGAAATTTACACAGGTAAAGAAATGGATGAAAATATTTTATTAGATGAGCCATACCTAGGTTCTTGTGCTAATGTAGTAACAAGATTAACTCGTTGTGTTGAGAAAAATGTTGGACACAAAATTTATTTTGATAACTTCTATACCACTATTCCTTTAGTTGTCGAGCTGGCAAAAAAAGGAATATACTCTGTTGGCACTAATCGTCGAAATCGACTGGCGAATTGTAAGCTTCCAACGGAAAAAGAATTAAAAAACGACCCAAGAGGAAAGTATGTTGAATTTTTTGCCAACATTGATAATGTGGATATATGTTCTCTTTGTTGGAAGGACAATAAAATAGTTAATTTGCTATTGACATTTGTTAGTGCCGATCCAATTTCAAATGTAAAAAGATATGAAAAAACCAAAATGCAGCATATTGAAATAGACTGTCCAAATATTATTAAGCAATACAACATGCACATGGGTGGTGTGGATTTAATAGACAGCCTCATTGGACGTTATCGAACAAAAATAAAATCGCGAAAATGGTATATGCGGATATTTTACCATTTGCTAGATATAACAGTCGTAAACTCATGGATTTTATATAAAAGAGTATGTTCAGCTCACAATACGAAGCCGATGAGTTTGTGCGACTTTCGTATAGATATTGCAGAATCACTTTGCAGAACTGGTTTAGTGCTTTCGAGATCAAGGGGTAGGCCAGTCAGCTCTCCACAACAACCAGAACAAGGTATACGAAAAAGAAAATGTACGAGCTCACATGTTTCACAGGATATAAGGCTGGACAAAATATCACATATGCCAGTTTACATGGACAAGCGTCTTAGGTGCAGGGTACCAAATTGTACAGGATACACGTTTATAAAATGTGAAAAATGTAACTCTGCCTTGTGCTTAAATAAAAACAAAAACTGTTTTCAAACTTTTCATTCATAAATAAGCTATAAAAATTTAACTTTTATTTTTTAAAATTTGTAATAAGATTTATTTTTATTTTGTAAAAATTTTTTAAGACTGAATTCCTTTTTATTTTTACTAAAAACTTCATTTATATATTTCTAATTAATAAAAAAGTTTTATATAGTATCAAAATTTAAAATGTTTGTTTTTAATTTTTTTATATGTACATAAATGCATGATGATGCAGATCTGCAACGGAAGGAAACTTGTGTTTTCCAGGAAATCTAGCACCGGATTTTTTTTTTTAGTAATTATTTTGAGCTTATAAGATCAATTTATATCAAGAAAAAATTATTTTATTCCAAAAGAAAAAATCATGCAATAAAGGGTTAACACAAAACACTATTAAAACAAGCTTCACTATGTTTTTACCTATAATATTAACACAAAACACAATTAAAACCAATAAAACCACAAGAAATTATAAATTTGTTCTTATGCACAAAATGTGGCTTATGTTTACATTTTTCTTTTGTTTACTTTTCATCTTTCGTAAAATTGTATATTTACCTCTTTCTCCCCCTATTTGAAGAAAAGCTGATTTAAATTTTTTCAGACCCCTAGCTGACACTTCTAGGTATTCTATGCTGAAGACTAAAGTTTTTATTAAAAAAAAATTAAAATTATGGCTGCATGCCCTCTTTATTAGTGTAATAGCATTCGCACATGTGCGGTGTTTTGCGGTCTCTGATTTACATTCTTATCTATAAACATATATATTGTTTCGCTCACTCCTATAGGGAGCTTATGGTATTCTTTATGTTCATAACTTTGTTGTTTTATTATTTTGTGTACATACATGTATACATATGGACTACTGGAAAAGTTCTTTAGGCCTTTCTCTGATTTAATGACTCTGAATTTAATGAGGTCGATGGATGAGCTAGCAAAGAGCAAGTTGTTTAGTAGCGAATTTCTTTGAATGAGCTCGAGTCATAGGTGTGTGTCCCTCAGAACTTCCGTTTCTTTTTTTACTGGTTATAGAAATTAATAATTTTGAAACACATTAATTGGAAAAAACTAAAAAAATTTTTTTTTTTTTAATTTACAAAACAAACATTCATAGCTCATCTAAAGGAACAACAGTTGTGCCTAATTTAACGTAAGGAAGGATGTGTAAAGAAAATAAATTTTTTTTTCGTTGCTTCGTATTTCCATTTGAAATGAAAAGCGCTTGTTTGGTGCATAAAAATTCTTCTAAAAAATTGGGATCATTCGTTCAATGTGATTTAGTTTCCAATGTATTGTAAAAATATATTCAGTAGAAATATACAGAAATTAAATTTTAATATTTATGTACATATGCATTATTAATATAATCTACATGTATGTATGTGGGTCTATAATCATATAAGTGTAAGCCTCTGTTTGAAAGATCTGATCACGTCGTAAGCCACAAATGCATTACAATATTCATTTTTGGTAGCTTTACGGTGAAATTTGGTTTGCATGATGACTTGGCTGTTTGAAGTTATATATTGATCGAAAAAGTCAGGTCCTTTGGACCAGATCCAACAATTAAGTAAAAATTCCGCACTACTAAACGACTATCCGGCAATTCAGGCGAATATCAGAAATAAAGGGAGCCAGTGAAGGGTATCTAAGATTCGGCACAGCCGAATATAGCACTCTTACTTGTTTTTATTACTTTCATCCAAAGCTGTTTCACATCCAAGTTTAAAAACATGAATGTCGAAATTGAACGATAATTATATGCGATTGTTATTTATTCATGCATGAGATCATTGACTCCTAAGTTATCCTGAGTTTAATTGCTTAGACAATCATCTTTTCTCTCTACAAAAACATTGGCTAGAGGGTTGTCTTTAATGTTTTTTCCAAAAATCTTAAGATCGACACAAAAAATTAACTGTTTTTTTTCTAACTCAGTCGCATTCTACATATATAAATATTAATATATTTCATCTTACAATTAACAATTCAATTGAAATAAAAACTTTGAACACAGAATAATGGAAAAGTTAACAATAGTTTAAAAATTTGTTGGCCTGTTATAAATAATTTCATACGTTGAACAATTTATAGATATATCGGAACAGGTTAAAATCTAATATTTTCTAAAATATACAATTTATTAATTTATAATTTTTCTAGTTTTTTGACCTTTTTTTTTTTTTTTTTTATATTAATAACACTAATTATGTTAAGCCTAAGGTCTTTTTATATATTTTATATTTATTTCAATATTTCGCTACTCCTTTGTGTAGCTTCTTCAGTTTTTTTAAAAATTTTTAAAAAAATTTTTTTATTATAAACAAAAACCAATTTTCCTGAAGAAGCTACACAAAGGAGTAGCGAAATATTGAAATAAATATAAAATATATAAAAAGACCTTAGGCTTAAAATAATTTATTAATTTATGTTTGTTGTTTGGTAAAGGTACTACATGTGCTGCATTTCGTTGCTGCTAATGCCAACTCATCAAAATTTTTTTAAAAACTAAGAAATGTTTATATAAAAACTCCTAAAAATTATTTGATAATTAAAATCATATACAAACGGAAAACAACTCTGTTGCTATTAAAAAAATTTGGTTGAAGTACTACTACTTACACTTGCATTGGAAATATATTTCCTACTTAACTTGTGTACGAGCGCCTTCTATTCTAAATAATTAAGGTGATTTATTTATTTAATAGATTCTTCTTCCGTTTATTATTTTAACGCTTTATCAATGTTTTGTATATTTATTTCCTTCTTTATTCAGTGTTTTGTGTCATCGCTTTGTTTTCGTTTTTTTTTTTCATAAAAGCAGAAAAAGAAATTAAACCATTCACTTGACAGATTTACATTTTTTAAGCATAAAAAGTATATTTTATTTTATTTAGTCCATAAACGTAACTAATTCACATGAACATAGAACACCAGTATTAAAATATTTTATTCTATATATGTAGTTCGACATGATATCAATTCATCTACACCTAGATTCTATCCTCCTTCCCATAACCTAAAAAAAAGATTCTATATTTGCCACTCCTGTTTTTTTTTTGTGAGTCGTAGGTTGTTTATTTATAAAAATATTTCGTATTCAAATTGTTCACTAACACTTCTTGAGGGTTCTTTTGTGATTTCGGTTGGCGCCAATTAAATTAAACTAAGTTTGTTTTATGCTTTCGAGTACTTGTCTACGACTAAAATTCTTTTTTTTACAATTATTTCCTTACAATAAATTCTGTCCATTCGACAGTCTTCAAGTTTCACCTGACATTATAATTTCAAATAACAAAAAGAGCAATATTAACTTTCAAGATGATTTCACACACCGTCAGCAAATACATTTTTCCAAGTAAACAAAAAGTGCAAACATTGAAAAGTTCAATTTCTTTTATCTTATGTGCAACAACCTGAAATATGCAAGGGTAAGCATTGTGATAAAATTGTTGGTAACTCCTCCCCCTTCAAAACGATCGTCTCGATCAATAGATTAGAAGTAGGGAATTTGAGTAATTCTCGACACTGAATATCGTCTTAGTTCATTGTCTTCTTGTAGAGCATTTTGGAGTGACTAAACAACACTCGGGGGATTGTTTTCAAGACGTTGACTTACTTGAATTTTGTGTTTATTACTCGTACGGCACATGAGAAATACCATGAAACTCATAGCTACAATTATAACTGAATAGCCTATTATGTCAGACCAATTACTTTGAAGATTCAAGAGTGCTATTTCATTCGTATTGTTAACATGTAATTCTTTGACCAACTCCAGTGTGAGAGCCTCCTCAATATAGGAGTCATCTACTATTGGTTATACTATTGCTGGCAAAGGATTACGAAAGACAATTTCGGTTAGACTGAAATTTTTACCATTCACGGTTACTGTATCATTAGAAAACTTTATGAGGTAAGTATCGCTTAAATTATAAAGTTCGTTACCAATCGAAATCGTCCCATTGAATTGATTCAACAAGAGAGCAACAGGTACTATTTCTTGCACCTTAGGCAAATGGTAATTGTTTACCATAGTGCAATTTTACGGTTTACTCTGTATTAAATTGGAAATGCATTTGGAATTGCTGATATCGTCGATCTCCTCGCTCTTGCATAGCATTAGCTTATTATAAGTTCTACATTCGTTTCTTATACCATACATTTTTTCGTACATCTTAGAACATTATTAAATTCAGTTTTAATACTATAGCGATTCAACTTTACAGTTGTTATTATCAAGTTATTACAGGTTTCTTTTCCCATGATGGTAATGCTTACAATGTAAATTAAAGAATTTTGGATGGTGGCTATTTTTATTTCACTAAATTCAAAAGCTTCTTCAAAGTTCGCGTAGGTAATATCTCAGTGTTTATTAGATTCCCAACCATGCTCATCTCATCACCCGACAAAATGACAAAATTCAAAACTCCTACCTTTGCCCAATGAATGGCATATTGCAGGTTAACAATCTCTTCTTTGATAATTTTCAATTGATATCTTAATTTGGTTACCAATGAATCCGTCGGATCCGTTAATCTATCAGATTTCAGAATTTCATTAGTTCTCGTTGATATTTCATTTAATTTTTCCAAAGTCATTCTATTGATTATTACTTGTCTATTATTATTTTCCAAGGCTTTATTATCTCGAAATCATCATGGGCTGGATTACCAGCAACCCACTTCCACGCGGATCCAATGAAATCCAGAGATCGCTTATTTCTAGGCTTAAGGTATTCTAAATGGTTTCTAATTTGCCCTGTTTCGTGGATAAAGAATGGGTAGATGGGATGGGATGCGGTCACGTTCGTCCTTATAGTTGAGTAAATATTATTCATCAATGCCCCATAATTCCCGAGATCGACCACGTGAACCAGCCTAACTGTACCTGATCGTATTTTTGCGAAACCTATATCAACCGCTACAACCTGCGAATTAGTGTTGTCCAAAATTTTAACATCTCCCAATACACCACCGACCAATGTCAAACTAAAGAGAAAGAAGAAAAACAAAATTTAACTTCTAATATTGTTCTTGTGAACTATCCTCCCCGATTCAGTCAAAACGACCGTATTCCTGTTCTCCTTTACAATTTCCTGTTTATAATTCCTCGACAGCTTAGTCCCTAATATTCTATTCTGCTTAACAAATATCTTGTCCCCCACGTTGTAACTCTTGGGTTCCCCCCTATTCCTATTATGATAATTCAGATCCGCTAGTTGCGTCCTCCTGAGCTCCTCAATCATTTGTGCCACTTGTTCTTCGCGATTTTCAGCATCATTGTAAGTTTTCCTGCCAAAAAATGCTTCCAACGGGTTTCTTCCAATTGTCGAATGAATTGTATTGTTATATTCGTATACGGATTTATCCAAAAGTTCGGCCAGATCCCTGTGAATTCCATTTGATCTCAAACATCTCATAATCATCGACCGATCTGGGCGTATTTCGTTAGTTTATCCATAGCTGTCAGGACAGATATTACTCCAGTGATATAGATGTCAATACGCACTATTTTTCCGGGGAACTGCGGTATTGGTGCCTCCTGAACAAAAATATTATTGGGATGTCGGTCATATTTATTTTCCCTGCATATCTTACAAGTCCTTGCCACATTTTTAACCTTTTCCATCATCCGAGGAATATAGTATTTTTCCACGAGCTGAGCTTTATTATCTTCGAGACTCCTATATGCTCTATTATGTTCATTTATTATTTCCACTTCCTTTCCGGATTTGTTACAAATATCTGTAACCATTCCCCTTGTGTAAAGAACCCTATACTTATGAAAGCATTCGGAGAATACTTCTTGTGCTCTTCCAAGGATATCATCTGTAGTTTTCACGAAATTTATAACCGATGGGTTAAGATATTTCCGGAATATCTGCTTCAATTTTTCCTTAGAGAAATCTGGTTCCAATACTATGTGCTTATGGTATGTAGGAAAAACGATTTGAAATTCGTATGATGAAATACTATGTGGTTCGATTATGATTTGATTTTTAAATGCGTTTATTCGTGTTTCCGTATGCTGAATATAATGCAAGGGTGAGCTCCGACTGCTGTGCTGAGTGGCGGCTGTCGAGTCCATATTGTGTATTTCTTGTGAGGGTCTAGATAATGCATCTGCTACCGCATTAGCGCTTCTAGGTGTATAAAATAGTTCGTAATTTTACTTCTCTAATGTGGCTTTCCATCGCTTCAATTTGCTGTTAGTATTTGTGCTCGTCAAGGCATGAGTTAGCGGTTGGTGATCCGTAAATATTTTTATTCGTGCAGCACCATAGAAATAGTTCCTCAAGCTCTTGAGGGCCCACACAACCGCCAACATTTCCTTCTCATTTGTGGCGTAGTGTTCTTCGCATTTGTTTAGAGTTCTGGATATAAACGTTATTGGCCTCCCTACCTGTTCCAAAACCGCATCAATTGCGTAATTTGAGGCGTCTGTGGTGAGGTGAAATTCTCTATGAAAATCGGTATATGCCAACATAACGTCTTCTGAAATCAAAGTGCTCTTTATTTTATTAAATGCCTCCAATGCATCATCGTTCAGAGCTATTATAACTTTGCTAGGCTTTGCTGGACTTAGCCATTCGTCCCTGCTCCCCTCTCAAAAGAGCCGTTAAAGGTTTTGCCAACTTGGCATAATCCCTTATAAACCTACGATAATATCCTGACATACCCAGGAACGATCTCAAATCCCTTAGAGTTCTTGGAACATGGAAGTTGTTAATCGCTTCGGTTTTTTTTGGGTTGGCTTTTATTCCCAACGCAGATATTATGAACCCCAAAAATTCGACCTCCGGCTTCAGAAATTCACATTTATCGAGCTGCGCCTTCATGTTAGCTCTTTCCAAAGTGTGAAATAATTTTTTTTGTGTTCTGAAGATGTGACTGTTCATCCTTTCCAAATATAATAATGTTATCAATGTAAATATGACATATTTTTCCAATATACTTCCTCAGTATATCATCGAGGCATCTTTGGAAAATGTAAGGAGCATTTTTTAATCCGAATGGTAGTCGAGTAAACTCATACTTCCCTTTGTTGATCGAAAACCCAGTCTCTCGATGTCTTTTTCTCTCAAAAAGATCTGATGGGTCACGCTTTTAAGGTACAATACGGTGAAAAATTTATTTTCTCCCAGTTGGGATAGGACCTCATTGATCTCGGGAATCGGATAACGGTCTGCGACGGTCATTGCATTGACCTTTCTATAATCGATCACAACCCTGTGCTTCTTCATACCCGAGGTATCCATTTTTTTCGGTACAACCCACACTGGCGAATTGTATGGGGACTTTGAAGGTCTAATGATACCCTGGTCGAGAAGAACCTGAATTTGTTGTTCGACCACGTTCTTTAAATGTGTTGGGTAGGGATAATATCTAGAAAAAACAGGGTTATCCGTTGATCTTATGTCGCCCCTTATTGTTGTAGTGTATGTCAATCGTTTGTTAGGCTCAGAAAATAAGCTCGGGAATTCTGTAACTAATTCCCCAATTCAAATTTTTTGCTTTTCCGTCATATGATCCGTTCTCAATGGGATGTTCTCTGATGCCCTTGTAATTTTATTTACGCTCTCTGAAACATATAGCTCCCGCTTGATTCTGATGTTATTTCTTATGGTCATTAAGTTTCTATCCGTATAAATAATAGCCGAGGGTTCTTTCAGACTGTTATTACCCAATATTGCATGAAAGGGCATGAGGTTTGGTAGGGAGAAAAATTTTAGATTCAGGGATCTAAGGCCCAATAAGTTGATGAAGGTGTGGTGCGTAATATTTAGTTTTCCCCCTGCGGAGTTTGCGTAAAACGGTTTTTCGTTAGGAATGGAAAATTTAATCAGTGATGGTTGAATATAATTTTCATTAGATCCAGTATCAACTAGAATTTTTAAAATTTCACCACGACTCGTTTTCGCTTTAAAGTAAGGCAAAGAAGAATCGCCTATTCTAAAAAATAAATATCGGAAAGTTCGTGTTCCTGAACGGATTCCGATTGATATTCTACTTCACAGTGACCGATCTGGTCGTAAAGTTCCTGACACGGTTGTAATCCTTCTGTCGTTTCATACAAGCTCATTTCATTATTGTAGGTAGTTTCATCCTCCATATCGGCCTGGTATCCACTCGATTCCTGTGGTCGTTTGCCAAAATATCTGCCATTGTTCCTTGGCCTATTCATGTAATCAACATTCTTAGATTGATTAGATTGATCGACTTCCATGGGGACGGGCTTGGCAAAGGTTTAGGTGCGGTCGCTCTTGATGGAAGTTGTTGGGGAGTGTTTTGATATTGTTTTGGGAGATTTTGGAATTGTGGTGTATTTGGATAAGTTCTATAATAGCGATATTTTTTTTTTTTTTTTTATCTTGGACCAGTGCTCAGGGGCTATCCCCTACATATGCAATGCATTGCACTGGAACTAGAGAGAAGGATAGGGAAGAAATAGACAGGTGGTGAAAGTGGTAGGAAGATAGAGCTTAATTCTTGCACAACTCTGCAGTTGCGTGTAAATTATAAAGCAAAGTTGCGGCGTCTCTGATGTTTTTTGACGCATTATTTTTTTTTTTAAGCTAATGGAGCCATTTTATTTATTATTTTACTTCGCCGACGTTTTATTGCTCAAATACCGACGAAGGAGGGTGCTGTAGCACAGAAAACTCATAAAAATTTTTTTTCTGATTTGACCCGGCTGGGAATCGAACCTGGGTCTTTCTGGTTGCAGAGCCAACACGCTGACTACTCGCCATCAGCACCCCTATATAATAGCGATATTGTTGTTGCGTTGGATGAATTTTGGGGTAGTGACTCGGATAGTGAATTGGGTATTGAAACTGGTGTTGGGTTATGTATTGATTATTTCTTTGGGTTACAGGTAGCTGCCGAATGTTACATACGAAAGCTCTGTTAATAGTTTGAGTTCTATAGTTCTGGTTCCTTCCGGCAGTTTGTGGACTTGTGGACAACGTGATATCGCCTCCCAACATAATGGAATATTATAGGATTCCAATGCCGAATCCGCAGCTCCGGTTATCTTCTTCCTGATAACGTTCAATACGGCAAAGTTTTCGGAGTTCCTTCATCCAAAACTGTCTCGACGCTCTTTCGCGAAGACCTGAATTCGGAGTAATTGCCAGAAAATTCGTTTAGACATCGCACAATGTCCGGTACTTTGTCCAAGTCAGCTAGATTATTCCTATACTATAAGTCAATTCCCTGATCCCTGATCGATAAGTCTGAGTCAATATGTTTCCTACCAAAGCACTAAATTGTTCTTTACATAACCGTTTAACTAAACCTATTACCGTATCTTCCAATTCCGCATAATTTTGAGGAGGTGGATTATTAGGTTGGTTCTGGGAAACTGGGGGGTTGCCCGATCCAGAAGGATGGGGATTATTCTAAAGTGATGGTCTTATCAAATTACTCGGGTTAGACATTTTTAGCTTTTGGTACTAGAGGGGGAAGTCAATAGAATCGTTTTATCTTTATATTTGTGCAAGTATTATATTTTATTTTCCACTACTTAATAGTTATTCTGTTTTAATTAACAAATAAAATTCAAATTTCCTGTTAAAATTACTCTTGAATTCCTTTGCTTTTTCTTACAAATATTATTAAATATAATTAAAAATATGTAAAATTTTCCTAAATCGTATAAAATTAATGGAGATAATTATTTTTCATTTAAAAAAAATATTCCTTTTTACTTTCCTTATTCTCTATTGTTATTAATCAGTAAAATTTTATTAATAATGTTTTTTTATATTGACTTACAGTAACATTAATAACATTTTTTAAAAAATTGCTGAGCTGGATGTGGTTCTCCTCTCGGCTTCTTAAGGGTTTTCAGTGATTTTGCTAAGCTGCTTGAGGGTTTTTCGTTGGTTGTTTCCTTACTTCTTGAGGGTTTTTTGTGATTTCGTTGGTTGTTTCTTTATAAAAAATTTTATATTTTCTTGTATTCAAAATTGTTTACTAAAAAAATTTTATTTTCTAAAATTTGTTTTTGTTTATAAAGAAAAAAATTTTTTTATTTTCTTGTATTTAACTTTTTTTGAGGGTTTTTTGATAAAAAAAATTTTCTATTTTCTTGTATTTAAATTATTCATTAACATATCTTGAGAGTTTTTTGTGATTCCGATGGTTATTTCTTTATTTCTTTGTATTCAAAATTTTATTTCCTAAAATTTATATTTCTTATTTTTCTTTTTTATATATCTTGTATTTAAAATTGTTCACGAACACTTCTTGAGGGTTTTATTTTTGTGAGTCGTAGGTTGTTTATTTATAAAAATATTTCCTATTCAAATTGTTCACTAACACTTCTTGAGAGTTCTTTTTGACTTCGGTGGGCGCCAACAAACTAAGTTTGTTTTATGCTTTCGATTACTTGACTACGACTAAAATTCGTAGGCAAAATAATTTTATTTATAACAATACAGTTAATCTTTTTTTTACAATTATTTCCTTACAATAAATTCTGTCCATTCGACAGTCTGCAAGTTTCACCTGACATTATAATTTCAAATAACAAAAAGAGCAATATTAAATTTCAAGATGATTTCACACACCGTCAGCAAATACATTTTTCCAGGTAAACAAAAAGTGCAAACATTCAAATGTTCAATTTCTTTTATCTTATGTGCAACAACCTGAAATATGCAAGGGTAAGCATTGTGAAAAAATTGTTGTTAACCTTTTCAGAATTTTTGATGCCATATGGCATCAAGAGTTTCTGAAAGCTCTTATTTTTAATGGGCCCAATAAATATATATTTTTTTTTTTTTTTTTTTTATCTTGGACCAGTGCTCAGGGGCTATCCCCTATATATGCAATGCATTGCACTGGAACTAGAGAGAAGGATAGGAAAGAAACAGACAGGTGGTGAAAGTGGTAGAAAGATAGGGCTTAATTCTTGCACAACTCTGCAGTTGCGTGTAAATTTTTTTTTTTTTTATCTAGGACCAGCACTCAGGAGATGACTCCTACACATGCGAAGCATTGTGCTGGGAACTATAGGAAAGGGATAGTAGAAGAAACGACAGGAGGTGAAGCTTAATTTAATTAATTATTTTGCAGCTCTGCAATCGTATTTCAATTAGCTCAAAAAAATGGACGTTGCAAATTTTTTACCACTTCATTGATCTTGCCATGTGCAACTCATGGCTAGGGTACAAGAATGATTTCGAAACAAACAAAATGAAGAAGAAAAATTACAAGAACCTATTGGCATTTCGAAATGAAGTATCAGATGCACTTCTAATGGTGGGAGAAAGAAGGGACGTCCAACAAATCAAGGAAATGAAAACAGTCCTGCAACATCGGAAAGAAGTAGACCCACTACATCTTAAAAGAAGGTCGAAGTAACTCCACTTGTTTCCGTAAGATATGATGATATCAATCACTGGCCTGAGTACACACCGCAAAAAGTTATATGTAAGGCACAAAATTGCTCATCGTATTCCAGGTACAAATGTGTCAAATGCAATATCCATTTGTTCATTCGAAATACATTGCGAAATTGCTATAAATTTTATCATAATATATTTTAATGTTAACACCTTACTACCTTCACTATTGCTTTAAAAGTATTTTTGTTTTGTTATATGGAGTCTATATTTTCTATTTTATGCAACAAAATGAATTTTTATATGTATTAATTAATTTATTTTAATTTTTGTAAATTTATTTTATAAAACATGAATTGAATATATGTATGTATTAAAATAAATTTAAGCCTTACAGTAACTAAAACAATTTTTTATTTTTTTCCACCATCGAGTACAAAATGCCATATGGCATCATTCTAAAAAACCACTTCAAAGTCAACTTAAAAAAAAAAAAATCAAATTTATGAAAATATATTAATGTCCAAATAATAACAAAATTGGATTTTTAAAATCAAAATTGAAAAACATGTACCGAAAGGGTTAAGTTGTATGTGGATTAGTGTTGATAGCGCGAAGTTATGTAATTGTAAATTTACTTCAACTTTAACTTTATAAAACCTTATGACTTGACATTGTCATTATAGTTTGTACGTGAGTTTAATATTTACGGTAACCCCTAATGTTACCAATAAAATAATTATTTGGGCCATCTTATTTTTGTCATTCAATTCCAATGAATTCTTTTAATAAAACAATATATTAAAATCAACATTTTACATTTCCGGTCTAGCAGACAAAATTAACAATAATTTTGGTAACACATAAAAATCTAAGGAATTGTTTACCAATAAAATTGTTTTTTTAAAGTTCTTTTTTATGAACTCATTTCTGGCGACGAGGATGGGATAATAATTCCCAAAAGTGAAAACTACTTTTAAGGAATAATCCTTAAAGTAAAATTTTTATTACAAATAATTGTAAAAACATTTATAAGGAATAATCCTTAAAGTGACCAATTTTTTATTACAAATAATTGTGAAAACATTTATAAGGAATAATCCTTAGAGTAAAATTTTTATTACAAATAATTGTAAAAACATTTATAAGGAATAATCCTTAAAGTGAACAATTTTTTATTACAAATAATTGTGAAAACATTTATAAGGAATAATTCTTAAAGTAAAATTTTTATTAAAGTAAAATTTTTTTTTTTTACAAATAATAGTATACGAAATCTTGAAGTGTTCGGTCGTGTATTAGCGCAACGCAATATCAAGATTTTAAAAATTGATTGTAATTTTAACGGTACAAGTGATTGAATAAACAACAAAAATAAATCAAATTTCAAGTGCTAAAAATAGAACATAAATAAAAATAAAAATAAACAAATAAACAACAACAATAACAGCAAAGACTATAAATATATAAAGATATTGCACGTAGAACATTGAATAAAAACAAAAATTGTTTGCGTTTATAGATGCTGTGGGGGGAAGTAGCAAGAGAGTCTTTGAGCAAGAGAAGAGAACACAAAAATTTTAGGCATACATACATATGTACGTACATAAGTATGTGAATTTACGTGAATTGGAAGAAAGCGCCGCCAATGTTTTATGCGCCTTACTACCCGAGGTTTGTATTCTCTGAAATGTACTTAAAATTGTTTGTTATTCTATATTTTTTCATAGGTTGAATATACGACCTCGAACGTTAAAGAATGGAATGAGGATGCTATTGAATGTGAAGATAATGAAGTAGAAGCCATATCCGATGAAGATGATTGTGTGGAGGAACCAAAGAGGATGATTAAAGCCGGGGAGGCTGTCGATATTTTCAATAAGGCGTTGGATTGGGCTGAAGGTGAAATGGTTGAACAGCGAGTTTTAAATGTTTTAAGAGACTTACGTGAGAAGGCAGTTTTAAAAGTTCTCGACCAAAAGAATCGGCAAAAAAAGATAACCGACTTTTTTGAACATTAGCTTTATATTTCTAGAATTTATGTATATGAATATGCATAGAAATAAGTATATTTTTGTTTGCTGCAAACAAACTTAATGGAAAAGTTCCTTTTATGTTTTAAAATAAAACAAAAATTTTAACTATCTAAATTAGACTTTCATTTATACAGGAAAGAACTTTAAGTGGTAAGCAAATGACTTGGTTTTATTAAAATTTTGTGCCATTTGTAAATATGAACAATCCCAAAAATTTGAACTGCCCTTGTTTTCATTAGTTCATATTATCGCGAGTGCACTGTATTAACTCTGAAAGCAAGAGTAGTGAGATTATTAACGATCCTAAATGCAATAGAGATTATTTAACCCTTAAACCGACCACTGGTCCCATTTTTGCAGCAAAAAGTGCAAGTGATTCGAATTTGAATAAGTGTACAGAAAATAAAATAATTGTATCTCGCCCATTTTCTCCCATAATTAAAAGTACGGATCTTCCGTCGTGTTCAAATTTTTCAAACCATAAAATAATAACTGGAATGGATCGTTACATCACGATCACTAAGCGTAAATCCAGTCCTAGGGCCGCCAATACTGAACCCGACCCTAAACTGCCAAGAACCAATGAGGGTCAAAATAGGTATGCGATTCTTGGTAAAATGGCCGATAACAACACGAAAAAGCCTGAGAAAAGAGAAATAAAACCGCCACCAATATACTTGCGAGAAGTGTGTACCAAAACTTTGGTGAATAAATTGTCAATGTTGATAGGTAAATATCACTTTTACGTGATCTCTATTCGTAAAGGTAACGTGCTGGAGACAAAGATTCAGGCTGACAGCGAGAAAGGCTATAGGGCCATAGTGAACAATTTTGATGCTAAGAAAAAAGGTTACTACACTTACCAATTGAAGAGTGCAAAGGGCTTAGTGGTGGTCATTAAAGGTATTGACAATTCTGTGCCGACTGAGGATATTAAAGATGCTCTAAAAAATGCGGGGTTCGATGTTAAATCAATTTACAATATAATTAACCGAGAGAAAATTCCTCAGCCAATGTTTAAAGTTGAAGTTGCTTTCGACTCAACCAAATTGAAAAAAATGAGACTCACCCCATATACAATTTAAAATTCTTATTGAACCGAAGAATCGTCGTAGAGAACCGATTAAGCGCAAGGTCCTCCTCAGTGCCAAAATTGTCAGGAGTTTGTACATACAAAATCCTTTTGTAAATTACCATGCGTATGTGTGAGATGTGGAGACATTCACAAATCTTTGGAATGCCCACACCCGAAATCAGACACGAATGTGAGAAAATGCGATAATTATGGTGAAAAACACACCGCTAATTATCGTGGTTGCAAAGTGTTTTTGCAACTAAAAAATTCAAGCAAGGAAAGAAGACGAGTGCCAGTACCACTCGAGTATAAGGAAACTAATTTTCCTAATTTGCCAACAACCTCCGTCCGTGAAATTCTAAGAGCTCATGGTACAAATGTGCAACACGTTAGTTATGCTGAAAAGTTGAAGGAAGATACTACATCGCAGGAAAGTCATCGAGTTAACTCGTATGCAAACGTTTTGAAGGAAGGTGAGCACATACCACTGCCCGATACTCAAAGTGCCATTGAGAAATTGATAGACACTATGAAGAGTTTTATGTCCAACATGCAGAGTATGTTCCAGCAAATGCTGCAAAACCAGAGCATGCTGATGCAAATTTTGTTGAACAAAAAATAATGGCTACGCTGAAAATTTGTTTTTGGAATGCTAATGGCCTGAGCCAGCACAAGTATGAAGTGCAACAGTTCCTACAATCATAAAAAGTTGATGTACTTCTTGTATCCGAAACACATTGTACTCAAAAGAACTGTTTCAAAATAAAGGATTATCATACTTATGACACAAAGCATCCAAGTGGCAGAGCTTGTGGAGGGACAGCAATATTGGTTCACAGAGATGTTGCCCATTTTCCCCTGCCAGAATAATCGACGGATCACATACAAGCCACCACGTTGTGGTACATCGATTTCTGCCGTTTATTGCCCACACAGACACTCCATTACTACGGATCAATTTTTAAACTTTTTTAAAACGTTAGAAACAAAGTTTATTGCAGCAGGTGATTTTAATGCAAAACACACTTTTTGGGGTTCCAGACTTATTTCACCAAGAGGAAGGCAACTTTTGGATGTGATATTCCTTCACAATTTGGATGCAATATCAGCAGGTCATCCCTGTCCTACAGACATTAACAAAATTCCAGATGTGATCGACTTTGCGATCACTCGTAACATAAGAAGAGAACTATTTCATTCGGTTCCGTATATGGATCTTTTATCGGATCATTCACGTACTTTTTTGAATTTTTTTCGCGCTTCTGAAAATGCAGAGCAAAATATTTGTTGTCATAAAAAACATAAAAATTGGCTAAAGTACAAAATGTACATTAGTGGCCACTTGCCACAACACTTTTCTTTGAAATCGGAGTCTGAAGTAGAAGATGCTGTAATCCTCACAACCACCATCCTGAAAGAAGCGACAGCAGTCTCCGCATCAAACGTTTTGATAAGACGCAGGCGTCAATATAACAGTAATGCCAGCGTTGAGTCCTTGATAAGACAGAAAAGACAATTGAGGCGTCAGTGGCAGGAGCTCCGTTCACCTGGATTAAAGGCACAACTAAATCAATGCCAACGGAAACTGCGTGTTTTGCTGAAAGAGGACAAAGAATTCCAACTGAATGAATATCTGCAAAGTCTGGACACAAGAGAGCAAACAGATTATAGTTTGTGGAGGGCTACGAAAAAAATGAAACAACCCACCGCGAACAAGGCCCCGATAAGGTTACAAAATGGTGAATTTGTGAAGAGTACAGAAGAAAAAATTGAGGAATTCGCCAACCACCTGCAAATGTATTTACACCAAATTTAACCTCTTCCCGTATTCCGCCGATTTTTATAAACCAGTGGTTTTCAACCTTTTGGAAGCCGCGACCCCAAAATGATTTTCAAACGTTTAACGTTTTTGCTCTCAAAAAATACAACTGGCGAGTGTTTGTATGAAATGTTTTTGGAAGCCACCAAAGATTTGTACTTTGACTGGGAGCTTTGTGTTGGTATTTGCACTGACGGTGCTAGGGCAATGACTGGCAATAAAAGTGGATTCGTAGCAAGACTTAAAACAATGATGTCGAATGCGAAGTGGACGCACTGTTTTCTCCATCGTCAAGCCTTGGCAGCCAAGTTCTTACCGTCAAATTTAAGCGATGTGCTTAATACTGTCATCAAAGTTGTAAATTCCATTAAAAAAAATCTTTACAGTCAAGGTTGTTTCGAACAGTGTGTGAAGACATGGGCGCTCTCTATCAAAATCTGCTTTATCACACAGAGGTGAGGTGGTTATCCAAAGGAAATATGCTGACAAGAGTAATTGAATTGAGATCGGAATTGAACATGTTTTTTCAAGAAGGAGAATCCGAATATGAAAATTTGTTTACTAATCCTAAGTGGCTTTTGAAATTAGCATATATTGCAGACATTTTTCGTCATTTGAACATCTTAAACGCGAGTATGCAAGGGAGAGATGAAAACATTATATCAGCCAAAGATAAAATCAAAGCATTTATTTTAAAAATTGAAATGTGATCAACATCTTTGCAACAACTAAAATTTGATTCTTTCAATAGCTTTGAAAGTATTGCAACAGAAATTTCATCCGATGAATTGGTGAGCGATTTTATTCCTACCATGATAGAAACGCTGCAATATTTAAAAAATTAACTATACCGATATTTTCCACAGAGCAGCAAAGAAGATAATAGTGATTGCTGGGTATTAAATCCGTTCATAAATAACTTCGTTGAGTTCGCCAATCTTGCCAATAATTTTAAAGAAAATTTATGTGAGCTGGCAGCGGACAGTATGCTCAAAATGGAATATTTATCTCAAAATAATTGTACATTTTGGCTAAAGAGAAAGACAGAATACCCCGAGCTAGCTAAAAAAAGCACTTAAAATATTAATTAAATTTTCAACATCTTATCTGTGCGAAATGACTTTTTCACAAATGGTGAACATTAAAACAAAAAAAAGAAATAAACTAAATTTAGAAAACGATTTGATTGTTTGCGTGTCACAATTGCAACCACGTTTTTCGAATTTAATTAAAAATAAGCAAGCCCAGGGTTCGCATTAATATTAGTACTTTAATGTTTTTGAATCAAAATTTTTTTTATGTTTTTGAATTAAAAAAGTAAATATTTAAAAAAAATCAATATATTTTATTTAGATCAGCTCGCGACCAACCAAAGGGTAGCGACCCACCGGTTGAAAACCACTGTTATAAACGAAAGAGTATAACGTCCACTTAAATTCCGCTTTGCTGAAGTCGAATTTGCCATAAAAACGTTAAAAGCCAGGAAAGCTCCAGGCAGTGACAAAATCACGGGAGCAATGATAACTAATCTGCAACAATCTGTTTTGCGGCTGATTCTCTTCATTTTCAATGCTATGTTACAGTTGGGTACGTTTCCGAAAGCATGGAAGCACTCAGAAATAGTAATGATTCCTAAGTCAGATAAAGATGTTACGTAAGTATCTTCTTATCGTTCAATAAGCTTATTGCCGATACTGTCCAAACTTTTTGAAAAATTGCTTCTCGAGAAACTACGGCACCACGTTGACACTACTTCTGTTATCCCACATCACCAATTTGGAATTAGAAAAATGCACAGCACTGTGGAACAAGTGCACAGAATAACAAACCTTGTCCGAACGGCTTTCGAGAATAAAGAATATTGTTCGGCACTTTTTATTTTATCAAGCGTTCGACAAAGTCTGGCAGGACGGTCTGTTGCACAAGATTGTAAACTTGCTACCGGAAAACGTTCACAAATTGTTCAAAAATTACATACAAAATAGATCTTTTCATATAAGGTCGAAATCTGTGATATCTTCCACTAAAAATATCCATGCTGGTGTACCACAGGGAAGTATCGTCGGTCCTTTTCTGTACATTTTATTTACTGCGGATATGCCTACAAGTCAATTGACGCATACATTAACTTTCGCGGATGATGCTGCTTTTCTAAGCATACACAAGAATGCAGCAGTACCAAGTCAACATCTTCAAGCGCATTTGAACCGATTGGAAAAATGGTTATCAAAGTGGAAGATAAAAGTAAATGCTTCTAAGTGCATCCACATTACGTTTACTCTGAGAAGGGACAGTTGTCCTCCCATCACGATAAACTGTGTTATAATACCTGAGGGCAACCACGTAAAATATCTTGGTATACATCTCGATAGACGTCTTACGTGGACTAGTCACATAGCGGCCAAAATCACTCAACTGAAGTTGAAAACTGCTCAGCTCTACTGGCTTATAGGACGACACTCTGCACTAGGCCTAGATATGACTGTGCTGTTGTATAAGGCCATATGGCTATTTTGGCGTTCAGCTGTGGGGAACTGCTTCCGCATAAAATGTTGCAAAATTACAAAGAAGACAGTCGAAAATTTTACGAATAATCACAGGTGCTCCATGTACATGAAAAATGCAAATATTCACAGGTACCTAAAATCCATTAAAGATGAAATCAAAAAGTCTGTACGAGGTATAGGACGAAGATCACGGTGCATCCCAATCCACTTGCTAGAGACTTGCTGGTTTTCGAGGGTCACAGAAGACTCAAAAGGACCCAAACGTTTGATCTAATGGGATGAAAATTCTGTGTGACCATCGGCTTGAAATTGCATTTGGAATAGAAACAATTTTTTTTTTTAGATTAAGATTTGAAGACATTTTGTAAATTTCATATTGAAAGATCCAAAATTAAAATAACATGAAAAAAAACACAAATAATTGTAAAATAAAACAAAAAATATTGAAGAAAATTTTTGTGTGCCAAACACTTTAAAGAATAATCAATCCTTCAGTGTAAATCATTTAAGTGCAACGTTTTTCTTTGCAAAAAAAAAACACTAAAGTAAAAAAGACACAAAACTTATCGAAAGAAATCACAAAGGTTGCAAATAAAAATAAGATAAAAAGAACACAAATTTTTTCTTGAAAGAAAGAAAAACACAAAAGTTCCCAATAAAAAGGACACAAAAACTTTATCTCACAAAGAAAACACAAATGAAATAATTGCGATAAATTCTACAACAAAATTATCTACAAGACAACTATAAGGACAAATTCTACAACAAAATTATCTACAACATAACAACAAGGCAACTATAACAACAAATTCTACTATCATCAAAAACATCTGCCATTGCATCAACAGGACAACTATAGCAACCACAAGAACAACTATAGCAACAACGAAAACTACATCAATACTTCACATCCACATTATTATTAAGGTAAAATAAACAAATTTTTATATTTTAAGTAAATAGAAAACAAAATAAAATTATTTTTATACAAACTAAAAAAACTCCTTTCCTGACTTTAACAATGGCACAGGCAGAATTGGCTTTCGACCCCTTTAATAATTTAAGAAACCTCCCTGAATTCAATGGAGACACTAGGGAATTACAGAATTTCATAAATTTAATAGATAGAATACACCCCAACTTGCAAGCGTATGACGAATTATCACAAGGACTATTCTCTGACCTTATTAAAAGAAAATTGAGAAACAAAGCTAGGGACGTGATAGAAATAAATTTCCAAGCAATTTCATGGACAGATATTAAATTGATAATTCAGAATAACTTTGGTGACAGACTCAGTTGTGACGAACTCTTCGATTCCCTCAGAGCAGTAATATTTAAAACTACCAGTTTAGAATTTTATGAGGAAATCAAAAGTAGACTTCGACGACTTAACAATAAAATATTGTTCATAATGGAACAAGGACAAGCACAAGCAGCACTCAACGCAGTGTCTCTAAACAATCCCGTACAGCTTTAAACATATTTAAGTCGAAAATACCTGAACCAATGAAGACAATATTAGCATGCAGAAACCCAACAACCTTGGAAGAGGCAATGAATATTCTCTTTGAGGCAGGATATACACATCTCCGAGTAGATATGCAACATCAGTTTTACAACAGACATGACAATAAAAAACAGAATCAAAAATCTTATAATCCCAAACAGAACTATCAAGGACCAAGACATTTTTTTCAACCTTCCCAAAACCAAAGGAGAAATCCTTCACACCGAAATTATGGAAGGAATATTCCACCACAAAATTCTCAAGGACGTTACCCAAATTACAACCGAAACTTTCAACAACGTACAAATCCACAAAACTATAAGTTCGTTCCACTATAATTTCAGCCACAACAACAATATCCTTAGCCAATGGAGATAAACACCGTTGAAAATTTTCAACCCAGAGCCTCCGCGGGAAATTACCCTATATAAAGATTAAAACAAAATTAGCGAATTTAAAATTTATTCTCGATACTGGGGCTACCCATTCGATTATAAATCCTAATATTTGTCACCCAAAGTGGCGGGTACCTTGTAAAGAAATAAATTTAAAGATCTCCAACACCATATAAAATTAAAGGAAAAAGTTCGCATTCATATTTTCAAGGAATTTAAAGAAGATTCTGAAGATAAAATTGAATTTTTGATTTGTTATTTCCATGACGGGTCGGAACAAAACTATAGTACAATAGAGAAGGAACTACTCGCAATAGTATGGGGGACGAAACATTTCAGACCATATTTGTTTGGAAGAAAGTTTTTGATTGAAACCGATCATAGACAATTAACATGGTTATTTTCCATCAAGGAACCAAATTCTAAGCTAGTGCGATGGAGGCTGCGTTTACAGGAATATGACTACGAAATCAAGTACAAGAAAGGAGTATTAAATGGAAATGCAGATGCACTATCCTGAATCGAAATAGAAGTCAATGAGTTGAATTTAATTGAAAACAACGAAGTCATAAAAGAGGTAAACACTCCAGTAGGCAAACACATTCGGGTTCATTAAAATTAAAAACCGAAGTTATATTTCGGAACTAAAGAAAAATTGTCTCCGCTAAAAATTTTGACGAACAAACATTATTAACTCTTTTGAAAAATCACTTCGATCTGGAGAAAATTAATACAGTAGTGATTGAAAATGAAACGTTATATGGGAAATTAGGGAAATTGTAACCAAGTACTTTAATACTGATAGCAAATTTAAAATTTACAGAAGTAAACTAATTCTAGAAGATATTGTTGATGATGAGGAATTTACAAAACGGATAGAAAAGGAACACGAAAATAATAACCATAGGGGTATAAACGAAAACTTTGCGGAACTTAAATTACAAATTTACCACCCAAAATTAAAAACACGCATAACACAATTCATAAACAATTGCGAAATATGTAATAAGGAAAAATATGATCGAAAACCTATAAAACAAAAATTTAAAATTACCGAAACCCCAGAGTGCCCTGGAGAAATAGTGCACGCTGATGTGTATTACAGCCTAGAAAAGAAATTATTTTTAACATTTGTTGATAAATTTTCTAAGTATGCACAAGCAATTGGAATAAAAAACAGGTCTTGGATTGAATTTAAGACTGCCTTAGCTTATTATTTATCATCTGTCGGAAGTATCAAAAAACTCGTTATTGATAACGAACTAGGGTTTAAAGCCTTACCCCTTCTGAAGTACTTACGAGAACAAGATATAGAGTTACATTTTACGTCAAATAATAATCATACCTCGAATGCAGATGTCGAAAGATTCCACAATACTTTAAATGAACACATAAGAATTCTTAAACACGATTTTCAAAGAGATATAGATAGTGTAGAAGAAAAGATATTTGGATGCGTTAAGTATTACAACAATACAATTCACTCCACTACTGGCAGAAAACTAATAGACTTCAAAAATGGAACAATAAGCAGGGAAGAATATCATGATATCAGGAAAAAAATTATTAGGATAAAGGAAAAAGCCATAGAAAAACTGAATAAAAACCGGGAAACAATAGAAATCCAAACAGGGCCAATATATTTGAAAGACCAAAGAGGCGGAAAGAATCACTCTAAATTTCGAAAGGTAATAGTTTCTCAACTAGACAATGACCATGTCGTTACTACTAAAGGTCATAAATACTACAAATCCCACATCAAAAGAAAAAAGAAATTCCAAAATAAAAACACCAACGAACCAACTTAATTGAATTTCATATTTTATTGTTTCAGAAGATTTCTCTTTTGTTAATATTAACGTCCGTACTTATTACCATAACTACACAAAAGATGGAAATAAAAGACTTATCGGACAACCATGGATATATCCCTGTATAACTTAAGGACGTAGAAATTATTGACAATTACGCTACTATTATACACATTATTAATACGAATCAGTACGTAGAAACGGCAAATTTATTGGAAGAAAATATACATAGATTAACAAATACTTATACCACTACTAGACAGTATAGACAAAAGTATGGAACTGTGCAAAACAAAGATCCGAAACTTAATACCAAAATTTAGACAAAAACGAGGACTCATAAACGCAATAGGAAAAGGACTAAAATACGTTGCCGGGACTATGGATAGTGAGGATGAGGAGAAGTTACTTAATAAAATCCAAACACTGGAAAAACGTAACGATGAAACCATGATAACAATAGACGAACTGACTTATCTAAGCACTTCTATATCAACAAGAATATCTAACATTACAGATCACATAAACATACAACAAAAACGGTTCAGAAATACATAAACAAATTTAAGACAGAGCTCGCGAACAGAATTCTAAACTTAGAAGACGAAACCATATTTTTAGAGAACACTTTTCGGATCAGCAACGATATAAATTTATTAATAGACCACATAAATCAAATTGGACATGTAATCTTTAATACCAAACTAGGAGTAGTATCATCCGACATACTGACTGTAGAAGAATTCAGCTACATAAATAAAATAGAATCATATCTTCATGTTATCACACAGGAATGTTTTAGTAATTCTAACACTGAAAACTCCAAATGTGTTTAATGAAACATTTACGGAGATCATATTCGAGCCACTCCCAGACAAACGAAAGAAATCGCTTATCCTCAGGGAAAATACAGTCCTTATGCATGAAAACGAGGTATATAAGGCAAACACTATAGAATACAATAAACTTATGAAAATAAATGACGAATGCTTGGCGAATATTCGAAAAACTTGGAACCAAAATGTGCCTTGGACATAAGAACAAATCAGGAAGAAAGGGACATTTATGCCGGACTTCTTATTTTTAAGAACTACAAAGACAAAATTACTACTACCTGTAAACATGTAAACCAATTTGAAAATATGACAACATATTTACTGAAATTTGAAAATTACATTGTGAAAACCAAATGTTTTTGTTTTGGTTGAAAACTACAAAATAAATACAAATGAAATGTATGTCTTGGAAAAATTTGTTTTAAAAATTAATGAAAACAATGTCTCATACCCTAATTTAAATATTAAAAACATAGATTTTAATGAAACATAAAATAATGTAAACCATAAACTTTCAAAAAATACTTTAATAAGTACAAGTAGTAACTAGTAGTGCAGTTAAAAGGGTTTTATCGGACCTCAAAATAAATAAGTCTCCTGCCCCGGATGGAATTCCGGCACTGGTCTTGAAGCAGTGCTCTTCGACGTTATCGCGTCCTCTGGCAATCCTTTTCAGCACCCTATATCATGCAGGCGAATTTCCGTCGTGCTGGAAAGTTGCAAATGTTACGCCGATCCCCAAGAAGGGAGAGGCAAGCAACCCTGAAAATTATCGCCCAATCGCAATATGCTCTACCATTTCTAAAGTAATGGAGAGTATGCTAAATTTCCATCTTATGAAATATCTGGAGTCCAATAGTTTACTTAACGACCGGCAATATGGCTTCCGTGGAGGACGTTCCACGGGTGATTTATTAGCATTCCTCTCGGAAAAATGGTGTCGATCCATCCACCATTTTGGCGAAAGTAAGGTAGTGGCTCTAGATATTTCAAAAGCATTTGACAGAGTGTGGCATGGAGCACTCTTGTACAAACTTATTGCTTTTGGTGTCGGTGATATCTTCTCTCGATTTATATCGAGCTTTCTCAGGGATCGCGCTATAAGAGTTGTTATAGACGGGATCTCATCTAACGAGTTCAAGCTCAATTCAGGGGTACCACAAGGCTCCATTCTTTCTCCTACCCTATTTCTTATTTTTCTTAATGACCTCCTATGTCATACCTCAAACCCTATCCACTCTTTCGCAGATGACAGCAGTATCTACCATTCATATTCATTTGATCGTAGGCCGACATCAACTATGATCGCGGCGACGCGGCAGAATATGAATGATTCGCTAACAGGTGACCTCACGAGAATATTGGAATGGGGTCACGCGAACAGGGTTGATTTCAATTCCCAAAAGACCCAATGCTGCATGCTAACACACCGCCGTATGCACGATCACGCTGCCTCATCTGTAAAAATGGGTGGCATAAACATTGAGGAATCAGAAGCTCTTGATGTTCTTGGCATGAAAATTCAGTGTGATGTCCGATGAACTGAGCACATTTTTCAGGTCTCAATGGAAGCATTCAAGTGCCTAGGCTTTTTAAGGCGGTGTAAGACATACTTCACCCCATCTGATCTCCTCACTATTTATACCGCCTACATCCGACCGAAAATGGAATACAACTCTCATGTGTGGGCCGGTGCTTCAAAGACTATTTTGAAGTTACTCGACCGTGTACAAGAAAGGTCGAAGAAACTCATAGGAGACAGTAGGGTAGCCAACTCTATTGACTCTCTTGAGCAGCGTCGCAACGTGGGGTGCGTTTCGTTGTTCTATCGTTACTATAATGGGATGTGTTCTAATGAAATCAGGGAACTTGTTCCCGAAACCCGGTTATTCGCGCGCACGACGCGATCAGCATTAAGAGCGCATCCATTTGTGGTCGATTTGACGGCGACTCGCACTACGCATTACAGGGAAAATTCTTTTTTTGACCGAACGGCACGTATGTGGAATAGACTACCCGCAGAGGTGTTTCCTGTCACTTTTAGCATGGGAAGATTTAAATCAAATGTCAATAAACACTACTCCCTCTATCCTCCTTCCCATAACCTAATTTCCTAGTTCCAGCACAATGCATCGCATGTGTAGGGGTCATCCCCTGAGTGCCGGTCCAAGTCAAAAAAAAAAAAAAACTGTTTTACTGTAATATTGTTTGCAATTCTGATTATAATTTATATTAAAACAAAAAACACAACTTACGTAATATCTTCGTCGGAGCCTCACTCTAACGATGGGGGAGTTACGGTAACCCCCAATGTTACCAATAAAATAATTATTTAGGTCAACCTTTCTTTTTGTTATTCAATTCCAATGAATTCTTTTAATAAAACAATATATTAAAATCAACATTTTACATTTCCGGTCATGCAGCCAAAATTAAGAATAATTTTGGTAACAAATAAAAATCTAAGGAATTGTTTACCAATAAAATTATTACGGAAAATAATTAAATACAATTTTTGTGCAACTTCACTTGTCTGTGAAGAACAAAAACAATAGTTCATCTTACTACTCAAATTACACTTCCCGCAAAACATTTAACAAAACACACTTATGCAGTGTCAACATAATAAAAAAATTCATAGGAATGGAAGAAAACGGTATTAATTTTAATATTAATAATCGTGTAAACTTTAATTTTAGGCAGTCTAAAACTGGAACTCAATCAATAAAGTTAAAATAAAACAAAATAATTGTTTTTTTTTTAAAGTTCTTTTTTATGAACTCATTTCTTTTAATCTCGATGTTAAAACCGCCGCTCTTAAAAGCTAAAAATTGGTATTTATGTAGTTTTAAAAGTTTCTGTAAAACCTGATGAGAAATTGCGCCTGTTCGAAAATTCGAAATTATGTATTGTTTTGTTTGTCTGTATATGTGATTATCAAATAAGAAAAAAATTTTTCAATTAGCATATTTAGTCCTTGACGTATTTTAAAAGTGCATAAAACTATATGCAAGAAAGTTTTCTGCATAGCACTTAATTTTGCGATAAAAATAATTTTACCTATAAATTTTGTATCGAACAACAGTCACGCACTGAGGATTTTATTTTAATACATAAAATATCAGTATTTTAGCTTAAAAAATTACATATCGTGAGCTTATTATGGGTTTAGCGCACCGACCATTTAAAAAAAATAAAGTTTAGTTTGAAATATCGACCATCGGTTTTGCTTCATATCCACAAATTTAGCGGCTACTGAATATTGGTTTGCTTCATAAGTCACAATTTGGGGTATCCAGCAAATTTTTCATACAAAATGTAAGAAAATTAATTTTAGTTTTATTTTGCCCTTATAGAACTTATATTATTATTGGGACCGAAGCACAGTAACCAAGAAGATCTATTGTTAACTTATATAATGCAATGAATGACGATTATTTATATATATGTGTACATCTTATTCGCGTTGAAAAAATAGAAATAAAACTGCCTGCTTAGAGGGAGGCGATGGTCGAAGTAGTCTGCACGTTGACTACAAAACGAAAAAATTTTCCTGGGTTCAACCCCAGTTTCAGACTCGCATTTTTTCTGATGTGCATTTCTGTGGCTCTGTGTCAGTTGTTGTCGCAAGGTTTCAGTGGGGAAGGCATTGTCACTGGCCACTGAACAGCTTCAGCTATATCCAATCCACAGGCACATCAGAAACTCATCTTTCGTCGGTATTGTATAGCATCGGCGTAGTAAAATAATACGTCTCCTTGGCATCAGAGATGTTACAACTCTGCTATAAAAACAAATATTGCAAAAAGCAGTGTTCTAAGATAGTGTAGTGCTGGTCCAAGATAAAAAAAAAATATACCTTCGTTCATTCCGTGTAACCAGGTGATATCGGTAAACCAGCAGTAAGTTATAAAGAAATATGAAAAAAACCCTATATTTTCGCGAGTATGAGTCTGATTTTCCCTACGCTTTTATTTTAGTATAACAAAAATTACCATGCTGGAATTTTTTCCCCAATTTTGGCAACACTGATCTATACTAACATCGTTGCGAAAATGTTCAAAATCGAAAGAAAGGGGCAACTACGTCGGCCAAATCTCGTACTGGATTATACTTATGCCCGAAACCGAGTCCCTTAGATATTCAAGGTCCGGAAAATCTGTCCTTAGTCCGACTAAAAGCTGGACAGGGACACAGGTAGATTTCCAGTGGCTTGTCCTCTACATTACATGCCCTACGCAAGATGTTAGTTCATCACCGTGTGACCAGTTCTTATAGCAACCAGTATACTAAGTGTCGGCTTCTTTAGCCCCAAAGTATTCGGGTAACTCTATCCTCTGTAGTATTTTGTCAAACCCTCTGTTCCCCTTTCGCCAATTGTTTGAATTTAGTCTTGCGTTTCTGACAATGTCTGACATTCTACAGTGTGATGCTATCTAAAGTGGATCCCTGTCATCATCGCTCTCCAATAAGGATTTGACAACCTCTTTACTATCCGTAAAGTTATCAGTTGCCTTCAACTATTTAATGCCTTCCACAACGGCAGTCGAATTGCTCTCCTTACATAACGGCTCAAGTCATAGAGCCCACTACCTACCAGGTCACCATTTTTCGAACCGCCTGTATAAATGTCGGTTCCCGGAACATTGCCCATTACGTTCCCTACATTGTTAGTGTGTATATACAGTAAATCGCGGGTTAAAACACTATTGGATTCATCAAAATTAGTGTCAATGCTAATGTGCATTGTTATTTGTGAACCGTCGGGTCTTATTTAGCTTAAAAATTAATACGTCTAATCGTCGCCATAAATGCTTTACAAAACACTCGACATGAGTCGAAGGGTAAGTTTTCAATTAATTATACTAATCTAAACTGTGGAATCTTTTACCAAACAAGTGTTTTCAATATGGAAAAATATTAAATATCGCATATAAAGTATAACTTTATTATATTATTGTGATTATTTGAAGATTTTTAATATTTTTAAGTTAAATTTTGAAGTATTACAATTGTGCGTGTTAGGATTACATTATAAAAATATATTAACGTTTCTTGTTTTGTCATGAGGTGTCAAACTGTCAAACATGAGGTGTCGTGATATTGAGAAAAGAAGACCGTTTGAGATTCAGTTGGAAAGCAGCTCTTGAGCAACTACGGGCACAAATACGTCAATAAAGTCCCGTGTATTTCCGTGTATTTTAATGATGAGTTTTTAGAAAAAGTCACAAAAGTACAGAAGCAGGTAAGATGTTGCGGAGAAGGGAAAAGTATTGGGAGCATCAGCATTTTTTTGGGTATCGTCATTGCAATGTGTTGCTACGGAGTACTGGGAGAAAACGACAAGACACCCTATTGCAGCTGATACTATTAGCCGTGATCGATTTTTTCTTCGTTTTCTTCCGTATTTCTTTTTTTCGTTAATAACATTTTTTGGGAGGTTTGTTAAATGTTGGCAATTGTATTTTAGCTTTCAATTTTAAATTGTACACACTGTCTAATTTTGTTGTCAAATAATAACCAACAAATTATTATTTTAGAATATTTAAATTTTTCTTTTAAACTGTTAATCAACTATTGCAAATGTGATAAATATGATTGCAGCCATTATTAATACTTCGTGCCACTTTCTTACTTGTTCAGCTGAAAAAGCCAAAGCGGAAAACACAAGCTTATAATTGAATAACGTTTGGAAATAACTCAAAATATAAACAGATGGCATTCGAAAAGGTGTTAAAGCAACAGTACCAAAAAAAACCTTCAACCACCCAAGAAGCAGGATGCTCTAAGTTTTCCTGATAGAAAAAAGAAAAAATAACTTTATAAATCATAAGATTAATTGGAAGAGGTAACGGAATAGTAGAGGAATTCAGAGAAGCAAAATTTGGATAGTAGAAAGAAATTTTAAAATTAGGAAAAAAACTTTAAGGAGGAATTTATTTGCGAGACAAAACTTCTCTAAAAAGATAATTTTTACTGTTCCTTTGATTGTGCTTAATTAATTTAGTATGCTCTTGCAAAAAAAAATATTATTTTCGTTTAAGTCCGATGGTGGCGATGGCCGAAGTAGTCTGCACGTTGACTACAAAACGAAAAATTTCCTGGTTTCACACTAGTTTCAGACTGATGTGCATTTGTGTCAGTTGTTGGCGGAAGATTTCAGTGGAGAAAGCCCATAGTCACTGGTCATTGAACAAGTAACGGCTTCAGCTGTATCCAATCCAAAGACACATCAGAACGTAAGATAGTGAAGCCTCACCTCCTATCATTTCTCCTACTACCCCTTTCCTCTAGTTCCAGCATGGCGATGGATAAGGAAATTTTTTACCGTCTTGAAGCATATACCACCTTAAAATTTTATTAACATCATTTTGTGTTTTTAATTCTTTCCACAAAAACCCTTTCATTTAATACCCATAAGAAAGAAGTGCATAAATATAGTTAGGCAGCCACCTAAATGACGCCATCTTATTTTTAATTTTATTTTAATGTCTACCTTTTTGAGTTCTGAATGACATAAGCATATAAGTAGTTCCATTCAATAATTAATTAACAATAAACTAAATAATAACTTAATTAAAATATACATAGATAAATAAGCAAATAGATATTGTGTGTAAATAACATACAGTAAATAAACATTAAAATAACACTTCAGATTTGTGAGCATTGAAGAACCAAAATTTCCAATTCAATGGTATTCACATCAATTGTGCCTATCTCCAAACAAGACAAGGAATTTTTTAAACAAATATTTGACTTTTAAGCTCAACAAGGATTATTTTCTGCAACAAGACATTGAATCCTATCACACAGTACAGGAAGCAATAAATTTATAAACATAACAAACTTCTACTCATAAAGTGTGTTTCCATTTGCATTTGAAAAAGAAACTGTTTAAAGGGCTTTTCATTTCTTTATGAATGTCCCTAATATCACAACCACGTTTAAAACTGGCGTACTCGTACACTTTTCCACTCAAACGTTTAACAAGTAAAATTAAATTATTTCTAAATACGAGTAAAGCGAAAAAACATTTATAATTGAATTTTTGCAATGTTTTATTATGGCAGGAACAGTAAGAACAAAAAGAAATAACTAATATCTTAATGATTAAGAAAAAATAAATAAAGAAAAGATAAAAGGCAATCTACAATAAACCCTCTTGTTTCAAAATTGAATTCATATCAAACTGAAGCAAAACAATCAGATAAGAAGTAGCAGCACTTACGGTCTAAAAATGAAGAAATAATTACAAGCAAGAAAAGTTATCATTTCAGTTAATTTTAACTATATAAATTGAACTAAATTAAGTAAAAAGAGAACAAAACATTTTGTATGTCAAAAACTTACAGAAAATATAAAAGTATAGTCCAACGCAAATAGTCCAATACCATTAAACTGGAAATAGCCCTCCCAGTGTAAAAATTGTAATGTAAATGATTTCATTTTATTATAATAGACATCATTGCCCAACATAAAAGCCGGCTTCTTTTGCATTATCTCATGAATAATCATGGCTGATTGCTTGGAATATCCGTTGGCATTACAGCACAAACGTAGAACCAAATATGCCACCAGCATGGTTGTGACACTCCAAAGTAAGTATAGAAACATTTTATAGTCTAGCAGAGGATTTTTGCCACCAACTACAAAAAAGACCTTTGCTTGCAAAAATATGCCGAAAATTGTTAAGACAAACCAAACCACCATGTAGGGAACACATTGCGGTCCAAATTCCGCATTGATGAGAACACTAAGAGAAAGAACTTTATCGTGCAGTGTGAACAGGTTAGGAAGATTAGTTTCCGAAGTGGTACTGAAAGAAAAGAGAAGGCAGGAGATATTAAATAAAATTAAATCTTCATTGAAATGTTATATTAATATTTAATAACAGACAACATATAACTATTTGACGAAATAGTTTCCACTTCATTCAAATCGTTAATTTTATCACTCTCGTCCGTAATTGTAAGTTGATCCACAATATGACGATGTCTTAGCTCGTGATTTAATGGTGGATCCCTTTTCGCTTCTGTTTCAATATCAAAAATTGTTAAAGGCTCGTTCTTATGTCCACTCTCCTGATTAATTCGTTCGAATAATTTATTTAACATGCGAAAACGATCGGAAATTTCCGCAACATAATAAATAAATTGACCCAAAACAATACTGGTCGCCAAAAAAGGAAAGTTCGAGGCCATTAGAACAATTAAAAAAAGCTCTCGATAATAACTGAAAATAAGAGAAAAAAATTATTAATTTCAATTCTTTGCACTGAATTGAAAATTACTTACTGCATTAGCACTGCAACATCATACATCGTGGTAGCACTAAAACATAAAATAACAAAAAACCAGGTGCCATAATACAAGTATTTACTTCTTTCCTTCTCCTTCTTTTTCTTCTGCGTTCGAACAGCTACTTCATCGCATTTGCGTAGATGTTCATCAATATCTTCTAGAGATTTTTTATAATCAATAAAGAACGTTTTACCTCTGCGAAGTGTTAAGAAATGAATTGAAAAATACAAAAAGATGCCCAAGTTAATGAAAAGTGTATGCGCCAGACTACAAATATTGCCACATTCGCTATGTTTATTTAATCCCAAAGGACCAAATCGAACCAATCCGAGGCATATTAAATAGACCAGAGGCAATAAATACATGTGCAGATAGCTTAAGAATATATTGGCTTTCAAATTAAGACGATGGTAAGGTATGACACCGAATATCTGCAAAAAAAAAGTTGTTAATCATTCAAATGCATATCAAAAATCTATGCAAATACTTATTTGTAATAAATTTTTTAATTACAAGTGATAAGTATAATTGAAAATTATTCATTTTCTCTATTATTATTATTATTATTTTAATCGATAAAATTTAACGAATTTCACGTTGTTTGCCGTTCAACGTTTTTGTTTGAACTATTAACCAAAAAGTTGTTGGGCTAAATTGTGTTTGTGCTGGAAGGAATTAACTTTACCTTTGAACGCCACCACAATTGTATTTAAAGTATCATTTGATAACATCTCTTACTCATACTTTCATTTGCACAGACCAATTAGTTGATTAGAGACTAAATTAAAACCAAATAGACAAGTGGTAGGAGACTATGCAATGCATTCATATCTGGTCCAATTAATTATATGAGTTCCACTTTTGTAAGACTATGGATGATTTGTTTGTAACAATTGTCCTTTACAGAGATGTTAGAAAAGCTACAATATTACTGGGTTCGTTCCTGTACTTTTTGGGTGACCGCCGGCCTACACGCTCCTACTTTTACAAATCTTTCTGAATTCAGATGTTTTTAAATGTCATCAAAATTGATTGTAGCATGTTCTGAAAATCACATTTCGTGAATTAATTATTCTGTGCGCAGAATTTTGTGATTTTAATATGTTCAGCAAATTCGGCAACGTTTCCAAAGCACTTGATTAGTTTGCGAACTTCACAATAAATTATTTTAATAAATTACTCAATGTGTTCAACAAAAACCATTAAAAATTTTTTAAAACTATAGTCACGTTTTTATACCCTTCACTTATAGTGTAAAGGGCATATATAAGTTTGTCATTCCATTTGAACCTCCTTTAATATTCGTCTCAGATGAAAAATTTATATATTTTCAGAAAGGTTATGAAGAGAGAAGTTTATAGAGCCATGACCGTCTATCCGTCTGTCTGTGTTCGTGTCCGTTGTTATGACGTTTGTGGCCAAATTAATCATCTCATAAAATTTATTTTGTGTCAATCGGTCAGTAGTAGACCTGAATATGTGCGTAATGAAATTCGGGCAAATCGGTTGAATAGTTTCCGAGCTACAGCCGAAGATCCACGACCACCTTGTTTTTTTACTTGAAATTTTAGTACAAAATTGTCAATAACTTCGAAACGGTTGGAGCGAATTTAATGAAATTTAGTCCGTGTATGTAACTAGGTGGAATACTATTTGGACCCGCTAAGTAGCTCCAGATATGTTCAAAATATGCAAAACAAATTAAAAACCACGCGATTTCCGTATGAAATATGCATTATATATTATGAAATAGACTAATAGACAACATTTAAATTAAAACATGCTTCTTACTTACATACATAACATAATTCGAACCACCATCAAACTTCACCAAAACGCAATCCATATACTCAGCCACCTCACCCATCAAGACCGCTGAGTTTGTTATAACTTATCTAGACTAAATCATACCACAATTTTCCCACTAATATTTTCAAATACACTAACACAAGGCGTGTAACGACCCTTTTTAGCAATAATTCTACAGAAATTTTACTATATATGTATACGGGGTCTGATGAAACAAATACATTCTTAGCACTCATAAACTCATGGTGCCAGTTTTTATAAACTATTTTTTAGAAGCCAAACCTTCTCATTCTTTTTTGCTAATTTTATAAATATGTATGTGCATTCATGCGAAAGAGTAGTAGCATAGCTTTTTGAGCATTTCTGTATGCAAAAAAAAAATTTTATTTTGACGAACAGTGTTGCCACGAAATAATATTGGGATAGAGGACATATAGATGATTATCCGATTTTTATTTATGTAGATTTAAAATTTTACATTAAAAAAAAAACAAAAACCTGAGACAAGTTTAATTGAATTGATTGTTAAAATACGTAGTAGGAAAGACTTAATTGTTCTTCGCTACACCCAAAAAAATTTATAACAAATAATTTTTTTTACAATTTCCGTTAAAAACATTTTACAAAATTTCAAAAAAGGTAGAATGTTTTCTTACTTGTACGTCTATGTGTGACTGTTTTTTGGACAGTGACGCACACAAATACAAATATTGCAGCGGATATTAATGCGTGTAGCATCGGCTTAACGAAAGAAAATATTAAATCTAACAGTGAAAATGCTGAAATGACTATAATGACGGATTATGTAAGCTCGTCAATGGCTTTGAATATGAGTTTTTATATTAAAAATAAGTTCAAACAAATACGTGCTATCAGAGATGCTAACTATTCGAAACTAAAATACGCCCACTGAGCAACCTAAATATTCCAAACTTTCAAATTACAGAATTATCTGCTGCTTTATGAATTATAATTCAATTTAAATTCATAAACTTTTTCTTTTGGATGTAAAAAATGTATAATAACTGATTTTTCATGGAAATTTATTCATTAATTCTTTAATGAATGAAATGAACTAAAATATAAATAAATTTAAATGAATTCGGCAGTAAGAAATTGTTGCATTAAAGAAGAATCCTCAAATAAAATCGAAAATGCGTTTTGGCATAATTTTTACCAGAAACAAATAAGCGTCTCAAATTTGTACGACAAAGTTGCTGTAAAGCTACCAAAAACGAATATTTTGATGAATTTGTGGCTTACACTATTCTTGCGTAATCGGATCTTTCAAACAGAGGCTTACACCAATTTGTGCTGTAAGTATTTAATACATTTAAAAGAAGTACTCAAATATTACTTATATTTTATGGAAGTAGAAGATTCCGCAAATAGTTTATTTTTACTAAATAAAGCAAATCTGTCTGAAGAATAAGAAAAATTCTTATTGGGAAAAAATCATGTTTATAAATAATCACAATATTTCTTATTTTATTAATTTCTTTTCTCTCCTTTAAAGGTATAAAATTTAAAGATTTGCCCTTTTGCATTTAACTAATTAAAACTCACATTCACTCTTCAACGTTGTCCCCATTTTACCATAATCACTACTAGATTTAACATTGCCTTTCGTAAATTGTAAAAAAGAATTCTAATTTGATATCAATTTATCTCATCATTATTTTCCGGCAACACTGCTCTTCAAACACGGATTTTTTTAAAATGAACCATTTTAAAGCGAATGCTACATGCTTAATACAGAAATGCTGAAAAATATTTAGCAACGCAATAAATGAAATAATTTTACAGTCACGGGTAAAGAAATCGACTGGTTTTCATTAAAATTAAATCACAGCATAATTTTGGTTTTAAAAAAATTTATAACAATGAAGTTCGCACTGAACTGGGAATTTGTTTATTTTGCAATATAGTAACAATTTTAAAAGTATGACTTTTCAAAAATTTGATTTTTTCAAAATTTTAAGCACATAATGTATTATATGCCAATGTTTGCAAATTTGAATTAAAAATTTTATCAACGAAAAATCAAGTTCTACATTTATGCTTGTTATTGCAGTTTCATAAAAAGATATATTATTTTCTACACTGATGTTTACCGCTCTTTCATTTTGCGCCGTTAATAAGCAAAAAAATGTGGTGTGGCTTCTGGCTCAAGCATTCACATTTAATGCTTGTTTTTGTTGTTTGTCTTTGAGCGTAATTATTTTTCCCTCATTTCAGTAATGCTGCCAGTATGTAAAAAAAAGTAATAAAAATACCCAAAAAATGCCCACACCCCAAAGTTTTTATACTGTATCATATATAGACTTTTGCTTTTAAAAAATTTATTATTTTTTTAATTCTATAATATTAAAGAGCGTGAATTTTTATTTTTTATTTTCTGTAAAGATCGTTAATCCTATGAAATAAAGAAGTTTAACAACTTTTTTGTATTTCTCTGAAAAATTAAAATTTATATATGAGTATAATATTTACATTTTTTAAGTGTTGCCTTCTTATTTCCATTTAAAAAAAAAACGCTGAAGAAAAATATACTGTCATTAATATCAGTGCACTCATCTACACAAATAGAAAAATATTTACAGTTTCTTATTCTAGTTTTAAAATTGGAATAAATGAATGCACTAATTTGTTCCGTGAGTTGGCATACTAAGCTTTCAGATTTACCGAAGTAATTTTCGGCAAACAAAAAATCATTTTCATATTCATTCAACATTGCAGAGTCTAGTAGAAAACTACTACACAATCTGCTCATATCTATAAATAATAATAAAGTGGCAGCCTTAGTTTTCAAGTAACATGCGAATACACAACCCGCATGCTTCAATAATCACTGAAGACTAAAGTTTTTATTAAAAAAAAATTAAAATTATGGCTGCATGCCCTCTTTATTAGTGTAATAGCATTCGCACATGTGCGGTGTTTTGCGGTCTCTGATTTACATTCTTATCTATAAACATATATATTGTTTCGCTCACTCTTATAGGGAGCTTATGGCATTCTTATGGGTCTATAATCATATAAGTATAAGCCTCTGTTTGAAAGATCTGATCACGCAAGAATGGCGTAAGCAAGAAGCTCGAAATAAAGATTTTAAAAAATATAGGGAGTTTCATTCACGAAAGTGCAGTCGCGAAAAATCAAACCAAGACATTTTTAATATGTTTTTGATAACCTCTGACCCAATTATTTCAAGCATGCGAAAATTGACTACAAAGAAGGTTCAAAGCTTGCCAGAGGAGGCAATTGATTTAATTGTACCTGCAGCTCCGAACAAGAACTATTTCAGTGATGATGATAATGATGATGATGATGATTATGTTGATGATGATGATGATGATGTTGATGATGATGATGTTAATGATTAACATTAAGATGTATAAAATGTAATGTTTAAGTTCTCATCCTGTACTCATTGCACTATATACCTACACTGATATTTGGCATTATTTAATAAAATTATACTCAAATATACTTTGAAAACATTTTTTTTTTACTTATTTTAATGGTATTAACTGAAAAATAAAGAAAAATTATCCGAACATAGCTTCCCTGATTTGATCCAAGAAAACATGCTATTCTAACCCACACGTCGTTTTCTATTTGACAATAACGTCGGCAATAATTAATTGAAACCCTAATTTTGAATTGTTTGCCACATACGGTATTATGTTTCATGTGACAATATGTAAGTATTTCCATATAAGTTTTCTGAAATAATTTGCATATACATATATACACATATATAGGCAAATATGCAGTAAGCGTTAAATGAAACACTTATCGTTTTCATATTATAGAAGTATTCACCTTAAAAAAAAATCAAATTTATACTAATTAATACATGTGAATATGTACATCCATATCTCGATGTAGGAAAAAGTAAATGATGTAATCCTTAAAACGTGAACAATCAAAAAACCTGTCTGAAATTAGAAAAAATTTATTACTCAAAAACTATACATCGTAGGAACATGTTTTTAAAAACATATTCACACATCCCAATAAGAAATTTTCAATGGCAACTAAATGTTTGTTTTATTCTTCAGACGGATTTGTTTTATTTAGTAAAAATAAACTATTTGCGGAATCTTCTACTTTTATAAAACCTAAGTAATATTTGAGTCTTCCTTTTAAATGTATGAAATACTTAAAGCAAAAAATGGCGTAAGCCTCTATTTGAAAGATCTGATCACGCACGAATGGCGTAAGCCACAAATGCATCACAATATTCGTTTTTGGTAGCTTTACGGTGAAATTTAGTTTGCATGATGACTTGGCTGTTTGAAGTTATAAATTGATCGAAAAGGTCTCGTCCTTTGGACCAGATCCAACAATTAAGTAAAAATTTGGCACTACTAAACGACGATCCGGCAATTCTGGCGAATATCAGAAATAAAGGGAGCTAGTGAAGGGTATCTAAGATTTGGCACAGCCGAATATAGCACTCTTACTTGTTTTTTTTTTAAATTTTAATGGCTTTTGTGACTAAAGGTATATACACACGATTGTCATTTACTACAATATTGACAGAAAAATTGTTAAAAAATGTGCAACAACCGTGTGAACATACAATTTTTGTGTGGCAACAAATGTATTGGCGGTGCATTATATGCCAATAATATTGTCACAATTCTGACAATCGTGAGAACACCCTTTCTTTCCATTGACACTCAATATACAGTCATTTGTTATTGTCGCATGTGCTCCATTTAGTGAACCGTACAATAACACCATTGGCAGAAAAATATTTCTGTTGGCAACGCTGCCCATAAATATTTAGATACAATGTTAAACATCTGGCAATTCTGCCGTGCAATAATTTAACAACCGTGTGAACGGTCAATTATTATTGGCAGAAAAATTCATTGTCGCAGAACTGTGTGCCAACGAAATTGTATGGTTTTCTTTCAATAGTGTGAACAGACAAATTACCAGATGGTAACAATTTTTCATTGTGAGTGCATTGCCTCCATATTGCTGTATTGTACAATATTGTACAATCTGACAACCGTGTGAACATAGCTTAATAACACAGTTAAAATCAGAGGAATCACCTTTTTATTGTCGACTTGAAATCACACCAAACAACACAAAAACCGTGTGATTTACAGAACAGCACAAAATGGTTAGCGTGATTTTAAAATGGCATCTGATTTTAAATCACGTGATTTTCTGATAGTTTCCGCGAAAAATAAATCTCCTCTCATCTCTACTATGCGTTATCTCAAAGTCTGTAGGATGTTTTCGCTAGACACGACTCTCTCTTTCGTCATAGTTTTGAAAAACTACATGACCTATGGATCTCTATATTATCGTAGATTACTTCTTACAAACACAGCATCTTTATAACATCAATTTATTTTAAACTTCAAATATTTTATTACAGTGTTTTTTATGACCAAAACTTTTTATTGAAAAATAAAATTAAATGTCGACGTTTTAGAAAATAAGGTGCGTTCACGTATCTCTTTTTATTAAGTAAAATGACAATAAATAAAATTAATTCCTAAAAAGATAAAATGCTCCAGTGTATGGGAACGCTTAAAATCAAATATTATTACAATAACATCCTTCCTCGCCAATAAAAACTGCAAAAATATATAGATTTTATTTTTCATATTTAAAGTGTTTTGGAATTGTTTTTTATGAAAATACAAATTAAACGTATATCATATATCTGTGACGAAAACACTCGAGGAGGTCATTTTGACTTTTAGAATGTAAATTTTTTTCGCTAATTTGTTGCAACTTAACAAATATTTTTTAGTATATTCTTCTACGTATGCAATGCATGCACCGAACGAAACTAGTTGGAAAGGGATAGTTTCATTTATTATTAATTTTTTAAGCTGAAGGATAGACTTTATTATTTTATTTCGCCGGCCTTTAATTGTTCAAATACCGACGAAGAAGGGCGCTGTTAATACAGAAATTGAAAAATTCTTGGTCTGATCGGGGATTCGAACTGCGGATCGTCAACACGTTAACTACTCAGCCAATAACAATGCGAATATGCTATTTAGTGACTACCAATTAAATTATAAATTTTTAAACACGGCAAGAAATTATTATTTTACGAAGGAAAAAAATTCATAACACAATAATATCGGGATATTAATTTAGTTGTTTGGTGTTGCCATTTACGAATATGGATCGTGTAATAAAGAAAAACGTTGATAGTACTGATTGCTGAGTAGTTACCATATATTTCTATCTAGTTCCAGTGCAATGCATTGCATAGCTAGGGGATTTCGCCTGAGCACTGGCGCAGGAGAAAAAAAACTTACTGTACAAACACGATGCTTCAAACTTTATTGTGGTCATACTCGATCTACTGTGCAAGGAATTGACAAGATTATGAAAAAATTATGAGGGAATGGAAGGGTTATAGGTGTTGCCAAGGCTTTGCATGATCGCAATGTGCGCACTGCTGTAAATATCGCTTCTGGCCAAGTTTTTTTTTCAACAATTTCGGCTGTGAAATATGAAAACTGTAGAAAATATCTTATGGGTTTTATTTTTGCTTCTTTGCATTTATTTACCATTTTTTTTTTATAACACATATCGCACCCTAAATACAAAAGCGGCACAACTCAAAATTCTCAAATTTTCAGGAGAGGCAAAAAACTGTTTATGCAAAAATGATTGTAATATTTAAAATAAAATTGGTTCCATTATGAAAGAAGTCTATTTCGAAGAAGGTTTTGCTAAAATTTTTTTAATTTTATATTATAATATAATATTATGTGTAACAAAAGTAATCAGCACTTCTTGAGAACATTGACGCAACTAAAAATAGGTCTTTTTAGTCGATCGTGCGTAAGCAATGCAATTAACATAAAAACAGACATAACGGTATTTTTCCAGTTAAAGAAAACAGTGATGAGAAAGAAATTTTTGAAGTAGTTAGAGATGTGTACTGTGAATTATTTTACGGAAAAAAGTACATTTTGGAAAATTTTGAGTTGTGTCACTTTTGTATTTAGGGTGCGATATGTAATAAAAATTAATTGTTATGTCTTAAAAGTAGAGGACTATTTCAAAACTTTGTGAAATAATTGCAAAGTTGAAAATTTTTATTACTTTTGATTGGTATAAATTCTTTGGTAAAAAATCACTGTCATGCTGACAGACTACAATTCATTACATAAATACTACAAGTAAATATTTGTTCAATACAAGCTTACACGTCATTAGGGCAAGACTTATATTAGTTATTTTTAATGTTCCAATAAGATTTGCTTACAAATTGATATGGATCTTAAATTTAGCGAAAGCTTTATCCACTAATAACAAAACAACAATAACATACATATGTTAAGCCCATCTCCATCCTTCCTGCATTATCTTAAGTTTTAGAGCAAATTTTGAATAGTAAAATGATGAGCTCCGTCAACATAAAGATCTCCAAATCTCAATTTGCTTTCCGGGACGGTTTGACTACCACATCACTTAATTTTTTTTTTTATCTTGGACCATCACTCAGGAGATGCGCACCCTACACATGCGGTGCATTGTGCTGGAACTGAAGGAAAGGGATAGTAGGAGAAATGCTAGGAGGTGAAGCTTCGATATCTTACAACACTACTTTTTGCACTTTATTTGTTTATAGCCGTGTTGTAGCGTCTCTGATGTCAAGGAGACATATTTTGAAGCTTAGTTTTCAGTAATCATTTTTTGTAGTAATTATTTTACTTCGCCGGTGCTACACAATACCGACGAAGGAGGGCGTTCTGATGTGCCTGTGGATTGGTATAAGCTGAAGACAGTACTGTTCAGTGACCAGTGACTATGCCTATGTCACTGAAACTTTGCGATAACAACTGACACAAAGCCACACAAATGCACATGAGAAATATTGCGAGACGTTTTTATGAGTCTGAAACTGGGATTGAACACCAGAAAATTTTTCGTTTTGTAGTCCACGTGCAGACTACTTCGACCATCGCCACAGATGCTATTAGACGTAATAACAATTTGAATAGGCCGAGTGTCGTATTATCCAAGGCTTTTAGCTCAATAAATTTTGAGTGGATGATTTTTAAACTTTCCTATTATTTAAACTTTTCTAGCACTGTCTGCAAGCTCATCATGTCATATTTAACTGGGAGGTCGCAATTTATTGTTGCTAATTACGTTGTATCTGATGTACTGTCACTTCATTATGGTGTTCCTCAGGGCTCTGTTATTGCTCCCCTGTAATTCATTCTCTATACAAATGGCCTGATTGATATGTTGGGTTTGTCAATTTGCTCGCCATATATATTTGCTGATGACGTTTTTCTAAAATTTAATGACACTAGGTTGTCTGACCGAGCCCTAGAGACCAACATCAATTCATGTCAGTACGTGGACTGCACGCAATTATTTAAGAATTAATGCATCTAAGACTAAGGTGATGCTATTTCGTAGTACATCCCGTCGGTCTACTGTCCTGGACATTTTCTTTAGTGAAAATGAGGTTGATTATCTTAAATATTCAGGTATCATTTTTGTGTTTAGGTCTCCTTGCGAACATAGCACGAATTTTCATTATACCTTACATGCTAAGAAGAGAATAGCTCATGCTTTTCTGGTGTCGCAGGTGCTTTATAGTTCCAAAGTTTTTTGGGTTCTGTGGGCTATCTCTTTGCTAGACGATTGTGCGGTTTGTTTATGGTATTGGTCGAGGTGATAATATGTTTGCCTCTGTCAATATTTATTTACATTTACTCCTCGTATAAGGAATCCTCATTTGATCTCCCTTAGAGTCTTTAAGTATGTTTCTCTAAGCCTTTTGGTATGAGGGTAATTCGTATGTGTACTTGCTTACTCTGGAATAACGTTTGTTCAGTTGTGCAAATAATGTTTTCAGGGTGAAACTATTAAGGCATTAGACTAAAGAGGGTTAGCGTTCTTCTCTTTTATTTCTTAATTTTCTCTCCTCTACATCTTCTTGCATTTCGCTACCTTGAACTATATATTCACGGTATTTTAACAGCTTACTATTCTAGTCACTCACTTTTTAAGTGTGTGAGGAGTTGGTGCGAGAACACATTGCTATTTAATAACCATCACTAATTTACTGCATAGTGTGCAATTTAATAATTAAATATGTATAATAACTTTTTTATACAAGTAAATATAAAATAAATAAATACGTGATATCTCTATATAAATACTTACAAGTAATTACTTGCTGAAAATTTTTTCTAACTTTGGCTTTAAACAATAATCTGTATAAAAAATTTCTTTTTTTGCCAATTTGGATTTTTATTACGATACTGTTGAATACATAAATAAAATAAATAAATAAATACACAAAATAAATTTTTTTTCAAAATTGAATACTCAATTATACATCTCTGGCTTAAAGTAACTACAGGTGTTTTAAATGCAGAAAAGCTCATAGCTGTGCCTCTGTGAAAGAGAGATAAGTGTGGTGAATTTCCTTGGAAAATAAACCAGTGTTGCCAATTTATGTATAATATCTTCGTGTAGCCCATGTGTAATTAGTTTCATGTGTAATCAGAGAGTAATTTAAATTTTTGACAGTGTACTGATTTTTATCATTTAAGCCTACACAAAAGATGTGCAGCAAAACAAGTGTGCGACATTAAAGAAATTATCCTAAAAGGATGCCATTCCGGATTGAATTGTCATTTTCGGAAACTAATATACGATTTTTAAAACTTCACTTTTATAAAATGCTTTTTGATTGTAAAAAATGTAAAAATGTAGGAAAAATATCTGTAACTTTTTTTCAAAATTTTAAATTTTCCCGACCTTTTCCATTACTTTACTTTTAGAAGCATTTTAAACAATTTTTTAAGTTTTTTATAATCAGAGACATATCTGACTCCACATTTTCAAAACAAATTGAATAAAAGATAATCCCCCTGTTTTGTATACCGAGTCGATTTAAAAACGAGTAATTTCTCAATACCGATGTATGTGTAAAAACGAAAAATTTTTGCGGATTCGGTTTACAGAACATACCCGAATGTTTCAAATAAGGTATAAGAAAAAACTTCACAAAAACTGCAAACTACAGATACCAAAACATATGTATATACCACTTTTCCGTCCATAGAAATTCTATGAATTTTTAATGCACAATCATGTACATACCAATATGAATTACTATATTTTTGTTGTAAATTTTATCTGTATACATAAATAAGTAAAACAATAGATTGAGTGTAATTTTATGTTCAAATGTGTAATTTTCCAATTCTTCATTGGCAACACTGATATAAACATAAAAATATTAACATGCAAAAATCAGCGCTGTCAACTGAGTTTCAAAAAATTATTAGTGCTTTTCAAAAATTACCAAGCCAGTGTTCGCACATGTTTTTCGCTTTTTACCTTTTACAGTGACTACGAAACTTTTATTAACATTCATTTATATGTTGACAACTTAGCGATTTATGCACAATATCTACGATTTTGAGCTTAGTTTTCGACCGTATATTTTTCTTTAACTTTTTCTTAAATGAAAATAAGGTAGGAACACTTAACAAATGTAAATATTATACTGTATTCAAGGCGCAATTATGCGGCAATTTAGGGTGTACCTATGTTTGTGCAAAAAACATAGGTACACCGATAAACTGAGTCGCGTTTTTATCGAAAAAAAATTACTAACATAGTTTCTTGCATTAATTTTTATTGTTAACCGCCAAGAAAAATTATAAATAAAACTTTATGTATTTTAAAGTTGGCAACATTAAAAATATGTATGTACATACATATATTATAAATAACGAAGTATATGCAATTGAAAACAACTTGTACGAGTCGTCTATTTACAAAAACAAACATATGATTTGCCGTTAACAAACTACCGCACAGAGAGACTTGATGGTAGGATATTAAAGGAAATGGTAGAGAAGAGAGGTGAAGCAAAAATAAAACAAACAAAGTTTAGAATAGAGAGCAGCTTATGTTGTTTTTTCAACTGAAATCGTAAGCATTATAATGTTGAGATGTAATTCGTATCAGTACGTTATGGAGTTTAAAGCGAATCGGTTGAAATAACGGTAAAATATAATTTGTTTACTAAATAAGAACAACAATTTAAACTGCCTTGTAAAGGAAAGGCAATTCAATGCGTTGGTGTAGGTAATAAGATTTTCCTTTAACAAACGAATGTATGCAAAAATTTAAACAAATGTGATTTAAAATAAAAAAGTATCTTCCTTCAATTAGTGGCATAAAGAAAATAAAATCTTCATAATCTAATGAAGCAAAATAATTTTATTGCACCAACTTAACAAATGGTAAGCAGCGAAAAAATATGAAAAAAATATGTACACGGATATGTATGGATATACAGAAAAATATATGTATGTACATATAGAAAATAAAGATAATAGAATGAAAACATGAGGGTGTATATGTCAGTCGATTTTGTTGGTATGTGTATACATATTTGTATAATGGGCTAAACTTGAAACTGGAAAAATACACTCATATATAATCAAATAATAGAAACAATATTTTTCTATCCATACTTGCATTTTCGTAAGTTAATGTGCAGAAAACAAAGAGGCATCACAATGGAGTATGTATGAATGCATACGAGTTCATGCATAAGACTGTTGTAGATATCTGGAAATCAAAAAAATTTTGTGTAGAACCGTTTCCAGACTTTTCCTTATTATTGTTATTACATTTATTCAAAGACCTAGAAATTTTTAAGAAAAACACGAAAATAAGAAATTATAGGTCATATAAATTTACATCCGCGTAAATACATACATTATAAAACCACACATGCATGTACAGATACTTGTTAATTAAAAAATCATAGTTGCACGAGATCTTTTAAAGGAATCATCTCTAAAATTACGTAAAAGGTAAAGACTAGAAATTAGTTCAGTTTTGAAATTAATGTGATATATTTAAGCTATTAATTTACAAAAGCAGCCAAATATTATTTTATTATAAAAAGTGTATTAATATTGATTTTTGTAACTCAGATGTTTTTATAATTTCTTAAACTTAATTTTTAACTTCCCGCTATAGGAAGTTACTGATGTTACCCCAATTTTCGACAATTTACTTTTAATTGATGTTTTTTGTTCGAATGAAATTTTTTACTATAATCTGGAAGATAATTTCATGGCATTTATTTTTTAAATAAGATTTCCGGCATATGGCCGCCGCGACAACGAATTGCTTGGTCCATTCGATTAGTCCAATTTATGGCAACTTTTTCAATGTCAATGGTGCCTTGAATATTGGCCTCCACTGTTTCAAGAAATGCTGTTTTGTTAGCATAAACAGTCACTGGTTTATCGTGAAAAGTAATCCAGAGGCTTTAAATCGCACGAATCAATTGTTAAGCGCGCTGTATGACAAGTTGCGCCGTTTTGTTGAAGAATAACTTTTGGAAACAAAAATTCAGTCAGCATCGCTCGAGAGCGCTCGCCATTCACTGTAACGAATAAACATTTCGGCGTCTTCTTCAAAACTCGTGCTACAGCAGCAAAATACTCTTCGGTACGCACATTTTTTGTCTTTCTGATGATTTTGAATTGAGAAGAGTAAAATTAGTGCGATATACTCGTATGCTCCATCTGGTTCGAAAGATAGTGATGTCGAAATTTTGCGAAAAAAAATTTCTTTTTTAATTACTACATAATTTTATGTCGAATCGATTTTTGAAACGAGTTAATTTTTCAAGATTTAAAAACAGTAGAATACTGCAAATTTGCTTCGAATGGATTAAACTTAGGGGGAACTTGCAGAAACCGTCACGAGCAGAAGATACGTGGTGGATCAAAGATCTGCGTGCATTGAAATTACGGTGTGTTTGCGTACTAGTCCTTAATAAGCTCCTAATGCTATGCTGCACTTGTCTCCCATAGATCTATACCTAAGGGCCATATCTGTTAGTACGCCTGCAAGACTGGCAGCAGCTGGACGATGGAGATCAAGGGCTTACGGACATGAAAGGCTTCCTCCGGTCCTGAAGGGTGTGTCGGACTACATAGTGCCTGATGTGGACTTTGGACAAACGATGAAGAAGACGCGATATAAGGAACGACTTCGATTCCAGGGTATCGACTGACGGATCGAGAGCAGTCTATTGAGTTGGAACTGGGATCCTCTTAGGTGAGCTGGTCGTGCAGCAATTACACCGGCTTCCGGATGGGGCAAGTGTGTTTCTGTAAGTGGAGCATGTAGGATGCTGATAGAGGAAAATGCGAGTGGAAGTATCCCCATATTCGTTGATAGCCACGCGACATTTCTCGCGCTGAGGTCACGCAGAACTTCCTCGGTTTTGGTGAGACAATGCAAGATGTGCAACAGAGCGTACCACTTTACAGGCAAAAAAGAGTGCGTCTTACACTAATATAAAATATTTTTATGTGGCATTTTCCAAAAATTCAAAATTTTCCTTTTGCCGAAAGTAGGGGTCGCCTTTTCAAATTATTCTTTATATCATTGGCATTTGCAGTCGTATTTCAACGTTTTTGCCTCGATAATACCAATGCCTGCGCCAACGGCCATTGACTTCAAGTCTCCCTTTCTCCAAGTAAAATTATGAAAAATATGAACAGGTTGAAAAGAAATACAAATAATATGGCATATTATTTCCAACACTTCCCCTCAAACTAACATTTTTTATATATTTATATATGTATATATTCAATACTTCATTGATGAAGTCCAAGACCTCTTACAAATTTTAAGTGCTTAGATTTTGTTAAATTTTTAGTTAATATGTCTGATATATTTTCATTTGTTGGAATATTCTCTATTTCTTTTGCATTCAGGACGTCTCTCACATGTAAATATTTGACATCGATATGTTTGGTTCTTCCGTGTAGAACTGGATTTTCAGCCATACATTGAGCACTCACATTATCTCCATAAATTAACATTGGATTGTTAACAGCATAACAGTTTATTTTAGCAAGCAGTCTCCTCAAATAAACAGCTTCCTACGCAGCAGTAGATAAAGCCTTCAGTGCTACTCAATGCAAAATTTGATTGTTTCTTGCTTTTCCAACAGATTGAACTTCTGAACACAAATGCTTTCAGTGGTTCACCTATTTATAGAATAAATCAATCTGAAATTCATTGTAGCGGAAAGATACCTTAAAACATGTTTTGCAGCTTTCAGGTGTTCAATATGAGTACTTGTATTCTTCTGTGCCAATTTTGAAATTTGAAATTCTGAAATCGCTAAATATCTTAGCGTACCGATTAACGACTGATAATTTTTAGGATTCACTTTTTTACAGTTTGATCCATTGCAATATAATTGAAATCCAGGATCTAGAAGTGTAGACACAGGTATACAATTTGCCATACCATAGTCTTGGAAAAGATTTTTAATATATTGTTTTTGTCCCAATGCAATAGAACCTGTTTCGCCTTTTCTTTCTCTTTCCATTCCTAAAAAGTGTTTCTCCTCACCACTGTCAACAATTTTATACTTTTCAGCTATTTTATATTTCATTTGTTGTATATCTTTCTTATCGCTGCAGCCAATTATGATATCGTATACATCTATCAAATTAAATTCATCACCATTATTTGCCATATAAAGGCATGGTTCGTTTCTACAAGCCACAAAACCCATTTCACGAATAGTTGCATCAAGAGTAGTATTCCACATTGTTTAAGACCATAAATTGAACGCTTTAGTTTAAGTATCTTATTAGGCTTAAACGTATCTTCTACTCCTTCAGGTGGTCTCTTATAAGCAATTTGTATTAACATTCTCTGTGCCATTATCACTGCGAATAGTCTTTATTTTCAGTTCAGTTTTATTTTCCACAAAATTCTTAAAAATTTAAAATTTTTCGTACACCTCATTTTTGTATTTTATAACATACACAAAAGTCCACCGAGACATGCCATCAATAAATGTTACAAAATATCGCGCACCTCCAACTGATAGTGTACTCATTGATCCGCAAACGTCGCTATGAATTAAGTCCAATAAATTCTTTTATCTGATTTCACTTGCAAAAAAAGCTTGACTACATTTTTCCTTCCGCTTTTATTTTTTATTTTTTATCTGGGACCAGCACTCAGGAGATGACTCCTACACATGCAAAGCATTGTGTTGGAACTATAGGAAAGGGATAGTAGGAGAAACGACAGGATGTAAAGCTTAATTAATTATTTTTGCAGCTCTGCTTTTCGCACATACTTTGTTTATACTCGTAGCAGTGCTGAAGCTTCGGTTCAGTAGCCATTTTTATTATTGTTTTACTTCACCGGTGCTACACAATACCGACGAAGAAAGGCGTTCTGATGCGATTGTGGATTGCTATCAGCTGAAGCCGGTATTGTTCAGTGGCCAGTGACTATGCCTTCGCCACTGAAACCTTCCGACAACAACTGACTCACAAAGACACACTAATGCACATCAGAAAAATATGAGATGTTTATTTTTATTTTAAAATTTTAGTCTGAAACTAGGGTTGAACCCAGGTCTGTTTTTGGATTCGTAGTCAACGTGCAGACTACCATCCATCGTGCCATCGCCACCCGTCGTCCCGAAGCACTAGGACCAAAAAGATCTATTGTGCATTGCACTTCATATGGTGGAGAAACCTCTGTCTGCCGAATGTAGGACAATATGTCACTTTCACAAAATCGACAGAACTTGGTCTCGTATGATTCGAAGTTGTGCTGTAGTAGTCGCCTCATAGCAGCTGACTGTTGAACAAGCTTCCTTGCTTCCTCATTATCATGTACATCAAAAAGTATTTTAGCCGCTTTTTAGCGGCCCTACTAAGTCTCGTCCTCAGTTCCTGAGCCATGAACAGGAAAGGTGAGGAGTTCATCCTCCTCTTCTGCGGTGCTGTTGGAGGTTTCATCGGGCCCTAAGTCCACAGCAATCTTCATTTACGCTGGTTCGCAGCTCAGTTTCCTTGAGGCACTGCGATTATCGCCAATTGCCTCTGTATCCTCTGCCCCTACATGTAGGCACTACGATACTTCACCCCCAAGATTTAATTTAACAAGACCAAGAAATTTTTTCATTTGGTTGCTAAAATATAAAAAGTTTATATCGATATTTTGTAAGATTTTACTGGCTATGGAACCTAGAGTACTGAAATTTGCTTTCATTGACCAATAAAATTTACTGCTTTGTGAAATGTTTCTTCAGTAACAAGTCAGATTAATTGATTTCTGAAATGTTTACTGCATTAAATGTGTCCATCTATTAAAAAAAAGAAATAAAAATTAATATTCTTAATATATTTATGTTTGTTGTTTGCTTGTTTGGCCTATATGATTAATTTCGTTTGCGCTACTGCCAATTGATCAGTGGACGTTCACCCAAAATTGTTTTAAAGTTCGTAGACTTCCAAACAATAAACATAAATTAATAATCGTAATTCACTCTACACCATAGATGCCCATTTCACCAAACTATAGTACTTATAAACAGTGTTGTCAGTTTTTTTAACTTATTCGCAAAATACCCCAAATATCGCCCAAAAAATAAAATAGGGTTAGTTTGGTTATACAAAACAATATTTTTTATTGTGTGACTGCAAATATTGTTTGTAACAAAAGAATTCTGTAAATTTATTTACAGTCAGGTACTTTGTTTGTTATAAATCATAAAAACTGGCATTGTTTATGACAAAAGAATAAAAAGTTAGGTTTTGATAATTAAAAATGACATTAGTTCATAAGGTACTTTCATTATTTGCCGATTGGTAACATAAAGGTGCTTTTAAAGAGGATTTGAGCCTGCCTAATATCGGACATCAAATAAAGTTTATTAAAACAAATACTTTAGCAAAATTTAAAAAGTTTTACATTTTGCCCAGAATTCCTTTTCCCACTTAGTCTTATGAGAACGATCAATATTTTTACGTTTTGTTTCGGATGCCTCTTTTTAAGTAAAAGTTCTTTTTAATTAATTTTATTTTAATTAATGCTCTTCACTATTTTTCACAGCCACACTGACATTTGTTATTGTCAAGGCACATTCAACAAGGTAAACTATCCAATTTTCTAACAGAACACCACTATCAGACAAGAAAAGGTATAAGTGTTATCTACATATATAAATAAATATATTTCCTTAATTTTTTTAAAGTTATTCATTTTACTTTAAAAGTTTATAAAAATAAAATTTAAGAATGTATCATGAATTGAAATCGTTAGATTCATTCATTTTATTAAAAAAGAATTATTTGATTTAAATCTTCTTCGAAGATTTTTCGTTTGGTCCAAGAGTAAAAAAACGGGAATATCGTTAGCCAGAAGAAAAGTTAATTCATCTACTAGCCACTTTTATTTTATTTAATTTTATAAATTTTTTAGCAATTTTTTCATACAAGAAATTTTTTGCAATTTTTCACAAAAAATATAAAATGATCAAATGCAGAAGTATAGATAATTTTCAGCCAAATTAATCTTGTTAATACTAAATAAGAAACAAACTTCAGCTAATAACAGTTAATTAAATTTTATCAATAAAGACAAAACTTCTTTCAAATTGTTATACGGTACATAAATTGTAGCACATTTTTATAATTTTGATTTTAAAATATCAGGCAGATATTGTGTAACCTGCACAATATGTCAATACAGCCGACACAAAAGTAACGCAACAACAGTTACATACGCCGACACATTTACATTAAATTAAGAAGTGTCAAATAACCCAAATTTCTCAAGTGCAATATTTGGTAATGTGTGCAGTGCATATGCAGTGCATTGGGTTCACATTTTGTTTATGTTGTTGTTGTTAGCGGCAAGCGGCACGTTTCATAACACACATGAAAATACAAAAATAACTTCACCCAAATCATGTTACAATTATAATTCCCATGCTTTGTATTTTTAATTAATTTATATTTAATAATTTTGAACCACTCAATCATGAATCAATCTTACTTTTTCCACTTTTTTTATCCAAAAATATAATGTTTTTTTACAATAAACTAACAAAAATGCATCAAATGAACTGAAAACAATAGAAGAATAAAAAATAAGAAATAAAATAAATAGAATAAATAAAAAAATAGAATAAAAAGTAACAAATAGAACATTTTTATGATTTTGCGCTATGAACAACTGAAAATGGTAATTTATCAATATTTTCACGAAAAATTTGCACTTTCACAAGGCCAAAACTGCCTGAAGGAGCGTTCCAATGCTCTTGCGATGTACTAGAGAGTTCTTAACTATTGTCTTGGCTACAATTTTTGCCTTAGTATTGGATCGAAAATCTCAATGGTTTGGCTGTTATAGGCCAAAATATCCAAAAAAAAACGTGACAAAAGTCTGATCAAGTCAAAATGGGGAAGCTTGATTTTCACCGTAGACGTATGGTCTAGTGGACTTTTTCGCTTAGTACAATCCCAAGAATCAGAAACGTGAAGCGCCCATTAAGATTTTCAAATCGCCCCACCCTAACTGAGATCCTGCAGAGGTCTTTCCTGTCACATTCGACGAATGTCAATAAAGACTATACTCCTTCTCAGAACCTCATTTAAATAAAAAATGAAAAATATACGAAAAATATAATATTTTCTGAACTGAAAGATAATTCAACTGCGTGATTATAAACGAAGCAAAAATTTTACAGTGGCTGTTGTAAACTGTTGATATCACTGACTAAATTACGGTTAATTGTTCACAAGTTCACTTTATTTGCTATTGCTTTTAGCAGACATGACATGGCGGTGTTGCAAAATACAAATTACGTTTATATGTTTCCTTAGTTAAAGATTATGCAGAACGTTTTCTAGCTAAATTTCATTAATACAATTTTGTTGTTTTTGGTTTTTTATCTTGTTTTATTGTACTTATGAGACTGTTGTATCAAATTAATATACGTTTTTTATGTTTAATGCTATAAAAAATTTTTTATATGTACATATGTATATGAGGAATTCCACAGAAAAGTCATCCGTGTGGTTAAAAAAATCTAATTTTAAAGAGAAGGGCAATTATGTAAAATATAATCTCTTGAGTTACAACAACATTTTTCAAAGTGAATTTGAATTAAAAGTTTCTTGAGTTATATTTTTTGTTTCCAATTAGAGGATTACAATTAAAAACAAAGTAATTTTAACCTGTGTATGTTGGTATTGATTGACTTTGACTTTTCCTTTATTCCCTTAGAATGCTGTCTCATATATATAATTCTCTCTGACTAAAAACAGTATGAACTTTAGCATAATTTGGATTTACTAATAACAAAAATATACTAAAATTAGAAAAGTTCACTCATTTTGATTTGTATTTTTTATTGAGCATGTGCGAAACAAACGAATATGTATTTTAAAAGTAGATTTTAATTGTACGTGACAAATGTAACCTGTACTTGACGATGTTAAAAGTTATTATATATACAGTTATTTGTTCTTCCGATAAGATAACTATTTATATAAACTACGAAAGCTAATAGATCTACAAAAATATGAAAAAGAGAAAAAGGGAAGTGTAATAATTTTGAATTACAAATAAAATAAAGTGATGGATTCTGAGCGTTATGGTTTGAAGTAAAAAACGACCGTGTAAAACGTCTTAAGAGATAGATCCAATATACTCTCTTTAAATGACCGCATCTAAGAAAAAAATCTGTAGCGAAATATGTTTGCCAATAAACCTTACTTTATTTTAGCTTCGTGCAAAACTTTGGTTTGAATAAGGAGACGTTGCTGTATGTTCTAAACGCTACTCAACACGAGCTAAAAGTTTAAAAGAAATCCACAGCAATTCCAATTATTTTTTGAAAAGGTGCGATGAATTCTGATCGAATTGGAAAAGCATTTTTTAATGACTTTATAAGCATGCTAGCAGATAAAATATAAACAAAATAAAGTTTAAAAAAAAATATTTCAAAAATTACTGAAAAAAAACTATTAAAAGCAAATTTGAAAACGACTATAGCAAACACATCGCACTTTTTATCGTTTTCAAATCGGGTTTGTGTCTAAATCGTTTTTCATCACATACCTGAATAAAAACTACATTTTAATAAACTAATAATCTGCTCTTAAAACTTATAGCCTTTTCTATGATGTCGAAAAATTCTTTCGTTTGTACAATTACATTTAAAACTTTGTAAAATTTTGTTTTAACTGTAATTACACAAAAAGGATTATTTTGATATCATGAAACAGGCATTTTGTCTACAAATTATTTGCGGCTTGTTTGGTATTTGCTAACTGCAACTCCCCCTTGGCCAAGTGAAATCCACTAAAATTTCAAACTGCCGTTGTTTTGTTTGTCACTTTTTTGCTTTTCCCTGAAAGTAACAATTTAAATATGACATATAAATATTTTTTTCAGCATGCTTATATGTTTTTCTCCATTTGCGTTTGATATTTACCTAACGCAAGATATTTGCGCTTATTGAACGATTTTGAGAGACGCTTTCGCATTACAGAGTGCGGTGATACCAGACTTGTGAAAGGGAAAATAATAGATGAGAAAGGCAAATGCGCAGACGGAATAGGGAGTACCAATCGTTCGATTTTGTACAATTTTTCCTTCGGATGACATTAGAGAGTAACCCCCGTTTGAACAAAAATATTCTCTCAATAAAATCAGTTACGCGCGCTGTAACAGTGCGTTGCACGAATTTCGTGATACACAATTTAATCAATTACTGTTTGGAATTGCTATGTTTAATAAATTTATAAAATAAATAATTCTATTCAATTAGTTTTTGTTTACTCTTTTGTTTTGCGTATTGTTTCACTGCACTAAAGCGTTCATTCCTCAAATATCGAATAGAAAGAACGCCCTGTGATGTACCTTAGCGTAAGTAAAAATCCCCATTCGAAAAATTTTTTTTTCATTAGCATAAGGTTTGAACACACGCACATCGCTCTGACTAGTTAAGCCAATAGTATGCTCGGGTTTAATTAACATGTGTATTCTATATTAAAGTCTGTATTATGAAACAAATACAAGAAAACTCTCTAAAAACAACCATTGCAGAAGAAGATAACATCCTATTTAACCCTGGTGTTAGGTTTGGACCATTTTGGTCAATTTTTGTTTTGTTTTTGCTTTGGCTAAGAAATGGTTCGACATATCAACTTAAAACGTTTGCTACTGGAGTATTTTTATATTTTATTATTCCTGAAAAACTTTCAACCATAAGTAATGAAATGAAAGTTAGAAAAATAAAAAATTACCAATCTTGGGTTTAGGACCATTTTGGTCCGTTATTGTTTTTTTTTATTTATTTATATGAAGGTAATTTAAAAATAAGTACAAAAATTAAATCTTCTCACTACATGATGAGCAAATGAACTTTCGTTGCAATTTACATATAAATTTGTTGCATATGGTGCATTTGCTATCGCACTTAGTTTTAGTACAATCAGAAGCTGAGGTTCTTATTTCGGTAAGAAGCTCAGCTGAAAATTTATTTGTAGGGTGCTTAGATCTTTCAGTCATGTAGTCTTGAGCTAAAGATAAAGCTAACTGCCGTAAAAATTCTGCTCTCTTCTGATTTTTGTCCACTGGCTCCCACGAACCATTAATTTCATAAAACAATATAAACGCGTTCAACGCGGATATGTCTATCATATTGGAAAACACAACATTTGGCCATCGATTTGTTTTTCGTTTTACACTGTAGTATCAATCATTTGATCGACGGTATCAAAACCTCCTTAACAAAAAATTATCTAAATGTTACATATCTAATGAAACACTAACAAGTAGCGACTAACAAGTAACGACAAACCTTTTGTAGCGTTATAGTAGGATACTATTTCTAGTTTTTTCTTGAGATCATTATTATCGATCTCTGCAGTCTTGTGCATGGTGCATATCAAAATAGTACAGTCGAACTTCTCTATAACGTAGCAGTTGGGGACCGTCAAATTTCTACGATATAGAGAAAATTCGTTATAGAGAAACTGCAGAAAATTTTGACTACATTTTTTTAAGTAGAAAATATATTTATTACGACAAAAAAAATTGTTTTTACATGAACACATTAATTTTTTTTTTATTAATACATATATATGTGACTAATTTGATGCAAAAAATCGATTGCTAAAAACTTCGCAATAGAGAGATTATTTAGTGTGAAAAATTCTATTTAGGTCTTAAAAAATTGTACGTTACAGTGAGAATTTCGCTATAGGGAAGTTCGTTATAGGGAGATCAAAATGTATGAAAATACTCACAAAAATGTTGTGTTCACGAATTTTATTTGTTATAGAGAAGATTTCGTTGTAGAAAAGTTCGGTATATAGAAGTTCGACTGTACCTTTATTTTTATGGTAATATATGAAACCAATGCAGCAGTTTCATTGAAAGTAAACGTGGAGGTGTATAAGGGAATTTTTTTAAAAATTAGCATTTCGGGTGGAATAAATGTTTTATTTTTTCGGACTGTACCAACATATGTCAACTTTCTTTCCAAAAGCTTCTTTCCTAATTCAAAACTTGAAAAAAAATCATCAGCTGTAATGTTTTGACCTTTTGGCCTTCTGTGAGATCCAATACGATTCGTTGCCCCTGATATTTTTCAGGCTGCTCATTTTTTAATTTTCCTAGGTACGGTTGGATTTTCCACACCTACCCTGATTTTGAATCGACGGCCAGCAAAAATTTAAGACCATACTTGCAGGTTTGGATAGGATGTATTGCCTAAAAGAACACCGACCACGAAAAGCTACCTGTTCATTAATAGTCACATTTTAGCATTGCAAGGTTAACTTCCCAACGATACCACAAGTCACGAATAGGTGTGAACTTATTATCAATTCGTCTCTGTCTTCGGGCCATAGCATCATCAAATCGAAGAGCACTTGATAACATATGAAACGTATTCTCGCTTATTATTGCCCGGAAAATATGACGACCAAAACGTGCATCAAATAAACAATGCACATCTTCACTTTTTCCGCGGTAAACTCCTGCCAGAATTAGCACAGAAATGTATGCACGCAAAGAATTATCGATATCTTTCCATTTCTAGTTGAATTTCAACCTGCCGTACATATTTGTATTTTCAATTATTATTTTTTCTACTACTGGAGGAAAAAATAACAAAAACGAATCCAAATTTACAATTGGTCCGAAAGATATATGGAAAATAGCTCCATTCCTTTGTAGACTATTTTAAAAAGCAAAAAAGAAAATTTTTTTGTTCACTTATTACAAAAAAAGAATAATATGGACAAAAATGGTCCTATACCTAAGATTCGTAAGTTTTTTTGACCTAACAGCAGGGTAAAGTAAGTTTTACTATATAATACCAAACTATAAGTATTATTTTCGAGTATAAATTTAAAATTTAACTGCCGTATTTATAAATATTTTTTGGATTTATGAAAGGTATATTGATTGAATTTTTTATGCAAATTTGTCTATCAAAGCTTTTATAAATAAAAAAAAATTTAATAATACGGCAGTATGACTCTTTGAAAATTTTTTACAACACAATTTAGCAAAAAGTGTTCATATTCAATATATATATATTCATATACATATTCTGCTTTACTTGCTGTATATTTTTCTTTTTTTACCCAGCAAACAAAAATTAACAATAAATAAATAAATAAATAAATAAATAAATAAATAATAAATGAGCCATGATGGCTTAAATATAAGCCCTAGTCGTTCAAGTGTTCCCGAAAGGATTATATACGTAACAACGAAATCGGATGAAGGTAAAACTCGTTCAAGCAACAACTTAATGAAGAGTGTGGACAACAGTAATTACGTTTCCATTAAAACACCCAAGCGAACACAATCAGAGTCAGATTGCTCGCGATCTAAAGAGGATGCAAAAACATCATTCGCAGCCTTAAAAACGCCCTTAGATGGTACATTGCCTCCGAATTCGGATAAGGAAAAGGCACAAACCGGTATGGACAGGTACGTAATAGTGACGAAAAGGAAACGTAGCCCGAAATCGGCCAACATCGCATCTCAACATAAGGTAGCTAGAGATTCGGAAACCGCTAGCGTTGCTTCTCAAAACCGATTTGCAATTCTGGGTAATGACGATAACGTCCCTACGACCTCGGGTAAATCCCCAAAACCACCTCCAATATATCTAAGACAGGCAAGCTCGAACATTATAATAAAAAATTTAATAGAAACTAGCGGTGAGAACTCTTTTTACACCGTGCCGGTAAGACGCGGTAAAATCAGTGAAACGAAAATTCAGGTCCTAACAGAAGACAATTATCGAAAAGTTGTAAAGACGTTTGAGGAAACAAAAAAAAGCTTTTACACTTATCAGCTTAAAAGTGAAAAAGGGGTTCAAGTGATCATAAAAGGTGTTGACCCCAGTGTTGCTACAAAGGAAATAAAGGACAGCCTGGATGGTCTAGGCTTTAAGGTAAAAAATATAATAAACCTAATAAATAAAGAAAAGGTACCACAGCCCATCTTTCGTGTCGAACTTGAGCCGGGTGAAAAAAAATTAAAGAAGGGTGAAGTTCACTCAATATATAACGTGAGATATCTGTTGCATCGTAGGGTGACAATAGAGGAACCTTACAAGAGATCAGGACCTGTGCAATGCCAAAACTGCCAAGAATTTGGCCATAGTAAGACATACTGCAAGCTACATGCTGTCTGTGTAGTGTGTGGCGACCTACATAGTACAGCAAACTGCAAAAAGCCAAAAGGTGACCCGAAGGCCAAAAAATGCAGTAACTGTGGCGAAAACCATACCGCAAATTATAGAGGGTGTAGAGTCTACTCTCTCGTTAGAAGCTCGTCAAACCTGATACGAAATGTTGCTTTCCGAACACAAGAACAGCTTGTTACCAATGATTACCCTCAGCTGCCGACATCAAATAATCAACAAATTTCATATGCGAACATTCTAAAAGCAAATTCAGCCACGCCTCTAACGCGCAGTGCCCTGAAGACAAACAATAACACCACAAACATCAGCTCCAAGCCTACAGTGCAGCCACAACCCATAAATTCCAGCCAAATGGAAGCCAAAATAGAAATGTTGGTGCAAACAGTTCAAAATTTCGTTAATACCATGTTGCCAATGATGCAAACACTGATAAATATGCAAACTGCGCTTTTGCAGGCTGTAACAAAAAGTCCATGAACTGCCTAAGGTTATGTTTCTGGAACGCTAACGGCATACGCCAACAAAAAAACGAACTTGAGCACTTCCTAGCGGATCAACAAATCGATGTTATGCTCATTGCCGAAACTCATTTAACACCTAGAAGTGTTTTTAAGGTAATAGGCTATACATTTTATGACGCCAAAGATCCCCGTGGTAGAGCATGTGGGGGCTCAGCTATATTAATAAAGAACAGAATAAAGCACTACTTAGTGGGTGCAGTCAGCAAAGACTATCTTCAAGCAACTTCGATCTGTCTTGAAGAATTTTTCAAAGGCTTAGTTATATCGTCAATTTACTCACCTCCGCGGGTTTCAATTGCTGAGGATCAGTACTCTGAATTCTTTAAATCGTTGGGCAATAGTTTCCTAGCTGCTGGCGACTTTAATGCAAAGCACACGTATTGGGGATCACGCCTGATTACCCCAAAAGGTCGCGTTTTATACAACGTAGTTTCCAAAATGTGTTTGACGGTCGCCTCAAGCGGACAACCAACATATTGGCCAACTGATCGTAACAAAATACCTGATGTCATAGATTTCGCAATCACAAAGGGCATTGCAGCTAAATCCATTCTTGTTGAATCTTCTGTTGACTTATCATCAGATCATTCACCAACTATAATTACAATATCACTCTCACAAAACTCATACGCGACTGAGATAGCTGAAAAAATAAAAACATACACAAATTGGTTGAAATTTCAAATACCTTGCTACTCACTGCTGTCAAAACGTATTACTTCGTACACCAGACGATGTAGATGCATATCTTACACAATTGGACGAAAGTCTCAAGCTGGCGGCACAGCACGCTATTATTAATTCACACACAATTAGGCAAGAAAAAAATTTGCTCCACAGACATCGAATTATTATTAACTGAAAAAAGAAGAGCTCGAAGAGAGTGGCAGCTTCATAGATCCCCTCAACTCAAAAGAAAACTAATAGAGTGTACCAAAAAGCTAAGAGAGATGTTACAATCCAAAAAAACTGATTATTTAAATGAGTATCTTAGAGGTCTTGATGCAACACCGCAATCCGATCATTCACTATGGCGTGCTACCAGATACCTCAAAAGACCGGTTATTCGTAAACCTCCATTTCGAACCCCAACTGAGGATTGGGCAAGAAACGACACAGAAAAAGGCAAGTTGTTCGTTGAGCACTTAAAAAATGTTTTCACCCCCAATGCACCAAGCGACCCTGAAGAACTTCCATCGATAGTTACGGATGCAGCAGTTTCGATAAAGTTTAAATTGAAAGACGTCGAAGAAGCTATCGCCAACTTGAACCCTAAAAAATCTCCTGGCATCGATAAAATTAGCAACAAGATGCTCCAAGAGCTCCCAACTACAGTAGTTAAAAGAATTCTCCACATCTTCAACGCGATATTGTGCATTGAATACTTTCCATCTAAATGGAAGATATCACTAATAACTATGATACCTAAGCCAGGTAAAGACCACACCAGAGTTGAGTCCTACAGGCCAATTAGCCTTTTGCCAAATTTATCTAAGCTTTTTGAAAAATTATTAGCTATCAAGTTAAATAAAATCATTAGCGAAAAGCTCTGCATTCCAGACCATCAGTTTGGCTTTCGATGTAAACACAGGACAACTGAGCAAACACATAGACTTGTGAATGTTATAAAGCATACCCTAGAAGAAAAAAAGTACTGCTCAGCCCTCTTTATCGATGTTTCCCAAGCTTTTGATAAAGTGTGGCATAAGGGATTAATATATAAACTGACCCAGTACCTTCCTGAAAATATTTGTAAGCTACTGGAAAGTTACCTGCTTTGTCGCAAATTTATTTTAAAACAAGGTGATTGGCTGTCATCACCGCAGCCGATTGAAGCTGGAGTTCCCCAAGGCAGCATATTAGGTCCATTGCTGTACTTGATATACACCGCAGATCTGCCAACAGTCGCGACCTCAACTTTTGCCGATGATACAGCTTTCTTAAGCATTCACGAAAGTGCTGACGAAGCATCTCGTCGCCTACAGCACCAAACTTCGCAGCTGGAAAGCTGGCTAAAAAAATGGCGAATCAAAGTTAATGAGAATAAGTGCGTACATATAACCTTCACCCTGCGCAGAGACACATGTCCTCCTATTCTGATCAACAACCAGTTAATACCTCAACGTTTGGAGGTCAAATATCTAGGGATGCACATTGATAGACGGCTAACATGGAAGCAGCACATCGATGCAAAATTAACTCAAATGAAATTAAAAGCAACTCAACTAAATTGGCTTATTGGTCGAAATTCTGTGCTAAAACTGGACTGTAAGCTTTTGCTTTACCAAGCAATTTTAAAACCAATATGGAGCTATGGTATCCAGCTATGGGGCACTGCCTCAGCTTCCAATATAGAAAAAATTCAAAGGTGTCAAAACAAAATACTGAGAATGATAACAGATGCGCCGTGGTATATAAAAAATTCTAACATACACAAGGATTTAAATATTCCGACAGTCAAACAAGAGATAACAACATACGCAACGTCATACCTAACCAAACTCCAAGATCATCCAAATATACTAGCCCGAAATATTTTAAGCGAAAGAGGGTTCATTCGACTGAAAAGAAGGGATACTCTTTCCCTAGCCCGAACGTAGTAGACGCGGAAATAAAACTATATGAGCAATAAGTAATTTTGTACAGCTAGGCTGTACTTAATAACAATTAGCAATTAGTTCTTAAGATTTGAATACTTATTGTTAGTTCAATTGATTTTGAAGATTCAATAAATAATATATATTGTGTAAAAAAAAAAAAAAAATATTCAATATTATTTTTGGTGGGAAAGTGCCAACATTTATATTTACCCTAGTTTGGATTTAATAATAACCAGAAATATAATTATGTTACAGTTTTGTGAATCACTAGCTACTGCTGACAATAAAATTACGAGAGTAAGTGATACGTATATTTCTAGAAACCGTCTATACATATTACCAACCAAATTCTGTGGCAGTTAACAATTTGTGCTCCTTTAACTTACAGGCTGCATACCTGCTTAAACATTTCTTATTCAGTTGAACTTTTATACATGTAAAAGTAATTTATGAATCTAAGAAAAAGCTATGTAGACTAAAGCCTTATCTTACATATGTACAGAAACTTATTTTCTTTTAAATAGACGGCACTTTTTAAGGTGAAAACTAGAACAACTTCATCCCAATGCACACACTCCCTAGTGGAGATGTTTCTGTATTCGCGTTTACATTTATCAGAAATGATTCTGATTTTCCTTTTTTAAAGCTAATGATTGCAGTAGTAATTTCATTTCTGAACACATTCTTCATAGTTTCCTTAGCAGTGAAAAAAAATAAAGGTGAGAAATTTCTCGTATCGTATTTATAGAAAATAATAAATATATAAAGCTAATAATTTATATCTGCTGATAACCATACATGGTGGACAAAACACGAAGAACGATGAAGATGAATTTGTAGCAGCTTTTGAAAACAGCATGTTTTTTTTTTATCTGGGACCAGCACTCAGGAGATGACCCCTACACATGCAATGCATTGTGCTGGAACTATAGGAAAGGGATAGTTAGAGAAACGACAGGAAGTGAAACTTAATTAATTATTTTACAGCTCTGCTTTTGCACGTTCTATGTTTATAGCAGTGTTGAAGCTTCGGTTTAGTAGCCATTTTTATTATTATTTTACTTCGCCGGTGCTACACAATACCGACGAAGGCGGCGTTCTAATGTGATTGTGGATTGCTATCAACTGAAGCCGATATTGTTCAGTGACCAGCGACTATGACTTCGCCTTTTTTTTTATAATTTTAGTCTGAAACTGCGTTTGAACCCAGGTCTGTTTTGGTTTTGTAGTCAACATGCAGACTACTTCAGCCATAGCCACCCTCAGTTGTTCCGTTCTGCTAGTTTTCGTCAGTGTGATTTACAATTTTGTCTTTGTTTTAGTTAGATTCTTAGTATGTAACTATAACATATAATTTTTCTTTGCCTGTATAAAAAAAAAATTTTAAAATTTAAAAACTTTTTATTATTTAAAAATAACGGCTTAAAAATTGTTAACAAAAAAATTGTATAGTAGAAAATAAAGTAGAAAATCGGACAGAAATTCAAGGTTTAATTGATTCATTTTGATAACTAGCAAACTTATAAATACCAAAAAGAGGCAGTTTTTTTCGTCACATTTGAGCGTTTTTATCATTTTCAGCAGTAACCATATTTAAGTTCGATACACTGGTCCAATACGTTTTTACTTGCAGCCCCATGTGATAACCAGAACGAGTTTCCTAAAATTATTGGAATCTTCTACAATATTGATTAAATCAAACGCTTTCTTTAAAGTAAATTTCTAAGTGGGCTATTACTAAAATAGTTGTATACTTCATTAAAATAAAAGGTAGCATTTTTAAGAATTTGCCCAAAAGCTTTGGAACAGCAAAGGTGCAGGGAGTGACAAGTACGCGTAATAATTAACAGGTTAGGGGTATACTTGCTTAACAGTGTATACAATGAATTTTTTTGTCCACACAACATGCTGGCGACGTCTGTCCCAATTTCTATAAAATTTTTTATTTCTAAACCAACCTTCTTTAAAAATATTTTCAATCCTTCAAAAAGATGTATGGTTAAAAAATAACCAATTAACCGATTAAATTGTAATTGCCCATTTCGGAAAGATAATTTACTGCTCTTTTTTTATAATAACAAATATATACATTAGCCCAATTCACAATCTTGTGCATATGGTGTTGCATCATTGCATTTGCAAAAAGGCATAGCATATTTTTAGCATTGCTGTGTATTTTGTTACTGTAGAGCAAAAATATGCTATACCTTTTTGCAAATGCAATGATGCAACAGCATATGCACAAGATTGTGAGTTGGGCTATTGTTTGGTATCTCATAATGAACTTAGAGCATGAGGAAAAAAATATTTTTTTTTAAATGTTCCTCAACCACTATAATTTTTTTTATATTTTATTTATTAACGGTTTTACAAAAAAAATTATAGAAAAAAACACGTTTTTCACCACATTTGCCGTTATAAAATCACTTTACGATGTGACATAAAAAAACCAAAGGTATTTTCGTTATCTATAGACGAAAACAAAACACAATTGGTACATGAGAACCCTTGTATAATTTTATACTCATTTGATTGCAGGTGCATAACTATATACATACATACATAGTATTAGTATAAGCAATATTTTTACATTTTAAATTATGCATCTTACCAAATTTTTCAATTCTATTTTGCTTAAATAGAACGAACATCTTTTTCTTATGTTTTTGCGATTAGGAATGTTTTTTTATGTCGATCTTGTGTGATCTTAAGCAAACCTTGCAAGCAAACCACCATCTATTCCATGCTTCTGAAATATGTTTTAGCCAACCTGAAAAAAATTAAATCGCTACAGCTGACGACAAAAAGTAGATATCCCATACATGAAATCAAGTGAACACAGGCGATATAGAATGTAAAATATTTGTATAGCTCTGACATTGCAATATTTAGCTAATTTATTTGTAACTACATATGTATGTACATATGTACATACATATTTCAGCGAAATCCATTACTGCAAACATTCGAACTTTATAAGTGTTTAATTATTTGATAAAAAATTATCAAATAATAACCCAGTGAAAAAAAGTAAAGTAAAAAGTGAATTAAAAATAAAATCAATAAATGAATGAATATTTAGTTTTTTTAATAAAAAGAATTACCACGCAGCCAATGATTGTTTACTGTTAAATGCTACTTCATACAAGAAAGGGATAGTAATAGTGATGACAGGGGGTGCACCGATAGACAGACAATAGCTTCATTATTGTTACAACTCTGCTTTAGCAGATTTTTGCTAGTTTTTTTATAGCAGTGTTGTTATATTTTATAGAATAGAATTTTGTATTAATATAAGATCTAATTAATATATCTCACTTGATCGACAAGAGAGTATTAACTCAAAATTTAAAAATTTTCTGTAGAGGCCAAAAACTGTTTGTCGTTACATTTTAAGTGGATTTGAAAATCGAAATTCATCATTGATTTTCGAGATGAAAGAGTAAAATGAATAAGGTGAATTTTTTACTGTGGATAGATATTAATATTGTTACTTAATTTATTATAAAAATGAGGGTTACGATGGCTGAAATAGTATGCACGTTGACAACAAGAAAACCAAAAATTTCCTGGGTTCAACCCCAGTTTCAGACTAAATCATAAAAACATCTCGCATTTTTTCTGATGTGCATTAGTGTGTCTTTTTGTCAGTTGTTGTCGACAGTTTTCAGTGGCGAAGGCATAGTCAATGGTCACTGAAAAGTAACAGCTTCAGCTGTAAAACCAATGCACAGGCACATCAGAACGCCCTCCTTCGTCGGTATTATATTTGCACCGGCGAAGTAAAATAATTACTAAAAATGGCTACTGAAACGAACCTTCTACATTGCTATAAAACAAAAAACGTGCAAAAAGCGGAGTTTGAAGATAGTGAAACTTCACTTCCTGTCAATTCTTCTACTATCCCAGCACAATGCATATCATGTGTAGGTGTCATCTCCTGAGTGCTGGTCCAAAACAAAAAAAAGTGAAAATTTCAATATTTCCAGTTAATACCCTCTTTTACTTAACATGACATACATATGTTATATCCTGCCTAAACTGAGTAAAGGATATTTTAAAATAGCTCTTAACGGTAGAGGTAGGCTAAATAATACAGGAGAAAATTATATGTAATGGGAGGAAAAATAAAGTACTAAAAAGAATAAGATTTTGCACAGATTTGAACTAAATTATATGCCTTAAAAGAGCATTCTCTTCTGATACGGTACTTTATTAAATAAATTTTGTTGTTGAGTTGAAATTACTTAATTATCATTATAAAAATGGCAATTATAATTTTGGCAATAAATACCATACGGAACAAATGTTATACAAAAATCTTATTCACTCAATTATGAAAGACTGTTTAGTCTTGTATACAGTTTTAATTCTTAATATTTTAGAGACAAAATCTCATACGCGTTCATGAATTAATTTTTCAATTAAAATTTTTAAGTTTCACCGAAATAAAATATTCAATTATTCCATAAAAAATTTTTAACAGAATTTAAATTATTTAAAAAATTTTTATATAAATGTGATTCTAATTTTAAAATTTTGCTTTCAAAAACATTTTGTATTGAGTGCTGTAACAATAGAGTGTTTAAAAATGCAACCTTCAGAATATCAGCGTACATAGAGGAATTCTTTTAATATATTTTATCTTATTTAGGAGATTGTTAGAGAAATATTACGGAATTTTTTGTTTTTGTATTTATAATATCCTTTTATATACATATATTGTAACTTCAAGTAATAAAATGAGAATTATGACATCTTTCTTCTAAAACTTTCTGAAATGTTTTGAACCAGAAATATAAAAATATTGCTCGTCATCAACTTTGCTGATCAATACCAGAAAATTCAGAAAACCATCAAGAGAATCTATTGTATCAATACGTTTCTTTAACACAAGGGAACAATAACATAATAAGTGATTCCCGTCCTCATAATTACCCACGTCGTGACTGCTGCGGACACTAATATTAATAAATGCCTCACAATCTTCGAAATCAAAAAAAACCGTTTTCTGATTGTTCAAGCTGTCTGGCGATATTGCAGTCAGACTTTGTGGCTAATCTCCTGCTTGTCTCCTCTGTTCGACACATAAGTTCCAGTCATCAGAAAGTCAACGACACACATGCACTCCTTATTTCATTCGTTTAAATACTAAATAGAATATTTCTGTAAAATTTTAAGAAGTGTATTATATTGTAAGCTCAATATTTATATTTATTCCAATTTCAATGCAAAGAATAAATGAAACAACCACGCCTTAAGCATTCAAAGACATTAATCACTAAAACGATTAAACGTTGCTTACATTAAAGCAAATGAGTTATTTTCAAAAATATGGACAACCGTCCAATTAATAATTACTAATAAATATTTGCCTCCTATTTTATGGTAGTTACAACAAATATGTATGTATATTGTGTGCACATGTTGTACTATCAATGACGTAAATTGCAGTTCATGAATCGCTATATTTAAAATATATCAATTACCTTAATTATAACCAACAATAATTTTGTTTGTCAATATTATTGGTATACGTCCATACACTTCCTTCTTTTTTTAATGTTTCTGTTCTAACCACGTGGTTGATAATGTACTGCTAAAAGTTTTGGGGTGTGTCAATAAGCCGTTCTTTTTGCACGCGTAATAAAATATTTTTTGAACTTGATTTTAATATTTTCATTCAAAACGGCTCGCGTATGTATTACGCATTTGAAAAGGCCAGTTTTTGTCTGTGTCGAATACCAGTTAATATTAGAACGCCAGAAGATTATATTTTCCCTAATTTTTAATAATAATTAAATTAAATACGACTTGCCCTGAAGGAAACAGTAGTGCCATAAATTTTTGATAAAAAATCTCAGCCGGTCAAAAAAAAACTTTAAACTTTATCATTACTATACAATACATAAAGACTCAGCCAGCAAAATTGTCTGATATTTTTTGATTTGAATTGTGACATATATCTGACTTTGTTCTTTATTCTTTCTGTCCGAAACCTAAGATTTCTGGCAGACGTTAAATTTATGCCTGGCTAATAGATTTCAAACTGATTTTGTACTGATGTCTCTAAATTGTAATACATACTTAATTTTAATTAATTAAGCCATATGAAAAGTTATGACATTTTTATTTATTTTTCATTTAGTTACATTCAGTAGTTACATTTGTATAAAAGTGAAAATAAATATTCAGGTAAAATATATTAAATTATAATATATGTATATTTCTGTAACCTGTTGACAAAATATCATAAGTGAAATTTTAAAATTGTTCAGGAGAGTGTCTTTTGTATTTTTTACGTTATTGTTTGCCTTTTTAAAAAATTTATAAATTTAGTATAATTAAGCTAATTTTTCTGTAATTTTGCTTTCTACTATTCCCTACTAAAATCAACCTTATAAATCAAATCAATAACAAATGCTGATAAGAAAATCACTTTTTGCGTGATATCTCAAAAACTAAAATTCTAAGAACTCCGCTGATTAGTGTAAACAAAGCGTCTGGATTTAAATATCTTTTCTTATCTCAACAACAAATAATTTTTAGTATGGTCGATCTTATTCTGGTGAATATGTCAAGAACAACAAGCTGCTCCCTGGACGATCTCGTGGAAAACGCAACTGGTGAAAATGTCTAAAAATTTAAAAAATAGTGTTAAATGAATGAAAGAATATTTAGTAATGTTTAACTTCATAGTTAATTTATCACAATAATGTGACAATTACTTATTATGTATTAAAATAAAGGACAATTAATTTACGATACCAGTTGAGTATACATATTTTCCATGCGACTACACACGCCATCAGTACTCTTTGTGTCACTAGCAAGGTTGTTCTAAAGTCATCAATATCATCTATTTATCCCGACAATAAGAAATGCATACGAGAAGTATGTATTATTATCTCCAGACTTCATTGACAGACAGGTTCAAAGCTTTGGTTTTTCTGTTCTGTCATCCGCCAATATCTTAAAAAAGACGTTCCGGCGAAAAATAAACATAAAATTTCTATTGATTCTATTAATATTTGTACTAAGCATAAACATATTTTGTACCTAAGTATCAAATTTTTCTAAACTAACCGGTTCCACTATTGCAATTCTAATCATTCGCTTGCGTTTAGCGAATACGCGTCTCTGTGTTTTGTTTTTGTTGATTGAGTAACGAACGCTGAGTTCACATGATCATTTAAGTTGATGGCTGTGACGTAGGCAATTTTATTTCTCAAAAGTTATCATCAAAGAGCTACAACAGAAATGTTCATAAGAATAACAGTCACTTGTTGAAAATAAATTCGCATCATCTTTTAAAAGCATGAGTGTTTAGTGAAAAAGTGTTAGTGCATTAAAATTTAAAAGACAAAATTTCATCGTGTCACCAAGTTAAAAACCAAAAACAGAAACAACAACAACGAAGACACATAAACGCGTATTTGCTGATCGCAAGTAAGTTAGCCAACAATTTATAAACTTCACTGTCATTACTACAACCATTATTCACCATATCATACGTGGTTTTTATATTAAATTCGCTTATCATTCCATCAAAAAGGCTCAATTGACTGACAGCAAATGTTATTTATGTTTATAGGCGACAAGGATTCTAATAATTCGTATTTCGTATTCCTATGTAAATTAGTTTTTGTTAAGTTCATTATCGATGATAAGCATATTAAGTACTGCTTCAGAAAGTTCTTTGTAATGATATGTTTCGGTGGAACCTTTGACCAAAACTCATATAGATTTGTCGGAAGCCCGTTGCCAAAGTAATTATAAGAATTGGTAAATGGCAGTTTATTCCCCTAAGCTTCATAAGTAAAAATTTCAATAAAAAAAATTTGCACTTTTTTATCAAACATAATTTTTTTATATAATCGATAATAAATATAATTTTAAACAGTTCCTACCCCAAAAAATCTCCATAATATCGACTACAAAACCAAAAACGGACTGGGTTCAACCCCCGTTTCAGACTAAATCATAAAAACATCTCGCATTTTTTTCAATTTGATCAAACATAATAACGCTATGATTAAGGAAATCCTTCAGCTAGTGTTTGTCAGCGTACTTACAACTTTCTTCGATTTAACTTGTTCCTTGGTAATTTTCACATGTCAAATATTAGCTTAATAGAATTTTTTTCAATTTTAACCTAATTGTAAATTAATTAAAATACATTCCCGTTTATTGCAGAAAATCACAATAGTTGCTTCTATTAAACAAAAGAACATTAACGTACAACGAATATGTTTGTAAACGCTGACTACTTTTAAAGATAACCAGTAATATTAAGGGAGAGGAAATATAATAAAATAGAATAAGAAAAACTCTATTACAAATGTGTTAATTCATGCTGAAAATGTTGCATTTAATTCACACATTCACTTGTTACATATACCAACGTAAGCTTGTATCAAATGGAAATCTTTGTATTCGTCGACTACTGCCTCTGTGTTACTTTTGTTTCCAAGAATAATAAAAATGAGTTTTGGAGATAATTTTTCTGCAACATAAAGCAAAAAAGAGTCAAACCATAAAAGAATAAGAATATCTGAATATCAGTTCGTTCTACTTTTATGACAAATATGTATGTATGTATGTATTTACTAGTATGCATGTACGATATATGAAAGTTATTTGTTCGATAAAAGATTCATAAATTTATTGCAAACATCAGCAGAATAATTGTATGTTTTTCGTTACTATGCGAGGGCAAGCTGAGAAAATAATTTTTCCAAACACAGTTGAATACCCTTATTCTATTAATAAATACATTGCAGATATTTTCAAAGGTGTACTAGCTGTACATATCGCACTATAAATTATAAACAGTAACAACTCAAAATTTACAAATGTTCCGGAAAGACGCATAGTCACGGTGGATGCCTTCAAATAAATCTCCTTCACGCCAAGGTAGCTGCAGATGTCTTGGATGTGGCTTTTATCCAAGAACCTTGGCTGCAAAATGAAGTCATCAAGGGTCTCCAAAGCCCAAACGGTAGGTTCATCTATGCTACCAGTTACAGAGCGGCATTGCTGATTAGTAACCGACTAACATTTATTCCTATTTCAAAGCTTATGACTAGGGATCTGGTTGCAGTATGGGCAAAGGTGCCCACGAGCAAAGTTGAGCATGAGGAAATACTTCCCTTTGCCTACCTACCATTAGATGTGGAGCTGTCCCCAATAAGGGAGTTTATAGCACTCGTGGAATAATGCCAACAGAAGCATTAACTGAATTCAATAGAGAACTGACGAAGTCCAAAAGGCTACTTGGAGAGAATACTGCAGCAAGATTTTTGATCTTCCGTCTGCATCCATATCCATATCAAAGGATCACTCTAACGGCATATATAGCCTGACGAAGCGGAATGGTAGCTACAACAAAAATTCCAGTGAGACTAGTAAACTGTTGCTCGGCACTCATTTTTTTGGGTGCGTTTATTGACATTTTGCTGGAGAATCTGGCATAAATCTACATACCCCAATTCTACACAGTGATGATATGTCGTCATCGTCTCTTCAATATAAACAACCGCGAGAACTGAAGGAGCAACTCTATCAACTTTGAAACGGGATTTCAGATAGGGTATGTTGAGGGCTTCAAACTGGAAAATAGTAGAACAGGTGCGGGAATCAACGGACCCCGATTTAAGAAATGGGTGTATACTATACATTTTTGGAGGCAGAAGCTCATGCCATCGCAATATGTGTTAGCGACGGTCTCCGTAGGAGCATGAGGGGGTACACATCTATATACTATCAGATAGTCAAGTGACATTGTGGCCTGAGCTACCTACCACCTGAACAAAATTGGCCTCTTCGAAACCAAAGTATGTGGTTTTGCTGAAAGTTAATATCCTGCACTCGGTAGACAGATGTTCCTCCATCTGTGTGGCATTGTTGTGCCTCCACACATACCCCAAATAGTGCATAGATCCCTTATGAGGATGGGAGTTTAATGTGATGGGGTTTGCACTATAGATCGTCTTGATCGCGGTGCTTCCTGGGTCCAATAATAATGAAAATGAAGTCCTTTAGAAAGGACACGAGATAAAAAAATGAAAACCAAGTCTGGAGTTTGAGTTTGTTTTGCACCTAGATTAATGAGTGTTTAATGCTATTACCACCAAAAATAAATTCTGTCACGCAGTGTTATCATATAGAACTTATTCAGGAGAAGACAATTCAATCAAGTTACTGTTCCTTCAGAAGCTAATAATTTTATCATAGTAAAACTAGAAATGGGTATCAGCTTATATAATTTTCGATAAATTTTATTTATAAACTGACGAAAATATTTTTTTACTATTTCGTTATTATTTTTTTTTAGCTATAAAACATGCAAACATTTACATGGACAATTTTTGGTAATTTGTTTTTGTAAAAATTAAAAAATAATAATGCCACTCTTTCAACCACATATACACTTTTATTTACAAGCAATAAATTTACACATGCACATATAAAACGGTATTATCGTTGGTGGATTACTCTTAACTAGGGTGGTCAGTGGGATGACGTCGGGTATTCTAATCGGTTATCGTCTTGTAATTATTTAATACTAGCCACACCCAGTGTGCTTCGCTACCCCACAGAAACTTTTCTAATCTCGATCATCTGTATCAAATTATTTAAATACTTTTATTGTTATATCAAGCAAAAAAATTAAAAAAGGTACAAAATGCAGTTTTGTTGAAAAGTATCCATTTCACTTTATTTCAGGTATCCTTATCAACCATTTTTTTCATTTGGTACCCATATCATTGAAGTGGGTAAAAATAGTCGTCCGCCATATTGTGTTTTCGGAGATATCATTATGCTTTATGATCCCTTTAAAAATCCCTTTAATAAATTTATCAAATCATGACGGTGTTTAAAGATAGTAAAAAATGTGCATCATAAGCACTGTTTAAATGGAATAAAACTACAAATGTACAATTTTACTCCAAATATTTTCGAATTTCGAAAAAGTAAGATGGCACACTCAACATTTTTCATAGAAGAAAAGATTACGGAAAAAACCTTTGTTCTATGCCCGAACTTTTGGAGATATGAGGAGGTGCATAACAATAACGCAATAATTCCACTTTTTAAGTTTTTTGTGTTTCTGACTGAATCTAATTCTATATATTAAAATCTATGTATCCATTGTTATACAACATACCTCACGTCAATAATTGTGCTGTAATTTAACACAAAACGTAATGGTTCAGACAAAAATGAAACATTTCCATATTTATGCAATCATCAACTTGGAGATACATATTAGTAAAAAGTTAAGGGAAAACAGGTTTTATTGTTATGGTAACTCTACAATAACTGTAAAACGATAGGAATATTGTTGCACTTTAAATAACTTCTACATATTTTTATGTAAGTTGTGAATCGAGTACAGTTTATAAAAAATAACTATGGCAGAAGCAACAGTAGGGAGTATAAACGTGGGAAAAAGAAAAAGTGATCCTATACAGAGAACGAATAATAGACGCGCCAATCGTTATAAAAAGTAGTTTTGATGCCTTGGTATTTCGTCTTATCTAAAAACATTTATATTTTTCATAGATATGCTGATAAGGATCCCCTGGCTCTGTCCTATCACAAACCGTGCAGACACAAAGAAATTTATTATTACATACTTTATGATATTCTCATACAGTATGAAAAATATCATAAAGCATTTTATTACAAAAGTAACTCAAAAATTGAGGAGGAAAGCATATCCATATAGTACTATTTCGCTAACGCTTACTTAGCTCATCAGTGGATTTTCCCAACGTCTGAATATAGCGGTTACAGATGTGAGCAGATTATTCTCAATCATGAATTGTTGTATAAAAATAAATTAAAAATCGACCATGATCAATTCTTGGCACGGCTAATAGTTCCATATATACCCAAGCGCCACAAGTATACACCAGAAAACAAAAAGAAGAATTTCTCATGCAACTATTTTCTGAAACACAAAAAGAAATCAAAAAGGGTGTGTCAAGCCTTCTTTTTGAAAGCATTGTCCGTTACAGGTCGTAGAGTGAATACTATTGCAAAAACTATATTTCACGGCAATATTGCTAAAGAGAATAGAGGTGGAGATAGGCTTACCGCTAACTTTAAACAAAAAAAAGAAAGTATATTAAAATTCCTTAAAAAATTACCAGCGAAAGAGAGCCATTACAATAGAAATAAATCTCAAAGATGCTATGTTTCACCTGAACTCAATATAAAGAAATTATGGCGGATTTATAATGATTCAGTAGATAATCCTCTGAAAGTTAAAAAAACATATTTTTGGAATATTTTCAACACTCTCAACATAGGATTCTCTTCCCCTGCGACAGATATGTGTGCTCAATGCGTTTTAAATAAACATAAAAAAAAGATGGAAAAAAATAAAAATGAAAAAAAAAAGATGTGAATAAAAATCTATTCAGAACAAAGGGCAATAATTCCAAATCTAGTTCATATCAAAACGGAACATCTCCGTAGGGTTCATAGCAAAACGAAATAAATACTATGTGACGGACCAAAACGCAACATTTCCAAATTTGTTATCTTAATAACTTAAAAATTAACTAACATAAAATTAATTAATTTATAATTTTTACTGTTCTTAGAAAATTGTTATAATTCAACTGTATCCTAATAACCTTAATTACTTGTTATTGCTTTACTCAAAATATTGTTCAAGTGGAATTATTGCGGTTTGTTATGGACCTCCTCATATATGGTTGCAAAGAGAAATACTAAAACTGTTTTTTTTTTTATTTTTACCAACATATATGGAAAGAGTACGAAGCATATGCCCGCTTATTTTTCAGCAGAATAATATGGATTTATAATTTTTATTCTATTAGTTTCTGAGATATTACATATATTATCGATTTTACCCGTTTTTACTTCACGTTAAAATATCCAAAAATCGCTTCTTAGTGGATCAAAACATACAAAGAGGAGTCTACATACCGAATTTCAACCGATGATGATGAAACTTTGCCTTTCCCCAAATTTAAGAAAAATGTAAGCGGAATTTTTCCATTTGAAAAAAGAATTTTTGAAATTGGTTCACAAACGGCGAAGTTATTTGATATTCACTTTTTAAAGTAGCACTTAACACCTCTCTAATTTCGACAATAATTCCTTTTCTATATGCAAAAATAAATCTGAAAATTGGTTCACAAAGACGAAATTATTTGATAACCAATTTTTGGGGTGCGTACTTTGCCTTCTCCCTCCGCCATTCAAAAAAACAATTTTTTGGGTGTGTACTTTGCCTTCCCCCTCCCACCCAATTTCAAGAAAAAAAATTTTTGTGGAACTTTTCCATATGCCAAAATAATTTTGAAAATTGCATTGAAAAAATAATACATAAGCAAATTTTCCAACCGGGTTTCGAACCGGTTTTTTTACTGATATCGCTGTCTGTTTTTTTTAAATGTTAATTTCTAGAATGTCGAGAGAAAATACCGGTCAGTCGAATTTTTCCCGATTTGTTTATCTCCACAAAAAAATTAAACTTTTTTATTGTAAATTTTATGTTAAGCATTGATATACCCGTATATTTCTCTCTTTTTCATCCTTGCATTTTTTTCGTAAATTCTCTAAATCTTTATGTTATGTTTGTTTTATTATGAATAAATTAAAAAAATAAAATAATAAGTACTTCAATGAACTAGAATTAGAATTCAACGAAAATTTCACCAATTTAATGAAATAATTTCACTGAAGCAATAAAAAAAAATTGTTAAAATTCATTAGTCTAATGAAATCAGAAACGAAATTATTTCATTTCGTTTCAAAAAATTTAAAAATATTAATGAAAATATATGGGTAAATAAAAGTAAAGTGTTTATATTATAAGATAGAATAAAAAGTCGAACTGCGTGTTAATCATGATTTACATATCGATGGTTTAATATAGAATAGATGTATCTCGCGTTCAAAACTGAAGTAAAATAAAAATAAAATCATTGGCAATAAATCTATAATTTTAACATAGAAATGTTACTTAAAACCGTTATTTAAACATTTAGTAATTTATTAGGTAAATCCTATTAGATTTAGAACTAATTTTTTATTACTTCTACGGAGCTATGAAAAGATGCTTATCGCTTCGATTTAATGCTTTTTAAAAAAAGCAGGTTATGATAAGTTCCAACTCTAAAAAATTTCTAATTTAATTTTTTTATCGAAATGCAATTGAATTTAAATATTTATTACTTTATTTGTTTTACAAATAAATAAATAATGAATAATAAAGTCAATTGCTTCATACATATCGCTCATTTACTTCAATAACGTCATAATCCAAAAAATACACTTTTTGAGTTAATAATGCAGTATAATTCGGCTTTTATCTTGAGGAAAAAATTAATGCTAATAGCTTTAGAACTCACCTCGTGACAGAAGAATATTTTTTCATTTCTCCATTAAGAGGCATGTAAATTGAAAACTTTAAGTACGTTTTTTACAAGTTTTTTTGAATTATGACGTTGTTGAAGTAAATGAACGATATTTACATATACAGGGTGTCGCAAAATTAATTACGCTATCGTCATATTTGACATTTGTGAACTAGACAGCTGCAGAATACAAAGAGACAAACAATGGAGCAGTATACTCCGCAACAACGTGTAATAATTGTGTCGTTTTTTTAACCAATAATTGCTCGGTGGTGTTAGCTCACCGTGAATTTCGTCGTAGATTTCCTAATCGTGCAGCGCCAACTGAACAAACATTACGACGCTTAGCTGCTCGACTCTAACAGACTGGAACCACAATTTATCTTTCAGGGCGTGGCTATGGGTGCTGATGTTGCACGTCAACTAGACGACGTGCCATGCAATTGGGCGTCACCAGGCGGACCCTATAGGGAGTTTTAGTGAAATACTTACACATGTTCCCATACAAAGTGCATCAATTAATGCCTGCTGACCGTCAATCGTGTGTAAATTACTGCAGAGCTATCCTGGTCGCGTATTCTCCCATTTTGGCATGGCCAGCGAAATCATCCGATTTAAATATGCCAAACTTGGGGGCTACCTAAAGTCGCCCCAGATGATCGCAACCCTTAAGGAGAATATTCGACAGGAATGCGAACAGTTTTTTTTTATATTGGACCAGCACTCAGGAGATGAGCCCTACACATGTGATGCATTCTGCAGGAACTAGAGGAAAGGGATAGTTAGAGAAATGACAGGAGATGAAGCTTCACTATCTTACACGTTCTTTGTTTTAAAGCAGTGTTGAAGGGCACTTTTTAAATTTTGAAGCTTCGCTTTTGGTAGCCATTTTTAGTAATTATTTTACTTCGACGGTTTTTTCTGCAATTGCAAAACCTTAACTGGTTTTTTTAAATGTTTGTTTAAACTTTTCGAAAACTGTTTTCTTAAAAATGTTGTATATTTGATGATCCTGATACCCTCGCCCTTCAGTACTGTGTAGCGAAGTAAAATAACACAGTGGTACAAAATTGAATGAAGTAGAAAAACATGGGACCGGATATTATTTTTCTTGTAGGTGTTGTCGAGTTAAAGAAAAATCCACTAGTGAAATATGCCGGACACCTCCAAAATCCGGATTTACGGTTAAAAAATCGCTTTTTGTACCTTTGCGCACTGATAAGCCTGTAATTTTGTTGATAATAATCCGATTTTCAATTTCTTACTAGATTTCGAAATAAGTAACTGAGATCTTTCGAAAGATATATAATTTATCTAAGAAAACTTGAGAAATTTGGGTGTTATTGTCGAGCAAACACAAATTTTGTAGATTTTTCAAAAATTTTTCAACTTTAGTGACGTTTTTATACATTATAATGTAATAAACTATAATACTATTGAATTTATTTAAAAAGTACGTTTATTAAAGATTACAACGCATATTTGGGGTTAAAAATAGATAAATAATTGACTGAGTTATTAAACTTTTCATGAAAACAAAATTTTTAACAAAATGCCTGCACAATGTTTTTGGTGTTGTTTTTATGCACTTTCTCTAAAATTACAAATCACTGTTAGCCTAAACACAACTTAGAATTACAACAAATATTTGTAATGAGAGCTTTACTCATGTTTGTTTGTCAATATTGCTGTAATACATTAAAAAAAAAGAAAATTCAACCTTCGTTTGTTTTGCGTTTTTCTACGCCTATGATTTGGCATCATCAGGCATATCATAAACCAAATGATTGCTACTTTTGTCAAACCGATGTTTGTAGGTCACTGTTTTAAAATGCGCAAAAACATTAAGTACGCAAATGTTGTAACTGTTACAAAACAGAAAAAGATTTTGAACAAGAAGAGTTCCTTCCATCCAGATCTACAAGAACGGAGCTGCATTTTTTGTCAAAAGCTGATTTCAACGATCTTGTTCGCGATTTACACTTGTCAAAGCGGCAATCTGAAGTCCTCGGGTCGCGATTAAAGCAGTGGAATTTGGTGGAAAAAGATTTCGTTATAACATCTGGTAGAAAGAGTGACCGGACTTGGTTACTTGAAGAAAGTTTTAAGACTAGTTCCAATGACAGTGATGTCGTGTATTGCGTTGATGTACCAAAACTATTTTCGGCATTAAATCACAATTATAATGCAGATGAATGGCGACTTTTCATTAATGGTTCATGTAAAAGTAAGTTTTCTTATAAAAATGTATGACTTTATTTTTATTAATTTAAGATTTGTAATGTAATATCTAGGCTTAAAAGCTGTTTTATTGCATAACCAAAATCAATTACCTTCAGTTCCAATCGCATATGCGACTAATACAAAAGAAACTAACGAAGTGAAGAAAAATATACTAATGTTTGTTAGCAAAGTATGGCCATCTCGCGAGTCACATAGAATAGGCAAGAAAAACATTTTAAATGACCAATTAGTTAAAGCTGAGGACGTTATTCTGCCACCACTGCATCTTAAACTGGGATACATGAAACAATTTGTAAAAAAATTAGATGTAAACGGCGACGCTTTTTGTCATCTCAAAGCGGTGTTCCCAAAATTAAGTGAAGCCAAAATAAAAGGAGGTATTAATTAATTTGTTTACATATCTAGTACGTTTTTATCTGTTTTGAGAACTTTTAGGTATTTTTATTGGACCTCAAATTCGAAAAATTATGAGTGATGCAGATTTCATTAACAAGCTAAGTTCCGTTGAAAGACGTGCATGGAAGAGTTTTGTTGCGCTATGCGATAATTTCCTTGGAAATCACAGAAGCGACGACTATGTCACAGTTGTCAATGAGTTTTTAAGTGCGTATGGTGAAATGGGCTGCAACATGTCCATAAAAATTAATTTTCTGCATTCGCATTTGGACTTTTTCCCAGATAACCTGGGCCAGTTCAGTGATGAACAAGGCGAACAATTTCACTAGGAAATGGCAACTATTGAAAAACGCTTTGAAGGAAAAAATATAATAAAAATGATTTCAGAATATTGCTGGTCACTTAAACGAGAAACTGATGATGCTGATTTAAAAAAAAACGGTCAAGCAAACACTTTTGAGTTAAATGACCAAAAATAAAATTTGTATAAAATGTTTAAAAGTTTATTTTCATTAAAAGTTTAATAACTCAGTCAATTATTTATCTATTTTTAACCCCAAAGATGCGTTGTAATCGTTAATAAACGTATTTTTTAAATAAATTCAATAGTATTATAGTTTATTACATTATAATGTATAAAAACGTCACCAAAGTTGAAAAATTTTTGAAAAATCTACAAAATTTGTGTTTGCTCGACAATAACACCCAAATTTCTCAAGTTTTCTTAGATAAATTATATATCATTCGAAAGATCTCAGTTACTTCTTTCCAAATCTAGTAAGAAATTGTAAATCGAATTATTATCAACAAAATTACAGGCTTATAAGTGCGCAAAGGTAAAAAAATCGGTTTTTTAACCGTAAATCCGGATTTTGGAGGTGTCCGGCATATTTCACTATTGGATTCTTCTTTAACTCGACAAGACCTACAAGAAAAATAATATCAGGTCCCAGGTTTTTTGGACTGTCGCACCGTGTAATTAATAAAAATTGCTATTAAATTGAATACGTCTCATTCACATCAGAGGCGCTGCAATACTGCTATATTTTTTTTTCTGGGACAAAAAACGTTAAAAAGCAGAGTAGAGTTGTAAAGATAATGAAGCTTTCCTCTGTCTATCTCTTCATAACCTCTATCACTATCAATTTCCTATCGGATGTAACACCTAGTAGCAGGTAATCATTGCCTCAAAAATTAACATTTATTCAAACATGCTTCCTTTTTCTACAACATTGAACTTTCAATTTAAAATATGTTTATTTGCCAACTTATAATCTTCAATTATATCCACTGTGCAATTATACATTGTTGCTTATTATCACAATAAGGAGGCAAGAACGGCAAAGCAAGGAATGTAAAAACAAATCGTGTAATTGTAACTATAATAAAAAAAAAGAATTGATAGCCACTATGAAAAAATATAATAAATAAATGACAAGCGTAAATAAGAAACAAAAGAAAACCATTAAGAACGTAATATTATTTATGTGTGGAAACACCCACACGCACTAAAACTCACACTAAACCACACGAATTTTTGAGAATCACGAAATATACAGGGTGGCGCAGAATGAGCTATATGGTTTAAACAGTTTATAACTTTTTTATTTATGCGATTATTATAATTTTTTTTTTAAAATACAGTATATTATTGGGGAATTTTTTGCAATTAGCTTCGAAAATTGATATCCTGTAAGTGATGTCCATTTTCTGCTTCGCACATCCGTGCTCATTTTAGCATATTCTTCATAACTTTTCGCAAAATTTCGGGTGTAATGGCCATGATTTCTTTTCGAATGTTGATTTCTAGTTGGAGTATGGTTCTTGGTTTGTTAACGTATACTCTTTCTTTCAAATATCCCCAAAGAAAACTGTCAGAAGCTGTTAAATCTGGTGAACTTGGAGGCCAGTTAAAATCGGATGTGCGCGAAATAATGCGTTCGCCGAATATGTCCCTTAACAAATCCATTGAGGTAGCTGCATTATGTGCTGTGTTCGATTGTGTAATGATTCACAATTAATTCCCCAAGTCTTCTTCACAAAATACTGAAAAAAAAACCAAAAACTTAAATACAGTTGAAGCTCGGTATAACGAAGGGTATAATGTCAGAGTATGTTCGTTATAATGAAATATTCGTTATATAGCGAAGTTTTTTTGTAAGCATAAGTTAGTAAGATTAAGTTTATTTCTAATAGAAATACATTATTAAAACATTTTCTGATTTAATGTTAATATAACTGATATTTTCAATTTATTTTTTTTTTCCTCAATTTTTATTGTTACAGTAACATTTACATTTTTACAATAATTTAATTTTAATTTTAAGAGATCAATTCTTAATCAAATTTTTCTACTTAATCATTTACAGCAATGTTTTTAATAAGTATGTTTTTATTTTATCATTTATACATTTATTTAGGGAAAGGGATATCAAAAACCCTATAAGTAGAGCAGTAATGTCAGAGGGTAAAAACAAGGGATAAACGTTATCTAATTAATGCATTGATGTGTATCTACAACGATTTTTAAAGTTTTGAGACAATATATTAAGTTTATCTTTAACTAATTTTATGTTAGACATAGAGTGCAAAGTTTGTGTGGAAAAATGTATTGGCAAATTATATATCATTTTGAGTAGTTTATTTTGACATATTTGTAGTTTTTTATAGTTTTTTAAGATTTTTAATTCAATTCAATTTAATAACTAAAGAGATGTGAAAAATCATTTGTAGAAGTTTTTTTCCGAGGGAATTGCAAACTTTTTTTGAACAGTTTCTTTTTGTATTTATGTTAGTACTAATAACTTCGAAAAATAAATATTATTTTCTTAACTCCATTGTATGGTTCCAACTTCTAGGTGCCTGTTTCGTCTGCATTAAAAATTGGGTCGTGTGTTAAGCCTTCCTCGAGTTAAATTTTTCGCAGGTTTCTTTTGAATGCCTCCACTAAATCTTCTCTTGATGATAGTTTTTCACCAGATTCTTTTAGAAGTTTTATTCCATATCGTTCCTTAAACCTACCTAACCATCCAGCACTTGCATTAAATCTGCCTATATAAAGCTGGCCGTATAGTTCTATAGCCTTTGCTTTTAATGTTACTTAATTTACGGGAATACATCTTTTTCGTTCGTTTAAGAATCATTCATACAACTTTTCGTTCATATCAGGATACCCCTTTTTCGAAGATGTCGTTTTTCGACCCGTTGTTGAAACAATTTTCTTTTTTCCATTTTCTTTAATGTACTTATGGAAGATTTTGATATTCCATATTTATTAGAAATTTCGGACAAGTATACACCACATTTGCCCTCTTCTAAAATCTCAATTTTTCCACTTAAAAAATTTTTGTTCTTTGCTCATATTTCTTTGGACATCCAAAGCTAACTAAAACTCAATAAGAAAGAAACTTCAATTCATACGTATGATCACATGTACGAGTATAACAACAAATGAGCCTCTGCGTACATAGAGAATACAATGGTAATATAACGACAAATATGTTCTTGGTGTTTTTATTTTAAAAATAATCTTTTCCGTGTTAACATTTTCAACAATTCGTTATATCGAGCGTCAAAAAGCAAAACCATTCGTTATAGTGAGTATTTGTTATGCCGAGCTTTGACTGTATAAGTATTTGGTAAAAAAATACGCACATATACCCGCCATTTACTTAAATAAGATATATATAGTTCTAAACGGCTGAGTCTCTTATTTCTAAATTAGTTTATAAATTTGAAATCGCTTGATATTCAACTAAGTTACAGGCTGAATACAGATGAATACGGGTACGATAAACTGGATTTTTACGCGTAATACAAAATTTTCGGGTATTTGGAATATTTAAAAACTTACCGGAAAACTAGTATAACATCTCATACATTTGTACTTTATTCATTTTTGCCACACAGTGTAATCCACAAATAGTCTTCCAGATGTTGCCACGGTAAATATACATTTAAGTCACTACGTAAAGTGTATTTAGTACAATCGAAAGAAGTGAAAAAATAAAAATAAAAATATGTATTGTCAAAATGTAAACACATGAACTTCAATTGTAAACATTAAAAGCATGTGAGTCAACAGAATAATCATACAGTAAAAAAGTTGACTAGCAGGATGGATGGGACTGTCTGAAAGCTTCAATAAAATAATGTGTGTAAGTTTACTGAATTCGAACATCAAAGTTTTCCTTTTCAAACCAACAAGGAAGTAGCACGACCTACATCTCATTCATCATCTAAATGTTTATCTTTTTTCAAGCTTTTGAATGTACGTGCGTATGTATTTTGCTGGTGGTATCTCATTGTCTTAACGTTCATCCTTTTTTGCAGTATTTTTGTCCGGTAGCGTTTATGTTTTTATTACATGTGGAACTTTTTCTTTTACCTATTTCATTTATTTTCAAAGCAATTTTCCATGTTTAGGTGGGCAGTTTGCAAAGTAAATTTTTATATTTATTTTTATAAAAAAATTATTAGATTATTGCTTTTTAAAACTGATAACTCGAGAATGGCATTAAATTAAGTTCTTTATGCCTCTACAATCCCAAACATTTTTATTTTATTTTTGTGAGTCTGATAATAAGACCATGTCTGTGTATTAAATACGAGATTTTTCCGTGACTTTGTTCGCGTTTCTAAACCCAAAAAGTCAGAAGTCCCTTTGCAACAGCAGATGGCGAACCGACCGAACCTAGCACCGTCAGCGCCATCTCATTACCCCTAATATTCCTGTGGCCCGGAACCCACACAGGGTAAACAGCACAAAATCCCGAAGGACAGCCAGCAGCTTCCTGCACTCACTAACACGAGAGCAGACACCCGGTGACACCAACGCCCTCACTATCGGCCGTCTGAATATCGGAAAGAACAGCCACAGAATAGAATAGAACAATCGGTGAAGACCGGGATTCTGAGCCAAAACGGAGCAAATATGAAGGTCAATAGGTAAGAGATTCAGAATTTTGTTCAGAGTCGCTTCGTTCTGCATGCCCCGGTAACCCCAACACACGCAGAGCGCTGAATCCTACCCATCATGATCAGATTCTAGGGCCTGATGAGGGCTTCCAACCAGACAAGGCAACCATAGGATAATATCTGTCTAACCACGGCACTGTTTGTCCAGAGGGCGATCTTAGACTTAGGATCATACCTCCTTCCAAGCATACCCTTACAGGGGTATAAGGCTGAAAAAGCATTCCTGACCTGCTCCTCAATGTGCTGCTTTCAGTTTAGACCGGAATTTGCGATCACCCCCAAATACGTAACATTCGTAGTTTTAAGGAGGACCTATCCTCCAAGGCGAGGAAAGTTGAAAGTAGTGGGCTTGTACCTGAAGACGAGTATCAGCTCATTCTTGCTCGTGTTGACTCTGAGACCGCATTGTTCCGACCACCCGACAAGCTTTGCTAGTGCCCCTCCCAAGCCCTCACTCAACATGGAGGGAAAAAGTCCCGGCACCAACAGCGCCACGTCATCGGTATAAGCCAGCACCTTCACCCTACCTCGACTGAGGTCGACCAGAACCGAGTCTATGACAACCAGCCAGTAAGACGACCCCCTCGGTCGTGCCTTTAACCCATAAGCCTAGTAATGCTAGTCGCCGCTGAACCCGTCCTGATCTCCCTGTCGGAATGTAGGCAATCCAACCAGCCGCAGGTGGAATCATCCACCCCGCCTATGCAGAGCCGAAACACTCGGTTCTGCCCTCACATTATTAAAGGCACCTCGATATCAACGAAGGCAGCCAACGTATACTGTTTACAGCCAAGAGAATCCTCCACAACCTCCTGCAGAGCAGTCTCCTCGGATTTACTCCTGAAGTACGCGTGCTGCGTCGGAGATAGCGGATATGACAGTCAATCAGCCTCTCCAACAACTTGAGCACAAAGGAGCACAAAGACTAATTGGTGTAAACTCCTTCGGCAGATCAGGGCTCCGTCTACCTGCCTTTGGTATGAAAACCACCTCGATTTTCCAGGTATATGATTGATGGATAGACTCGCACAATATATAACCTGCAAGGTAGAGATCACAGATCCCTGCATCCTCTGCAGCATAATTGAAAGAATTCCATCCAGCCCATCCAGGTGCTTTGAAAGAAGGAAAACTGTTTATCGCCCACGCTATTCTGTCTAACTAGCTATTCTGCCTCTTCACCAGATTTCTGTTGAAGTGGTCTGTGGACCAATTCTGCCCAACCTTGCGCAGTACCTCACTTTCTCAATGGATTCACAGAAAAAACTTCAGGCGCAGCAACTCCTCAGGAGGCGCTGCCCAATCCTGTGCCATTTAGGCCGATTCCATCACAACGCATAGGCTTCATTAAACACTTTATTTTCAAAGAAAGTAAAATGAAAAAGTCTGTTGCCGCTAATAAAACTATTCTTATCCATAGCTAAGTAAAGGTTTGGTAAACTTTTAAATCCATCCGCATTTGCATCAAATTAGACTAACCCATTTCATAAAATGTACGTATGTATGTATTATTTCATTGCAACTAGTAAAAATAAAGTGGAATATATATTCAAATAAGTATAGTGCATGCCATGTTAGACTTAAATAGAAAATTCTAGTAGAAGAGGGTTAGAATACAAAGAACAATTTAAAAGGCCTCCTACCAGGACCATTTGTTTTTTTTTTATTTTATATTTTGCTGTTATTATTATTATTATTATTATTAAAGTATAAAACAGTAACGGAGTAAATATAAAATTTTTATTTAGGCATACATCTAAATCTAAAGTAATAAAAAATACAATCTGTTTTTTTCTTGACTTTATGAAATGAATTTATTTTATTAAAAAAGTAAAAAGAAATATTAAATATATTTCATTACCTTTAATATTTTAGTAAAACGGAAAATGCAATAATATTTTTTGCGAATGCAAATTGGCCGCCCAAAAAATTGGTTATCAAATAACTTTGCTATTTGTGAACCAATTTTCAAAATTATTTTTGCATATGGAAAAGGTCCACAAAATTTTGTTTTTTGGAAATTGGCGTGGGGGGGAGAAAGGACCTCCCAAAAAATGTATTATCATATAACTTCGCCATTTGTGGACCCATTTTCATAATTATTTTTGCATATGGAAAAGGTCCACAAAAACTTTTTTTTTGGAAATGGAGGGGGGAAAGCAAAGTACCCGCCCCAAAAATTGATAATCAAATAACTTCGCCTTTTATGGACCAATTTTTACAATTATTTTTACTTATGAAAAAGTACTACTAATTTTTTTTTAAGTTGGGGAGGGAGGCAAAGCATCCACCCAAAAATTTATTATTAAATAACATCGCCATTTGTGGACCAATTTTTAAAGTTATTTTTGGATATGCAAATGGTACTTTATTGTGAAAATTAGAGAGGGGTGGGGGCTAAGTATCCAACTTTAAGAAAAGAATATCAAATAACGTCGTCGTGTGTAAACCAATTCCCAAAAAGGGCAAAGTGTTCGCCCACCCATCATCATCGGTTGAAATTCGGTATGTAGACTTCTCTTTCCACGTTTCGATCCGCTAAATAGTGGTTTTTGAATATTCTAATGTTTACCCCCTTAAAATGTAAAGGGTAAAAACGGGTAAAATCGATAATATAATATCTCAGAAATTTAGACAAATAAAATAAAATTTATAAAAGCCTACAAATGATGTTGAAGAATAAGCGTGCTTCGTACTTTTTTCATATACATATGTGGTTAATACTAACAAAAAAAATATTTTGGTATTTCTCTTTGCACCCATATATCTCCCAAAGTATTGGGCATAGAACAAAGATTTTTTCTTCTAGAAAAAATTTCGAGTGTGCGATCTAATAATGTTTCCACACTGCAGCTAAACTGCTTTTTAACAGAAAATTTGGTTTTAAAGTTAAAACCAATCAGTAAAATCCGGTTTTACCATACAAAAATATTTTCTTAAACCTAAAAACTTTCTGGAATTGGTTTTAAGTTGGTTTAATGAAATACAACCTTGGTTTTCATCTACTAAAGGAAGTGCTACCAAATTAAAAAGTTGAAAACAGCTAATAAAAAACAACTGTCCAAATAATAAAAAAAAAAAATTAAAAGCAATGAATGCAACAGCCATAATGAAAAAGTACCAAAGAAAATAAGTTTTTGGACCGATCATAGTGAGAACGTATTTATTAAATTTTATTATTTTTTGGGAGAAAATTAAAGAAATACTTCTTCGTATTTTACGGCCATATTAAAAAGCAAAAAAAAATAAAAAATGAGGTGTTGCTTATAAACAATTACTTGGTTGTTGTGTTGTTTAATGGTTCGAATCATATTGTAAATTTGTTTTAATTTAAGTTTTTATATTTCATTTCATTTAATTCATGATGCATATTTCATACGGAAATTGGATTTTTTAACTTTTTTTTACATAATTAGGATATATCGCGGCTATTTATAGTCAATTATGGCTATTATGGATTTCAATGATAGTTTAGCCCAACATTTATCACTATAAAGTATCGTGGGTTACAACGACCAACGTCTGGAAAAAAAAATATTTTTACCATATATCGCAGTTATTCATCACCCGATTTAGGCCACTTTAAATAGCGATCCCCCTACCGAAGATTCGATGATTCGAACGACATATATAAAAAATATTTTTTATGTGTTTAATTATTTGTATAATAGTGTGAAACTTGCAACGCCTTCTTGAAAGGATTTTTTAACGTCTGTCAGACTTCACTATCACTCCCTTGTGATTGAATCGTGCGATTGTGTAGGATAGTGATTCAGTGCCTTAAATAGTATTTTGTGAATTTTCAATAGTCCAACTTTTTTAACAAAATTAAAATATCATTATCTACTCAGTACTGTAGTATTGCAACATACGTGGTCTAAGGGCAAATTTCTTCTCTGTCTATGCTCACGTGTGTCTCCATCGGCCGGATGTTTTCGCCTTAAGTGAAACCCAGGTGTCTGAAGATGCTGACCCTCAGGATTTTCACATATCTGGGTATCACCTCCTATCTCTTTTCTATCTACACAGAGGGCTTGCAATTTATGTACGCAATGAAGTTGTGTACCAGTGCCAGCAATCTTTAGACACGCATGATCCCGAATTTAGCTGTCTTTGGGTTAAATTCAAAATCAGGGCACATCTTCTACATTTCGGGTTTCTTTACAGAAGCCCAAACACGGAAAGGGAGAAGACTATACAGAACTTCGATGCCCTTTCCGACAATATATCGGGGATCCTCGAAAATTACCCGAACAGTGAAATCGTTATTGCTGGTGATTTCAATGTCCATAATTTATCGTGGCTCCGCCATTCGAGCAATACAACTCCAGAAGGCCAATATGCTGAGCTATTCGCAGCGCACAATCACCTTGCGCAATTAGTGAATGAACAACACACATTTCATGTGTTGACGGGCACCAACACAACACCCTCGACCTTTTTCTCACTTCACACCCTGAAAAGTATGAAATGAACATTAGCGCACCTCTCGGTAATTGGGATCATTGCACCATTTCTGCCTCCTTTTCGTTTGCGGAACTTCGAGGCGTTTCACCGCCAGCTATGAAACGTTTGAAATATATTTACGAAAAGGCACGTTGGGCTGAGCTCAACGATTTCTTTCGGCATTTCAATTGGAGGCTCTGCTTCCTCGACAATGATGTCAATGCCATGGCTAAAAGGGTCCAAAATATAATTATGCTTGGTATGAAAACGTTCATACCATCGAAGCAAATTTCGATTAGGCCTAGACCAAAGTCTTGGTTTAATCAGACTTGCAGACTTGCAGTCAGATCCAGAGAGGAAGCATTTAGTGTCTGGCGGAATAATAAAAACGCAGATACTGATATGATGTGCAAAAGGGCGAGATCTTCGTGTGCCAAAGTGCTAAGACGTGCAAAAGCTTTGTACGAGCAGAGTCTTCGCGCTAAAGTTGTTACTGCCCCACGGGGAAGTAAAAGCTTTTGGTCATTCATTAAAAGAGTTAAGGGAAATGCTAGTTCTTCTATTCCGTCTCTTTTAAAGGCTGATCAAATATTCAGTGACCCGGTTGAAAAAGCTAACCTCCTAGCTGAAATGTTTGCAGGTAATTCTCACCTGCCGGAAAGCAATCAACCACTGCCCGCATCCGAGCGTGTATCCGTAACTATGCCAAAGATATACTTTCGGGCTCGTGCAGTTAAAAGGGTTTTATCGGACCTTAACATAAATAAGTCTCCTGGCCCGGATGGAATTCCGGCACTGGTCTTGAAGCAGTGCTCTTCGACGTTATCGCGTCCTCTGGCAATCCTTTTCAGCACCCTCTATCATGCAGGTGAATTTCCGTCGTGCTGGAAAGTTGCAAATGTTACGCCGATCCCCAAGAAGGGAGAGGCAAGCAACCCTGAAAATTATCGCCCAATCGCAATATGCTCTACCATTTCTAAAGTAATGGAGAGTATGCTAAATTTCCATCTTATGAAATATCTGGAGTCCAATAGCTTACTTAGCGACCGACAATATGGCTTCCGTGGAGGATGTTCCACGGGTGATTTATTAGCCTTCCTCTCGGAAAAATGGTGTCGATCCATCCACCATTTTGGCGAAAGTAAGGTAGTGGCTCTAGATATTTCAAAAGCATTCGACAGAGTGTGGCATGGAGCACTCTTGTCCAAACTTATTGCTTTTGGTGTCGGTGATATCTTCTCTCGATTTATATCGAGCTTTCTCAGGGATCGCGCTATAAGAGTTGTTATAGACGGGATCTCATCAAACGAGTTCAAGATCAATTCAGGGGTACCACAAGGCTCCATTCTTTCTCCTACCCTATTTCTTATTTTTCTTAATGACCTCCTATGTCATACTTTAAACCCTATCCACTCTTTCGCAGATGACAGCAGTATCTGCCATTCATATTCATTCGATCGTAGGCCGACATCAACTATGATCGCGGCGACGCGGCAAAATATGAATGATTCGCTAACAGGTGACCTCACGAGAATATTGGAATGGGGTCACGCGAACAGGGTCGATTCCAATTCCCAAAAGACCCAATGCTGCATGCTAACACACCGCCGTATGCACGATCACGCTGCCTCATCTGTAAAAATGGGTGGCATAAACATTGAGGAATCAGAAGCTCTTGATGTTCTTGGCATGAAAATTCAGTGTGATGTCCGATGACACATTTTTCAGGTCTCAAAGGAAGCATTCAAGTGCCTAGGCTTTTTAAGGCGGTGTAAGACATACTTCACCCCATCTGATCTCCTCACTATTTATACCGCCTACATCCGACCGAAAATGGAATACAACTCTCATGTGTGGGCCGGTGCTTCAAAGACTATTTTGAAGTTACTCGACCGTGTACAAGAAAGGACGAAGAAACTCATAGGAGACAGTAGGGTAGCCAACTCTATTGACTCTCTTGAGCATCGTCGCAACGTGGGGTGCGTTTCGTTGTTCTATCGTTACTATAATGGGATGTGTTCTAATGAAATCAGGGAACTTGTTCCCGAAACCCGGTTATTCGCGCGCACGACACGATCATCATTGAGAGCGCATCCATTTGTGGTCGATTTGAGGGCGACTCGCACCACGCATTACAGGGAAAATTCGTTTTTTGGCCCAACGGCACGTATGTGGAATAGACTACCCGCAGAGGTGTTTCCTGTCACTTTTAGCATGGGAAGATTTAAATCAAATGTCAATAAACACTACTCCCTCTATCCTCCTCCCTATAACCAAATTTCCTAGTTCCAGCACAATGCATTGCATGTGTAGGGGTCATCCCCTGAGTGCCGGTCCAAGTCAAAAAAAAAAAAAAAAAAATTTTAAGGAATTTAATTTAATAATACTATGACATAAAACAATAAAATTGTGAGTCGTATAAATTAATTAAAGATCGAGGAGTAATAAGAGCATGCAAAAAAAAATTATTACAAATATGTGAAATAGAAGTGTTCATTGAAAAATTTTAAGCATGAACTTTACAAAGAATTCGTCATTTGTTACTTGAATACGGGGTTTGTTCAAAAGAAAAGGTGAATTTTGATTAGTAGTTTGTTGTTGACAAATGAAAAGGTTAGTCACGTTTGTGTGTGTTCTTCGATTTTTGACTTTTGAAAATAATGGGTCAAAGAATATGTATTAAATTTGCGTTAAAAATATAAGGTATTCGAAGGCACGTGAAATGTCGACTGTGGCATTCGTCTAGTCCACTCAAAAAAGTGTTTATAAGTGGTACGAGCGCATTACAGAATGCCGAAAAGATGTTGATGACGATGAGCGTCCTGGAGTTGCAACCACGGCAACAAGTGAAGAAAACATCGAAATTTTTTTTCGAAAATCGTCGAATCACTATTAGGGAAGTTGCAGAGGATGTTGGCATATTAATCGGCTCATGCCATGCAATTTACTCGAATGTCTTGGGCATGAAACTTGTCGCAGCGAAGTTTGTTCCAAAATTGTTCAATTTTGAGCAAAAACAACGTCGCATTAGTATCGGTCAGGTGTTGTTGAATGACGTCAACGATGCTCCAGGTTTGCTGAAAAGGGTCACAACTGTTGACGAAACGTGGCCCGTCGAAACCAAGGCCCAATCATCCCAATGGAAGCGGCCAGATGAGCCAAGACCGAAAAGAGAACGCCAAGTTTGATCAAATGTGTTTTCTTCTATTAAAACGGCGTGGTGCATCATAACTCGTACGTTTAATAATGAATACTACAAGGAATTTAAGCAACGTTTGCGTGAAGCAATACGGTCAAAGGATCGGAATTGTGGAAAAAGAATCAAGAATGCTGCTTCACGATAATGCACCAGCTCACACGTCAATGCTTGTTCGTGATTTTTTGGCCAAAAACGACACCCTAATCATGCCTCAAGCACCTAATTCACCAGATTTTTCTCTCTGCGGCTTTTTGATATTCCCTAAACTGAAGAGACCAATGAAAGGAAAGCGTTTTGCCACAATTGATGAGATAAAGTCAAAATCGAAGAACTAGCTGATGGCCATACCGAAAAGCGCATTTCACAAGTGCTTCAAGACTTGGAAGAACAGCTGGCATTATACCTGAGCGTGATCACTTTGAAGGGGACAAAATGGATATTGATGAATAAATAAATATTTAAAAAAAAAATTCAAAAATTCACCTTTATGTACCAATATGTATTTGAAAAAAATTCAAGAGTGTATTGAATAAAAGAAAAAATTTTTCTAAAAGTACAAATTATGTTTCAACCGTAATAATAGTCCATTTGCTTAAAATTTGATTGTGAAGAAATAGAAACATATAAAAAAATGCAAATTGTGAACTGTTTTTTGTTGTGTGTTCTGGTAGTTTCTAATAACTAACTTTGGTGTTTTTTAACCAGACCAGATCAGAGATCCACCCCGGTTAAAAATATACGAAAAGCGTTATACATATTGGAAGCGGAAGGTAAACAACTTATTTTATTTATTTATGTTTTGGCTTTGATTTAATGAAGTATTTAGTAATAAAAACAAGAGAAAATGTTTTTACGAATAAAGTGAGGTAACGAATGACAAAAAAAAAAATTAAGAAAAAAAAATCATAAATTACATGTCTTTTCAGGGCAGTTATGTTTCCACAATCTACAGACAATTGCTCATTCATTACCTGTAAATAGTTCTACTTCATGCAATACGCTCATCAAAGCATTCTACGCTTTCTGATAGATAACTTGCAAGATACAAATACACTGATTCTATTTTTTTGATAGATGTGGACGATGCGAGAACGCGTAGAATGCGAGACATGAACTTTTAACTTTATATTTCCAAAAGTAATTCAATTTAATTTTTACTTTGACATGTGGCGCCGTCTTGTTCAAACCACATACCCTCCACATTCATTTCTTCAATTCTAGGCACGAAAAAACTGGTTATCATTTCACGATACCGAACACCATTGACTGTTTGCGCTTGACCTGCCTCATTTTCATAAAAAAAAAGGTCCAATGATTCCTCCAGCCCAAAATCCACACCACACAGTGACACGTTGAGGATGCATTTGCTTCTCGTGAATCACTCGAGGATTTTCCTCACCCCAAATGCGACAATTCTGCCTATTGACGAAGCCATCAAGATGGAAATGGGCCTCGTCACTGAAGATGATTTTATCGGCAAAATTAGCATTTTCATGTTGTCTCTCCAATACCCAATTAACGAACTCCCATGGTCCATGGTCAGCTGGCTTCAGTTCCTGAGTCAATTGAACTTTGTATACATGAAGATGCAAATCTTTCGTCAAAATTCGATGCATAGTGGATTTGGAGACATCAATTTGCTGAGCTCGGTGTCGAATTGAGGTGGATGGAGTTTGAGCGACATCATCAAGTACAGCTGCGACATTTTCGGTCGATCGACCTAGTCGAAGGCGCGTTGTTATCTTTACATCACTAACAGACCCAGTTTCGCCTAATTTATCCATTAATATCTTTACAGTGTGACCCCAATTTGATCGCAATTTGCGAACTGCAGCCGCAAAACTTTCACCATTTTGGTAAAACAATTTCACAATGAGAATGCGTTGTTTATTCGTGTAGCGCTCCATTTTTAGTAACATCGTACCTTCTACTACCAAACAATAACAATTGTTCACATGTCAAACAATGACACTTCGAATAGCGCCAAATTTAAATCTTGCGTTCTCGTTGGGCACTCTTTACAATCGATAATTCAAATGGCGTCACCCCAAAAAACACCAGATAATCGCAGCCCTTATGGATAATATTCGACAGTAATGCGAAGTTATCACCAGAAATGTTGCAGAAAGTTATGGAAAATGCAATAAAACGGGCACAAATGTATTTCAACAACGGCGGCAACCTTTCGTTTTGGTCTTTTACTATTAGTCTCCGAACACATTTACAAAATTCAATTTTAGCACCAGAAATAAGCCAACCTTAAAATGCGGGCTATTGTTAATTACACCAATAACGTAAGTATCACGCGGTTTGCTATGTCGGTTTACTCTATGAGGACGAAACTTAAAAACGGTTTTTAAATTAGTTACAGATGTAAAATTTTAAAACGGCGATACACGTATATCTTTTTTTTATACCCCTCTACTAGAATCATTAGGCAGAAACTTGTTATTTAAGAATAATTTTAATATTGTTGTACATCGAGTGGAATCGGGCGATGAGGCACAATATGAATGATTGATTCATATTCAAAGCTCAAAAGCTTCAATGCTGCAAGCTTACACACCGACAAATACCCGATCACGCTGCTGCGTCTCTAATTATGAGTGGTATAAATGTTGAGGAAACAGAAGTTATTGACGTTCTTGGTAGAAAAATTCGGTGTGATGTTTGATGGATTGAGCATAGTTTTCAGGTCTCTAAAGGCACTTGCATGTTCGGGCGTTTCAAATACTATTTTGCAGTTATACAACCGTGTATAAGATAGAACGAAGAAACTCAGTGGAGACATTTTGGCAACGTTTTGTTGCTCAAATACCGACAAAGAATTAGTATAAGCACAATAGAAAAGTGCTATTGAGCTTGGACGTTGGTGTTCCGCTGCATATCTCCGTACAAGGGCGTACAAGAGCCTCCTTTTGTAGTAAGAATAACTGAAAAATGGAGACAATCCATACGGTAGGCATCACAACGGTCTTCACGAATAGTTCTAAGACGCAATCCGGAGTGGTGACTGCGGTTTCTCGGCTGATCAGAGTTTGTCTGTTTCTTATAGACTCCATGGTTTCCAGCGGAGGTCATCTGGAAAGCTTGCCTAATGCTTAGAGGACATTGCATGGAGGAAATCTTGCTATTCTTTCCGATATTCAGACGGCGATGAGTGCGCTAGTATCGGCGAGTGCGCTCTCGAGTGGTTAATAAGTGTAGGAAGGATTAGGGTATCCGCCAGAATCTTTTTGTCGTTTATCTTCGGCAGAACATAGGAACATCAGGGGTAATGCCATGGCTGATAATCTGGCGGGGGTGGGTTTGGCAGGTTCGTCATTGGTATTGTTTTTTAGGATGTATCGCTCTCGTTTGCTGGTGCAAAGGGGTCGGATTTTTTCAGAAGTCTCAGAAGAGGTGGAGTTTTATGCTAAATTGCGCCATAGTAAGATCTCTTATGGTGGGAATAGAACTCGACAACTCCTGGGTTTTTCCCGATCATCTATTAGTAGACTCAAAGCCCTATGCGCGGGCTATTGGGCCATCGGGACGCATGCTAAGGAGATAGGTATTTCGTTCAATGCACCATTTAGTGGCTGTATGAAGTCTTTTGAGAGAGAGACTGTTGTGCAATTCCTCAGTAAATTCCCGAGGCTGGATTGATCGAGGCTGAAATTTTTTGGGAAGCATTTCTTAGACTACTTGAGGCTGTGCTCTGAGTTGGACCTGACAGGCTTAATGCGGTACGTCAACAGAAAAGAGCGGCTGCGACATCCTTGCGTTTCTACGGTCACGGTTTCTAAAATCACAAAACAGAACATACGGTGCAACTTCAGTCCACACTTTCTGATCGACTTATAGAACGTTAACACTAAACTGTTGACACAGCATTTATTCTGCAAAGAATTGGACTTCCGTCTGTATTACATCGGATATGTAAATATACATTGTTTGATTACAAGAGTTTTTAAATGCAAGCTTTTATTTGTTTATTCTAAAGTACAAATAATAATTTGTATGCTTATTAGCAGTTTAACTTAAATTGAACATACCATAAATAAATACACATACATACGTATCTAAAAATTAATTACAAGAACAGTGCAGTGACATAATGTTCATCTATTATTTTCATTTTAACAGAAGTAAAATAGAAATTTGTGTTCAAAAACTTTTCGTTATTTATGCATACACTTAATTTTGTTTAAACGTGATAGACATATAAAATAAGAAGATTGGTTCCACGTACACATTAAAGCTGTATTCACATTATATGTACATTAGACTGGTCCTTATTTTCTAAGTTAAACATTTTTAAAGCAGGACCATCTAAAAATGTTATTTTTAGCATAATAATCATCCTGTAAAAGTTTCAAATTGATATTTTAACATTAACACGTGCCGCATTGAGATTTGAAATTACTTATATAGTACATATGTATGGAAGTGCAGAGTGGCATATGCATATGCCATAGTTCTGCGTCCTGACTAAATTGTTTTTGCATGTTTATAATAAAAATCTCAATTTTTATTTACTACACATTGGTACATATATATAATAATTTATTTATTTATTTGTTTTTATTAGAAAGAAACACTCATGGCTTTTCTCGTATGCTGCGGATATTTATTTCTGTAGTTTTGCACGACCTGAAAAATTTGATAAGAAATTGATTATTATTAACAAGTACTTGAAAACGTTTTATCTTACTTGTAGAATTTGCTTTTGATGCTCATTTTTAGTGAACACTGTGTTAAACTCTTCCATTAATTTGACTCCCCTTTCAGCGGAGTCATTTACAGCATTTATCGAAGTTAATATTTCTTTTCCTTTGTTGAAAAATTCATTGCCAGACCATTCGCTGGTATCAGTTTAAATAAATGATGTGCTCATTTTGAAACGCTTAAACAACATCAAGGACTTTTTAGTGATTAAGCTACATGGTAAATCATTTTCCAGAAAGTAATTCAATTCACTATAGGGTACCAAATATTTTTTCAAAGCTAAATCGTCATCTTCAACATCTTCACTTTCTTTCCTATTGATTAATTCCCGCAATTTTTCCGACATTCGTAGCTTGACTTCAAGTGGTACATTGTCATCAAACAAGGAGAAGAGAACTGGCTCTTCTGCTAAGTACCATAGATGATTTAAAAATTTTTTTAAGCAAACTCCTGCAACTACAGCATCTTTTTCTTTATATTTATTTAAATTTTTTAAAATAAAAATATTTCTATATGGGGCTTCAACGGCTTTATTTGCACCGATCCATGGTTTTATGTAATTAACTACAACAAAACCATATATGCTACATAATGCTGTCTCCTCAGTTTTTGTTATTGGGAATTCTTTCCTTAAGAGAAATATATTTTTATGGAATAAATAGCCTTGGCCATCCATCGGGCCTGATGATAAGCGCCAGGTTTTCGTATTTTTTTCCTTTTGGAGGAATGCCTCCCAAAAGGATTACGACGAGTTCCAAGAACTCTGTGTAATCATGACGAGGCTCACGGTCATTTCTTAGGGTTTGTAGACAGAACAAAAGTGTTTTCTGACGTTTTTCACCAATAAGTCCAACAAGTTTACTACTTGTGTCGCAGTCTGAGATATTGTGAGAGTTAATTTTTAGGAAAGCTGCCTTAATTTTTTTAAATAACGGAATATCGGGACCTCACGGAGAATATAATTGCACTGATGAAATTGCCGCTTGTAAAATTAATTCAAAAATATGGTACCGACATGCCAGAAATAGCATACTACGTCCCAATTTCATCTCCAGCAGTGTGACAGCTCCATTAAATATGCCGGTATTCGAATATGTTGTATCAAATACGAAAGCTTGAACTTTTTCCAATAAACCCCATTTCTCCAAAGTATCAAAAACCGCGCTAGAAATTTCTTTACCCGATCCTGAAGGAATATGTGGAACCCCTAAGAGCTGTTCCGTAGAAGGCGCTTTGATAATGACGGGCGAACGATCTTGTTTATTTATTCCTGTCACGTTTGGGAGAAGCTTTGTATTCCAATGGACAACACAAAAATCAATATTTAATTCTGTAAACCCAGATTGAATGTCTCTCGCTATATCTTCACGATATTGTTGACGGGCTCTTCTGATTGAAGACCAATTTATAACATAATCCATTGGTTTCAAACATAAACTTTCTACGCATGCACTCAGTAGGTGAACAGCATCTCTATCGCTTACTTTACATTTGTCCATAGCGGCTGCCAGTCTATCATTTACAATTAATTTTCTGCCTCGAGTATCTGCCGAAGTAGATGGTTGTTGAGGAATGCTAAAAGATAAGTCTGAATTGCATGAACTAGTCATTTCTACATCAGAAAGGTGTATTTATGTATATTCTTCTAAACGTATATTTCTTTCAACATCTGAGGTTTTTAAATCTGTACTGCAAGTTATTTTTTCTGCATAGACGTTACCTTCGGAATGCTATTTCTTTATTTTGGCCTCTTCTAAGTTTTTTCTTTCGGCTTTTCGTTTTTCTGCTCCAGTATGTTTCAAGTCGATTCCAGTCATACTACCTTCCCGATTCGGCTTTCTCTGTGCAATCAAAAAATGTTTATCTCTTCAATTGCTATTAAATTTAATGCATCTGCATGCGCTATGTCGAACAAGTTATTTAAATTTTCAACAAATATTCTTTCATTCGATTTCTGAGTATCACTTAGCCGTTTACTGCTTTTTCTAAATTTCGCCATGTTTCATATATTTTTTTAATTTTTTTACACAATCACTGCGATCCTTTGTAGGAATCCGTGCTTTTTTCCAAAAAATCAAACACTCGTCTAGAACTAAATTAGCTGCGTTCGATAAATTCATATTAACAACGCGCATATTGTAGAATAAAACACTTAAACAGTTTTTATATGAGGGAAACTTACTACCAAGAATTTGATTTTTCATACATACATATGTATGTACATATAATTTTTAAAGCCCAATGCGGCTGGTGTTAAAGTTAAAATATCAATTTGAAACTTTTACAGGATGATTTTTATGCTAAAAATAACAATTTAAGAGGGTCCTGCTTCAGAAATATTAAAAAAAAAATTTTTGAGTCAAATAAGGACCAGTCTAATGTACATATTTGTCATACATAATGTCAGTTTGACTATGTACAGTACATACGACACTTTCGATTTAAAGCGTGTTCTATTTTCAAATCACAAAGCAACTGGTTCGACAAATATATATTATGCATATGCTTTTAAAATACAAAATTTAAATCAAATGAAATACAATTACAATTATTTATTTATTTATGTTTGTTATATGGTTTAGCTGGTCTATTTATATTTAAATGGAATAATAAAATTTTTGTTGTATATGGCAAATTTTCGAAGAAGCTATTAAGCGCCATGTCCCCGGCCCGTATCGCGTGGTCCCCGTCAGAGGGGGCCCCGCTATGCAGCAGCGCATCGAGGTCCCTCTTGTTCCTCCGCAGAACGTATCCCACGTACTGCGCCACAGCGTCTCAATTGTCCTCGCAATCGAGCATCCTCCCTATCACGGTGGCAGGAGTGAACCCGCCAACCCGCTGCGCCATTGCACCTCTCTCAGTATGCCACCTGGTGCAGTCGAAGAAAGTGTGTTCTGCATCATCATCCGTAATACCACAGTAAATGCAGTCGGGACCATCTGCCCTGCCCATCCGGTACAGGTACTTTCGGAAGTATCCGTGGCCCGAAAGGAATTGTGTCAGGAAGTAGTTAACTTCCCCAAATTTCCTGCGAATCCATACTTCCACGCAGGGAATGAGCCTCGGCGTCCACCTGCCGACCGTGTTCTCGGTCCACCTGTCCTGCCATCGCCGGACAGTTTGAGGTCTCAGACCAATAGCACCAACACCAGGGCCCTCCCCCCTCGAGTTCCAAGCCTACCACCGCTCGCGCGCCAAGAGGTCTATGGGTATTTCCCCACATATCACCAGGACCGCAGCGCCCGAGACCGTGCGGTAAGCCGAAACAACCCTAAGGGCCGCCATCCGCTGTACCGCCTCGAGCACCCAGCGTTTGGTTCTCTCACCCAGTACATTTCCCCAAATCTCGCTCCCATGCAGCAAGATCGACTTCGTGACCCCCTTAATCAGCCTCTTAATCTTGCTCTGTGTCGGGCATGCGACATTCGCCATGAGCCTGCTCAACATGCCAGTCATCCTCGCTGCCCTAGTCGCCACATGCGGTATTTGGGCCCAGTAAGTCAGCCTACAGTCGAGTCTGACGCCCAAATACCTTATCGCACTCTGGGTAACCAGAGCCACATCCCCTATCCGCATACCGACGCCGAGTGTTATGTGTGCCCGCGTCATCAACATCACCTCGGTCTTCTCCCCGGCCAATTCCAAGCCGTGGTCTTCAAGCCACATCCGGGTCCTAATCATGACCCGGTTCAGCTTCCCCCTGGCGTCATCCATATCCCGCGCCAAGATCACCGCCGCTATATCATCCGCGTATCCCACGAGCTGAGCATCCTCGGGCATTTCCACCCCAAAGATCCCATCATAGGTCAGATTCCATAGGTCCGGGCCCAGCACAGATCCCTGAGCCGCGCCGGACGTGATCGTCCTGCTCCTCCGCCCCGTCGGCGTATCGTACAACAGCACCCGATCGTCCAGATAACTACGGAGAATTCTATAGAAGTATCCGGGAATACGTAGCGCCTCTAGAACACCAGCCCATCGTAGGCTGTTGAAGGCATTCCGAACGTCGAGTGTTGCCAGGACAACTATGCACTTCGGATAATAGCGCCTCTCACTCTGAGCGCGCTCGAAGCACCCAACCACATCAGCAATCGCCCCGAGCGTTGACCTGCCAGGTCTGTAGCCATTCTGTCTATCCGACAGCCCCCCAGCCATCCTCACGGCCTCCGCCAGCCTTCTTTGCAGTAGCTTCTCTAGCAGCTTGCCGGCACCATCCAACATGCAAAGTGGCCGATAAGCCGATGGCTGGGTCGCCCCTGCCCTTGCCAATAAGCACAAGCCGCTGTGTCTTCCAGCGCCTTGGGAAGACGCCCTGGACTAAACAAGCATCATATACCGGAAGCAATGCTTCCGTCCTGCTCTCAGCCAGGATCTTCAGCACCTCCGACGGTACACCATCCGGGCCAGGGGCCTTCCCCGTCCTAAGAACACCGGTGGCGATCCTCAGTTCCCCCCCGGTAAAGGGCGGTGGCACCTCATCGTCGTAGGACGCAGTTTCGCAGCTCAGCGGATGGTGTGTGGGGAACAGGCCCCCCCACATTTGCATCGATCAGCGCCCCGTCCAATTGCACCCCAGCACGGCTCGCGCCCAATTTTCCCGCCACGATCCTATAGCCGAGTCCACATGGATCACGGTTCAGGTCGCTCCGAAGTTCCTCCCATTTCGCCCTCTTGCTCGCCATAATCGCGCGACGCAACGCCCCGCGGGACCGCCTGTTCTCTTGGGCCTCCAGTAGAGCCGCGCCAACCCGCCTAGCCCTAGTATAGACCCTCCTATTGCGGAGGCAGTCACGCCTGAGTCCAGCAATCTCCGGCATCCACCAGTACACAGGTAGCCTCCCCGCCCGTCGCGACAAATGGGGCATCGATGCGTCGCATCCACTGACAATGCGCCGCATCATAGCACCCGCCAGGGAGTCAGCGTCACCCCCACCGTCCAAAACCGTAGTACCGTCGAAATCGGCCAAGAACGCCCCGCGGTCCAACCTAGCGACGTTCCAACCACGCGCGCCTCTCCCCCCGTGCGCCCGCGCGGCGCCCGGCTCCGAAACTATCCCAAACTCAACATACTGGTGATCGCTCCCAGTATATTCCCCGAGCACCCTACATACTTCGATCATCCCAGACAGATTCTCGGATACCAAAGTGATGTCAGGAGTGGTGAACTCGCACCCCGGCCGCCTGAAGGTGGTCGCACCACCAGCGTTCATGACCACCAGGCCCACCCTGGCCGCCACATCCAGGACGCACCTCCCCCTCGTGCTTGTCACCGGATCACCCCACTCCACAGCCCTGGCATTGAAATCACCGGCCACCACAAAGGCCAGAGCGTCCTCAATAGCGGTCATCTTCGCCCTAAATCGCGCCACACTATCGCTAGGAGTGAGGTAACAGCTCACCAGCACAAAACCGCCGATCCGAGCCCACGCTCGGCCGCAGCCGATCCCGTACCGCGCAACCGCGAGTTCACCGCCGTCAGGTAGTCAGAGCGCCGCCGTACCCGTTTGGTCCCCGAGCCAGAATCCTCGGTGCATCCGACCGTATTGTTCGCTGATAACAACCACGTCCGTGCCCCTCTCGGCAACCATCTGCCATAGCAAAGCATCTGCCGTCCTGCTCCTGTGCATATTCGCCTGGAGCACCCTCATCATCTGCGGAATAGCGGGCAGCCCTTCGAGCCCGGCAGGTGGTCAGTCCTACCGCGCCCCGCCCCCGAGCACAGAACGCACTTGGGGACCGCTCTGCAGTCCCTCATCTTATGTCCTGTTTCTCCGCACCTGATACACAGTTGCCTCCTGTCCGTCCCAGTACAATTTTCCTGGGTGTGTCCCGCCCCAAAGCATCGATAACACCTACCGACACTCTCGGACATCCGTATCCCAGCCCTGATCCATCCGACACGCCCGTAGCCAATATCGAAGAGTTTCGCGGCGCCCTCCACCGACAAAGTCACGTAAGCCCTACTTGTCACACAGTGCTGTTCCCTATGTATTTAATTAAAATCCTCCTAATCTGGTATACATAAAAATAAGTAATTTCTAGAACGCGTTAAAATAAACCAAATCGTATAAAGAGGACAATGAAATGTTTTGAAATGGTGTTAAATCAAATTCGAGTAAAAACAGAGTTATGTGTATTAATGTATAACATTTCTGGTAATAACTTACCATCGCTATCATACGGAATTGATAAGAAAATATTGTCCCATATCTACAAGCAACTGCCATTTGCTGGATATGAAAATTTTGCCCGATGGCTTGAAGGATAATCCGTTTTGAATTAATACTAATATGATTTTGTATTTGTTTTTTAGATTTTAGATTTGATATACCGTCTTGAAATTGTAGTCATGTCATTTAATTTTCGTATTATTCTGAACAACCCAAACTCTGAACAAATTTCAGTTGAATGAGTTGGCGTTAAGAATGTAATTAATGGATTTGACCAGCATATACTAACAAACGAAATAACAAGACAAGTTATAGAGAGAACTGTAAAATTTTTAAAACTTGTCTACTTTTAATAGAAATAAAAATTTAAAAAATTATCATAACTTGTTAAATTATTTATTTATTTACTTAACTACTGTTTTGTTTTGTATCTTATTTTCGAATGTATCAAAACTTCGATCAACGAACAAATATATGTAACTATAAATTATATACTAACTTAGAATAATTATATATGTATGTATGTCATAAACTTGTTACCTTTTTATTTATTTTTATTTTTTTTTTATATTTTTCTTAAGCATCAGCCTTGAAGGAAAAAAATTTTTTTTCATGGTCTTATAATTTTGTTTTATTCATAAGTTATTATGTATGTGTCAATTTTAAAGAGGTTACAAATAATATTTAGTAGCATCATCGTGTGATCAAACAATCTCAAAACCGTGAGAAAACGACATACAACAAAAGATACATATTGCCATCTATTAGAAAATATTTGGGGTATTCACAAGGTCGTAAGTCGTAAAGTCATATGTTTTAAAATAGTAATTCGAAAAATATAAGTGATATGAACAACCCGTCATAATTTGTGTGCTAATCCAAAAAAATCATTCAGCTGTTAAGAAAAAATATAAAAGATAGACAATTGATTTGATTTTTTTTTTGCGTAAAGTATGACAGGCTGTTTCAGAATTGACTTCTGCAACATACGTGGTTTAAGGGCAAATTTTTTCTCTGTATATGCCCACGTTTGCCTCCATCGGCCGGATGTTTTCGCCTTAAGTGAAACCCAGGTGTCTGAGGATGCTGATCCACAGGATTTTCACATACCTGGGTATCACCTCCTATCCCTCTTTATTCTTCATAGGGGCCTTGCAATATATATACGCAATGAAGTTGTGTACCAGTGCCAGCAATCCTTAGGCACGAATGATCCTGAATTTAGCTGTCTATGGGTTAAATTTAAAATCAGGGCACATCTTTTGCACTTCGGGTTTCTTTACAGAAGCCCAAATATGGAAAGGGATAAAACTATATACAACTTTGATGCCCTTTCCGACTCTATATCGGAGATCCTCGAAAATTACCCGAACAGTGAAATCGTTATTGCTGGTGATTTCAATGTCCATAACGTATCGTGGCTCCGCCATTCGAGCCATACGACTCCAGAAGGCTAATATGCTTTGCTATTCGCAGCGCACAATCACCTTGCGTAATTAGTGAATGAACCAACACATATTTCATGTGTTGACGGGCACCAACACAACACCCTCGACCTATTTCTCACTTCACACCCTGAAAAGTATAAAATGAACATTAGCGCACCTCTCGGTAATTCGGATCATTGCACCATTTCTGCCTCCTTTCCGTTTGCGGAACTTCGAGGCGTTTCACCGCCAGCTACGAAACGTTCGAAATATATTTACGAAAAGGCACGTTGGGCTAAGCTCAATGATTTCTTTCGGCATTTCAATTGGAGGCTCTGCTTCCTTGACAATGACGCCAATGCCATGGCGGAAATGGTTGAAAATATAATATTGCTCGGTATGAAAATTTTCATACCATCGAAGCAAATTTCGATTAAACCCAGATCGAAGTCATGGTTTAATCAGACGTGCAGACTTGCAGTCAGATCCAGAGAGGAAGCATTTAGTATCTGGCGGAATGACAAAAACGGGGATACTGATGCGATGCGCAAAAAGGCGAGATCTTCGTGTGCCAAAGTGCTAAGACGTGAAAAAGCTTTGTACGAGCAGCGTATTCGCACCAAAGTTCTTACTGCCCAACGGTGCAGTAAAAGCTTTTGGTCTTTCGTAAAAAGAGTGAAGGAAAATGCTAGTTCTTTAATTCCGGCTCTTTTGAAGGATGATCAAATATTCACAGACCCGGTTGAAAAAGCTAACCTCCTAGCTGAAATATTTGCAGGTAATTCTCACCTGCCGGACAGCAATCAACCATTGCCCGCACCCGAACGTGTATCCGTAACTATGCCAAAGATATACTTTCGAGCTCGTGCAGTTAAAAGGGTTCTAACGAACCTCAACATAAACAAGTTTCCTGGGCCGGATGGAATTCCTGCACTGGTCCTGAAGCAGTGTTCTTCGATGTTATCACGTCCTTTGGCAATCCTTTTCAGCACTCTGTACTATACAGGTCAATTCCCATCGTGCTGGAAGGTTGCAAATGTAACGCCGATCCCAAAAAAGGGTGAGGCAAGCAAACCTGAAAATTACCGCCCAATCGCAATCTGTTCCGCCATTTCCAAAGTGATGGAAAGTATGGTGAACTTTCACCTAATGAAATATTTAGAGTCCAACAATTTACTGAACGACCGTCAATACGGCTTCCGCCGAGGGCGCTCTACGGGCGACTTACTAGCCTTCCTCTCGGAAAAATGGTGTAATTCCATTCACCAGTTCGGCGAAAGTAAAGTCGTGGCTCTGGATATTTCTAAAGCATTTGATAGAGTGTGGCATGGGGCACTTCTGTCCATATATCGAGTTTTCTCAGGGATCGCGCTATAAGAGTTGTTATAGACGGGATCTCATCTAATGAGTGTAAGATAAATTCAGGGGTACCGCAAGGCTCCACTCTTTCTCCTACGCTATTTCTAGTCTTTCTTAATGACCTCCTATGTCAAACTTCCAACCCTATCCACTCTTTCGCAGAAGACAGCAGCCTTTCTCACTCATATTCATTTCGTTGTAGGCCAACATCGACTATGATCACTTCGCTGAGGCAGAATATGAGTGACTCATTGAATTGTGACCTCATGAAAATATCGCAATGTGGTCAGGCAAACAGGGTCGATTTCAATGCTCAAAAGACCCAATGCAGCATGCTTACACATCGACGCATGCCCGATGACGCTGCGTCATCTGTAATTATGGGCGGTATACACATCGAGGAATCAGAAGCTCTTAATGTTTTTGGCATGAAAATTCAGTGCGATGTTCGATGGACTGAGCACATTTTTCAGGTATCAAAAGAAGCATTCAAGTGCCTCGGTTTTTTAAGACGGTGCAAGACATACTTCACCCCATCTGATCTCCTCACTATTTATACCGCCTACATCCGACCGAAAATGGAATACAACTCTCATGTTTGGGCCGGTGCTTCAAAGACTATTTTGAAGTTACTCGACCGGGTCCAGGAGAGAGCGAAGAAACTCATAGGAGACAGTAGGGTATCCAACTCTATTAACTCTCTTGAGCATCGTCGCAACGTGGGGTGCGTTTCGTTGTTCTATCGTTACTATAATGGGATGTGTTCTGATGAAATCAGGGAACTTGTTCCCGAAACCCGATCATTCACGCGCACGACGCGTTCATCATTAAGAGCACATCCATTTGTAGTCAACTTGGCAGCGAACCGCACTACGCATTACAGGGAGAACTCATTTTTCGGCCGAACATCGCGTATGTGGAACAAACTCCCTGCCGAGGTCTTTCCTGACACTTATGACGTGGGAAAATTCAAATCAAATGTCCATTCACACTACTCCCTCTATCCTCCTTCCCATAACCTGATTTCCTAGTTCCAGCACAATGCATCGCATGTGTAGGGGTCATCCCCTGAGTGCTGGTCCAAGATAAAAAAAAAAAAAAAAAAAAAAAAAAAAAAAAAAAACACTTTTAATGTGTGATATCAAAATGGTAAAAACAAGTGAAGAAACTAAAATCATTAGACTTTTTAATATAGTAAGTAATAATTCCATTTTTAATTATAATTATAAAAATACTTTTTCGGTACATAAAATTGTTGAAACAAATATAACCAAAAACACCTGTTGACAGTGATATGAACAGAATAAATTCTTGGACGGCAGCGAGTGGATAAGCGTTCAGTGACTGCCAGCCTAATAGTTACAGAAACAAAATCTGCTCACTAGTATTTCATTACAATTTAATAATAAAATAAAGTAATATAATGTAATGGTATAAAACTGTAAACAATATTTAAACAATTTTTTATTCTTATATCGGCTGGTAAATATTATCACCGGTTCGACTGAAGAGTTCCAGACTCAGATATCTACTGTTATTTTATGATAAAACAATAAACATAGCTCGAAAAGTTTTATTATCTTATGACTTTTTTGTTTGAAGCACAACAATTAGTTGTGCTTTAAAATATTAAAACATTATGACAATATGATTTAACAACAGATATTATAAATCGGGGGATTTCTGTATTTCTTTTCCTACCACCTTGCTTACCGTATCAGAGACTAAACTTTTATACTAAACCACTTTGTATTCACAGGCTACTTATCTTACTCGCTGCTCTGATAAGTGTCACACACATTGCAATGAAATTTATTTATTCCTTGCAAAATAAAATTAATAAAAATTCTCTTCATTTACTTGCGTTTTGTTTCAGCAGCATTTAAAACTGTGGCAGGAAAGACAAGAAAACACAGCAACAAATACAACAACAATTAACACATCCTACTTATATGAATAAGAACAACAACAATGAAATGCTTTCTTACAATATGGCTAACACAAGCCAGTGCAATACCAACGCGACTGTAGATATTATTTCATACAACAGGACCGTTTATAGAAAAAACAACAATAAAAAAAAAGAAAGTAAAAAATTTATTTTAACTCAAAGGAAATTAAGCCAAATATCAAAATCTGCAAGTAAATCAACAGAAAATACAATATTTTTCCATAATAATTCATGTCTAAATAAGTCGTCATTTATTATTTGTTCGTGGCGAGAAAGAACTTCTTGCCACAATTTTATTAAATCGAACAATAAAAACAATTATCGGAACTACGACGTTTTGCCATTGTTTTGTGATTTAGTGCTTAAAATAAAAAATAGTGTAGCAGCATACATAACAACAACAAAACGACAAACGTTATTGCTGTCAAAAGAGTTTGCATTAAGACCAACATTTAAACATGTTTTCTTGGCACTTACTTGTGATAATCTTTTTACCAGCAGTTCAACAGCAAGTTGTATATGCATCAGCACAATATGTTGCCAATACATCCAGTCTTTTAACGGTTGCAACAACCTCATCATTACCATCGGCAACATCGGAAGGACTGGTGTTATTACCTGCAACATCCACAGTTGTTACATCAGGCTTTAGCAAAGGATCTAGTTCTTCATTGAATAACATTATAAGAATTGGTGATGGTAACATTATAACAAACGTAAGTGTAAAACTGCTTATGAACGAATTAATTAATGTTTTTTTATAAAAATTTAAGCTTCTCAAATATTAATGCATATACTACATATCGTCATATAAAACGTAAAACCATGTAACTATACTTTTTTAGATTTTACAGGAGAGGGAACAAAACTTAATAAAACAAAACTTCAAAACTTGAATACGATTAACAGATTCACCTGTCTTTTGACAAAATATTTTATTTTGTATGAACGTGCATTTTCACATGGCACACAATATGCAATGGAAACCCCGATTTTGAAATTTTCGTCCTTACATGGTTATATTACATGTTTATTATATGGTTATTATATTTAATATGACGATATGTATGTATTACATACTCACCAAACCAAATGTTATGTTTTCGTAAAGAATTCGACGGGTCGAAAAAAGCCTTAGTCTTAACTAAACGTAGGTACGGAATCGAAACGATATGTATTATTTATTATATACATACATTATGTTTAAGATGTTGCATACATATTTATTTCAATTTATTTTATTTTAATTTTTTATACCACATTTTATATTTCCACAGGTTTACTTATTAATAAACATTTTTTTATATTTTTTTAAAACGCCATGGCCCCGGCACGTATCGCCTGGTCAACGTCAGAAGGTTCCCGCTCCGCAGCAACGCATCGAAGTCCCTCTTCTTTCTCCGTAGAACGTACCCTACGTATTGCGCCACAGCGTCCCAATTGTCCTCGCAATAGAGCTTCCTCCCTATCACGCCGGCAGGAGTGAACCCGCCAACCCGCTGCGCCATTGCATTTCTTTCAGTATGCCATCTGATGCAGTCGAATAAAGTGTGTTCTGCATCATCATACCACAGTAAATGCAGTCGGGACCATCTGCCCTGCCCATCCGGTACAGGTACTTTCGGAAGTATCCGTGGCCCGAGAGGAATTGTGTCAGGAAGTAGTTAACTTCCCCAAATTTTCTCCGAATCCATACTTCCACGCAGGGAATGACCCTCGCCGTCCTCCTGCTGACCGTCTTCGCGGTCCACCTGTCCTGCCACCGCCGGACAGTTTTTGGTCTCAGACCAATAGCACCAAAACCAGGGCCCTCTCCCTTGAGTTTCATGCCTCCCTCTGCTCACGCGCCCAGAGGACTATGGGTTTTTCCCCACATATCACCAGGACCGCAGCGCCCGAGACCATGCGGTAAGCCGAAGCAACCCTCAGGGCTGCCGTCCGCTGTACCGCCTCGAGCACCCTGCGTTTGTTTCTCTCACCTAGTACATCTCACCAAATCTCGCTCCCATGCAGCAAGATCGAATTCGTGACTGCCATAATCAGTCTCCTTTTGCTCTGTATCGGGCCACCGACATTCGCCATTAGTCTGTTCAACATGTCAGTCATCATTTGCCGCCTTAGTCACCGTATTTGGGCCCTGCAGTCGAGTCTCACGCACAAATACCTTATCGCACTCTGGGTAACCAGAGACACATCCCCTATCCGCATGCTGACGTCGAGTGGTATGTGACCCCGCGTCATCAACATCACCTCGGTCTTCTTCCCGGTCTCAAGCCACATCTGAGTATCCCACGAGTTGGGCATCCTCGGACATTTTCGTACCAAAGATCCCATCGAAGGCCAGATTCCATAGGTCCGGGCCCAGCACAGACCCCTAGTCCGCGCCGGACGTGATCCTCCTGCTCCTCCGCCCCGCCGCTGTATCCTACAGCAGCATTCGATCGGCCAGGTAACTACGGAGAATTCTCAACAAGTGTCCGGGAATACGGAACCTCCCCTGCAGCGCCTCCAGAACATCAGCCTATCGTAGGCTGTTGAAGGCATTCCGAACGTCCAGTGTAGCCTGGACAACTATGCTTCTTTGCAGTAGCTTCTCCATCAGCTTGCCGCCACCATCCAACATGCAAAGTGGTCGATAAGCCGATGGCTGGGTTAGATCACCCCTGCCCTTGCCAATAAGCCGATGGCTGGGTTAGATCGCCCCTGCCCTTGCCAATAAGCACAAGCCGCTGTGTCTTCCAGCGCCTTGGGAAGACGCCCTGGATCAAACAAGCATTATATACCGGAAGCAATGCTTCCGGCCTGCTCTCAGCCAAGATCCTCAGCACCTCCAACGGTACCCCATCCGGGCCAGGGGCCTTACCCGTCTTAAGACTGCCGGAGGCAGCCCCCCGCTCCCCCTCGATAAAGCGCGGTGGCACCTCATCGGTATAGGGCCCATGTTCGCCGCCCAGCTGAGTGTGCGTAGGGAACAGGCCCCCCACGATCGCATCGCTCCGCGCGCCGTCCGATTGCACACCAGCACGGTCCGCGCCCAATTTACCCTTCACGACCCTATAGCCGAGTCCCCATGGACATCGATGCGTCGCATCCGCGGACAATGCGCCGCATCATAGCACCCGCCAGGGAGTCAGTGTCACCCCCACCGTTCAAAACCGTAGCCCCGTCGAAACCTGCCAAGAATGCCCCGCGGTCCAACCCCGCGACGTACCAACCACGCGCGCCCCTCCTCCCTGGCGCCCGCGCGGCTCCCGTCTCCGATACTATCCGAAACTCAATATACTCCCAGTATATTCCTCGAGCACCCTCCATCCTTCGATCATCCCAGACAAATTCTCGGATACCAAAGTGATGTCAGGAGTGGTAAACTCGCAACCCGGCCTCCTAAAGGTGGTCGCGCCACCTGTGTTCGTGATCACCAGGCCGAACCTGGCCGCCATGTCCAGAACGCGCCTCCCCCTGGTGCTTGTCGTCGGATCACGCCACTCCACAGCGCTGGCATTGAAATCACTGGCCACCACAAAGTGTCCGGCTTTACCAGCCAGAGCGTCCTCGATAGCGGCCATCTTCGCCCTAAACTTCCCCGCGAGCCCACTGCCGCCCGGTAACCAGAGCGCCGCGTACCCGTCTTGTCCCCGAACCAGAATCCTCGGTGCATCCGCCCGTATTGCTCGCTGACAACACCCACGTCCACGTCCAGGTTAACAGATAGACATTTGTTAAATTACCCAAATGGCTTAACAAATTCATTACGATAAGAGTGATTTCAGAAAAACTAGTGAAAAATTTTAAAGAATTCATTACGAGAATTCTGATTTTATACAAACTACCGATAAGTCTTAAAGATTTTGTTAATTCACTCCGCTTATTTATATATTTGTATGTATAAAACTAGTGTTTACGAAACACATACATAGGCATTTTCTTATTCTCTTTTTTTATAAAATTAAAGAAACAAGCGGCGTACACCCTCCTTTGGCAACTGCTTGTTTATGACTGAATAAAACAAGTAAAGTACTTACTAAAACTGTAATCGAAACCCTATATGTACATCACTAGCTCTTTTTAAAACTTCTTATTAAATTGCTAACGGTATTTATTGTATTACTTTTTGTGTATTACTTTGTCCTTTTATTAATATTGAAATTGTAACTTAATTATTATCGATTGAATTGTTGTCAATATAGCCGAGATAGAAACTTGTCAAATAATAAAAACAGTGAAATTAACTTTTTATTTAATGCGTTGCCTAATAAATATATAAAATGTTTAATATTGAATGGGAAAAAAAATATTTTTTTGAAGAAAATATTTCTGGAAAATCGGAATGTCTAATATGTGGGCGTGTAGTTACCATGAAAAATTATAATATTGAAAGACATTATAGAAGTATCCATAAGGACTACGGAAAAGTGATAAAAGAAATAAAATCCTCATGACATTAAAAAAAACGTTTTTACGAAAATATGGCAGCTGAATATCAGGAAGAAAATAGCGTGACAACTATTGATAGTTTTTCAACCGGACAGAATGCAGAAAAAACCAAATCCACATATTTAATTGCGTTAGAATTAGCAAAACAATGCCGGCCATTCTCTGATGGAGTTTTTTTAATATTTCTTCAAATGCGTAGTTTGGAAGCCAGTGGTGCGAAATTCTTCACAGGCAACACTTGTAAAATTGCTCTTTCTCACTTCAGCTCACACGTATGAGACACTAACACATAAACAATGCCCGTGGGCGTTCTAGTTGTAAAAACTGATAAAACAAATCAATTTATATTTTTTATTTATTTAATGGTAAAACAAATGAAGTAATATAAACTAGAATTGAATTGCATTTCTAGAAAACAAGTTAAATTAGAATTTTTGTACAATTGCCACAACATGCTCCTTATTAATAGCACACAGTGAAAAAATGCTTCCAAAAAAGTCAATAAGATCCTGAACTTCAAATCATTTTCATATTAATTTTCTGGATATTGTTCTTAATAACTTCCTGAGAAGTCGAAAATATATAGTCATAGATATTTCGGAAGTATATCAAAAGTAGTTCCTAAGGAATGACTTCCAATATTTTTCACTGGGCATTAATGTGATTTAAAAAAAATCATATTATCACCTATTTACGATAGCCATCTTTTAATAGTAATTGCCTGCAATAATTCATCTATCTTTGTTATATGGTTTAGCTAGTCTATATTTCATTTTAGAACCAAATAATAAATATAAATATAATTAACGAAAAAATTCAAATGGATATTGAAATTAACGGATTTTTGGAATATTCTTCACAAACGTCAAAATTAGATAATGCTGTGCCAGAGTCTAGGGCAAATACGTATAAACAAATGTGTTGTCTTCTTTGTAAATGCAGTTGTAAAAACGCTCTTGAAGTTTCCGTTTAAACTGAGTTCCTGAGGGTGGCGATGGCACTATGGACGGTAGTCTGCACGTTGACTACAAAACCAAAAACAGACCTGTGTTCAACCCTAGTTTCAGTCTAAAAATTTTAAAATAAAAATAAACATCTCGCATTTTCTGATGTGCATTAGTGTGTCAGTTGTTGTCGGAAGGTTTCAGTGGCGAAGGCATAGTCACTGGTCACTGAACAATACCGGCTTCAGCTGATAGCAATCCACAATCGCATCAGAACGCCCTCCTTCGTCGGTATTGTGTAGCACCGGCGAAGTAAAATAATAATAAAAAAAAATGGCTACTAAACCGAAGCTTCAGCACTGCTGCGAGTATAAACAAAGAACGTGAAAAAGCAGAGCTGTAAAATCATTAATTAAGCTTCACCTCTTGTCGTTTCTCCTACTATCCCTTTCCTATAGTTCAAGCACAATGCTTCGCATGTGTAGGAGTCATCTCCTGAGTGCTGGTCCCACATAAAAAAAAAAGTAAACAATATATATATAAACTATAGTAACATTGTGATCAAATTAATTAATAAGAGAACAAGTAAATATGAGCTTATTAAACTAAATTGTAGTAAATAAAAGAATACGCTTTTTAAATTCGTTGTTTCATACACGTTTTAAATTCGTTATTTTATTTTGCAATCACGAACTTTGGTGAAATACACTTTTTAAAAAGGTAAAACGTAACAATACATTTTTTCTGAAGCACGCAGCATAAATTACAATAAAAGAAATCGAGAAACAAAACTAGTAAGTAAATAAAATAATGTATATCACCCCCCGATCATTAAACTTAATAATATCAATACAGCGAAACAACTGTAAAAATAGAAAAGAAATAAATCTATTATTAATTAAAAGGTCAAATGACATAATGAGAGCAGACAAGTGCAGCAATACTGCGAAATGAAAACAAAAAGGCAAAAGAGTGACAAAAAAAGAACAAATATTAAGGCTTTAAGCACATCAACACTTAAGCTTTCATATTGTTATGGCATTGAGAATTTTTAGATTGTACCAACAAGATTAAAAAAATTTTCTTTTTTTACTTTAAATGTACCTTAAATGTTCCTTTAAATTATTTATATTTACATTTTATAAAAATATAACATTTTAAATTTTAATTCGATATTAGAGTTAAAATTTTGACAATAAGGTATTATTTGATATATTTGGATTATAACAATTGTAATTTTGTCAATTCTTTCGATTAAGCCAAAAGAGTTGTAGTTTTTAGTCCGTTTCTCTATTTCGTTTTATAATATTTGAGTAAGGTTGGCGACTAAGCCATAAAAACATTTCCCATTTTTTCCGATGTACATTAGTGTGTCTTTGTGTCAGTTGTTGTCGGAAGGTTTCAGTGGCGAGGCATAGAAATTGTGTCACTGAATAGTACCATATTCTGCTGGTACCAATCCACAGGCACTTCAGAACGCCCTCTTTCGTCGGTAAAACAAAGCTTCAAAATTGAATTCGATTCCTTTACCACTGAAGAAGGGAAAATTCTTATCTACACGGAACAAAATATATCGTACTAGTGCTAACGTATAAAACTTTTTCTTCTGTTTCTATGCTAGTTATTGTTATCTCGTAAACGAACATAATACAGAGATATTTAAATATAATTTGTTGAAACTTTCACGTACCACAGAATATCTGAAGACAATTGATAAATAAGTAGGTATACATTTTTCTGTCGAGTCACTTTAAACTTTTTTATTTAGACATTTCATATACCGATCTAGTAGCAAATAAGACAGAATGAATAGAGAAAGTGTAGTATAAAATATACTTTCTATATATGCCCTATACTTACTATTATTTCAATTATCTTTTTTTTTTATCTTGGACCAGCACTCAGGGGATGACCCCTTCATATGCGATGCATTGTGCTGGAACTAGTTCTCATCAATCAAAATATTTTATTAATTTATATTTATAATTAACTAATTAACAGTTAGTTTTTGGGTAAATATATACAAGTTAATTATAGGTAACTAACTTTAAGCTAGTTGAAAAGTAATGAAAAGTCAGGGTGAATGACGGCAGGGTGTATCTACGTATATATGTATGTATTTGCAGTAATATGACTGAAATGAATTGCCATATAAAATTACTAAAACTAGGTTGATTGTACTAATTTAGCAAATGCTGTCCTTTTCGAGTGTGAATAGTACCAAAAAAGTACAATTGTACCAATTTTGCCAACCCTGATCGCATGTCAATAGCAACACCTCTAATCCACACACAATGTAAAGGCCGGGGCACATAGAATCCGTCATCCGTCATACTTTGACTTTTTCAACTGACAGCTAAGTTAAAATACATGTTTTCTTATGAGACTTGTCACATTCAGTACGTCTCCGTCAAAGCCAAGCACGAAAGTTGGCAAACTTTTAACTTTTATCGTACGTTGAGTACTTTGTCAGATATGAACAACGTTGCCGTTATATTGTTTTCAAACTAAATTGGTTGATTTTTTTTAGGTGGAGATGAGAATATTTTTTGCATTTTGTTTACGTTTTCCAGCCTAAGTAATACTCAATACGTAAATTTTACTTGTAAAGTTTTAAAATCAGGTTTTATATTGCAAAACATTGTTAACACCCTTTTGTTTTATTAAAAATTGTTTCTGTTGTAACAAAAAATTCAAGACTGCTGCAGCAGAAACAAAAATAAAAGAACACAGTATTTAAATTCAAAATAGATAGGAAATTATTTGCACGGGTTTGTTGTCTTAAATTAAAATGGTGTATGTACATAATGCTTTTATATAATTTTTTTTTTTAATTTCTGACTAGTATAAAAGAAATTGAAGACTTATTTTTGTAAAGTAAACCTTTTTTTTTTGGTATTGTTTTTTATTTTTTTAACTTTTTAACGTGGTAACGCTGGGTGTGAGTTGATAACGGCCAACAAAGTACTCATTGTGCCAATCTCTTCCGTCGGTACGTTAACCCTAGAACCATAATGTTAATTTATACAACGTTACCACCCACGATACGTAAATCTTAATTTTAATGTTTTTCTTTGGATACACTTCAATAAATGAAAAATTTGCAGTCTGAAATATTTTTTTTTGTTTATTTAGTTAAACTAATTTCTTTTAAACAAAATTAAAATAAAATTTAAAAATATAATTAATTAGTTTCATTCGTGCAATTTTGACAGATTTTAATTTGATGTTCGCCACAAATTGCAGACGATTTGCAAGCACAGCAATATGCTTTGACAGACGCTCGACAAAGTAAGTGGCCAGTGGCTTGCCTTCAGTGTTAGTAGACTTACCAAGATAAGGTTCTGCATTAATTGCGTATTTTGAAGCAACATCACAGAGCATGACAATTTTTATCCCAAATTTGTTTGGTTTATTCGGTATATACATTTTAATTGGGCACCTTCCACGAAAACCAACTAGTTGCTCATCAATGGTAACATATGATTCTGGCTTAAAATACTTTCCACAGGTATCGATAAAGATGTCCCAAATTTCCGAAACTGGAGCAAATGTGTTTTTTTCCTACGTTCCTCTCTTGTCGCTTGGTTGTCAAATCGCAGCGCTTTCACTAGAAACTCGAATCTGTCGCTCTATACCGACCTCCCGAATAAGAAGAGTCAAATAAGAGGTTAATCGAAAGGTGGTTGTTTTTCAAGACTGCAGACAAAAGTAGTAACCCTAACAAAGCTTTCAATTCTTTCAAACTCATATTAGAGACCGTGGGATTTTGAAATTTATATTTATTTCTTACCTGAACAATGTTGTTGTTTTTTTTTTGGTGTCGCTAGGGTACAAAATAGCTTCTACTTCATCGGAATTGAGTTTGCGCTTCGAAGTACACTGTTTTTCTTCTGCCATTTTATATCACGATTGATCTTATTTGAAATTACGACACAAATATATACTTTTTACACAAAAGATACGCAAAAATTACGTACAAAACTTTTATTCTTAGTACCAACGCTACGTAAATTTTACGTACAAGCTTCTTCTGTGCACTCGCTTACTATATGTTGTATACTAATAATCTTCTGTTTTGGCACATCTATGCATTGAAATAAACTTAATAAAAGCATAGCATGAATAATTTACTGTTCGATCGCCAAACACGTGTTCTTTCTGTGTTTGAAAAAAAACTGCACGTAAAATTTACGTACATTATGGTTCTAGGGTTAATGTCATTTGAAAAAGTCAAAGTATGATGGATGACGGATTCTATGTGCCCCGGCCTTAATGAATGTGACAACCCTCATAAGAAAACGTGTATTTCAACTTAGTTGTCAGTTGGAAAAGGTAAAGTATTACGGATGGCGGATTCTATGTTCCCCGGCCTTAAGAGCTAATACTCTTTCAAACAAGGCAATGTTTTATTCTTATAGTTGTGTTACACTTAAAAATAATAAAAAGAAGAGGATATAGGTGGTAATTTATCATAAAAACAATTATTCTAATTGTGTTCTAAAAACATTTTACCACCAACTAGTACGGAAATTCTCTTATTATACATGTAAAAAAAAGTAGGAAAAAATGCTCTTCACAAAAGAAAGACTGAGAGGCAAATTAACAAAACTGCTTAGTTTTTTGCTCCGATAAATAAAAGTAAATTTTAATATTTTGTTTTTCAATAGGATGCCATTGAAGAGTCATTGGTGACCATACACGATATTGCCACAGAGAATTTGGGAACATTATGCATATCGACTCAGTTTCGTCCTTTGCAAGTTCCCATCAACTCAGAACGTTATGATAGTTCGAGACAAAAGGCTGACTTGATAGCATCTATTTTACAGGAAGTTGGCATTATACGACATGGAGGTGAGTTGAAGTTTAAACGCAAAAAAAATTTCTTATTACAATTTTTTATTTTTTGTTATTGTTATCGTATTATGTTGCTTAAAGACGTTAGCGTCGGAATAAAACCAGAATTGAGCCGGCCAAATGAGCAATGCATTTTAGTTGTTGAATTAAAAAAGTAATTTTTGTAAAAAAAGAGTTTTTAATTTGAATCTAGTGTTACCGTAAGTGAAGATTTATCTTACTTGCCATTTATCTATTTTGACATGTGAAAAAATAAAGTTTTATCAGCTTAAATAAAGATTTTTAAAAACATGATATTTAGTGCTTAGACTTAGACTATTATTCCTGTTCACTAAGCCTGCTGATAAAAGTACTTCTGAATCAGTGAAATTCTTCCAAATGTCAGTGATTCGAATAGTATCTAACAAATTGATGACGAATAGCGAGAGGTCCGTCACATCAAGTTTAAAGAATCTTCTATATATTAATAGATTTTGAAAAGATTTACAGGGTGTCTGGTGGCAAATTTATATTTTTAAATACGTGTAGTGTAACATATTTTACTAATTTATTATTTATTGTACGAACTATTTTGAGTCACAATATCACTATTTTTTTTTGCAATATGTAATAAACAAACCAGTAAACAATAAGTAAACTCATGCACGCCTGTTATTAATATTTTTATAATTTTAAGTTTTGTAGCAAACCATAAAACAACAAATATTAGGTTTTGTAGTTTTATGGTACCGTTAATTTTATTTATAAGCAAAGCAATTTTTGTAAATAAAGGGAATGATACTTTAGCCTTTAATCGGCTGCATTTTTAATTAAGAGCATTCAACTGCTTTTATACCTGACTAGGCATCCAATCTGCCTCTAGTCGTAAAACCAATTTTTGCCAGAGGCGTTTTAAAGCGCCGGCACAAACTCGGGTAGGCTTGAAGAAAATATATTACAAACTAACCTCATTACATGGCGATCCCGCCTGACAACGAACAATCTCGGAAACTTCCAATAGTGGAATATAGACCAGCAGGTGGTGTTATAGATGCGCCAAAATACACGGCCACTCCAGTTGAAGCAAGTCCAAAACGACTCACAATTGATGAGTACAATAAGAGACGTCAACATAAATCGGAGCAAAAACTCTTATGCACTTCTCACTTACACGATTAATTTAAGGGAAATAAAAATAAATCACAGTAAACAGTGTTACCATTATGAAAAATTAGAAAATCAATAACGCTGGCACAAGATAGTAGTGTATTAATATACTATATACTACATAAAAAAAAAAAAAAAAAAGAGTAAAACAAACAATTAGAATAGATATATTTACGATTAAGTAGAGTTAAGTTATATGGAAAAATTTACTGAATATTTTAATGAATTAGAAAAACTAGAAAAAAATATCAAGAAAAGTAAGGATAGGATTTACTCCCCAGAATTTAAATTAGAAAAATCTAAACGTTTAGCATTTATAGAAAGTGAATTCAAAGATATTTGCAAAAACGAAAAAGAAGAAGAAGAATCTTTTATAATAAAACTTAAAGAATTATACGAGAAATTAGTAGTTATAATACAGAATTTAAAAACTAAACAAAACAAGGAAATTAAAACTAGTTTGGAAAAGATGGCACAATTCGATATATGAATTGCAAGCAAAAATCTACAGATTTTTAAGGGTACATTTGAGGCGTTAGAAGATTTTCTAGTACAAACTGAATTACTGCACGATATTACAAGGGCAGAAGATAAAGAAATTTTCATCAAGTACGTATACAATTTTAAACTTACTGCACAAGTTCGAAGCATCTTAGGTCGCTCTAATAGACCAACCTCGTTTTCCGATTTGAAGAAATTATTAGTTGAAGCGTACCCCAATCCTAGGACTTTGCAACAAGTTTTAACAGAGCTAGGAACACTAAGACAAGGGAATTTATGTATATCTGCATACATGGAAAAGATTGCGCTACTCTCAGAACAATTGAGCAGTTTTTTTTTTTTTTTTTTTTTTGACTTGGGCCGGCACTCAGGGGATGACCCCTACACATGCGATGCATTGTGCTGGAACTAGGAAATTTGGTTATGGGAAGGAGGATATAGGGAGTAGTGTTTACTGACATTTGATTTAAATCTTCCCATGCTAAAAGTGACAGGAAACACCTCTGCGGGTAGTCTATTCCACATACGTGCCGTTCGGCCAAAATACGAATTTTCCCTGTAATGCGTAGTGCGAGTCGCCCTCAAATCGACCACAAATGGATGCGCTCTTAATGATGATCGCGTCGTGCGCGCGAATAACCGGGTTTCGGGAACAAGTTCCCTGATTTCATTAGAACACATCCCATTATAGTAACGATAGAACAACGAAACGCACCCCACGTTGCGACGATGCTCAAGAGAGTCAATAGAGTTGGCTACCCTACTGTCTCCTATGAGTTTCTTCGCCCTTTCTTGTACACGGTCGAGTAACTTCAAAATAGTCTTTGAAGCACCGGCCCACACATGAGAGTTGTATTCCATTTTCGGTCGGATGTAGGCGGTATAAATAGTGAGGAGATCAGATGGGGTGAAGTATGTCTTACACCGCCTTAAAAAGCCTAGGCACTTGAATGCTTCCTTTGAGACCTGAAAAATGTGCTCAGTCCATCGGACATCACACTGAATTTTCATGCCAAGAACATCAAGAGCTTCTGATTCCTCAATGTTTATGCCACCCATTTTTACAGATGAGGCAGCGTGATCGTGCATACGGCGGTGTGTTAGCATGCAGCATTGGGTCTTTTGGGAATTGAAATCGACCCTGTTCACGTGACCCCATTCCAATATTCTCGTGAGGTCACCTATTAGAGAATCATTCATATTCTGCCGCGTCTCCGCGATCATAGTTGATGTCGGCCTACGATCAAATGAATATGAATGGTAGATACTGCTGTCATCTGCGAAAGAGTGGATAGGGTTTGAGGTATGACATAGGAGGTCATTAAGAAAAATAAGAAATAGGGTAGGAGAAAGAATAAAACCTTGTGGTACCCCTGAATTGATCTTGAACTCGTTAGATGAGATCCCGTCTATAACAACTCTTATAGCGCGATCCCTGAGAAAGCTCGATATAAATCGAGAGAAGATATCGCCGACACCAAAAGCAATAAGTTTGGACAAGAGTGGTCCATGCCACACTCTGTCAAATGCTTTTGAAATATCTAGAGCCACTACCTTACTTTCGCCAAAATGGTGGATGGATCGACACCATTTTTCCGAGAGGAAGGCTAATAAATCACCCGTGGAACGTCCTCCACGGCAGCCATATTGCCGGTCGTTAAGTAAGCTATTGGACTCCAGATATTTCATAAGATGGAAATTTAGCATACTCTCCATTACTTTAGAAATGGTAGAGCATATTGCTATTGGGCGATAATTTTCAGTGTTGCTTGCCTCTCCCTTCTTGGGGATCGGCGTAACATTTGCAACTTTCCAGCACGACGGATATAGGGTGCTGAAAAGGATTGCCAGAGGACGCGATAACGTCGAAGAGCACTGCTTCAAGACCAGTGCCGGAATTCCATCCGGGCCAGGAGACTTATTTATGTTAAGGTCCGATAAAACCCTTTTTACTGCACGAGCCCGAAAGTATATCTTTGGCATAGTTACGGATACACGCTCGGATGCGGGCAGTGGTTGATTGCTTTCCGGCAGGTGAGAATTACCTGCAAACATTTCAGCAAGGAGGTTAGCCTTTTCAACCGGGTCAGTGAATATTTGATCAGCCTTTAAAAGAGACGGAATAGAAGAACTAGCATTTCCCTTAACTCTTTTAACAAATGACCAAAAGCTTTTACTTCCCCGTGGGGCAGTAAGAACTTTAGCGCGAAGACTCTGCTCGTACAAAGCTTTTGCCCTTTTGCGCATCATATCAGTATCTGCGTTTTTATTATTCTGCCAGACACAAAACGCTTCCTCTCTGGATCTGACTGCAAGTCTGCACGTCTGATTAAACCAAGACTTTGGTCTAGGCCTAATCAAAATTTGCTTCGATGGTATGAACGTTTTCATACCAAGCATTATTATATTTTGGACCATTTTAGCCATGGCATTGACATAATTGTCGAGGAAGCAGAGCCTCCAATTGAAATGCCGAAAGAAATCGTTGAGCTCAGCCCAACGTGCCTTTTCGTAAATATATTTCAAACGTTTCATAGCTGGCGGTGAAACGCCTCGAAGTTCCGCAAACGAAAAGGAGGCAGAAATGGTGCAATGATCCCAATTACCGAGAGGTGCGCTAATGTTCATTTCATACTTTTCAGGGTGTGAAGTGAGAAAAAGGTCGAGGGTGTTGTGTTGGTGCCCGTCAACACATGAAATGTGTGTTGTTCATTCACTAATTGCGCAAGGTGATTGTGCGCTGCGAATAGCTCAGCATATTGGCCTTCTGGAGTTGTATTGCTCGAATGGCGGAGCCACGATAAATTATGGACATTGAAATCGCCAGCAATAACGATTTCACTGTTCGGGTAATTTTCGAGGATCCCCGATATATTGTCGGAAAGGGCATCGAAGTTCTGTATATTTTTCTCCCTTTCCGTGTTTGGGCTTCTGTAAAGAAACCCGAAGTGCAGAAGATGTGCCCTGATTTTGAATTTAACCCAAAGACAGCTAAATTTGGGATCATGCGTGTCTAAAGATTGCTGGCCCTGGTACACAACTTCATTGCGTATATAAATTGCAAGGCCCCTGTGTAGATAGAAAAGAGATAGGAGGTGATACCCAAGTATGTGAAAATCCTGTGGGTCAGCATCCTCAGACACCTGGGTTTCACTTAAGGCGAAAACATCCGCCCGATAGAGACAAACGTGAGCATAGACAGAGAAGAAATTTGCCCTTAGACCACGTATGTTGCAGAAGTCAATTCTAAATCGGCCTGTCATGATTAACGCGAGAAAACCTAAATAAAATGTCTATCTTTTGTATTGTAGTTGCCACTGAGCTAATCGCTGCTTGAAAGACTGCCGGTGATCAGTGTTACTCCTTCATCACCAAACAGTCTAGCAGTAATCAACACCAATGGCACCAACAATGCAAAAGATTTAGTCGGGTATGGTTTTAATTAGGGAATTAGCACAATGACACGAAAAAAGGCCACGAAAGACCTCATCCGGTCACCGTGACCCGAAGTGACAGCACTGGTTGGTAGTGTCAGCACTGATTTTTATTTCTCGCCCGTCACTGGTATAGCGGTTTTTTTTTTCTCCTCAGTTATTCCACCGTTTAATTTGTTATAGTTTCTTGTATTTTATTTGTTGTATTAAAGTTTATTGTTTTTTTTATTTGTTAATGTAAGTTGATAAAATTTGTTTTTTTTTTTTTTTTTAAGTTTATTTTGTTTCATGTTTTTGTCACTAAGTTGTTTGATTTTTATTTTTTATTTATTTTAAATTTTTTTTTCCATTTGTATTTTTCTTTTTTTAATTTATTTCGTTCTAACTGTTTTAATTAAATTGAAGACCGAACAGCGGACCAAAAGAAGATAAGTGTATACCGGTCGAACTAATAAACATATACTCCTCAGTTTTGAGATTAAAGCCATTGAAAACCCTACACAAGAGGCGAACAACGCAATTTTTAAGATGAGTGAAAACATGGCACTTAATGTCTTCATGAAAGGAGTGAACACAGAGGACCAAAACGTACTAGTAGTAAGTAGTCCGAAAACATTGAACGAAGCGGTAGAAAGACCATAGAAAGAAATTTACAAACAAACGATAATAGTATTTTTAGGATTTGGAGAAGAGAAAATGGAAACAATAATGGTTCGCGAGGACCAAATAGTAGTTTTTCGGGATATAGGAATCAGGGTTATGGAGACCGCAACAATTATTATAATGGCAACAATTACAATAACACGAACAGTTACAGTCGCAATAGAACTCAGTATGGAAACAACAGTAGCCGTAATATCAATGCTGACAATAACAGTAACAGGCATGACTACAGGCTTAGAACTGATGATTTTAACAACAGTAGGAATGACACACAAAGAACCTATAGAAACAACAATTCCAACAGAGGTTATAGACAGGGAAACTAAGGGGGCCGGATAACACGAAGAGTTATCCCAGACGGCCAAAAATTTTTCAAACTCTCTATAAACACAGATTGTTCCTTAACGATATCATTTGAGTCTTCAAAAGGAAGACTCAACTTTTTAATAGACAAATTATTAAAGTATAACATTGTCGAGCCATCAGTAAGTCCCTATAACTCTCCATTATTGGTGGTACCAAAGAAATCCACGGACGACACAAAAAAATGGCGCCTAGTTGTTGATTTCCGCAAACTCAATGAAAAAATCATAAACGACAAATTTGCATTGACAAGAATAGAAGATGTTCTTGATAAACTGGACAGAGCCAAATATTTTTCAACATTGGATATGGCCAGTTCATTCCATTAAATTAATCTGAGCAAAGGCTCTAGACCGTTAACCTCATTTTCGACAAGAAATGGGCAATTTCAATTCACTCGTCTCCCCTTCGGATTAAAAATATCATCCAACAGTTTCCAACGTATGTTGACAATAGTACTAAGCGGGTTAAGTGCAGAGGCATTCTTGTATGTCGATGATATCATCACGATAATTTATTAAAAGTCTTTGAAAGATTAAGGATATATAACATAAAATTAAACACAAGCAAATGCCAATTTTTGAAGACCGAAGTAGTCTATCTAGGCCATTGAATAACTAACAAGGGAATACGTACCGATCCCAACAAACATAAAATAATAGAAGAGTATCCAACCCCTACAAACAGAGATGACGTGAGACGTTTTGTAGCTTTCTGTAATTATTACAGACGTTTCGTACCAGATTTTGCAGAAATAGCACGCAATTTGAACATGCTATTAAAGAAAAACATACCTTTCCAATGGAACGCAGAGTGTCAAAAATCGTTTGAGACTCTAAAAGAGAAATTAATGAATCCACCTGTCCTCCAATACCCTAATTTTAAAAAACCATTTATAGTTACGACAGATGCTTCTAACTTTGCCCTTGGAGCAATCTTGTCGCAAGGTTCAATTGGTTCAGATTTGCAAAATGTTGTCTAAGCATGGCATGAATAAACCCGTCATTGAGAAGGAATTATTGGCCATACACTGGACAATAAACTTTTTTCGTCCATATCTATATGGTAGAAAATTTTACGTGGTCACCGACCATAAACCACTTGTGTCCTTGTTCTCACACAGAAACCCATCGTCTAAGATGACTCGAATCCGATTGGATTTGTGTGACTACGACTTTGAAATATTATACAAAACAGGAAAAATGAATACAAACGCAGATGCATTATCTAGGATAAGAATAGACAGCGAAGTATTAAGGGCAATGATTCCGATTGAAAATGAACGAAATACAAAAGAAATCCTAGCGATAACACGAAATATGAAAAGAAATTCAAACCTTCAAGATAATAACGTACGGAGAGACTGCATTTCCACTAAAAAGTCTGATCAACTCTTTACCTGGGACTGTACGCCAATTTCAGATGTAAAAACAATGAAGAAACTTCGATTTATAGTAGAAAAAACTTTAGGAGAACCGGAAATTATAGTAAATAATGTAGAGATAGTAATTCGATGTAGTGATGCACACGGATGTCTTTGGAGAAACTACTATCGAAAGTACTATCTCTGGATATAGAAGAATTAGCTCTAAAAGATAATCATGAAATATTTAAAGTAATGGCTATAGAACAATTTAAAAATATGTTTAATAAATTAAAAAGAAAAAAAGAAGAAACACTAAAAGTATTATTATATACAGAACCAACACGGGTAGTGAACAGTAATCTACAGGAACAACTCATTACTGAGTACCACAATTCAAAATTAGGAGGACATTAGGCATAAGGAAGACAATTCTAAAACTGAAACAAAGATAGATATGGAAGAACATGAGCAAAATGGTCAAAACACATATATTGAATTGCAAAGAATGCAAATTAAATAAACAAACAACACACACGCGTGAAAAAATATCAATTAAAAATATACACCAGGAACTAGTTTTGAAGTAGTCTCGATAGATACAGTAGGCCTCTTCGATACTCTAATCAATTCAGGTACATTTTAACTATGCAATGCGACTTAACGAAGTATATAGTAGCATGTCCTATTGAGTCAAAGGAAGCTAAAACTGTTACAAAAGCACTAGTCGAGAACTTAATTTTAATCTACGGGCACTTCAAAATTCTTAAATCGAATAAAGGCAAGGAATTTATAAATTAATTAATGTCGGAAGTGTGCAAAATATTGGAGATACGGCAAGTTTTCAGCACACCTTATCACCATGAAACTTTAGGTTCGATAGAACGCAACCATAGAGTACTCAATGAATTTCTTTTAAACTTCTGCAAAAACAATGAATGGGACTATTGGATCTCATACTTTTGTTTCCCGTACAACACGACGCCCCATGTAGACACAAATTATATACCTTATGAGTTGATATTTGGAAGATTGCCAAATTTTCCAACTGATAAAATTTTAGATCGCAAACCAATTTATAATACAGAAAACTACGCAAATGAATTGAAAATAAGATTACGGTTTGCACTAAACAAAGTAAGAGAATTATTAGAAATAACCAAACGGAAACGCGCGGATCAATCATTGAAAATTAACCCATTAAATTTTAAACAGGGAGACATGGTGGTAAAGAACTTCAATAGAAGGAAAAGTCAGATACCATATTCATGGTCCTTACAAAATAATAGAAACAAAAGGAGTAAATTCTATCATACATTTAGGACATATTCGTAAAGAATTTCACAATAATATTTTAAAAAGATATAAAATTGCACCATGATGTTAAACACAAGAATTATTTATAGTTAAATATAATTTATTTAAAAGAAAGAGAAATATTGTAAATTTTCTTAAGAGTTAGGGTGAAGTGTAACATATTTTATTAAATTAATTATTTATTGCACGAACTATTTGAGTCACACTATCACTATTTTTTTTGCAATATGTAATAAACAAACCAGTAAACAATAAGTAAAGTCATGCACGCCTGTTATTAATATTTTTATAATTTTCAGTTTTGTAGCAAACCATAAAACAACAAATATTAGGTTTTGTAGTTTTATGGTACCGTTAATTTTATTTATAAGCAAAGCAATTTTTGTAAATAAAGGGAATGATACTTTAGCCTTTAATCGGCTGCATTTTTAATTAAGAGCATTCAACTGCTTTTATACTTGACTAGGCATCCATTCTGCCTCTAGTCTTAAAACCAATTTGTGCCAGTGGCGTTTTAAAGCGCCGGCACAAACTCGGGTAGGCTTGAAGAAAATATATTACAAACTAACCTCATTACATACGATTATTTCAAAAAGTAATAAACGGTGCGGAGGGAGGGTGGCGCCGTTGGAATTATCGATTGTGCGGATTTGTCAGTCACGATGTCGCAGTGGTCAAGTGAGCATCGCGCGTTCGCTGTTCAGACATTTTTTAAGAGTAATGATTCTGAGCGAGTGTATATTTAATTCATTCGTGGGTGCAGAGATTTCCCGCAACTGCAATGCCCCACGACCAGGGCCCAGTCGATCTTCAAGAACTACCGAAAACATTGAACTGGTTGAAAGCAGTTTACGTGAAAATCACCGACTTTCAATACGGAAAAGAGCATCCTCACTCGGACTTCCAAGAGCGATTATTCCTGAAATTTTAAAAAAGAATCTGAAGGATCTGGTTGACATACTCTTTAAAAAATAAAATCCGCATTTCCATTCTATTGTTCAATGCTCTTAATAAAACTGTATGTGAATTATTACAGTTTTTATTTAAGTTTGAAAATATAAATCTGCTCCCAGACACCCTGTATATGGTTTTAAGATTTTTCGGCACATATGGGCACTATCAATCTTCAGATCGGTTTAATACTTTAGTAGTAATGTAACTTAATGTTATTACTCATTCATTAAACAAAACACTTCTCTCCTTATTACATGCAAGTAAAAACAAAAGCAAATATAGGTGTACGTGTTTTTTTAATTTTTTTTTATCTTGGGCCAGCACTCAGGAGATGACTCCTACACATGCGAAGCATTGTGCTGGAACTATAGGAAAGGGATAGTAAGAGAAATGAGAGGAGGTGAATTAATTATTTTGCAGCTCTGCTTTTGCACGATCTTTGTTTATACTCGTAGCAGTGCTGAAGCTTCGGTAGCCATTTTTATTATTATTTTACTTTGCCGGTGCTACACAATACCGACGAAGGAGGGCGTTCTGATGTGATTGTTGATTGCTATCAGCTGAAGCCGATATTGTTCAGTGACCAGTGACTATGCCTTCGCCACTGAAACCTTCCGACAACAACTGACACACAAAGACACACTAATGCACATCAGAAAAATGCGAGATGTTTATTTTTATTTTTGAAGCTGGGGTTGAACCCAGGTCTGTTTTTGGTTTTGTAGTCAACGTGCAGACTACCATCCATCGTGCCATCGCCACCCTTAGAAATAAAAACAAAGTAAAAATTTAGTGAATCAAATATAAAGAGCTTTTTCTCTCTCTTTAAGTAAATAAAACAATTAATTTTTATGGGGGAGTGCATAATAAAAATGTTAAAAATTTTATAGCAAAATGAAAGAATTTTTGGAGGCGGGGAATATTGCATTACTTTTCAATTAATATAAAGTTAAGGTGTTACCTTGTATGGGAAAGGGATGGTGATGACAGCTGGTGAAGGGATAGATAAAGGAAAGTTAAATTGTTGATAGCAATCCTGCATCGCGTCTAATGTCAAAGAGACGCATTAACTCTTTTTAAGCTCTCTGTAGTAGCCATTCTTCACCTTGTGACACAAAAGCACAATAATGCAGATCGGATACTCGAACCCAGGACCTTTTGTTTTTGTAGTTGCTCTATACATACATATGTACATATATCAAGAATGATAGAAATAAAGATTACGCCTTACGCATGATTACAATCTCGATGTCAGTAGTACATAAATTTTTGATAGTAAAGCCCTGCAATTAGTTTAAATTAGTATGTTTAAACCAAGGCGTATCAAACAAGGCGAGTTTGTTAAAACAGGTGCCAAAATTTTGCAGTAGCTACGTTTGTGCTTCAAACGTCAAAAATGTCTTTTAAAAAATGAGTAGTAACTGTCCAAAAAAATGTAAAAAGTTCCAACTTAAAATTGACGTTTCAAACTTAAAATCGTTTATATGTTGACAACTTAGCGATTTATACACCATGTCTCCCATTTTGTGTTTAGGTTGGACCGTATATTTTTCTTTAGCGTTTTTTTTTATTAAAATGAGAAGGCAAACTTAAAAATGTAAATATTATATAGTATTTGTTTCTTTCTGGCTGCTGCTGTCCCGTTCTATCAATTTCATATTAATTAATGAAAAATAAATGTAGTGTCATACGTGTGGTACACAATAACGACGAAAGAATTGCAGCTGTCATAACCAGTTAAGTTATTTGCTGTCTGTGGTACCGTATCAAAAAAACTTTAAAGAATTAAACATTAACAAAAAAAAAAATAGAAAGCAATTTTATGGTAAATAATTTTATATATTTAACTTCAATTATTTATATTAACTGAATTTTTTTTGGGAATATCTCTTTATATATTATTCTAATTTTAAAATTGTGCTTTTTCCATATATAATTTATGATATCATAAAGTATGTAATAATAAATTTGACATATATTTTTTAAAGGAAAAAGCACAATTTTAAAATTAGAATTAAATTATTTATTTAAAAAATTAAACAACTATTAAAATAAAAATTAGCTTTATTTACTAATATATTTGGAAAATTAAATGAAAAACGTTAACTCTGTACTAATTTGTTCGTCGTTTAGACGTTTGACTAACAAGCATGTACAAGACTGTTACTTCTATCATACTCAAAGCAAAGAACGTCTCCGTACAGTCAGATATAGTTGATGGCTGTGTTGTATGAACTTACTTTATGTCAAATACACGAACAAAGTACAATGAATTTATAATTATAAAAACGCATGGTATAAAATATAAAAAATATGTGTTTAATCGCGAAATTTTAATTATTTTTGATTGTGTTAATAAACTCTCCTCACACTTTGAGTTGAGTTTGGCGAATATCGAAACTATTTAGTTTAGGAAATGACAATAGTAAAACTACAATACAAAAGATAGACAATTTATTTAGGTTTTCTCGCGTTAATCATGACAGGCCGATTTAGAATTGACTTCTGCAACATACGTGGTCTAAGGGCAAATTTATTCTCTGTCTATGCTCACGTTTGTCTCCATCGGCCGGATGTTTTCGCCTTAAGTGAAACCCAGGTGTCTGAGAATGCTGACCCACAGGATTTTCACATACCTGGGTATCACCTCCTATCTCTTTTCTATCTACACAGGGGCCTTGCAATTTATATACGCAATGAAGTTGTGTACCAGTGCCAGCAATCTTTAGACACGCATGATCCCGAATTTAGCTGTCTTTGGGTTAAATTCAAAATCAGGGCACATCTTCTGCACTTCGGGTTTCTTTACAGAAGCCCAAACACGGAAAGGGAGAAAACTATACAGAACTTCGATGCTCTTTCCGACAATATATCGGGGATCCTCGAAAATTACCCGAACAGTGAAATCGTTATTGCTGGCGATTTCAATGTTCATAATTTATCGTGGCTCGCCATTCGAGCACAACTCCAGAAGCCCAATATGCTGAGCTATTCGCAGCGCACAATCACCTTGCGCAATTAGTGAATGAACCAACACATATTTCATGTGTTGACGGGCACCAACACAACACCCTCGACCTTTTTCTCACTTCACACCCTGAAAAGTATGAAATGAACATTAGCACACCTCTCGGTAATTCGGATCATTGCACCATTTCTGCCTCCTTTTCGTTTGCGGAACTTCGAAGCGTTTCACCGCCAGCTATGAAACATTTGAAATATATTTACGAAAAGGCACGTTGGGCTGAGCTCAACGATTTCTTTCGGCATTTCAATTGGAGGCTCTGCTTCCTCGACAATGATGTCAATGCCATGGCTAAAATGGTCCAAAATATAATAATGCTTGGTATGAAAACGTTCATACCATCGAAGCAAATTTCGATTAGGCCTAGACCAAAGTCTTGGTTTAATCAGACGTGCAGACTTGCAGTCAGATTCAGAGAGGAAGCGTTTTGTGTCTGGCGGAATAATAAAAACGCAGATACTGATATGATGGGCAAAAGGGCAAAAGCTTTGTACGAGCAGAGTCTTCGCGCTAAAGTTCTTACTGCCCCACGGGGAAGTAAAAGCTTTTGGTCATTTGTTAAAAGAGTTAAGGGAAATGCTAGTTCTTCTATTCCGTCTCTTTTAAAGGCTGATCAAATATTCACTGACCCGGTTGAAAAGGCTAACCTCCTTGCTGAAATGTTTGCAGGTAATTCTCACCTGCCGGAAAGCAATCAACCACTGCCCGCATCCGAGCGTGTATCCGTAACTATGCCAAAGATATACTTTCGGGCTCGTGCAGTAAAAAGGGTTTTATCGGACCTTAACACAAATAAGTCTCCTGGCCCGGATGGAATTCCGGCACTGATCTTGAAGCAGTGCTCTTCGACGTTATCGCGTCCTCTGGCAATCCTTTTCAGCACCCTATATCATGCAGGCGAATTTCCGTCGTGCTGGAAAGTTGCAAATGTTACGCCGATCCCCAAGAAGGGAGAGGCAAGCAACCCTGAAAATTATCGCCCAATCGCAATATGCTCTACCATTTCTAAAGTAATGGAGAGTATGCTAAATTTCCATCTTATGAAATATCTGGAGTCCAATAGCTTACTTAACGACCGGCAATATGGCTTCCGTGGAGGACGTTCCACGGGTGATTTATTAGCCTTCCTCTCGGAAATATGCTGTCGATCCATCCACCATTTTGGCGAAAGTAAGGTAGTGGCTCTAGATATTTCAAAAGCATTTGACAGAGTGTGGCATGGAGCACTCTTGTCCAAACTTATTGCTTTTGGTGTCGGCGATATCTTCTCTCGATTTATATTGAGCTTTCTCAGGGATCGCGCTATAAGAGTTGTTATAGACGGGATCGCATCTAACGAGTTCAAGATCAATTCAGGGGTACCACAAGGCTCTATTCTTTCTCCTACCCTATTTCTTAATTTTCTTAATGACCTCCTATGTCATACCTCAAACCCTATCCACTCTTTCGCAGATGACAGCAGTATCTACCATTCATATTCATTTGATCGTAGGCCGACATCAACTATGATCGCGGCGACGCGGCAGAATATGAATGATTCGCTAACAGGTGACCTCACGAGAATATTGGAATGGGGTCACGCGAACAGGGTCGATTTCAATTCCCAAAAGACCCAATGCTGCATGCTAACACACCGCCGTATGCACGATCACGCTGCCTCATCTGTAAAAATGGGTGGCATAAACATTGAGGAATCAGAAGCTCTTGATGTTCTTGGCATGAAAATTCAGTGTGATGTCCGATGGACTGAGCACATTTTTCAGGTCTCAATGGAAGCATTCAAGTGCCTAGGCTTTTTAAGGCGGTGTAAGACATACTTCACCCCATCTGATCTCCTCACTATTTATACCGCCTACATCCGACCGAAAATGGAATACAACTCTCATGTGTGGGCCGGTGCTTCAAAGACTATTTTGAAGTTACTCGACCGTGTACAAGAAAGGGCGAAGAAACTCATAGGAGACAGTAGGGTAGCCAACTCTATTGACTCTCTTGAGCATCGTCGCAACGTGGGGTAAGAGCGCATCCATTTGTGGTCGATTTGACGGCGACTCGCACTACGCATTACAGGGAAAATTCGTTTTTTGGCCGAACGGCACGTATGTGGAATAGACTACCCGCAGAGGTGTTTCCTGTCACTTTTAGCATGGGAAGATTTAAATCAAATGTCAATAAACACTACTCCCTCTATCCTCCTTCCCATAACCTAATTTCCTAGTTCCAGCACAATGCATCGCATGTGTAGGGGTCATCCCCTGAGTGCCGGTCCAAGTCAAAAAAAAAAAAAAAAAATATGCCAAAATATTTATTGTATGTTTCTCCTTTTTTTTCTTTTCTTCAATTGTTACTTTGGGTATTTCCAGGTTCCACTATGTTTGTATCTACGCTTTAGTCGCTAATTGGAGAAATAATTAGAATAGTTAAAGGCTTAGTGGCGCATGTTATACGGCCAATATAGATGGCGATTATGGCTGTGAGGATGGTTACTATTTGTGTTGGCACTATGGTTAAAGGCCTGATAGACACTATTACTATCGTGAGTTCCAATCGGTATTGCTCCGCCTAACATAATTTCTATAGCCATTGGAGGCTACTGTCGATGTTGCGCCAAATGTTGTGGCGGCGTTGGATGATGCTGGTGTTGGTGCTGGTATTTAAATGGTGGTTATGGCTGTTGCGGTGAACCAAGTATTCAAATTCAATATGGCTGTTAGTTGGTCATTCAATTTTTATCCTCAAATTTAATTCTCCAGATTCACCATCTTTTTCTTTTATTCCAACTCACAATGCACTACACTTCCTCTTTCTTGCAACACAAAATTGATACTCACATGCGTCACCTCTTCTTTTTTTCAAGTGTCATGCCTTCATTCGCCGCTATTTCATCAGCCCAGAAAAACTGTTTCTCGCCATCTTTAACTAGCCGAAAAATTGTTGTACTTAATCTTTCTTTCTTTACGTTCATATTTTCCTCTCTACTTATTAAATTATTGCTTGTATTTACTGGGCGCAATCGATGAAGGGATTCACTGCGTGCACACGACACTATCGTTGGTGTTATTTGGTAAATAGTACTACATAGTTCTTGTGGGAAACCGCATCTATTTTCAACATAAAAACCGCATATATTTTCAACATAAAAAATCGTTTTGCAGCTGTAAAAAGCGTTGCCACAGTTGGTCTTTTCCGACCAAGTTTGGTCGGACATTAGGTAGGCTAACTCTTATTTTGGTCGGTTTGAGAAAACGCCGAACTCACAGTTTTTTTTTTTTTTTGTTTTGCGTAGCACATAATTTACCATTTTTGCTAATGGACTACACCAGCCTTATTGGTTAAGTGGAAATTGGTACGGTTAACTGACATTAATCTTTCAGTAGACTTAGACATTGATTTATTTTGCGATAAAATTAATTCCATTAAAAATTTTGTATTTAATTTTCTTGCACTCCCACATAGTTCAGCAGCTGCTGGAAGTAAATTTTCAACACTGGTCAGCAAAAAGTGATGTTTCTAAAAATTTTAAATTTTACAGACATGCATACATATATAGTTGAGTACGTAAACTAAATATGGATGCATAAAATAGTATAATGTATTTAAAACAGGTGGTATCAATACGTCAGGTGATTATTTGTTTAGTTACGATATAAAATGTCAAAATTCTATACAAACACATTTGTTTAACAGTTTTTAGTATTAACAAAAAGTAATAGGCAATGTAACTTGCGTAATTTTATTGCAATCGGTATTTTATTTTAAAAAAATATATTATTTGTGCTTAAATATTGTGAGTGAAAATTTTTTCTGACATTTTATGTCGCAAAGCACAAAAACACGAACGCCTGTAAAAGCTGTAATGCTGCGACCTTAGTAATTGCATCATGCTATCAAGGTTGCTATTTTGAGTGTTACAATGAGTTTTTAAAGAATCCATATTTTTTTACAGTTAAATTCCGCTAAAACATTCAAATATGATACTGTGTCATGTATTAAATAAAGCTGTGAATTGCTTAAACATAATACAATAAAATAGCTTAATGTATGAACTTGACTATTTATTTCTATTATTTTTTTGTCTATTTATAGGTTTATCTGATGCTTTGGCCAAAGGATTGCTTAGTGATGATTATACAGCGGGCGCTAGGATTTTAGCACTAAATATCACCAATGGTTCCATACAGTCTTATGTGTGGTGGATTAGAAAGAGTCGTGACAAAAATAGTGAAGTGCAACGTTACGAAGAGGACGGCCTACATATTGGAAAGAAGCCTTCACAAATGTATCCATGGTAAGAATACTTTTCTTTTAATCTCATTCGGGTAATTCGAAGCCAAATCAGTCATGAATTTTGTTGTCTGCCTCCGATTTTATTAAAATTTGAAAAATTTGGAAACAAATTAACACCTTTTAATTGTATCTTGTATATCATCAAGCACGGTAAACAAACATGCGATGGAGTTTTTATATTTGTGATGTGTACCCTGTAGGGCTGCATTTCTAAGGCAATAATTTTCAACATATTGGAATAAAGTTTTTAGCGGGGAAACGAGCAGGACGAGGGTGGAGAAAACTTGGGAAATCTTGAGGAAAAAAAGGAAGACTATTGTCAGGAAACTACTTTGTGACACAAGAGAGAGTGCATGGAGACCGACTACAGCAGGAAAGATTGAAAACGAAGGTATAGCTGAGAACGATTACGGTCAACAAACAAAAACTTTGACAGCTGAAGGAGGCAAAGGTACACATATATACATTCAATAGGTATACTACCACCGAATATAAAAACTACACACAAGATATCGACTCTGCGAGGGAAACACAACAATCAGACTCGCTAGGAACGGCGAAACTCACCATCCCTGGAGGTATAGCAACTGCCCGCTCGGAACAGATATTTGCCACGACGTTCGAACAACTACTTTGTTAATACATAGCGGATAAACGGACGCATTCTGGTATATTTTCTTTTTATATATATAGGGGAAACCACCCGTACCGGGTTCCCCAGTCCTTCTGACAGATTACCTTCAGAAGTGCGCGAGATCAGTAGGGTGTATTTAGACTAAGTGTAGATTCGTAACCTTGGGTAGCGTATTAGGGGGTTCCCCTTTACGGAGAAAATTTACAGATCAAGTATACAGAGGCACATATACGTAGGGACGGAATATTTTCAGACATACGAGACCTTCGTACGGACGGACGGCATAAATCTAGTCACCGGGGGATTTTGGGTCGCAATTTGTTGTTATCAAGGGGGGATATTTTTTTTTATCTTAGACCAGCACTCAGGAGATGACATGTGGTGTATTGTGCTGGAACTAGAGGAAAGGGAAAGTAGGAGAAATTATAGGAGGTGAAGTTTCACTATCTTACAACTCTGCTTTTTGCACGTTATTTGTTTTTACAGCAGTGTTGTAGTGTCTGTTTTAGTAGACATTTGTAGGGATTATTTCACTTCGATGGTGCTACACAATACCGACGAAGGAGGTCGTTCTGACGTGCCTGTGGATTGGATACAGCTGAAGCTAAGTTGAATTTAACTTTTATTATATGTAAATAGAGCATTTTTATTTTTTCATGTAAATCATTTTTCCTTTGGTTTAGTAACTTTTATCGTTACTATCAATTGTCAACTTTTTCTTCTCAGAATTTATTTCGTAACCTTTTCAGGATAGGTCTGATATCATTTCCTTTATTATATTGATGAATTTAGTTACATATTTGCAACATTAGAATGTAAATACTTGATTATTTTTTTTTAAGAATAGTTTTATAGAATAAAAGTTAATGTATTTGAATTTTTGAATGGATTACTCTTTTAATATGCCAGAGTAGGTGAAGCGGATAAGTGTCATGGGAAAATGAGAGAAACGCTAAGGTGAAGCATGTTTTGGGACAGCTGGCATGATAGGGGCTGTCAGTTATCAAGGCGAAGCCAGCAATGGTTTCAAGAGGGAGAGCAGCCAGCATTAACGGAACATCGGCTTATGGAAGCGTGTGTGAGTTTCGGTGTGTATCAGCTGTTTTTTTTTGGCTTTCTACCCCCAACAGTAAGTTTGTTTTTCGGGCCTCATACAATTATTAATCTCTATTCCGTCATATTTCTTTAGGCTGGCATGAAGATTTTGTTGTGTTGTGCAGGGTAGCATCGACCGACTGGTTGGCAAGAACAACCCCAAACGGCGAGCTCTAGTCCGTAGCCGGTGTATGGTAGATGTCACTAACATCTGGCATCACCGCCGCTACCGCAAAAAACCCAAATCCTAAGCACAACCACAATATATTTTAAGTAAATTCACATTTTTTTTCACTTTTTTTTTTCTATTTTTATTCACAATACCGATACAGAAATTTCAAGAAAGTACTTTCCTGCGTAAATGCTATGTAGTCGCAATCAAAATTTCACAGCTATTCTTTCAAGCAGGCAGCGGGCGTATGATTGTTATACAATTATTAATTTCAAATAAATTAATAATACTCATCGTACAGAGCAGTGAGCGATCTACATGACTACGAATCAAACGGCTTAAGTTTGCATTTTCTAAATTGAATATTGAGCTAGCACTTAACCTTAAAAAAATTAAAGATGCTAATGCATGATTCATAGCAACATGTCACTACTTGCAATTTCTATTCATTCATATAATTCACGAATGCCATGAATCCGTATGATTGTTTTGAAAACTTCTTAAAACACATTCTGACAAATATAGTCTTATGGAATATTATAAAATAAAATAACTAAGTTGATTTTATTCGATATATTATTTTAATACGAGAAAAATTATTAATTAATACAAACTTAAGAGATATTTTTGTATTTTATTTTTATTAATTTTTTGGAAAAAAAAACTAAGAAGTGGAAGTTAAGATAATAAAAATTTTATTTCAAATTTCGACAATATGTACATCTATGTATGTATTTCATGTATATATATAAATATGTATATGTATTACTATATATGTATATAAATATTAATCTTAAATGATAAAAAGATAAAAAAAATTATAATTCTTCCTTTCGGAAAACAAAATTGCCACAAAAACACTACCATTGTGTTATTATTTCTGAATTCATTATGCTAAATTTTCTAAAAACACTTTTAAAGCAATTTTCAAAATATGTGAAAATACTTACACATTGTTTTATTAACTTAGGACGTAATCTAGTCAAAGTGCTTTTGTGAGTTATTTGATTACTATACAAAATAATCAAACAACAGTAAGATTTTTTTATTTATTTTTACTAACGGCACTTAAAAAAATAGAGTTAATGACAGTCAGTTGTTAGAGAGATAACACTGCAAGCAATACATACAAAGTACATATTGATGTCTTATACCAGCACTCAGGGAATGACCCCTACACATGCGTTGCATTTTGCTGGAACCAGAGGAAAGGCATAGTGAGAGAGAAGATAGGTGGTGAGGCTTCACTATCTTACAACTCGAGTTTTGCACGTTTTTTGTTTATAGCAGTGTTGCAGCGCCTCTGATGTCAAAAAGACGTATTCCATTTTGAAACTTTGTCTTTTAGTAGCCATTTTTAGTAATTGCTTTACTTCGCTGATGCTACACGACATTGGTATACGTGTATTTAATTTAATAAATATTACACAGTTCAGCGACCAGAGGCTATGTTTTCTCTACCGAAACCTTCCGGCAACAACTGATACAAATACACACTAATGTACATCAGAAGAAACTAGATATGTTTTTATGATTTAGTTTGTAGCTGAGGATTTTTTGGTTTTGTATTCAACGTCAATTAGAAATTCGATGCTCTTTAAATTACATAAATGTTGCCATGATTTCGTAATTACCGATGATTTAAATTATTAGACTCTCAAGCCAATTGAGCTTTTTTCTTCAGCTACTGTAAACACTAGTTATCAGATCCCAAAATCAAATAACTGGATAATGGAGAAAATTCCCATGGATTTCGAAAAAATAGCTCCACAATTTAAAAGTGCACTTCGTGTCTAAAAAAGTGAAAATTAATTTATTTCCAGTTTATTTTTATAAAAAATAGCTACACCCGCTGTGCTGTGCTACCCAAAACCAACTTATCTAATCTCGCCCACTTTTTGTACAGACATCATTACGGTCAGCCATCTGCCTCAAATTATTTAAATACTTTTATCGTAATATCAGCAATACCTTTTCCAAAAAATAAAAAAGTACCCTTTTCAAAACGCAGTAGGGAAAAAATAGTCGCCCGCTATACTGTGTTTGGAGAAATATCAGTATATTTTATGCTCCCTTCAAAAATCCCTTTAATTTGATAGCAATATCATGGCGGTATTTAAAAATAGTAAAACATGTACATCATAAGCACTATTTAAATGAGATAAAAGTACAAAGGTAACCGTACGCCCCTCAAATTACGTGAATAATGGAAAATTAGTTTTAAAAATTGGAGCACAAAAGGCGATAATATTTGATAATCAATTTTTTTATGTGGGCACTTTGCACCGCACCCCGCCTCCAATTAAAAAAAAGACATTTTCCTTATGCATAATGAATCTTGAAAATTGATCCACAAACGACAGAGATATTTAACAATCCAGTTTTTTGGTCTGCCATATCCAAAAAGCATTTTAAAAATTGGTTTGTTGTCTAACTTTTACAGAAGCAATGTTTTAAAATTATCACACGCCATGTACGGATTTTGTAGTTTCAAATTGGACAAACCTGATGTAAAAAATATGTCATATAATGGGGATTAATTTTAATTTTATCATCTAACTTTTGTAGAAGCAATGTTTTAAACGTATCACACGACATGTGGGAAATTAGATGTAGAAAACATGTCATCTAATAGGGTATAATCGGAGTTACACAAAATGTTTTTTTCTGTATATTTAGTATACAGTTTTCTTTTTAACAAAATATTAATTTAGTTAATAAAAATTAATAATTAAAAAAAAAATATTTTTCATAATTAAAGAAACTCTTTTTTCCACTGGACAATCCAGGTCATTTCACTTAAAAGAATAAGAATTAAAATATAAGTTTTTGTAAGAAAATAAAAAATTGTTTTTATTTTCTCTTCTCATGGTCTTAGGTTCGCTGATGAAATATCGTCACCAACATTACGCTCACCGAAATTTGCACCCAGCCCACCGGATATCTATTACAAAGGCTGGTGGACATATCCATATTTTTCATGTGCGTTAAGCAAATGGATTTTATCCTACAGCGTTGCAATACCACCAAATGGTCGTCATGGTCTACGGGGTTTTATAAGTATCGATATTGATGTGACTGGCTTGCGTGTGAATCAATGTGAAGCACCGGTAGCGTATAGATTTAGTTATCAGCAAATACAAGCACGACGTTTAAATTTGGTCAATACGCAAACAAGTGATTACATTAACGATATACAAGCATTTCATAAATCACATAAGTGTCATCGTGATACAATGCTGGTGAGTAGTTATTTACAAAATATTATTTATGATTTTTTATTTGTTATATGCTGAATCGTGTTTGCTTTTGAACAAAAAGAAATACAATTAAATGCAGCAAATTGAGAAAAGGTCTATCATGAAATAATTGGAATGACTATTTGATATAAAAAACAAATAACCAGACAAACGTAGATTTAAAAAATTTTTTGCCGAAATACTAATAATTATAATTAAAATTTGCTTTCAGTGCGACTATCGTTTACCTACTTCTGAATCACCGACAATAACCAGCAGTAAGATTGTGGCCACACCCAACACTTGGTCTCGTGGCTCTTACCAGTGTCTCTGTAAACGCGGCTTTTATTCTATACGCCATCCGGATGGTTTTAATGGCACAATTATGGAAATAGCTTGGAAAGAATATCAAGATAACATTAGCAATTACTATTCCGAAATTTTTATTTGTTTGCAATGTGCGCCGGGTTGCGATATCTGCGGGGGACCGGAGCCTTGTCTGGCTGATTACAATTGGCCTTTTAGGTGTGTAGAATATACAGCAATTAAAATTTTAAAAGTTTACTAATTTTTGTATTTCTTATATTAGAATATCTCTTCTTACAATTTCGATTGCCTGCGCTATAGGTTGCTGTATTTTGGCGGGTTATTTATTCCATCATCGGCGTGTTAAAGTCTTCAAAGTGGCCAGTCCTATATTTTTACTAATAACTTTAATCGGTTGTTCAGTTATGTATTTGGAGGTAAGTTTTAGTTTAAAAACCATAAAATGCGAATGGTAAAATGAGTAACACGTAGTTTTGGGCGTTTCTAAGTTCGGGTTCCAGGAGGCATTTATACTCTAAAAAGTACAGTGGCGTTTTTTTGTGCTTGTTTAGCAAAATTACAATGCAATTTTAATTATATGTGCAATATTTAATATAGAAATAAATTTGAAATACACTACTGTATTTTTATTCTTGTCAGTTTTTATACAAAAGTATGATGTGATTATAGATCAGAAAATTAAATTTTTTTGATTAATTTTGTAAAAATCGTTCAAATATGTTATGAAAACAAGTGTGAGGTAAAGTAATCATAGTCAGTTAGTTAATAATCATTACTAATTAGATGACTTTTTATTTTAAGGTAATATAATGATTAAAATACGATTATTTGAAATTTCTCACGATTAGTAATTAATTACGATTACAAAGAATGTAAAGAAAATCGGAGTTACTGAAAATAATCAAAAAGAATCAAAAGTAATGAGAAAAAAATGTCGATTACTTTAAAGGATTACTTTTTATTCTTTTTGATTTTATTCTATATATACTACTAAAGAACTAAATTACTTCATGACACAGAGGATATAAATTTTTTAAAAACTAGAACCAGGGCGGCCGCAGGGGACAATGTATGTCTCTCCGAAACTATCCAAGCAATTTTCTTAAAATTTAAAACATTGATAGAGTTGAATATAGGATGGAAATCTTTTTAAATAAATAGAACCAGGAGGGGTCGTGGGGAGCAATATAAGACTTTCCACAACTATCAAACCGATTGGCATATAATTTAAAACATAGCTAGATTTGAGTACACAGGATGTAAATTATTTACATCAACTAAACCGTAGGCTGACAATAATTATATTCTACCTATATAAAAATATAAAAAATAGCTTGGGGCTAGTAGCAGTATAATTCATTATACACAAAATACTTGACGAGACATGTTATTTACTGCATTTAATATAAATTTCTTCCCTTAAATAGATGGTTGCAATTTTTCCCTACTTGGATGTCACATGGTGTATTATAACAAAATGGACTCGACACATGGGGTTTTGTATAACTTATACATCATTGCTAATGAAAACCTGGAGGTGAGATCGGTAATATAATTCCATATTGAACGAAATTTCTAATTAAAATTTTACGTAATCAAATTTCGATCGGTATCGAATGCTTGTACAATATACATATTTGTTTGTTCATTGTTTCCAATCACAATTTTTTACACTTAGAGTATCTTTAACGTATCGTGTAAAATCTGCCCATAAAGTTAAATTAACCGATCAACAACTGTTGCAATGGATGGTTCCTATATTGCTGGTGATGCTAATATATTTGGGTACTTGGACAATTTCTGATACTCCATATGCCGTATTTGTATGTTTCATATTTTCTTATGATTAAATTTGAATCTATTAGATTTTGTTTTAATAACATTGATTTGTTTTTGCTTGCTTTGCAGATAAATGATGAAAATGGCTTAAAATTCAAACAATGCTCATACAATTGGTGGGATCATAGTTTGGCAATTGGTGAAGTTTTCTTTTTGGCCTGGGGCATACGTGTTTGTTACAATGTCCGCAATGCAGAGTCATTGTATAATGAGGCCCGTCTCATCTCATATGCCATTTATAATATTGCACTTGTTAATATAACAATGGTGGCGTTACAGTAAGTTTTTGTGCTGTTAAAACATTACGCGGGTAACAATAGTCATTTTTAATTTACTAAGTAAACACTATAGACAAATAAATGAAGGTTCTTTTTGTTCACGTTTTTCGCTTTTAAAATTTGCAAAAAAAACATATGCATATATATATGTATATATGTATATGTATATGGATTATTTGAAGTCAAAGAATGGATTTGTAACTTTGCTTAGTCATTAAAGTTTACCAGGAGTATTATTTCAGTATTTTGTCTGAAAAGACATTATGTGAAATTATTGCTTAATATATGCATCAATTAAAATCATAGAAAGGGCTTCCTACAGGCATATCAATGAAATAGTTTTGAGGTTGGGTAAACTTAACAAGAATTTCACTTCAAGCAGACAACGAACGGAAAATTCTGAGAATAGTTGATATCTACAAACTACAAACTACACTTCAACACTACTGAAAAACGAAATAACAGTCATTTTCTCCTTTAATTATAATCTAATTATAATTTATGGTTGCGTTGGCTGAGTAGTTAGCGCGTTGACTCTGCAACCAGAACCTTTTAGCTTAAAAATTAAATAATGTTAAAAAAAAACTCAAAAACTCGAAGTGCAGAGGTGTGTAAAAATAAAGCTCGCTATCCTTTTATCACTTTCATCACCCGTATCATCTCTACACTATCGCTTTACAATTAGTTCCGGTGCAATACATTGCTTACGTGGGGGGTACGTCCTGAGCACTGGCGCAAGAAATATAATCTGCTTCGTGTGTGCTTCGCTACCCCACACCAACTTATCTAATCTTTTGTATAGATATAGTTACGGTAATCCATCTGCATAAAATTTGTATAATTTTATTGTTATATCAACAGTACCTGTTACAAAAAATAAAAAAGCTACAAAACGCAGTTTTGCTGAAAAATACCCATTTCACTTTATTTTAGGTTTTCTTCTGAACCATTTTTTTCATTTGGTACCCATATCATTGAAGTGTGTAAAAAATAGTCGTCCGCCCTATTGTGTTTGCAGAGATATCATTGTACAGGGTGCCCCAACAGGAGCGAAGGTGTTTGAATTACTTATAAATTTTTTATTATAATTTTTTTTTTGTTTCCAGTATTTTGTAAAGAGGGCTTGGTGAATTTAAAATGGTACGGTACACAATTGAATAACGTGACAAAATCGTTGAACTTTGTTTCAGAAGCAAATCATGAATTTTTTCATAATTTAATTATGAGCTACGAAGCACATTATCAGTTGAATGGGTTCGGCAAAGAAAGTCACGGAAAATCCAAGAGAGCGAGAATTACACCTACCATAACGTGTACCGTTTGGTGTGGTGTTTTGTCGGAAAGGATAAATTCAACACGGTGTCGCCGTTTCCATAACTGGTGTTAGATATCGAACAATGTTGGAAAAATTTTTAAGGCCAGCAGTGGAAAACCATCCGCAAGAATGTTTCCAACAGGAAGGAGCCACAGCGCACACTGCGAGGGACACAATGGCTCTTTGAACTTAAACACCGTCGGTAATTTTGGGCAACCCTCTAAATTATGCTTCCTTGAAAAATTTCTTTATTTTGATACCCATATCAGGGCGGTATATAAAAGTAGTAAAAATGTGAATCATAAACATTATTTAAATAGACTTAAAGTACAAAGGTACAATTTTACTACATGTATTTTCGAATTTCGGAAACGTAAGATCGCACACTGGTAATTTTTTCTAGAAGAAAAGATTACGGAAAAAAACTTTGTTCTAAGTTCTGAGGGTGGCGATGGCATGATGGATGGTAGTCTGCACGTTGACTACAAAACCATAAAACAGACCTGGGTTCAACCCCAGTTTCAGACAAAAATTTTTAAATAAAAATAAACATCTCGCATTTTTCTGATGTGCATTAGTGTGTCTTTGGGTGTCAGTTGTTGTCGGAAGGTTTCAGTGGCGAAGACATAGTAACTGGTCACTGAACAATACCGGCTTCAGCTGATAGCAATCCACAATCACATCAGAACGCCCTCCTTCGTCGGTATTGTGTAGCACCGGCGAAGTAAAATAATAATAAAAAATGGCTACTAAACCGAAGCTTCAGCACTGCTACGAGTATAAAAACAAAAGAACGTGCGAAAGCAGAGCTGCAAAATAATTAATTAAGCTTCACCTCCTGTCGTTTCTCCTACTATCCCTTTCCTATAATTCCCAGCACAATGCTTCGCATGTGTAGGAGTCATCTACTGAGTGCTGGTCCTAGATAGAAAAAAAAAAATAACTATCCTATGCAATTCTCATTGCCTGTAAAGGTATCAATTATCAGTTTCAACCTATTGAAGAAATGAATTTGGTATAATTTTACCAAAATTTTTTGGAAGAATGCGTACCAATTGCCCCTAATTTTTTCAAATTAGACTAATTTTCTTAACTAAATTGTAGATATGTTGAAATAAAGAGCTTGAGGTCAGTTAAAAAAAATTTAAAAATTATATATCACGAAATTTCTTAACTAAATAAAATAACCAATATTATTTCTTCGTCCAGCATTTTAATATATCCGGAAGCCGGTCCAGATATTAAGTACGCTTTGGGTTTTTTGCGAACACAATTATCAACCACAACAACTATTGCTCTTGTCTTTGGGCCAAAAATATCACGCATTTTCAAAGGTCAAGGTGATAAATGGGATCAAAAGGCTAAAGTAAGAAGTATAACAGCGTCATTTTCATTAAATGGAGTGGGGCTAGTACCCGATGAATCACCGGATTTATACCAAGAAAATGAAGAACTTAAAGTAAATTTATAGCCATATTTTCAATATTTAAAGTATTATTATCACTATCATTATTTTGTTTATTTACAACCTGCAGGAGCAAATACAGAAATTAGCCCATCAAATTGAATTCATGAAGACTGTTCATATGCAAATCAACAATAGACATTTGAAACCCAAACCGGGAGGATATTTTACCATAACTTCAACTTCGTTCCAGGCACCATTCAGTAAGAGTAATATGTCGTCAACGCAAACACAAACATCTAAAACGGGACAGGATGACGCTCATAATGCTTCTATTAGTAAAGCGTTAGTTAATATAAAATCAAAAGAAGTTTCAAGCACATTTAAAGAATTCCAATTTTTCAGGTTTCCCACCAATTTAACACCAACAAAATCGAAAACCAAAACAACCGAAAAAGTTTGACGAGGTCAACGAAGTGAAACAATTTGCTCAAATGATAATTTTCTTTGGACCACAACGGAAATGCCAAAAGAACAAGGTGATTCTCTTGACCACCAGCTGCCTGATGATGCAAAGAACCAAAAATTATTTCAACAATTTCGTAATGTTTTTGGGAATGAAATAGGCACTAAGCTTTATTTCGCCTTAAATTCTGACGACGATAGCGATGATGTGGCTCACATACATATTGAACAAATGGTGGCCGAAACGAATGAGTCAATTTATTCCTCGGATACAACTACCAAAACCACAACCACTGTCATATCACCCGTTAGTACAGATCTGGAACAAACCATTTTCGAAGAGATGATTTTACAATCACCCACGTCTTCATCATCCATGTATGCCGTACGTTCACCTTCGCCGCCTTTGCATAACTTTTTCAAATATCCCACCCATCTGAAAGCACTGGCTCAATATCATCCCTCCAATTCGTATGACGAATGTGGTACTCTAACCGAAATTGTTGAAATTCATCAAGTACCGTCAGTGGCCCTCATAACAATTGAAAATAATAATTTTCTGCCATCGCTTCTACCACACGATGATGAAATGGATGTGGAAAGTCAAGTGAATAACAACAATACTTCGTGTTCGTTCTCATCCACTCTCACCGATAGTAAAACTTTAGATGTGCGAACACCTATTGTGGTCTAAGCTCAACAAAATTATAACAATTAGTCAATAAATAATATAATTTAGTGTGTTGATTTGTGATGTGTTTTTAGGCTAACAATTTTTAAAAACTTAAAAAAATTTAAGTTTAGAATTGTTTTGCTTAACTTATGTAGGACTTGAGATAATTTGTTAATAAGAACTCATTAAAAACCACAATATGAATTGCGCATATAAATTTCTCATATTTATTGGTTCCACCATCGCTTAATAGAAAAAAACTAATAAAATTGAAATTAAATTGAGGTTATGAAATAAATTTTCAGAAAAAAAAATTTCTCTCACAGCGTTCATTGAAGAAAATGGATCTGCGGGAAAACTTGAACGAATTTTACGAACATAATTAGTACAATTTCGAAATTTTTGAAAAAAAAAATTATATTTAACAGTGTAGCGTAGCATTGTCAAAATTTCACAAATTTATGTTGAATAAAGGTAAAAGAATAAGATTTTACATTCATGATTTTACATTAACTTCATGACCTCAAATTGCGCCATCCCATATTGAGACAACCAGTCCCAACTATAATTGTGAGCCGGTTTTTAGATTTGGAAATTTTTCTTAATGCAAGTCTAAGTTTGTTGGAGATTGAGGAAAGAAAAGTTACTACAATTCTCTTTTATTTCGTTTTCATTCTTTGAGTTGTTGTTTGCTGCATGGTTTTTTTTTTAATTGGCGGAGCAGGTTGCCCCAGTGGAAACAGTCGGCCAGTTTTAAATTAGACTTCAAGAAACTTGCTTCAAGAAAAAAAAGCAGGCCATTGTTTTAAGGGGTTTATTGTGTAAGGGCATTTCCAAGCTTTCAGAAGTTTTTGTACGCAACTTGAATTTATAATTTCAAAATTTTCAATGAGAAATTTCCAAACACCTTAAGCTAAAAGTATATAACACGCGTTCTACGCATCAACGCGTTTCACGCAGCTGTGAAAATGGTGGTACCCAAGGCGAATTCTTAACAAATTGTACGAATTATTTTGACAGCGTACAATGATTTGTGGGTGTTGTTGTACCATAAGAATCATTATCATTTAGTTGAGAGAAATGAGTTTTACTGATTTTACTATATTATTTCTATATTTTTTAAACTATTTCAGAAAGACTTTCTTTTTTTTGACATGACATGTAACAATTTTTTAAAATTATATACATACGAGTACGAACTAGATAACTTAATTTAAAATACATTGCATAATGTCAATTAATTGTTAATTAATGAATTTTATTTGCGATATTCGCCCATTTTATTATTTTTAACGTGTTTGCGCAATGCCCATACATACATATGTACATACGTGCATAAAGATTGCACAAACTCACTAGTGTATAAAATTATAGTTTAAAACTTTTTAGATCCAAAATATTATAACCCTGCAGATATCGCGGCTAGTCGATACATATGTACATAGAGAACCAGGACTAGTCCACGCCTAACCCAAATGTATGGAGAGAACATAAAATATTTAACATTACGATGTTCTAGGGACACGTGGCTTTCAAGACGTTTGCTTTCATCGGACTACTATATACCAAAAACTACTGCATGTAAATACTCCTCCGTAGCCTAGTGTATAATCAATTAGTCTTATCGATTCCCGCCTAGACCCTAGGTTGTGGTGTCAAAATGGGCCTAAGTGGGGCGTTATTCTTCGGCGAGGGTCCGCCACCTAACCTAACAACTCCATGGAGCACCTCAGAGAGTAATTTTAACGCAACGGTGTAATCGTCAATACGAAGAAAACCACCAATCACTTATCGTATTACTATAAGATGTTCTTTTCATTGACATGGTCTATGGCTGCATTACATAGGACCATGTTTGAAACCAGCCAATTTCAGCTACAATGAACCAAGTACGCTAATATTTTCTGCAGGGAGATAAATCACAACTTAACATATATAAATAACAAAATCCCTTGTTTAAAAATTAAATTTTTATTTGAGCAAAGTTTTTGACTTCGTTAAGCTAAAATTTTAAATATAATAAAGAATTATTTAAACTAACAATAATTCATGAAAAGTAGATAACTCAACCTATGAATTGCTATCTCTCTGTAATCATATACATATATCAAGTTATATACTAAATATATTTAACAACACTACTTTTTTTTATATCACAAACACTGTGACACATTTTTCGACTCGTCATAAAATTATTGATTATGTACATACATATGTATATAATTTTATTAAAATATTTAATTTTTAAACAAAAGAATACATATGTTTAAATATTTTGTCTTTTATAGGAAAAAAATTTTATTGTTAGTTTTTTATTACTAAATTTGAATAAAATTTGAATCGTAACAATTAAAAAGCAAAGTAGATTAGCCGAGTTTGGAGCTTAAGTGAATTTAATTTCCAATTGTTTGTTAAATTCGCCTAAGCTCCTACGCTGTTGAATACGACTTGGTAATATCAATATGAATGTTAAAATGATCTTTAGTCAATAACATTAATTTAAAAAAAAATCTAGTAGGTATATCTAAAAAAGAAATAAATGTTTACTAAAGAAAATAAATAAAAATGTTAATAAAATTTATGTAAAATTTGAAGTTATAAAAAATATGAAAGAAATAAATTAGAATTAAATGTGATATAAAAAATAAATAAATGGTAAGGCAATTGTTGAGAAAACATATTGTTACGGAAATACATTTATTGAAAATCATTTACAAATCACGTTCGCAGAAACGTATTAGATTAGAGTGTTCTGGATTTTCATCGAATCACAACACAATAAAAAAACACACAACTCGCATACCAAACTTACGCAAAGTAAAAGAATAAACAACTAAATTATAAATTATAGTAAATAAAAGAATACACGTTTGAAAAGGTAAAACGTAATAATTAGGTGTTTTTTTTTGCAATCACGTAAGTAACGAAGTAAAATACACGTTTTGAAAAGGTAAAACGTAACAATATTTTCATTATAACGACCACACGTTAATGCACCACACTTCTTCGACTAAAACAAAATCACCCACACATCAGTTTTATAGGTTTATCGATAAATATTATTTATCTCTACGTATATAGCAACCCTTTGAAACCGTCTATCACATTTTAAAATTAATTTAAAAAAAATCAACTTTTTTTATTTCATACAAATATTTTTTTAATTTACATAAATTCTAATAAATGGCAGATGAATCTCTAGAAACTGCTCCGAATGTTCAGACGGAAATAGAAAATGAAACCGGCGGCACACTTTCTAAATTATTATCTCCAACGCCTCCGCCCCCAGACAGAAAGATATCCTTCGATAAATTAGAAATTTTAAGCGAACAATTTGATAATTATTTACGTATTGCTGAAGCTCTTTTAAAGACATTAAAGCGTCCAAAAGATATTGACATTTGCACAAATTTAGTGCGCAATGCCAAAAAGCTTAATGATAGCGAACAATTAGATGTGAAACAGAGTAATAATATTTTCTTTCGTTATTATCTTAAAGTTTTAAAGTGGACTAGTAATAATCAACCATTGGAATTATATCAGTACTGGGTATGTTGGAATTTTATAGAAGGCGTCCGAGAAAAATCATTTCTATTTTTAGTACTACAGAACAAATACTGGTGAAAAAGTAAGTGAATCACGTACTTGGTTAGAGGAGAACAAATCATACATGGCTTTAAAACAGCTAAAAGATGGCAGTACTATAATATATTCCGGTATTGCCGATGATCCTTCAACAGGTTGGCAAGATGGCGGATTAAATCTCTTGGCGAAACGTCCAACTGTTTCAGAAAATAATGTTTAAATTGTTGCTAAAGTAAATTATTTAGTACATATACAATTTATAGATCTCTTTTAAAAATAAATTTACGTTTTTCGGTTGTAGCAAAAAAAAATTAGAGTGGAAGGACAACTATTAAAAAAAACTTTAAATAGCATATTGTTACGTTTTACCTTTTCAAAACGTTATTTTTTATTTACCCCAATTTAGTTTTTATTTATTTGTCCTTGTATTTAATAACTGGTTCAGAATGCTACATTAATTTAATAATCTTCACAATCTGTAATTTACATTTTTTTTTTTTTTATCTGGGACCAGCACTCAGGAGATGATTACTACACATGCGAAGCATTGTGCTGCGAACTATAGGAAAGGGATAGTAGGAAAAACGACAGGATATGAAGCTTAATTAATTATTTTGTAGCTCTGCTTTTGCACGTTCTTTTGGTTTTATACTCGTAGCAGTGCTGAAGCTTCGGTTTAGTAGCCATTTTTATTATTATTTTACTTCGCCGGTGCTGCACAATACCGACGAAGGAGGGCGTTCTGATGTGATTATGGATTGCTATCAGCTGAAGCCGGTATTGTTCAGTGACCAGTGACTATGCCTTCGCCACTGAAACCTTCCAACAACAACTGACACACAGGCCTGTTTTTTGGTTGTGTAGTCAACGTGCAGACTACCATCCATCGTGCCATCGCCACCCTCAGGCACTTAATTTAAACGTTAGCTTCAAGAGTGTTTTTACAACTGCATAACGATTGCTCACAATTACCCTTATTTATACTCCAAAGACATCTGCCATTATATGCTATTAAAACATTCCGGCAGTGTCTAGCAACTTTGACATTGTGTTGAATATTCCAGAAATCCGTTAATTTGAATTTTCATTTGTGTTTGTGCCATAATTATCTTTATTTTTATCTATTGCTTAGGTTATTCTACTATTGTTGGATTAGTGTGAATGTGTATTTTTCAGTATGTACATGCATGACTGCATGTGTGTGGGATTGCCCACTGAACGAAACTTTATTTTTTTCCAGCCGGCGGTCCAATTTTCAGTTCCCAAAAGAGCAAAAAAATTAAAACTCAAAACCAATTGCTTTCTGTAATACCATATTGACACTGTACAAAAAACCAGTACAGTACATAAGGGATATAAGAAAGTCATAACATTTCACGAAATATTTCCTTATAAGTGTGTTTTTCTTATATTCAACTAGCTGACCCGGTCCGCGTTGCTGGCCCTAAGCAAACATTAGTGTTGTATTACCACACGATTTATTTATTTAAAATAAAAAAAAAGAAATAAATATATGTATATGTCATTGGTGGTGCAATATGAAAATTGGATTATGACAGCACCTCCGCCCGCAGACCGAAAATCAAAAGTCAGACTTCACAGTGTCACCCGCCTGAATATTCTGAAGATTCCCTGAAAATTTCATCTAAACCGGCACAGCCGTTTTGGAGTCCATACGTTACATACATACACACATCCTGTTTTATATATGTATATAGAATAGATTATTTCATATAAGAAATTTTTTTCTTCGAAAAATATATATGAATATAAGAAAATTTTTCTTATGCGAGTACATTTTTAACAATAACAGTGCGCAAATAATATTTTTTAATTTCATAGTAAAACCAAGGCGAATTGATACCAGGTAAACTAAGTCAAAATAATTCATACAATTTGACATTAAACAGTGATAAATAGTCGGCCAGCTGGGATAGTGAGTTCACCTGTTATGAATTCATATTCATTTCGTTTTTCATTTTATTATCATTTAATGTAATACATGTGGCCTATTGGCCATTAAAAAATATTACAAGATATAAGTAGTGTCTATGAACCACATATTGAAAAAAAAATAAAAATAAAGTTTTGGTATAAAAAATATATACATATGTACTTATGTATGTATGTTAAATAAAGCGATCAATAAGCAACCCCCTCAATCCAACCCGTAATCTGACCTTTCATAATAACCTCAGCAACGTTAGATAAAATAGGTAAAATACTGATCGGTCTCACATTATCAGTAGAAAGTTCCCGACCACGTTAAGGAATAGATATATTTGGAAAAATCTTCCAAGCCCTAGGAAAATTCGAAGAAGTTAGTATACTATTTATAATATGCAGAATATACGGATAAATAATTCTAAGAAATGTTACAGAAAAACCATCAACCCCAACCGAAGCCGACTTATGCCCAAATTTACAGTCATTAGTTCGCTAATAGCAATAGTTTAACCAATAATATTTGATTCACAGCTTTTTGTTTACTATTTGTTAAACCGCCAAATGTCATTGGTGGTCAGGTGTGGGTTCATAGGGTAAAGTCGGAGTACGATCCTTAGGGAGAAACACACAAGAAGACTTACTGCCTCCACGCGGCGGCCACCGTTAACATGCTCGGGTCTGGGTCTTTATAGGAAACCTCGCTCACCCTACACTGTGGATTGTCGTTGTGTGGTGGGAAGCGTTTTTTCCATCCTGGAGACCAATACTCGGTCATGGCTGAAGTAAGCAGCGAAATGGGGGCCGGATCATGGTGTGATGCGACGCGTGCCTGGGATCAGCTTGGCTAGAGGCCCCCTTCAGAGAATAGTCTAGTCGCAAACGGAGCTTCACCGATACCTTACCACCTCGGTGAATAATGTTTTGGCCTTGCTGGGTTATCGGGGGCTATGGCCCGGTCGACCTACTATCCCCCACACTCGTGGGAATTATATGTATACAAATAAAAAAAACAACGACGGTGATGAGAAGAAAGCCGGGGACCAAAAGCTCGACCCACAAGGAGGGCTTATTGGCTCCACTCCAAAGGCCGACCCTCAAAGGGGGCCTACAGCTACGGTTGGGACGCCACTAGTGGGGCGACCCGACTCTTTAGCGGACGCCAAAGGAAAAAAGCTCGACCCACAAGGGGGCTTATTGGCTCCACTCCAAGGGCCGACCCTCAAAGGGGCCAACAGTTTCGGTTGGGACGCCACTAGTTGGACGACCCGACTCTTTTGCGGACGGCGCTGCTGCGGGCGCGATGTGTAGCGGTGCTACCCGCTTCCGCTGGTGACTACGGATGGGGCGGCTTCTGCCTCGCCTGTGGATGGGGGAACTTTGCGGGATATTGTCTGCCCGACGACCAACGGGGTCGGGGGCGGTAACGTGTCGCGTGTGGGCGTGTCTGGTCGGGCGGGGGGATCGCCGCGTCTGGGACGTATTCTCGATAAGAGGGCGAGGGAGGAGGACGCGATCACTCAATGCAGGGCTGTGTTGAGCAGGATGCGGGAGGGTTGTGTTCGGCAGAGGAACATCAGTGGTGAGGTGAAGGGGGGCGGGCGAAAATGGCCGAGCTTCTTGATGTCGCGGTGTATTGCAGGCGTGCGTGGAGGGCAGCTGAGGGGAACGGGGCGCTCCCGGCTCCCCACTGGCGGGCTGCGACTCTGCATGGGGGGGGGGGGGAAGCTCCTGCCCCTGCTGCTGCGGCGGCCCCCACAAGACGATCGGTGGGTGGTCCGAGTGCCCCCGCCCAACGGGCTGACGGCCCGGTTGCCACCGCCAAACGGGCTAACGGCCAGAGTGCCCTCCCCGGACGACCTAAGGGCACGGCTGCCCCCGAAACGGGCTGCACCGCCAAGCGGGCGGCTGCCACTGGCGGATCTTAGAGGACCAGGGTGGAGGGGCCGGATGGGACCCTCGCGGTAACTCCTTAGACCGAGGATGGTGACTGGTGGGCAGTCATCTCGGGGATGGGGAAGAATAGACGGGGTTTGGGGACCCCGGCGGGGAACGATGGAAGGGCACCGCGCCCGGTCCGTCGGTTGCAACCGCGGCGCGCGAAGCCTGAGGCGCTGCTCATAAGGCCCGCGGTGGGGCACACCTATGCGGAGTGCTGAGGGATTTGCGTGGCAGCGTGACGGGCGACGCGAAGGAGGTACGGTCCGTCAGGAGGACGGGGGCCGGTGACATCCTGTTGGAGCTTGGGGGGGACAGGATTGACCCGGAGTTTGTGCGGCGTCTGAGGGGCGCTGTCCGCGAGACAGCGTCGGCGGCGGAATTGAGACCGAGCGCGACCGTGGGATGCGGGGTCTTGACTCCTTGACGGTCGTGGAGGAGGTGGAGATGGCGGTCCGTGGTCTGCTCGCCGGGCGCAAGGAGCAGCTACGCGTGAGGGTGACGGCACCGGACGTGCGCGAACATGTTCGGGCGTACGTGACTTTGTCGGTGGAGGGCGCCGCGAAACTCGTGACACTTTCTCTTCTTCTGATACATGTGAGCGTTTCATGCAAATTCTAACTTCTGCTGCCTCAGAAAGTACTGAGACTCTGTCGTTACCAGTAAACATACGTTTTAAAGTATCTCCTTGGATGACTAAAGGACTATACTCTTTAATATGCTATAAAAATAAACTTTTAAAAGCAAGCCGGAAAAATAAGGATAGATCTAGTTTTGGTGAACAAATAAAAAGAATCGGTAGGATTATAAAAATTTGTAATAAAAAACTCAAAGAGGATTACTATTTATACAGTTTGAAATCATTTGGAACGGATGTTAAAAAAACACGGCATTTTTTAAACAAAGAGCTGGGTCGACATAATAAGCCAATAACCGAAATAATTGGAGTTGATGGTCAAAGTATTTTTGAAGACAATGCAAAGGCTAATGCTCTGAATGTATATTTTACTGATTATAGTCATAAATTAATAACCAACATTACATGCATTTAAGTGAAGTTTGTCAAAGAGATATTGAGAATGTAATTGACTCACTGAAGAAAAAGAAAGGTGCTGGCTACGACAATATAACGACGAATATGTTGGTTATCAGAAAATCTGTAATTTCTGACATATTAAAGGAAATATTTAATGATATGGTTCGAACTCACAAATATCCCGATGTCTTAAAGGTACACAAAATCGTCCCCATACCTAAGGAACCTGTAGATGTATAGCTAACTTTCGTCCTGTGTCAGTATTATCAACAATTGACAAAATTTTTAAAAAAATAATAGCAGATCAATTGTCACTATATCTTCAAAAAAGGAATATATTGTATGAACATCAATAAGGTTTTACGAAATCTTCTGGCACGGAACAAGCTTTAGTTCATGTTATAGAATATATTTGTGGAGGAATTGATGCAGGATATAAGGGTGTTCCCAGAGTATTTTTTTACTTTTCAAAAGCTTTTGATTTAATTCAACACAGTATTTTACTTAAAAAATTTAAAAACATTGACGTTGCTAATGAGACAATATTACTTTTTGAAAACTATTTAAAAAACAGATACCAATTTGTTCAAATTGGGGACACGAAAAGCGACTTGCTACAGGTAAAATATGGAGTTCCTCAGGGTAGTGTCTTGGGACCGTTGCTATTCAAAATTTATGTAAACGATTTGAAAAATATCAACTTTTATGGTAAATTAATTATGTTTGCAGACGATGTTTGTCTTTTTTATAAATATAAACATGAAAAGTTATTGCAAATTGAAATGAAAAATATGATGCTGCAATATTGGCGGAGTTCACCCGATTCAATAAATTGGTTCTTAACTCAGCGAAAACAAAATTTATCAGGTTTAGGTCATATGTCGAAAGAAACTGTGAAGAAATGGTTATCCATGTGGATGGTTCTGCTATTTCAGAATCGAAAGTGGTTACATATTTGGGAACGCAGTTAAGTCACAATTTGCTATGGGACACACATATTGCTAAAGTTAAGGCCAAGATATCATCAGCAACCGGAATCTTGAACAAATTTAAAAATAAATTAAATACCGAAGCTAAACTAATGATATATCAATCACTCATTCACTCGCACTTAACATACTTACCATTAATATATGGATGTCGAATAACAGATTCGTTAAGGAGCTTGCAATCAGCACAGAACAAGGCGCTTAAAACAGTTTTTAATCTGCCATTGCGATATTCTGCTATAGATTTATATAAAACCAAAGCTAAAAATATTTTGCCAGTTTGTGGGTTATACAAGCAACAGATACTATTATATGTATTTAAGTCAGTGAGATTATCCAATCCAAAGACAATAAAATTTGATCAAAATATTATCAGAACGGCGAGATTTACAAGGCAAGCACATGATCTACAATTGCAACGATGTCGCATAGATTTGACAAAACAGCGTATTACTTATGCTGGACCAAGAGAATACAATACTTTACCAGGTAGACTTAAAAATATGACTCTTATATCATCATTCATACATTATTTAAAATTATATATGTTGAATAATCTGGAAGCACTTTTAATTTAGGCGGTGATCTTGGCGCGGGATATGGATGACGCCAGGGGGAAGCTGAACCGGGCCATGATTAGGACCCGGATGTGGCTTGAGGACCACGGCTTGGAATTGGCCGGGGAGAAGACCGAGGTGATGTTGATGACGCGGGCACACATACCACTCGGGTTCGGCATGCGGATAGGGGATGTGTCTCTGGTTACCCAGAGTGCGATAAGGTATTTGGGCGTCAGACTCGACTGTAGGCTGACTTACTGGGCCCAAATAGGGCATGTGGCGACTAGGGCGGCGAAGATGACTGGCATGTTGAGCAGACTCATGGCGAATGTCGGAGGCCCGACACAGAGCCAGAGGAGGCTGATTATGGCGGTCACGAAGTCGATCTTGCTGCATGGAAGCGAGATTTGGGGAAATGTACTGGGTGAGAGAACTAAACGCAGGGTGCTCGAGGCGGTACAGCGGACGGCGGCCCTTAGGGTTGCTTAGGGTGTTGGTGCTATTGGTCTGAGACCCCAAACTGTCCGGCGATGGCAGGAGAGATGGACCGCGGAAACGGTCGGCAGGTGGACGGCGGGGCTCATTCCCTGCGTGGAAGTATGGATTCGGAGGAAATTTGGGGAAGTTAACAACTTCCTGACACAATTCCTCTCGGGCCACGGATACTTCCGAAAGTACCTGTACCGGATGGGCAGGGCAGATGGTCCCGACTGCATTTACTGTGGTATTACGGATGATGATGCAGAACACACTTTCTTCGACTGCACCAGGTGGCATACTGAGAGAGGTGCAATGGCGCAGCGGTTGGCGGGTTCACTCCTGCCACCGTGATAGGGAGGATGCTCGATTGCGAGGACAATTGGGACGCTGTGGCGCAGTACGTGGGATACGTTCGATACGATATAGTATAGTGATCTAGGTTTAATAATACAAGGTGTCGATTTTTGTCCAAACGTCAAATTTTTTGCATACATGTGTTTTGTTAAATATAACATAACCTGAAGCAACGTGTTAAATAAGTGTACGAGTTCAAATTAAATTAATTATTACAAAAAGTAAAAGTTTTAGCATTCTTATTATTACAGTATTATATTATTATAATTTTTAATTATATTATTAATTGACGTTTTTTATTATATTTTTTGATATATATTTATTAATTTATAAATTTGATATATATAATATCAATTTCCTATTATTCCTGATGATGTTAACAAGCTGTTAACGAAATATCGAATAATAAAAACAAAATAAAATAAAGAAAGACCTCAGGCTTAATAAATATATATCAAAAAATATTATTATAATTATTAAAATATTTACAACCAGCTTTCTTAACTTTGTCACAAAAGTAAACAAACTTTGACGTTCAGCTCAAAAAATACGTTACAAATTCTTGTATCAGCTGACGGGCGAATTTGCTAGTTAGTTTACCTGGTATTGAAAAAAAAAAATATTATTCGAGCGCTACTATATAAATTGGAAGTTATATTGCGCATGAATTTGACTATATATATTCAGAATCTAGATCAGTTCAATTGCGAGAAATGCTTATCAACAAGTGAACTACGTGTAAGATGGAATCGTCTAAATTTACCCAAAAGCGTGCCAGCAATTATTAACAAATTTTTTACAATTTTGAAATAAAATTAAAAAGTAAAATTTTTAATTATCTGTAGAAAGTTGCACGAACTTTTTCTTTGTGTAAGTTCGGTCTAGATTTAATTATCGGCTGTTTTTTATTTATATATGATACTAAGAAAATTTGCACGTTAAACAGACTTATTATGTGGTAAATATTATGGTTTATTCCGTTTCCTTACTTTTGTACATTTTGGTCTCTTATTGAGATAAATATGCACAAAAGATATTTTGGCTAACATTTTGAATTTGTCGTAAGCCGCTTGTATACTCTGTTGTCAATTTTTTTTTATTTATAACAAAATTTTCGTCGAGTGTGTCCAGTATGGAAAATAATGAAAATTACATACATACATACTTATACAAATTTGTTTTGTGTAGGCTGTGTGCAAATGAAAAATGTATGTTCATCAAACCGCTTTTATAGTCTATTTAGCTCTTAACTATCATCTTAAAAACTAAAAATAAAGATTAAACGTACATCAATCTCTAACCACCCATGTACAGGGTGTCTGGTGGCAAATTTATATTTTTAAATACGATTATTTCAAAAAGTAAAAAACGGTGCGGCGGGAGGGTGGCGCCGTTGGAATTATCGATTGGTCGGATTTGTCAGTCACGATGTCGCAGTGGTCGAGTGCACAAACCAATGAAATATAAAAAATAGAAAAACTATAATATTAAAGCAGAATTTTCAAAAAGTCCAAGTCTCGACAGGGACTTACAATCTGCTTAGTTGGTTCAGAATATCCGTCTTTAAGAAATTGTACTATTCTAATTATATTATACTAATTCTGAATAAACATGGCTGTGATAAACATAATCAGGTATGTGATGAAAATCGTTTTCGGCGTTACACGTTTTGAAATCGACAAATAAAGTGATGAATTTGTATGTGACGATTTGTTGTGAAGATTTCATATTCCATTTGTTTCATTGAAAAAAAAGACGTTTTTAACAGGTGACGCATTTCGATAATACCAGTTTAAATTCGTTTTCAAATCGTTTAATTTTACTTGAACAAAATGTAAAGAAATATACAAAAAAAGTAAAAAAATAAATAAAAAATGATTATAAATCCGTCCTTATTTAAACGAAAATATTCAACAAATCTATTTAAATAAATACTAGTTAATATAGAAGTGAAATTTAAATACCTATATTTCATCTGGCAAATTTAAGGGATCCGATTTATCACTTAAACGTTTTCTTAGAATTTTTTCGCTATTCATCCTATTATTTTCTTCCAAGAAAATTAGCGAAACCGCAGCAAAAGGCATTTTATAAATAAAAATGATAAACTATGTTGATACAAATTTTATTTTGTTGAAATATTTTTGTTTTTAATGGGGGTGGCGATGGCACGATGGATGGTAGTCTGCACGTTGACTAGACAACCAAAAAACAGACCTGGGTTCAACCCGTTTCAGACAAAAAAATTTTAAACAATACCGGCTTCAGCTGATAGCAATCCACAATCACATCAGAACGCCCTCCTTTGTCGGTATTGTGTAGCACTGGCGAAGTAAAATAATAATAAAAAATAAATGGCTACTAAACCGAAGCTTCAGCACTGCTACGAGTATAAAAACAAAAAGAACGTGCGAAAGCAGAGTTGCAAAATAATTAATTAAGCTTCACCTCCTGTCGTTTCTCCTACTATCCCTTTCCTATAGTTCCCAGCACAATGCTTCGCATGTGTAGGAGTCATCTCCTGAGTGCTGGTCCTAGATAAAACAAAAAAAAAAAGTCACGCACATACACATATGTTTACATATTTTACAGTTGTATTACTAGATTTTATACAGTTGTATTTAGAGAAGATATGTGGAAACGAAACAAATATGAAATCGATCGAAATTCATCAGACTACTGTCGATTTCAAAAGACGATTTACTTTTCAAATCGATCGATTTCTTTCACATACCTGAATATATTTTGATATGCGATCTGAGATTCTTCTCTCGTTGTTTGTTAACAATAATGATTTTATACATACATATAAGAATATAAAAAATACTAAGCTATTAATTTGTGTAAAATGGACGGTATGTTTAAACTAATAAGAGGTTTTTTGTCTTGCTTAACATATTAAAATTAGTAGTCAGTTTCGTAAAATTCTTGAGCAAATTATGGCACCGAAAACCCAAATAAAACTATGTAATATTTTCGAATTGTTTAGGTTTGCAGAACCATTACAACTATCGCTGGAACAATAACACTCCTCCCAATAAACGCCATTTTCATAAACACCCCAGTTACATACACCTGTAACACCAGTGTCAGCGACAGAGGCACAACGTCTTATAACTTGGCGCCAACGACCATCCCCTGTGCAAAAAATTAAAGTATGTAAAATATAATACCAAAATTAGTTTCAGTCACTCACATATAAAACCTCTGGGACCCTGTTGTACTACTTTCATGCAAAATGAGCCAGGCATGTGAGATTCATCACTGTTGCATTCTATGGATATGTGCTCCGTACGATTGAATTTCTTGTAAGCCCCACAGCTATCGTAGCCCTTGCGATCTTGATCGGAGGAACATTGATAGCAACGTATAGCCCAGCAACCTGGAAAATAAATAAATAAAATTATTGCCAAAAAACCACACCCAAAATTTATTTCAAGTTATTATTGGAAAGAACATTAATTCGCACCTGTCATTGCAGCAATTAGTATTATCAGTGACAATTTATTTATTAAAAGATTCATTTTATGTTCGAATAAATTATTTATAAGTGAAAAAATAAGCAATAAACAACTAAAAATTACGAATAAAGATACTTGTTTTGATACTATTGTTATTGCTTTCTGTCCTGTTTCTAATACCACAGCGGTGCATTTACCTGTTTCTAACACGATTAATACACACAACTGTCAAAATAAACAATAGTTGTGTTCGTTTACCCCAAATTGGGCGCCAGCGGGCGGCCAATCTTACCCAAAAGCGGTTTCTTACGCAAAAATTGGGTAAATGAGAGAGTAATGTTCTTGTTCTTCACGCACGAGAATGCTTGTACTTTTTCTTCGGGCTAGTTTGGGCATGAAGAACAAGCAATCAGTTTGTTTATAATAAACATTGAAAATAACAAAGAAAACTTCCAAATGTCGCAAACAGCTGACAGACATTAAAAAAGTTGTGTTAAAAATTTTTCTTAACAATAATTAATTACAAACATTTTTGTTATTTATACCATAAATTGTTAAAAACTTTTCATAAAAAATACCATTTTTTTAAATAAATATATATTCCTAAAGATGCTACGTATTTGGTAGCAAAATATTGAAAAATAAATAATTGTTAAAAACTTTTCATAAAAAAGAACATCGCTGAAAAATAAATATAATTAAATAAATTCTTTCAATACTTGTTTTTTTAATGAATTCTTTCACAAATGGTTTTTTTCGGTAAACTTTCATCAATCACATTAGACTTCCAATGAAAATCAGGGATAATCAAGCTCGTACAATTGTACTTTTTTCAGTACACTTTGCATTGCAAAAGTACTACTTTACTCCACTAAATATTAAGTACGAAAGTATATTCATGTGATTATACGTTGTTCAGTAATTTAAATTAATTATAGCAAAAATATATTTTCGATTTTTCTTAATATAATATTTAATTATTAAATTATTCACAACCACTTTTCACAAACTTTGACGTTTGGCCTGTTGAATGAAGTGACCAGCGATATTGCTGACAGAATTATCGGTCATTGCGTAGAACAAAGTTTATATCATTTTCTTAAGGGCAATATGAGAAAAATTACCGAAACTTCTGTGTGCATGTGATAGTCAGCGGTGATGCATATATATCACTGTAGACGGATATCCCAATTGAAATGAAACACTATTTATTTCAATTCTTTACGTTGATTTTATTTCAATATTCTTATATGTACATATGTATATAAAAAAAAAAATGTAATATAATATAAAATAGAAATATCCATCAGAACCTTGGAGTGGGCCATCATCTGTGAATTTTTTCTTAATATAATTGCCCACAATTATTTAAAATATACAAATATTAAAAGAAATTATTCAGGGATTCGCATAAAAATTAATTCTATCCATCGGCAAAGACAACATATGTCGTTGTTAAAACGTGTCGCCGAGTACCGAACACAAAAACGATGCTCTCTTCCACACCTGTAACATGCTACCAAACTAAATGTTTTCTCGTCCAAACTCAGTCGTACGGAGCTTCAAAAACTATGGTCCGAATTATAAGTTTACAAACGAGTAAAATTATCCTTTCTGTAAAATTGATGAATTTGCGAAAATTCAAGAATACTTTTGTAATGAACTGCATTAATTTTTAACTCTTCAACAACACGTTGGTTGTCTCGCAACGAGGTGGTCTCTCCTTCAGTATTACTTTAATTTGATTGATTTCGAAACAAATTCTCAATATTTAAGATTTCATTTTATTTTATCTTTCTGTTACTAATAGTTAATAATAGTAAAACTTAACACAACTTTTATGTTTTTAGTACATTTGGGGTCAAAAAAGTACAATTTTAAAATTGTCAAATATCATCTCCGATATAAACAGAGCTGTAAAAAATTTACATTTCTTTTTTTCTGATAAATTTTATGGTTTTTTCGTTTTCTTACTTTTGTACATTTTGCTCTCTTATTGAGAGTAATTAAACCTTACTCTCATTTTACCGAACTTTACCCAAAAAGTAAACGTACAGACCTAATGTGGGGTGTATTTGCATTTTGTAAGATGTCGTACAAGGCGTATCAAACTAAGTGTGGTTGTTAAAACAGTTGAAAATTTTGTGTTTTAACTACTTTGGTGCTTCAAACGTCACTTGTTTAAAAAGTCTATTTTTGGCGAGAACAAACTTGTATTTAAAATCAGAGCTTCGAAACACGATTTAGTTTGTTCCGGTTTTCGGTTTCGTTCTTCAACTTTTATCGTTTCGTGTTACTTTTCGGTGTGAAAGCAATTTTTTCGATTCAATACTTTTTCTAAGTCCCCGTCCATATTGTGAAACATTTGCTGCAAAACTTTTGAGTTTGTAGACGAGAACGGGAAGAGGAGTGGAAGTATGTACGCTGTTTCATGTACATGCAGCTTTTGTTGAATTTCTTATTTGCATCTTTTGAGATGAGGTGTATTTGACGTTTCATTTTATTTCTTTTCGTTTGGTATACTGTTAACTTCTATCATAATAATAGCTACCCTGTTTTATTGTTAATTTTTTGTGAAATATAATCAAAAATTTAAAAAAAAAATATAAAATTATATAAAAATTGTTATATAATTTTTCTTCTTAGCGTCCATTTTGCTTCAAATTATACCTTGTGCTTCAAATGTGTATCCAAAAAAAAATATTCACACCTTCTATCACAGGGTAGTTTTTTTATATTTACATTCGGTATTGAGAAATGTCAAAAAAAATTAAAGAAAGAAGATAGAAGGGAGGAATAAAAAATACTAAACATGAAGCAAAAGTTTCATGTATGGACACTGCTGAAGCTTCAAAAGAGAATTCAAAAAAGTTTTGCAGCAAATGTTTCACAATATGGACGGGGACTAAAGAGTGCTTTAGACCATAAGATCTGTCGTGCGACATGTCAAATTTTTGTGTAGAAGAGCACAAATCGGATCGTCTAAACGTAATATGTAATGAAACTATAAGATTTTGAGAGAAAATACGGATGAAAATTTGACAGTCGTATGGCTCTCTTCATTTTTTAAAATTTTTCAAAAACCAACACACACCATTAGATCAGGGATGCATTTTTATGTAACCAAATGTGAGAACGCCAGGGAGGGAAAACTGGTTTCATAAATTTATACCAATTATAAAATTAAAATGTACATTTTAGACCACGACAGCACAATTTTATAAAAATATACGTATATTTTCCAAAAGTACACTTAAAATTTTGACCACGAAAATAACATATTCGAAAGTTATAAAAATTTTTTTCAAGGTTATTAAAAAAAAAATTCATTTGCACAAGAACTCCATCCCTGGAGAACACAAGCAAACAGCTGTAGTTAAATTAAATGAGAATGTTTTCATCACAGAGGTTAGCCTATGGTTTTCATCTTACTTGATTTTATCCATACCAATGGTGTAAAAGCCAGAAAACAACCATTCGATTTTTACTCTCTTTTTTTGAAATACGGATGGAATTTCATTTTATTTTCTCTCTCATTTTACGTACGACAAATCTTATCGTCTAAAGCACCCTTTAGTAGCATTTCCATATGTTTATATAAGAACTCCCAAAAAATTATTTTGCTTGTTATTTGTTGTTCTCAGCTATTTTTTGCGTCATCTTGTATAAACATATGTAATTTTATAGGTTAGGCTAAGTTAGCAGGCCACCAAGTCCCAAGGGAATCAGCCCACTTGGGTCCCCCCGGGTTCCATTTTTTCGGCTCACCGGTATCAGTCCTCATCCTGTCTCATCAGTTCCAAGCCACCTCGAGTTCCGGATAAACAATCTTATCCCCTCACTTCTCGCCCCGACACCACCACGAGGTCCCGCAGGAAGTGTTCTGGCGTGTAAACCAATGTTACTGTGGCCCGTCAGCACCGCAACCGTGATCGGCCCTTCGGCAGTTTCCTAAGTCCGGCGATCAGACTGAAGTCGTACCGATGCCAAGTCATACTGAAAATCGAGCAGATGGTCTCGTTCGACCACCAAGTCTGCGCAGTCCCGTAGAGCTCCCGCTCCTACTGCGCCCTGCAGTATCCCTACGGAATCCCGACATAACCATCGATGTGCCCGTCAGGCAGACGAGCCCTCCTAGACTAGCCCATCTACCACGTCGTTCTCAAGCACACCACTGTGTCGCGGTAGCCAGACCAGCTCAAGGTTCGAATGTCCCGCCATTTCGTCCAGAGACGCCCGCCATTCACGGACCAAAACCGAACTCGTATAAACAGCCGACACCGATCTTATCGCAGACCTTCTGTCGGCATACACACGAATATAGTGCACATAGTATATCTCGTGGTACTTCATCCAGCTCGCCACCCTCCTTATGGCCCATTTCGCAGCCTGTACCACGCAACAACGATCGTCCTACCTGAAACTCAACCTCCGCGCACAGTGCGCAATGAACACCCCACCCCAGACTCCAACAACCGATTTTAATGTGATTAATTTCTTGATGAAACGTTTTTATGTCGATAACGATGGCCTTGTGTCGATAAAAGTGTGGTTTATATTCATTTGATGCATAGTCTATTTATTAGGTTCGTGCAACTCGCCATGTGCTTTACAGGTCGTTTATACTCGACTGTCAAAATTTGTTTACATTTTACTAATTTGGTTAATTTGAGAGACGGCGCAATTAACACTTTTATTCTTTTCTTTATTTTGAGAGAGGGTTGCAAAAGCAATTAAGGCATACAAAAATGAAATTAATGTTTTTCTTGCTATTGTAGCCTCTGTGTGTTTAGTTTTTAGAGAGTAGTAGTCTCCTTTTATGACATTCCAAAGTGGATTTTCACAAACAAAATGCTTGTTGTTTTTTGTGTTGTTCATTTTTGTAGAGCTGCATAGACCTAAAAAATAGACCTTGAATTGACGTTTATTAAAGGCTAAACAACAAACATTAGCTCTTAAGAACATTAGCCTATGCTTAAGAATCTTTAGGGCGGGTCGCTTTGTTTATTGACTATTCTCAACTGAATTTGTTTTTGGTTTTATAAAAAAATTATTTCCTTTTCTTTACAATTAATTTTTTTTTGGAGAATGAAAGTAATATTTACTATGAGGTCTATCGAAAGGGCCTTAGCCATTATTATGATGACGATATGTTTGGCACAAACAGGTGTGTATTTTAATTGAAAGGCGTTCTTACGTAGGATTAAGTGATTTGTTTGTTTTTTTTATTTTAGTATGGACCATTAAATGTTGGGAATGCCGTTCGGATAATGACCCAAAATGCGGAGACCCCTTTGATAACAGTACTTTGGTTATTACGGACTGTAGTCAAGAGCCAGATTTACCACACTTACCTGGTGCACGGCCGACTATGTGTCGCAAAATACGTCAAAAATTCAATGGCGAATGGCGTTATTTTCGCAGTTGTGCTTATATGGGAGAACCTGGTATTGAACGTGATGAACGCTTTTGTTTAATGCGCACAGAAAGTTACAATATTTTCATGGAATATTGTACATGTAACAGCAAAGACGGTTGCAATGCCGCTGGTATTTTAACTGTTAACCAGGTAGCAATTGGAATCACAACCATATTTGTTACAACAGTTGCTTGGTTTTTGCGGCAGTAAATGAGTACAAAAGTGTTGCATTTGTAGACCTTGTTTCAATACAAAAGATTATGCCCCTTTGTTTTTATATACAACAAAGAATGTTTTATTTATAATACTAACTGAAAACAGAAATATCTAAACTTAGACAAATGCATTGTGCCTTCTTCGAATATTAGCAAAATAGTATTTTCGTTTTCTAAATACTTAAGATAACCGTCCATTTTTTTTAGTATTGTTCCATAAATGTTTTTGAAATCTATTATTTTTTTATACATACACTTTTTGGATATTTTACAAACAATAAATATGTATGTTTAAGCAAAAAATTTAAATACTTAGTAATATTTTTAAAGCAATATACATAAGTATCATGACCATTCCATAGATATTAAGTAAATAAATTTTAAACAGAGACATGTTATGATTTAATGTTGGTTTAATTATGTTTAATTCTTACGCAACTGCAGTTGCTCGCTTTGTTAATTTGTAAAGCAGGTATTGCGTCTGGTTTCCAGTAGATGCATTAATAGGACCATTTTCCGTTTATTTATTTGTCCCGCACACGTTTTTTTGTTGTTGCGCAAGTACCGATGAGTCAGAAAAATTTTCCATGACTGGTGGGTGACTTTTTTTAATTGAATTTATAGTTTGAATAACTAAAATAATTTCATCCACATTCCGAAAAAGTCTTCTTTTAAAATGCTTAATACCCAATTAAATAGCATTAATAAATACTAACATTTGAAACAAATGCTTTGCTGCTATTAAAGGCATTCGTTATCTGCCTATAAATTTAATAATATCAGGTTTATTAAGTAACTGCCGTATTCATAAAACTTTTTTGGGTTAAAAAAATTATGTCTTCGGCAGTTTTTGTGGTCACAAAATAAAACTCTCTTTGTAAGAGTTTCATCCGACCTTTTACTTTTACGATGAAAATACTCTTTTAGATGGTTTTTTTTTAATTCACAAATAACTTATAAAATAATTTTTCGATGTCGATAACTGTTATTTACGGTACCTGGATTTTTTTATTGTATATGCTTATGTGGTTAATGTAGTCTATCAGGTATGTTCTGACACTCGTATAATATTTGCGATTGTGACTTCATTTTTATAAGAAATATTCAATTTATAAAATGTTGTTTTGTTATTTTTGTATTTCAATTGCAGATCTGAATGATCTTCGAAAAATGTATATTGACAGTGGTGTATATATAATTTAAAAGAAGCAACCAGTTATATTTCCAATAATGGCATACGAAAGTATTAGAATTTTTTGAAAATGCATACTTTTATATAAAAAATTGTAAAACCATTAAATCACAATTCGCAGAAAAGGGTGTGAGTGTGAGAACATGTAAAATGAAGTTTGGCTATTTGCAACCTCCACTGTATTGAGCATTTTTTATTTAAATTTGTAATATATGGAAATATTGATCATGTAAAGGGTGGTTAAATTTCAAGGGCCGATGTTGGTTTTGAATAAAACACAAACTATTTAGGAAATTATTGTAATTTTATTTTATTATGATATATTGGTATTACTCAATTATGTATGGAACAAAATATCGGCCAAATGGGCGCCGCGACCACGGCAACAGTGGATGATCAATTTTCGAAGAAAATCATCTTCAGTGATGAGGCACATTTTCACCTCAGTGGATTCGTCAATAAACAGAATTGCCGCATTTGGGTGAATGAGAATCCAAGAGTGATTGTCGAAAAACCAATGCACCCACAAAGAGTGACTGTTTGGTGCGGTTTATGGGCTGGCGGCATCATCGGGCCGTATTTTTTCCAAAATGAGGCCGGTCAGGCAGTTACTGTGAATGGTGTTCGCTATTGTGAGATGATAACGAACTTTTTATGACCCGAATTGGAAGATATGGATGTGGACGATATGTGGTTTCAGCAGGACGGTGCCACTTGCCACACAGCTAACGAAACAATGGCTCTTTTGCGCAACAAATTCAATGGCCGTGTTATCTCACGTAATGGCGACGTCAATTGGCCGCCAAGATCATGTGATTTGACACCGTTGGACTTTTTTCTTTGGGGTTATTTGAAAGAAAAGGTGTACGTCGATAAGCCAGCAACAATTCAACGTTCAGAAAAGTAGTTGAGGATCGAACTTTTATATGGAAAGTTCCAAGGCCTATAACTCGACAACTAAGCATTTTCACTTTTTCTTTTCTTCTAATTTTTCCATTTTATATAACCCTATATAATTTTTTGTTTATTTGGTGCGGCGTTGGTAAATAAGATTTGTTCCCATCTTAATTAAAGGAAAACAAAATAGATTTTTTTTTTTTTTTTGTCTTGGACCGGCACTCAGGGGATGACCCCTACCCATGCGATGCATTGTGCTGGAACTAGGAAATTAGGTTATGGGAAGGAGGATAGAGGAAGTAGTGTTTATTGACATTTGATTTAAATCTTCCCAAGCTAAAAGTGACAGGAAACACCTCTGCGGGTAGTCTATTCCACATTCGTGCCGTTCGGCCAAAAACCGAATTTTCCCTGTAATGCGTAGTGCGAGTCGCCGTCAAATCGACCACAAATGGATGCGCTCGTAATGATGATCGCGTCGTGCGCGCGAATAACCGGGTTTCGGGAACAAGTTCCCTGATTTCATTAGAACACCTCCCATTATAGTACCGATAGAACAACGAAACGCACCCCACGTTGCGACGATGCTCAAGAGAGTCAATAGAGTTGGCTACCCTACTGTCTCCTATGAGTTTCTTCGCCCTTTCTTGTACACGGTCGAGTAACTTCAAAATAGTCTTTGAAGCACCGGCCCACACATGAGAGTTGTATTCCATTTTCGGTCGGATGTAGGCGGTATAAATAGTGAGGAGATCAGTTGGGGTGAAGTATGTTTTACACCGCCTTAAAAAGCCTGGGCACTTGAATGCTTCCTTTGAGACCTGAAAAATGTGCTCAGTCCATCGGACATCACACTGAATTTTCATGCCAAGAACATCAAGAGCTTCTGATTCCTCAATGTTTATGCCACCCATTTTTACAGATGAGGCAGCGTGATCGTGCATACGGCGGTGTGTTAGCATGCAGCATTGGGTCTTTTGGGAATTGAAATCGACCCTGTTCGCGTGACCGCATTCCAATGTGCTCCATGCCACACTCTGTCAAATGCTTTTGAAATATCTAGATCCACTACCTTACTTTCGCCAAAATGGTGGATGGATCGACAGCATTTTTCCGAGAGGAAGGCTAATAAATCACCCGTGGAACGTCCTCCACGGAAGCCATATTGCCGGTCGTTAAGTAAGCTATTGGACTCCAGATATTTCATAAGATGGAAATTTAGCATACTCTCCATTACTTTAGAAATGGTAGAGCATATTGCGATTGGGCGATAATTTTCAGGGTTGCTTGCCTCTCCCTTCTTGGGGATCGGCGTAACATTTGCAACTTTCCAGCACGACGGCAATTCGCCTGCATGATATAGGGTGCTGAAAAGGATTGCCAGAGGACGCGATAACGTCGAAGAGCACTGCTTCAAGACCAGTGCCGGAATTCCATCCGGGCCAGGAGACTTATTTATGTTGAGGTCCGATAAAACTCTTTTAACTGCACGAGCCCGAAAGTATATCTTTGGCATAGTTACGGATACACGCTCGGATGCGGGCAGTGGTTGATTGCTTTCCGGCAGGTGAGAATTACCTGCCAACATTTCAGCAAGGAGGTTAGCCTTTTCAACCGGGTCAGTGAATATTTGGTCAGCCTTTAAAAGAGACGGAATAGAAGAACTAGCATTTCCCCTAACTCTTTTAACGAATGACCAAAAGCTTTTACTTCCCCGTGGGGCAGTAAGAACTTTAGCGCGAAGACTCTGAATTAAACCAAGACTTTGGTCTAGGCCTAATCGAAATTTGCTTCGATGGTATGAACGTTTTCATACCAAGCAATATTATGTTTTGGACCATTTTAGCCAAGGCATTGACATCATTGTCTAGGAAGCAGAGCCTCCAATTGAAATGAAATTGAAGAAATCGTTGAGCTCTGCCCAACGTGCCTTTTAGTAAATATATTTCGAACGTTTCGTAGCTGGCGGTGAAACGCCTCGAAGTTCCGCAAACGGAAAGGAGGCAGAAATGGTGCAATGATCCGAATTACCGAAAGGTGCGCTAATGTTCATTTCATACTTTTCAGGGTGTGAAGTGAGAAATAGGTCGAGGGTGTTGTGTTGGTGCCCGTCAACACATGAAATATGTGTTGGTTCATTCACTAATTGCGCAAGGTGATTGTGCGCTGCGAATAGCTCAGCATATTGGCCTTCTGGAGTTGTATTGCTCGAATGGCGGAGCCACGATAAATTATGGACATTGAAATCACCAGCAATAACGATTTCACTGTTCGGGTAATTTTCGAGGATCCCCGATATAATGTCGGAAAGGGCATCGAAGTTTTGTATAGTTTTCTCCCTTTCCGTGTTTGGGCTTCTGTAAAAAAACCCGAAATGCAGAAGATGTGTCCTGATTTTGAATTTAACCCAAAGACAGCTAAATTCTGGATCATGCGTGTCTAAAGATTGCTGGCACTGGTACACAACTTCATTGCGTATATAAATTGCAAGGCCCCTGTGTAGATAGAAAAGAGATAGGAGGTGATACCCAGGTATGTGAAAATCCTGAGAGTCAGCATCCTCAGACACCTGGGTTTCACTTAAGGCGAAAACATCCGGCCGATGGAGACAAACGTGAGCATAGACAGAGAAGAAATTTGCCCTTAGACCACGTATGTTGCAGAAGTCAATTCTAAATCGGCCTGTCATGATTAACGCGAGAAAACCTAAATAAAATGTCTATCTTTTGTATTGTAGTTGCCACTGGGCTAATCGCTGCTTGAACGACTGCCGGTGATCTGTGTTACCCCTTCATCACCAAACAGTCTAGCAGTAACCAACACAATGGCACCAACAATGCAAAAGATATAGTCGGGTATGGTAAAGGGAATTAGCTATTATTAGATTACAGACAAAATAGTGTTATCTAATAAAATTTCACACATTTTTTCTGCTGGGAGTTTTATTTTTTAAGTTAATATTTTTTATTCATGAAACAGCTTGTTTACTTCCCTAAACTAGCCCGAAGAAAAAATATCTGCGGTTTCGTGCAAGAACATTTTTCTCTCAAAAGCTGTCTAACTTGGGGGGTTACACCATAATGCAGCCTAGAGACAGAGGAATATTGATTGGAACATCGGCATGTTTCCTTCATGTGTCCAAAATATGAACATTTTTTTATATTTTGAATGTTCCTAATGCAATGTTCCCTCATCTGTATTGATGTTTCCTGTTTTTCTATTTTATTTCGTTGAGAGCTGTCGTGCCATTAAGTGTTTTTTAAGTCGCATAATAAAGGAAATTAATTCAGTAAAAAATAACAATAGTAAGAAAAATTGCTGCAATCGAAAATAGTCAAAATTGTATAAATTTTAAAAATTTATCAGAAAAATAAAAAATTAATTATAATAATCATATGCTAACACACTTTGCGAGTCACTCATTTTAAAATTTGTTTTTTCCGCGTATAGAAGTTGAATCATCAACCATAGGCTAATCTCTGTGTTGCAAACAAAGCGTCTTGTGAAGTTTCCTTACGAACTTTATGATCTTTTGTAAAAAAAACACCAGAGATATGAAGTATGGTTCATATAACGTCTCATATTTATATGGGAAATATGCTGGAGAGATTCGGTTTAATATATATAAATATATGTATGTAGATACATACATATGTATGTATGTACATAAGTACACGAATGAATGCCCATTATTATATTCAAATTTATATATAAGCTTTATAAAATATAGTAAAATATTGTCTTATCGAACTGCAATATTATTGGAATTCATTTAAAATTATTAACTAATTATTACGCCTCTTAAATTTTCAACAGAACAACAACAAGAACTACCAGTCGGGAAAAGTTGCAAAGAAGCCTTTCATACAGATGCTCCGCTTCATTCCGGAAAGCACCTCACCTGCAAATAAAAAAACAAGTGCTGACTCAAATATCCCAAATGCAGGAGTTCCAGATTTTAATGTATCCCATAACAGTATTTAAATTAAGAGCTTCTCTGAAGAAAATAACACACCAAACACTATCACCTCAAAAGAAAACTTTTAGCTAAATCAGTGAGACTAGTTTCGATATAGCCGACAATTCTCCTTCATCAAGTCCAGAAATTTCCTCAACTCATATTACGGCGACTAAATTCTCAATAAAACAACAACAAGGAGGGTATAGTTGCGAAAAAATCTTTCATTACGGAACGCAGTTATTTTTGGCGAAAACAGGACCTACAAATAAGAAAATAGCGTAGAAACCAAAAAAAGAGGATTGCATCAAATTCCACAATTATAGGTGTTACAGATTTTGACGCATCTCACAACAGTCTTGAAATTTCCAGATTCTCGGAAAAAACCTGCCACAATAAACACCACTATATCAGAAGAGAACTTTCACATAAAACAAAATAGTAACATTTCTGAGAGTAGTGTTTTTGTTACAACCCAGCAGTCCGGTTACTCATTACAAATTGAAAGCCATCCGATTGTATAATATTATGTCAATAGGGAAAATAAAACGAAAATAGTTAAGCCCTTACAACTCGCATCTGATTCGGATTTGTCTTTTTCCCATCCAATTGTAAAGTTAAATGTTTATTAGAAATGAAGATCAAAACAAACACAAATAAAAATTTTGCATCGCATTACCATCTGATTTGGATGGCTTTGTAATGTATCATATTGTCATTTCGTTTTAATTATGAATTTTGTTCTTTTTTCTGAAGTAATTTTTCCGTTATTCTTTCTTTTTCATTTTTATTATTATTCCAAAGTAAAATTTGTATCAAGTTCATAAGTGTTTTTAAAAGTGAAGTGTTAGCGGCATTTTTTGTGGTAATATTGTTATAAATTATTAAATAAAAATAATTAAAAAAGGTAAGTGACTGTTTTATTTTTATTTATGTGTTAATTTAAATACATATGTATGTATGTTTTGTATTTTTATTAGTTGTAAAGAATAAAATGATTGGATTTAGTAAAAGAAATTTAAGAAGACTAAAGAAAATAGAAAGTGAACGTTTGAAACAAAATTCCGAAATTACAAAATATTGAATAAAATGAAGTTCCTAATTTAATTATGCAATAGTTAAAATTCATTCCAAGATCAATGGCATTCAGATACATCTTATTGCACTCCGAATTCACCATAGTAGTTGGACTCATCCAACATTAGCGTACAATGTATATTGTGTTGGACCCATCCAACCTTCGCTTACAATGTATATTGTGTTGGATAAATCTTACAGCCTAGGCCATCGCTGTGTAAATGTAAATAGAAATTGTATACAGACATTGGATGGGTCTTGTTTACATTGTCATTGGTCTCAAATCGAAGATGTATGTAGCAAAAATTTCACTGGGAAATGCTAGTTTCTCTGAGTACTTCGCAGATTCTAAGTCTGATCAGAGTAGTATTTCGGAAAAAAATACCCGATAAAAAGAAAAGAAGTAGTAAGTACATTAGACGAATTAAATTCAATTTAAAATTTTATAAAAAACAGTTTGAAATAGACAAATATATATAGAACTTTTATATTTTTAAGAAAATAAATAAATCACAAGTTTGATAATTTTGTTTAACTTATCCATATATTACTTTAGCATCACCATTTGGTAAAACAAAACGATGCCGTTGGACTCTGGAAGAAAAAGAAGCAATCATCTCCATTTTCGGAAATTTAAAGATATTAGAAAAACTTCCACTCTTATGGAATGTGTACATGCCATTAATAACCATCCAGCTCTTAAGAGGAGAACTCCACAGCAGGTGAGGTCGTGGATCGACAATCACAGAAGATATATGTAAATGAGAGTATGTAAATATTAACATTATTTTTTATATAATGCTTTAGCTTAAATGTTGTTTTTTTTACAGATTTGTTCCACTTTTAACTACAAAATCCTGAAATTGAATTAAAGTATCTGTTGATTTCTGAATTTAATACGCGATTTAAAGTTTAAAACCTTATTATAAATGTGTAAAAACATATATATTATGTATATAATTTTTTTAATTATTTAATTTTGTAATTAATTTGATGTGTATAAAAATGTTTGCAAAGGTTATTATTTACTTTTTGGTTTGTATATTTTATAATTCTCATATATATATATATTATAGTACATTTATTTTAGTGGTAATACCAAAATAATCAGTAGCCATTTTAATTTTTAAAGAAGATATTTGGTTTGTTTTGTTTGTATATTTCATTATTCTCAAATGTTTTTTGGAAGTTCTTGTATAAACAAGTGAAATTACTTAGTTTTTTTTTCAAGAATTTGGTTAAGGGGCTACTGAAAATTTTGGTATTAGCACCAAATGAAATGTGCATATAGACCAGCTAAACCATACAAACATAGATAAATAATCGTTTTATAAACGTATAATAATTTAGATATTTGTATTAAGTAATTTGTTACCGTTTTCAGTATACATACAGTCAAAGATTAAACTTTAAATACACTTTAAAGTTAGCATTTTCGAAAATAGTAAATATCTTGTTTTTAAGCAATTAGAAAAATGAATACTAAAAGTGGTATTACATACAAATGTATGTACAGTTTGGTAAGAGAACTTCATAAATATATCTGCGGCATGTTAATTTTTTTCTTTTAATTTCTTATTTCGTCACAGAATTCTTCCTTTAGATGCACATACATATACTTATACAAATATTAATTTTAGAAACAAATTTAAATAATTCTTCTGTAGTTGTTTCAATTCCTTTTTAAATATTATAAATTTACTTTCAAAGATATAAGACCTATTCGTAAATACATCACTGCACTGCATAATATGATTATTTTGCGATGCTTTAGTTAATCATGTATTTATGCACCACATTTTATGTAATTTTAATAAGTAACTACCCAAGTCACAAAATTCCAAATGGTTGCGAGTAAAGGATTGGGTATTTTGCGCCTTAGATATTTATTAGTTGAGACTACTCATATAGTCGGTCCCATAAAAACATACTTTTAACTAACGAAAAGTTCTAATAAAGGGCATTAAAGTATTGAAATTTCTAAAACGGAATATAAACATACATATATAATAAAAATGCAGTCAAGAGTTTCGGAAACTACTTAAAATGAAACTATTTTAAATTTAGAATTTAACATTTGCTTTGTACAGTTGAAATTATTTAAAATGACATACATACATACATATTTTTATATACTATTCAAATAAAATTACATACATACATATATAAATGATTTTCTTAATGGTAACGAATTTGGGGGTCCATTATATTCTAGGTACTTTACGGAATCCACATTTTAATGTTAGAAAACTTCAACTAATAAAAAAAATGCTTTAAAATACATACATAAATGAATAAGTATATACATATGTATGAGTAAGTATATAAATGTGTCATTATCAAATACTGTAATATTATTTATATTAATGGGGACAGCCTATGCTATGCATATGCATTCAATGTTTTTGTCAAAACATCTGGAATATTATGGCTTAAAAGCATATGTAAATATCAGAGTTCTAAAAAATTTTTTTCCAACGGCGTTCACAGCATATTTGCTTTGGCGGGAAAAAATTTCTTAGTCACAGATAAATGGGAAAAGTGTGGCAACACAGATAGAAAAAATTATATTTTAAACCCGAAAATTTAGATAATTAGAGCGCATATATCGAAAAGACGACTAGAAAGAATAATTCAATATATATTCATAATACAATTTTCTATAAAATCTAAAATTGTAACAAAATGTCCTTAAAGTATCGAGTCCGCAAAATATGCGCAAGATACATGAAAAATTTGGGGACGGACCTCAAAACATGCAAAAGTCATCGAAGAATTCGATGGATTGAAAAAGTGTCGCAAAACTATGCGCGATGCATAAATATACAATTATATATTCAAAATTATATTTATTTAAACTAAAGTTTTCAAAATTAATTATTAATACAAATGTCCACACCGAAATTTGACAATTGGACAAAATGTAAGAGATAGCACTATGATATATAGATTTGCTATCACTTCCTTAATTTTGTCCAATTGACGTGTCCGTTTTAGTCAAATAACTCTGTTCTAGTTTTCATGTGTTAGCCTATGCTATGTTAACAAATTTTGTGATTCATGTTCCAGTGAACTATAATGAAACAATAATAATAATAACTCCATTGCCTAACTCACCTAGCAAGTGACATTTTATTATATAGCTCGCTGTAAAATTTTAGCGCCTTTAAATTTGAAAATAAATTGGGGTAACTAAAACGAATTTTTTTTCTGGGACCAGCACTGTGCTGGAACTATAGGAAAGGGATAGTAGGAGAAACGACAGCTTCGGTTTAGTAGCCATTTTTATTATTATTTTACTTCGCTGGTGCTACACAATACCGACGAAAGAGGGCGTTCGGATGAGATTGTGGATTGCTATCAGCTGAAACCGGTATTGTTCAGTGACCAGTGACTATGCCTTCGCCACTGAAACCTTCCGACAACAACTGACACACAAAGACACGCTAATGCACATCAGAAAAATGCGAGATGTTTATTTTTATTTTAAAATTTTAGTCTGAAACTGGTGTTGAACCCAGGTCTGTTTTTGGATTCGTAGTCAACGTGCAGACTACCATCCATCGTGCCTCTGACGGGTTTAACATTGGAATCACGCAGGCACCCAATGTTGAGTATGGGATCAAAGTTTATTTCATACAACTATTTAATTTCTCTAAACACTTTTTTATATTTTATGATTTTATTATTTTAAACTGCTATTTAAAAAGCAAAATAAAATCAAAAGAAAAAACTTATATCGCACTGGTTCCTCTAAAGAAAGCATGTGAAATTAACTAAATTATTTGTTCATTTAATTTCATAAATAATTAATTGGGTACAACTCGAAATATTTCTCTCCAGTTGACTTTAAACAAGCTATTTTTATATCACAAAGAAGGATACAACTGTATTTTTTTTGGCGAACGAGTAGAGAAAATGATTTAAGATTTTTACAGTAGATAGATATGACTACTGTATATATGCAGTTTTCTTGCAAAAACTGAAAATTCAAAAATGTTTAGTTGACTTTAGAGGCAGCGGTGCAATATGTATTTTCATTTTAGAAGACGTAATGAATAGAAACTAAAGCTATAATAGTAGCCAAGCCGACGGCTATAAAGCGACCAGCCGCAGAAGCATTACACAAATCACCACTGCAAATTGTACATTTTACCACTTCGCGACTATGTGAAACAGAGCAGACATCAGATTTCGTTCCCACAACTTGGAAGTGACAGTCACGTGAGACTATATCACCAGCTTTATCTGAAATAAATAAGAATCAAAGTATGAGTTATAACTGAAGCTTATTCATATTTGCAAAACGTGTTGAGTCAATGGTAACAAAGCTTTTCACCACAATCTAGACTATTATTATTTCTGTATGCATGCAAATTATTAAGATTCTTCACTTGTTAGTAAATTAAAACAACAAACACTATACGTAGAAATTCATTTTGTGATACCCAAAGAATTTTTGCTATTCAAATAAACAAATTTCCAATGCCAACACGCGTATGAGATCACATATCTATTTAAAAAAACAAGTAATAGTGCTATATTCGGCTGTGCCGAATCTTAGATACCCTTCACTGGCTCACTTTATAGTCGTTTAGTAGTACCGAATTTTTACCTAATTTTTGGATCTGATCTTTCAAACAGAGGCTTACACCATTTTTTGCTGTAAGTATTTCATACATTTAAGAGAAAAACCCAAATAGTACTTAGACTTTATGGAAGTAGAAGATTCTGCAAATAGTTTATTTTTACTAAATGAAGCAAATTCGTCTGAAGAATTAAAGAAACATTTAGTTACAATAGAAAATTTCTTATTGCTCTGTGTAAACCGCAGAACAATTGATCGTTATTTTTTTTTATCTTCGACCAGCACTCAGGAGATGGCCCCTACACATGCAATGCATTATGCTGGAACTAGAGGAAAGAGATAGTGGGAGAAATGACACCTTATACCTCTGCTTTTGCACGTTCTTTGTTCTGATATCAAGGAGATGTATTAAATTTTGCAGCTTCGCTTTAGTAGCTATTTTTAATAATTATTTTACTTCGGCGGTGCTACATAATACCGACGAAGGCGGGCGTTCTGATGTGCATGTGGATTGGATATAGCTGAAGCCGTTACTGTTCACTGTCCAGTGACTATGCCTTCGCTACAGAAATCTTCCAACAACAACTGACACAAAGACACACAAATGCACATCAGAAAAAATGCGAGATGTTTTTATCAACGTGCAGACTACTTCTGCCATCGCCACCCACAAAGAAACTGTTGTAGTTTTACCGCGTATACACTGGTTCCTTCGCTATTAGTTAACAATTGCCTTTATTGTATCAGAAAATCACAAATAATGTCTATATCGGAATTTTACATAGATACAGTAATATAAGAATACGAAAACATAAATAATCACTAATAAATATATACATATGTATATAATATAATAAATACAGCAGCACAGTGACTTTTTCAGAATAATTAGTTGTTTATTTGGGGAATGCCAACATCTCTCCTTCTTTTAGATAAATAATAGTCTGGAGTCCAAACAGGAGGACGCCTTTTTTAATTCAGAATCTTGATTGACTTCCTTTTCGAACAACAGTTCAGATGCTAAACTGAAGTTGTCGATCAAAACAGTATGTGGTGATGAGTTACAAAATTCGCTATAACGTGGTCGTCATTGATTGGTGTGACATCTCATAGCACGAAATTCGGGAATACTGGGGATTTCTACCTGATAGGTGACCTTTCCAATATTTTTCTTAATAAGGCCTGGTAACCATTCCGATTTGTTGAGATTAAATATCTTCGCGAAAACCATTTGACCACTCTTATATTGGCGTTCCTTAGCCCCATGATAGTTATTAAATTATTGCTCCATTTTCTCGTTCCGTTATAATAGAGGTTTCTCAGATTTTTTTAATAAGTCCACATTAATTCTGAGCTTCCTTCCTATGAATAATTCTGCAGGCGATTTGCCTTCGGTATTCCGATTTGGACATGTGCGATAGCATTTTAAAAAGGTTTGTAGATTTTCGTTTGAAGTTCCTACTCCTTCAAGCTTTTTTAAAGAACGTTTTAAAGTGTCAACGAACTTCTCTTCCTGCCCATTCGATTGAGGGTGATCCGGGGGTGTGAATGTGTGTGTTATACGATTTTCCCTGCAGAATGTACGAAATTGTTGGCTGGAAAATTGCGTTCCATTATCAGTTACTAGTAATTCTGGATTGCCAAATAGCAATGTGCAGTCACATAAACAATTTATAATGACATTCGAAGTGATGGATTTGATTTGATAAATCTGGGGCCATTTTGAAAATGAATCAATTATGACCAAATAATAAAAATGTTCGACCGGACCGGCGATGTCGATATGTATCCTTTCCATAAGATGTGTAGTTAATGGCCATGAAGACAATGTTGTTTTAGGCAACGAACAATTTTTTACATACCTCGTAATTTCCTGGTCGATGAAAGGATAAGAGGAAAAATAACAATTCATGTCTGGCGATAATTTGTTTGGCCACTTTCCGGTTTGCAAATTATGGGTAAGGTTTTGTAGTGTTACCTCTGTTTTAGTAGTGGCACGAACCATGTTAAACGTTATTGGTAAAACTTCTGCCATACCGCTGATTATCCTTTTAATTTCATCTTTTATCTCAATAGAGGCTATTACGGTATCCTCATCCAGTTTTGGAATATTGCTGTTTAACCGTGGTAAAATATCAACTGCCCCAAATTCATGGATTAAAACGTATTGAAGTTCGAAATCGTATGACATAAGCGTAAGGGCCCAGCGCTGAAGTCGATTTGCTGAGTGTGCTGGAATTCCTTTCTTATTGCCAAAAATTGCAAGCAATGGCTTATGATCTGTTTGGAGTGTGAATCTGCGTCCCAATAAATATTTGTGAAATTTAAGTACTGCAAAACCCAATGCTAGCCCTTCTTTCTCAATTTGTGAGTAGCTTTTTTCCGCAACTGTCAAAAACCTTGATGCATGGTAAATAGCTTTTTCGCTACCATCAGGTAAGATATGACAGATATAAGCCCCTACACCCACGTTGGAGGCAAGGATAGGATGTTTTGGATTAAAGTGTGTTAACAACAATTCAGATGCTAACAGCTTTTTAAATTTTTGAAAACTGTGTTGACAAGTCTTAGACCAATTCCATTTTACATCTTTTTTAAGTGGTTTGTCCAATGGATCTCTAAGTTTTCTCATTTCAGAAATAAATTTTCCATAATAATTTATGGCTCCCAGAAATGGCCTCAATTCTGTAATGTTTTGTTGAGGTTGAGATTGAGATTTCCAAAATTTTATTTATTTTTTTTTATCTGGATAACTACATTTACTGTCAAAATAATATCCAAGATACGTACATGCATTTTTAAAAAATTCACATTTTTCAAAATTAACAGTGATTCCGATTTTTTTAAACGCACAAATACTTGTTATACTGCCTTAATATTTTCTTATCTTGTTGGTGTAGCTATATGACATCGTCTAGATATGGAAAAACACCTTTAAACACCTGCAAACATTCCTTCCTTACATTGTTGAAATGAACCCGGTGCTGATCGTACACTGGCGCTAAGCGATTAAAAGTTTATAATCCTCAATGCGTATTTAGAACGAGTAATTTCTTTGTTTCTTCGCCAATTTGCATATACGCATTGTTTAAATCAATTATTGAAAACACTGAGCAGTTATTAAAATTTACAAAAATTTCCTCTGGTAGTGGCAAAGGAAATTTGTGTGGTTTCAGATGATCATTTAGATCATTTGGAATAATCCCCACAAATACTTAGATCACCGGAAACCTTTTTTACGACTACTATGGGTGCAGCCCATTACGAAAAATTTATTGGTGATATGATACCTGAATTTACCAGTCTATCGATTTCTTTGTCTAAATGATCTTTTACTGCATATTCAACTTGCCTTTTAGGACGAAAATAGGTATAGCTCCAGGCTTAAATTGTAAGTGAACTTTAAATTGTATACTGTGCCCTATTTCTTTTCGAAAAACTTCAGGGTAAACAAGGCGCAAATCCTCTTCTACAAAAATTTTGTTAACTATTTTGTTGTGCGACGTGTATAAATTAATTGGTAAGCTCCACAGCTCATCAATTTATTTGTATTTTTATTCATTTCGAGAGTTTGGTGCAATACCGTCGTAATTCAAAAAATCGTGAACTGAGAAAAATGCATTTGAAGTTTTGAGCCATCTTTTTGATAGTATTTTCGTTTACTAAATTTATTTTTTTACAAGTTTTTAAATAAAGAGGCATGTTTTGTAATGTTTTCAGTTTGTAAATTTTTTGTCATAAAGGAAATATTTCATTATTGCAAATAAATATTGTTGGAAATAGCTGAAGGCAATAGAGACATTTGTAGCTGTAGAATCTGATCTGAACAGTTAGAGATAGAACCATAATCTTTTTTCCTTTAAATATATATTTCCCCAAAGATAATTTCTGGTGCGGTATTGCACCAAATGCTCGATTTCATTTATTAAAGGATTAATAACACATTTTTAAAATAAACACTCACATTCATTGTGAGTAGCCATTTCGGCATTTTCACTGTTAGATTTAATATTTTCTTTCGTTAAGCTATTGCTACACGCATCAATATTCGCGCCAATATTTGTAAAATAACCTTCAATCTAACTCATGATTTATAAAGCATATTTCATAAGGAAATTAATTATTTCGTAGCTTTTTGTCCATATTTTGAATATATCTCGCGCTACATAGCGGGTCCAAATGGTATTTAAAGTAAGCAGTCCACATAGTTACATACACGGACTAAATTTCATAAAAATCGTTCCAGCAGTGTCGAAGGTATGGAAGTTTTTGTACTAAAATTTGAAGTAAAAAAAGAGGTGATCATGGTTCCTCGGCTGTTGCTCGGAAACTATGCAACCTATTTCGGTGAATTTAAATAGCAACCGATTCAGGTCTACTACTGATCGATTGCCACCAAAACGAATGATGTGTGGTGTTTAGTTTGGCCGAAAAAGTTGATTTGAAAGGACACACAGACAGACGGATATGGCTCAATAAACTTCTCTATTCATCACATTTCTGAAAATATATAAATTTTTCTTCAGAAAAGAATACGAGTATAAAGAAATTGTAAAAGGAATGACAAACTTATATATACCCGTCACACTTAAAGTAGAGGGTATAAAAATAGTGCTTGACCATTTTTTACTACTAATTTGATTGGTCTTTCTATATATAATTCGTTTATTCGTGATTTTTTGTAACCGATTTTGCAACTTTGTTTATAAATTTTCCGTAAATTAGATATTCATTAGTTGTTCGTTTTGCTTCACTTACCACTTGTAATAACTTTATTACATTTGGTTACTGGCATAAATTGTTCCATTGAATGTGGTTTTTGCACTGCATCGCAATCGACCACTCTAATATTTGAATGTTCATCAATTGTGTCCTTAGCACAATTGACATCAGATAATGATTTGCATTGGTAACATCTGATGGCATTTGCTGGAAATGTAAACGAGAATAAAGAATTATTTATTTTAAACTTTTTTTAATATAAGATGGCTTAAATTTAAAGTTGTTTGCTTGAATTATTAAGGCCATGCCAGATAAAACGTTTGCTTTGCGTTGCGTTACAGATTCGCTTGGACATCTAAGATGAAATGTACATACTTATACGAAACATGCCACATGAAGCACTTTTGACGCATCGTGAAGTGATAAGTTCGTCAACTCTCAACTTTTTGCGTGCTTTGACAGTTAGCTTGAATAATTTTCTTTACTAGTGTTTTCCTTTCTATTCTTTTCCTTTTAAAAGAGAAGAACATTGTAAAATATATCGTCAAATAACATTTCTTATATGGTTTATCTGGTCTATATGCGGCATTCCATTTGGTGCAAAAATCAAAATCTTCAGTGGTTTAAAAATATTAAATAGATTTAAAATCAAATAATAAAATTTTTGTTGAATAAGGAAAATTTTTAAAGAAGCTATTTGCTTTGTTTTGTTTGTATATTTCCTAATTCTCAAATATTTTTTGGGTGTTCTTGTATAAGCATGTGAAATTTCTTACCTTTTTTCAAGAATTTGGTTAAAGGTCTACTGAATATTTTGATATTAGCACCAAATGAAATGCCGCATATAGACCAGATAAACCATACACAAACATGGATAGATTATTTCATTAATTTTTAATAAATAATCGTAATGAATTTTGACTAACGTTGAATAATTGAAAGAATAGTTACATACTTTTATTTTTGTAATAAAAAAATTAAAGCACAATTATCAACCAATTTTTTTTTTTGATAAATAAACAGTGCGCGAGAGTTGTCAAAGTTTTTATTGTGGCATACACCTTTTGCTTTGCACTTTTCTATCAAAGTTCAAAAAGCCACGCAAAGCGACAAAGTTGTATCTGACACGACCTTCAGTGATTAAACCGAACAAAGCTGTATGTCAATCTTGTTATTTCTTTTTATGTATTCGAACTTTATTTATCTAGCATATGCATACTTTCGTAATTTTTAAACCCTTAAGTTATGATTTTTAATTAGTTTTTATTTAATTAGAAATTTGTCTTAAATGTTAGCAACACTAAAGAGCATCTATTTCTTCAGGTATTTATTTGCATTTGAAATCTACGCAGTTTAGATTGTTAGTGTGCAATTAGAGAATAATACCAATTACTATGTACAGGGTGGTCCAAAAAGAGCGAAGGTGTTTGAATTCCTCATAACATTTTTATTAATTTTTTTTATGTTTTTCAGTATTTTGTAAAGAAAACTAGGGGAATTTAAAATTGAACAGTACTCAATTGAGCAACGTGCCAAAATCGTTGAACTTTATTTTAGAAGAAAATCATGATTTTATTCATAATTTAATTATGAGCGACGAAGCCTAATTCCAATTGAAAGGGTTCGTTAATAGGCAAAATGGCTACGGAAAATCCAAGAGTAGTTCTACAGCGAGAATTACACCCACGTAAGTGTACCGTTTGGTGAGATGTTTTTTTTATGGAAGTATAATTGGCCCATAGTTTTTGGAAAACGAACACGGTGTCGTCGTTTTTTAAAGCCAGCCGTGGAAAACTATCCGCAAGTATGGTTTCAACAGGATGAAGCCACAGCGCACACTGCGAGGGCCACAATGGCTCTTTTAACTCAAACCCCTTCGGTCCTTCGGTTATTTTTGAACACTCTGTATATACATATATATGTAGCACATATAAACTGATTAACTGAACAAATTGACGATCCAGAAGGCTTTCGTTCTCGACCATACCGGATATTAGTATGTACAGTAGACTCGGGGTAGAGGAACCCAGGATTGAAAAAACTACTCAATCAAGGGGACACCAAAAATTCTTTCACTGAGTGCTCTATAGAGGGAACCTTCTATCTGAGGGGAGTGTATTGAGGGAACTTCGCAGTTTTCGTGAAATTTTGTACATAATAAAGCAAAATAAGTACAAAAAATAATGCAAAAATCTTGTGCGTATGAATATTACAGTTATTCTACAGAAAAAGAAATCTGTTACTATTGCTTCTTTTTTATTTTTTATATAGAAAATAAGAGCAATTCTAGTCACGAACGTGAGTGGAGATAAGTTGGAGATAATATCGTATGCTTTTGATTGTTCACTATAAAATAATTTATTGTTGAACTAAAACTATGGACAAATATAGATGACGATTGGACTTATGTTGTTTACGACATTATCGATCAATGAGATAAGGTTGTTGAAGATTTTGATGAGGACAAGCATTACGAAACAAACAATAAAAAAATGCAATTAAAGCAGCTGAAGCCATTCAAATTTTCAATACAGCAATCGATTGAACTGAAAACAACAATAACTCGATCGAATACAGCATTGTTCTCAAAAATATCAGATATATTGCTGTGCAAAGATCACTGGAAGCTAAGAAGAAACAACGTACTATGTTTGGACTACTCAAAATTATATTTCTTATTTAAAATACATAAATACTGTACATAACTGTACATATATATATATTATATTATATATATAACTGTACTTATTACTTGTACATACCGCATTTTTTTTCATTTTCTATTTCGATTGAGGGAATAGACCTTGTACGAATTAGTTCCCTCTACCCCGAGTAGCGAAATTACATAACATCTTCTTTATTCTATTTATATTTCAATAAAAACATTTATTTATCTTAAAATTTAAATTTATTTGTCTTAAAATTGATTCGAACACGAATTATAATATAGTTTTGTCTGTTTTTTATTATTTTTATTGAAACTTAAATTGTATAACATTTTTTATCATTAGTAAAGATTTTCTGCGTAGCTTAGACGCGTTCTCCAACATTGTATGTCTCGAAACGTCGTATCCTCTCAAAAATTTTTTAACACATCTTGTTTATAATAAAATTTTTATTACATTTATAAAATGCCAATACATTTGAAAAATGCTATAATAACAAATGACTTAACTCCCAAAAATATGAAATAACCACAAATAAAAGCAAATAAATAAGTCTCAAAACAAAATTAAGGATTTCCCAAACAAAAGTTACTAGACAATTTTCGTTGAAAATTATTTCATTTCATAAGAAATAACTTAACAACGAAAAAATATTAAATAAATATATAAACGAAAATTGTTTTTGTTGGGAAGATGATCCAATTAGTGGGCCATGGTTGGGAATATCTCTTTGGGACTTATTTCATAGTACACTTTTTTCATTATAATGATGTACTTACACATATGCATACAAATGTAAGAAGGTTCACATCACAAATAAAAATTTGCACATTTAGTTAAACTCTTGTTGATTTCAATTGGTTTCTTGATAATTTGAACTCTTGTTAATTTGAACTCTCGAATAATAAAAGTATTCTGCTGCATAACCATAAACTCACAATAATGTTAATATTTTACATCCAGTTTTATCTCTACTGATGATCTTTCCTAATAGAAATAAAACAATTATTATGAGGAGATGACTACAAGGAATTAACTTAATTACATCTCGTCTTATCATTGACTTTTGGCAAATGCAATGCCGTTTTACAAATTAAAATTTATATTCAACATACGTAGAAAAAACAAAACGTCGAATAATAAAAAATAGTAATAGATACCTAATGGAAGCATATGATAAGGCAAACCTACGGCGAGCTGGAGGCGATACAAAGAAAACATGACTATTTCTTAATAAATAACTTGGGAGAAAGTCTCAAAAACTACAAAAAAAAATTTCAAAATTTCTTTACGGGATGGTAGAGTTTTAATAACAGAACTCGATAAAGAAAGAGAGTTCAATGATCAAATTGTTAATACAAATGAAAGTTTAAGGAACGATATTCTAGCCTATCCAGATGACAACATTAATTTCTTTAGAACTCTACACCAGGCAGAAACGAATTTTAATTTCTTAGAAATTGATAAAAATTGAAGCTGTTTTGAATACTTTATCTTTATATAAAGGTGCTTGTTACGTTAAATTAACACTAAAAATGGTCTTATGCAAGAAGGACATGTTTGCAGGAATTCTCTCGAATTTATTCAACAAGATAATTAATAGGGGTGAATATCCCCTATACATAAAGTTATACCGAAACGTAACAGTTGTAGCAATATAGATATTGTTGTTTATACCAATATCTATATTGCCAATTTTTGATAAAGTTATTGAAAAAATTATTTTTTTTACTCAATCATCCGATAGATAGGCAATTTGGGTTTCGTAAAGGACCAGGTACAGAAGAAGCCGTGGTCAATGTTGTTGATTATATTTGTGGAGGATTCGACGCGGCACTTAGTGTCGTAGCAGCAGTGTTTTTCGATTTGTCCAAAACTTTTGATCTTGTTGATTATAAAATATTAGTAAACAAAAGGATTAATGGCCTTTCTAATAATTCAATTAAATTATTGGAGGATTATTTTTTTTTTATCTTTGACCAGAAATCAGGAGGTGACCCCTACACATGCGATGCATTGTGCTGGAAGTATAGGAAAGGGATAGTTAAAGAAACGACAGGAGATGAAGCTTAATTATTTATTTTACAGCTCTGCTTTTTGAACGTTCTTTGTTTATAGTAGTGTTGAAGCTTCGGTTTATTAGCCATTTTTATTATTATTTTACTTCGCCGGTGTTACACAATACCGACGAAGGAGGGCGTTCTGATGTGATTGTGGATTGCTATCAGCTGAAGCCGGTATTGTTCAGTGACCAGTGACTATGCTTTCGCCATTGAAAACTTCCGACAACAACTGACACACAAAGACACACTAATGCACATCAGAAAAATGCGAGATTTTTGTATTTATTTTATAATTTTAGTCTGAAACTGGGGTAGACCCCAGGCCTGTTTTGGTTTTGTAGTTTTGTAAAGAAGACTTGGGGAATTTAAAACGAAACAGTACTTAATTGAAAAACGTGCCAAAATCGTTGAACTTTATTTCAGAAGAAAATCATGATTTTATTCATAATTGAATTAATAAAGGCGACGAAGCTCATTTCCAATGGAATGGGTACGTTAATAGGCAAAACGGGCTACGGATACTCCAAGAGTAGGTCAACAGCGAGAATTACATCCACTTAAGTACACCGTTTGGTGCGGTGTTTTGTCCGAAAGGATATTTTTTGAAAATGAACACGGTGTCGCTGTTTCCATCAGTAGTGTTAGATATCGGACAATGTTGGAAAATTATTTATTGTTGGAAAACCATCCGCAAGTGTGGCTCCAACAGAATGGAGCGCACACTGCGAGCGACACAATGGCTCTTTGAACTCAAAACCCCTCGGACATTTTGGGCCACCCTGTATATGTATATACCAAGCATTCTTCAATGTAAAAAATAAACAGTATCTGCAGTTAGAGTAAATTGAAATTCTTTCTATTCAAAATTAAATACAAAAATAAATAAAAAAAATATTAAAAACAAAAGTCTTGAACGAAATTCAACAACAAGTCTCTAAAATTCAAAACAAATAAAATTAACATATTGACGAGTATTTGTGTATTAAATTTTACGTTCAACTAGATGATGTCAACTTCTCTGTAAGGTGAGTTTGTTTCTTTTTTTGATTTGCATAAATTATCAATAACTTTTGTTGGAATATTGGAACTTGAACAAAAATTGTTACACAATATTTTTATAAATTCGAACTTTTCACAAACATGATTATTTTTAGCTGTCAAAAACAATAAGAGCACTACTTTTTTCAAGATTTATAATTTTTTTAATATAATATTGAAATTAAAAAAGTCCACATCATTAATATTTATGTGACTTTCACACTTACTTACCACTGTTCACCAGACACAGTGCCAAGAACCCAATTAAACCAAAAATAGTTTTATGCATTTTGATTTAACTTTTATTGCTTTAAATAAAATTAACAAAACGTTTCCTTTTTACTATGAGAAGAAATTGTTTAAAAACGTATTAAATTTTGAAAGATCGCACAGATGCTTTCCATTCAACGGTTTTTGAACGACTGAAATTAATTTCTTCTCATTTTCAATATGCTTTGTGTATAACTTTATGTTTGAAATTGAAAGCTGTTTTGAAATTGCTTAAAGTAAACAATAAAAATACGTGTGTAATATTTACGGTATTTAACGAATACCAAAAAATTAATTTGTTTATAGAGTATTCGTTAATAAGAGCGATAATTTCGAAAAAGATCTACGAGTTTAACGGATTTTCGAATGACTTATACTTAACAGGTATTGTTAATTCTGAAGGTAGATAGGTATTTTTTGGTTCCCTACATATTCAATGTATTGCACCGGAACTAGTTGAAAAGATATAATATAGTGAAGAGACAGGTGTGACATGATGGTATTAGGACTTAGTCTTTGCACAACTCTGTAAATTTTTTTTTTTATCTGGGACCAGCACTCAGGAGATGACTCCTACACATGCGAAGCATTGCGCTGGAACTATAGGAAAGGGATAGTAGAAGAAACGACAGGATGTGAAGCTTCATTAATTATTTTTCAATATTCTTATATGTACATATGTATGTATATAAAAAAAAAGAAATGTAATATAATATAAAATAGAAATATCCATCAGAACCTTGGAGTGGGCCATCATCTGTGAATTTTTTCTTAATATAATTGCCCACAATTATTTAAAATATACAAATATTAAAACAAACTATTCAGGGATTCGCATAAAAATTAATTCTATCCATCAGCAAAGACAACATACATATGTTGTTGTTAAAACGTGTCGCCGAGTGCCGAACACAAAAACGATGCTCTCTTCCACACCCGGAACATGCTACCAAACTAAATGTTTTCTCGTCTAAACTCAGTCGTACGGAGCTTCAAAAACTATAGTCCGAATTATAAGTTTACAAACGAGTAAAATTATCATTTCTGTAAAATTGATGAATTTGCGAAAATTCAAGAATACTTTTGTAATGAGGTGGTCTCTCGAGTAATCCTTCAGTATTACTTTAATTTGATTGATTTCGAAACAAATTCTCAATATACAAGAACTCATTTTATTTTATCTTTCTGTTACTAATAGTTAATAATAGTAAAACTTAACACAACTTTTATGTTTTTAGTACATTTGGGGTCAAAAAAGTACAATTTTAAAATTGTCAAATATCATCTCCGATATAAACAGAGCTGTAAAAAATTGACATTTCTTTCTTTCTGGTAAATTTTCTGGTTTTTTCGTTTTCTTACTTTTGTACATTTTGCTCTCTTATTGAGAGTAATTATAGCTTACTCTCTTACTTTCCCAAAAAGTAAACGTACAAACCTATTGTAAAAGAAACAACTGACAGTGTTGCAAATGCATGACAAAACGTTAAGTTAGGGTGAGATATTGCTACTGAGAAACTATTTCTAACATAAGCAATCGAGCAACTTCAAAATAGAATTGGAAGTAACTTCCTGACTTAGGTGATAAGTGGAATTTCAAATGGGTTTACAACTTATTTTTTTTCCTACATGTAAATGAGGTAAACACTACGAAGCGCTACTTCCACTTAAAAATTATCATGTTTATAGTTTAATTTTAATTATTTGCAGAGATGAACCGTAATGAAGAGACTAAGTAATCAGGAGAATATTTATTGCCACGAAAATGGCCAAGATACGCTGATGACTATCATTTCAAAAAAACCGAAGCGATTTCAAAATATTGAATTGTTATATTATAAAGATTGTATATCATTTGTAGAAGAAACCAATGAAACGCATCTTATAAACCATTGACAATAAATAAATGCCGATCTTTTATGTAGCGTACCTTTTTCTCAATCGTGTATACATATATGCCCATATTTATTTTTCCCGCATGAAATCATATTTCTTCGTTATTTAAGCTCAAATAAAAATATATACATATACAAAGACATTTTTGGAAGCTTTTTCATAGAAAGACAGTACTTCAGAAAAAAAGTTAAGCAACAATTAAATAGAAAATTCACCTCAATAGAGAAACCAGTTTCTCTACTTGACTGGCTGGCGTAAATATAAACTTTATAAATTAATGAAAAATAGCCATAAAACAAGCTTTTTTTTTCTAGTTTCATGCATAAATACTAGTTCATACTATTTTGTTTTGATCACGGTATTCTTAACATGTACCTACATATGTGTATGTGTTTTATGCTGTAATTCCATTACAAACTTTCAATGTTTTTTTTTAATTGTCTATTGACACAAATTCTTGTTAATTTGTTGTGGCCCATTTTCGTGTTTTATTGCGGTTGGCTTCGTGGTGGCTGTGGTTAATACCGTCATTTCTATGATATGTGCCCTGATACGACTTTTACTAATCTAGGTGCTGTTGCCACTTAACAGTATTCATCGGAGAATTTATTACTCTGATGTGACACAGGGTTTAGAAAGGCCAAAACACCGCAGCAAGGCTGGAAATAACTATGATTATAGATTGCAACCTATGTGTACCTAGTAAGTCCTAAGTTGTCTTTCATGTGCCCATGCGGGCAGTGTGAACGTTACAAAATTCACCCGGTGATGAGAGCACCGTGGGGTTGGACTTTCGGGCAGGTACCCACGATCTTTGTTCTGATGCAATGTGCTGAAACTAGAGGAAAGGGATAGTGAGAGAGAAGACAGGTGGTGTAGCTTCACTATCATACAATTCTGCTTTTTTTTTCTCTGGGACCAGCACTCAGGAGATGACTCCTACACATGCGAAGCATTGCGCTGGAACTATAGGAAGGGGATAGTAGAAGAAACGACAGGAGGTGAAGCTTAATTAATTATTTTGCAGCTCTGCTTTTGCAAGTACTTTGTTTATACTCATAGCAGTGCTGAAGCTTCGGTTTAGTAGCTACTTTTATTATTATTTAACTTCGCCGGTGCTCATATTTGGTTTATAGCACTGTTGCAGCACTTCTGAAGTCAAGGAGAATTATTTCGTTTTAATCTTTGTTTCAGTAGCTATTAAGGCGTATCAAACGAGGTGGGGTTGTTAAAACAGGCGGCACTTTTCTGCTGTATATACGTTTGTACAATAAACGTCAAAAATACATTGTTTTTGTACTATTTGAATTATTTGTTTTTGAAATATATCGAACAAACAACATGTGTAGTAGTACAACAACTCCTTCGACATCACCTTGTTAAAAACGCCTTGGTAGTCATTTTACTCCGCTGGTGCTACACAATACAGACGAAGGAGTGCTCTCTGATATGCATTAAAAGGCTGCACAACATGTTCTAAAATACACATTTCACTACTATGCAGTGGTTTCCAAGCACTGTATTTTACTAAAGTCTTCACAAAAAATCAAATGCTTCACTTCAACATTTTCAAACAAAACAAATACTACATAATTTGAAAAGCCTTTGGCTATAGTGCTTGACGCTATTTGAGTTCTATTTTATAGTATAAATCAAAACAAAAATCAGAATGAAGCAAATAAACCGTTAAGCATAGTAAGCATAGCGAGTGCAGTAGGACATTGACAAAAAAACGAGAATTCAGGAACAGTGTTGGTAACGTAGGTATCACTAATTTTAATGCTTTCTAAATACGCTGTTTGAGTCGTTTTACAAATTACCCACATGTAACATATTGAAATGCTAAACTAGAGTTTATTACGCTAAATGAAATAAAAAAATAATATTACATTTATAATTTTTGCTATAATTTTTCAACTTCGCTTATTATAACTCCATACACACGGACCCTGCTTGCTTGATAAGAAAGATGTGTACACACTGAATATTATAATTTATTGTCCGTTAAAGTAGGCTGTATACGAGTGATTTGTGCATGGTCAACCTCTTTTTACTTATTAATCGATATGTGCGCGTACAAATCATAAGAAATTGGGATTGTACTCGAACACTTGATAATTTTTTCATTTGAGTTTAAAAAGAAACATGAAAGTATATGTAGTGCGGAAGTAGCAAGCAAATATTTTTGTTTTCTTTTCCATATTTTTTTTGTTTTTGGGCGAACCGAAGGTGGGTGCAAGTAATTTTTAATTGAATTTATTGAAATTTTAAAAGAAGAAAATTCCGTTTGGTAAACCAAAAGTGCAAACTGTAAAGATAGAAACAGAAAACAAAAAGGATGGGAAACACTTTTATCTAAATTTAAACAATTATATAAAAATGTTATAATTGAAGACGCAATTGTGCTGGCGTTAATGCGAAAAAATATATGTATATAGTATTCTGGAGATGTAATATCCATATTTATCAATAATATTACATATAAACGTATATTTCTTCTTAAATGCCAATGGTCCATTTATTTCTTTTTTAAAAATGTTTTCGTTTTCAATGTAAATTTTTTCAACCGTTTTCTAAAAGCAAACAGTAAATTTTGATTGATATAAAATAACGTAATATGCCCACTGTGTACTTTTTTTTAACAAAAAACGCCAAAATATTGTATATGCGCACACTGCGTATGCAACACAGAACGCCCTCCTTCGTCGGTATTGTGTATCACCGGCGAAGTAAAATAATTATTAAAAATGGCTACTAAAAACAGGTTCAAAATTTAATACGTTTCCTTGACATCAGAGACGCTACAACACTGCTGTAGATAACGTGCAATTAGCAGTGTTGTAAGGTAGTAAAGCTTCACTTCCTATAATTTCTCCAACTATCCCTTTCCTATAGTTCCAGCATATTGCATCGCATCTGTAGGGATCATCTCCTGAGTGCTGGTCCAAGATAAAAAATAAATAAAAAAATAATATAACACAGTATTTGTTTATATGTATAAAACATTTCGGCATTGAAGTGTTTGTTTTGAAATGTGAAAGAAGGAGAGGATAGTGCTTGAAATTGTTACGATGCTTTTTAAGATATTTTTATTCTGCTTGCGCAGTCCTCTAATATGCATGTGGATTGATAGCGTTACTAAATTGTGATAAATAACTTAAAGTTTCAAAATACGCCAGGCAAATATTTCCGATTGTTTTTGTTCGTTACAACCGTATAAAATTTCATGCATTTTTGTTTATTGGACTTAAGAAACAATTCGTTATAAGCGAAAATTGGCTAGAACCGTACTATTTTGTATGAAATATTATTACAAAACTGTTGGGACTGGAAATTGTTGTAAGCGAAAATGTATTATTATTAATATTCGTTATAACCGAACTTCACTCTAATAGTTTTTTTAAACACCTTATAAATAACACTGGTTTCGAGTACTTTTTAAACTTTTTTTTCCATAAAAAATCGTCAAATGTGACTTAAAAATCTCCTCAAATAAGTGGTGAAATCGGTAGATTTCGCGATAATAGCTAAAACGACTTTTCTCCCTCTAATTCGGTTTCAAAATCGCTAGATTTGACGAGTAATCTGCTAAACTACCATCACCGGTCGAGTACACTAAAAATCTGGTTTTGAAATTTTCCAAACACACCAAAATCTTGAGTTGCGGAGAAAAACCGGTTTTTCGTAGTAAATTTTCCATTTCTAACGGACTTTAAAACATCTGGTAACGCCATGTATTGATAAAAACCTAACTATAAGTTTCTGCTGATTGAAATTATATTAAATGATAAATGCTGGGAAAATAGAATGAAGTTAAAACTTAAAGTACATATTTATGAATATAACTCGATTATAAAAAGTGTTAGTACAGTATATATTCCTTGTTGCGCCATTTTTTTTTTATTTTGTACCACGCCATTTTATTTGACAATATTACTTCGGCGAGTGAAAGAAAATGAAAATTTTTATTTTATCAAAGATGCCTGAATATTGTGGAGATTGTGGCTTGGATGTTGCACGAAAAAAGAGTATTTTATGTATGGCCTGCAGTAGATTGTTTCACGTTAATTGTGAAACAATATCTAAAGAGTTATTTACAATACTTGACAAAAATAGAAATTTCTCATACAAATGCAAATCCCACTGAAGGCAGTGATGATGTTAGTTCTCTTAAAAAAGAAATACGCAAAGAATATGCTGCTTTTAAAGATTCGTTAAACTCTCATGCTGATGATATGAATGGAAAACAAGCACTGTTCAACACTAAAATAGATACTACTGTGGAAGAAATTCGGAAGGAATTACCAGCTAATCTCAAAAACTTAAATAACGAAATTTATAATTGCAATAGCCGTATCGAAACTGATGAAATAAGCACAAACAAGACAATGCAGGAGTTCGAACTACTCAATCACACGATTGAATATCGTCTAAATAGATTTCATATCAGGACTTTCTAAGAACATTGAAAATCTCAAGCAAACCATAATATCGATGGCGGCTTTTCTAAATGTGAAGATCTCGCAAAATTGCATTAGTGATTTAATTTACATAAGGAATCAACAGGTAGTACTGGCCAAGTTTTCACATATAATTATACGGGACAAAATTATGGCTGCTTATTTCAAAGTCAAAACTATTAAGAAATCTGATGTAGAAGGAGGTGATCCAGCAAGCCGTTTATATCTAAATGATAATTATACAGTCCTAACCTATAAGCTATTGAAGACATGTTTAAAGCTGAAGAAAGATAGGAAAATTTAATATTTTAGTATAATAAACATGGATAATGCCAAGTGTAAAATCAAAATGATAGATGGTAGTACAGAAATACTTGATTTGGTACAATGCACAAACTTATTTCAATTAAATAATTGGATTTTATCTCATATCAAAAAAAAATTTAAATATATTCATTTAATTATAATTAAATAACTTGTAAATTTTCCAATATTTTGTAGTAAAATTTCACATTTGCAAAGTGAACAAATTGAAAAGATAAATAACCTGGTATAAAATTGGTCACCATTTCGTGAATTCACTATTAAATTAAATTCTATCAGATAGAAACTTATGATTATATACATACATATATGTCGTGAAATTATGGATTTAACAAATATACCCTCCCTTTGTAAAAATAATGTAACTTGCATAAATTTCTTCGGTTCAAATAATCGGTTCCCCCAAACTATAAATATTGCTACTACTTTGATGTATTTTAATTCACATCTTGGTCCAGTAGGCAGCGATATGTCGCATCTAAATTCAGCTCTTTCTTTATATTCTGATAATCTAAACATAGGTCATATTAATGCACAGAGTCTGAAACCAACAAATAGGGGTACTAAATTCCATGAATTTGCAAATATTTTCAGACAATCAGTATTAGATATACATATGTTGGTTTAATCTTTATTTGACCAGTTTTGTTTTTAGTATAATAAAATAAAATAATAACGTGCAAAAAGCAGTGTTGTACGTTAGTGAAGCTTCACCTCCTATCATTTCTCCTACTATCCCTTTCCTCTAGTTCCAGCACAGTGCATGTGTAGGAGACAGCTCTTGAGTGGCTGGTCCAAGATAAAAAAAAATCGTATTTATGCTGAAAATCGCCAATACAAAAGTATTTTTGATCTTAAAGAATCCTTTATCGAAGAATGGAAATCAATCAATCAAGAATTGAGAAATAAATTAGTAGACAGTATGACCGATCGATTTTTCGACCTTATTCAAAATAAGCGGGTCCAACACATTATTAAATAGCTTTATTTTACATATAATTTGTTTTTAGCAGAATATTATGATCATTTTTAAAAATTGCGTCTATAGTTGTTAAACTCTGAAACGTTGAAAAAATCGCTTTAAAGTGAAAATATTATGAATTAATAAATAATTTGTTTTAAAATACTGTACTACCTGACTATTCTCTTGAACAATAAAATAATATAGGTGAAAATTTATACCAAATCCGCTCATTGGTCAAAAAAGCTAGCGGCTATAGTTATGATGCGCAGTGTAGGTCATTTATTAAATAATTTTTAATAATTATGTTCTATTGTTGTTATAGTTATTACATTGTAGAAATATGTTATTTTATATACATGTATAAAAAAGAAAATAATTTTGAAAACATGTTTATTTATGTATACATGTATACACATTTATACATGTGTATAAAAAATATATTTAATATCAATGACAAAAAATTTTCATTTCCTTTCAAAAATATTTTCCTTTTCTTCTTTTTTTAAAAAAATTTTTGTTAATACAAATTATTATATCCTGATGATGCTACTATTTGGTAGCGAAATATTGAAAATAAATAATTGAAAAAACTTTTAATAAAAAAGTAAAAAATAAAAAATTTAATAAAGGTCAAAATAAAAATAGAAGTGAGACTAAAATAATTTATTAGGTATTATTGGTGTATCGGAGACTTGGTTTAAATCACATATGATTTCTCAGTCGTTGGCTTTTCCTGGGTAAACGCTCGTCAGAAACGATCGTCCTGATGACCAAAGAGGAGGTGGTGTTTGTCTGTATATCTGATACAATTAATTTATAGAATAGTGGAAGTTGGGTCGCGTTATTCCGCTCCCTAAAAATGGTAGCTATAGTCTCGACAACCTAAGACCTATTACTATTTTCCCTGTGTTGTCGAAATTAGTAGAGTGTATTTTAAATCAACAAATTTTATCTCATACTAGTTTATTGCTAGATTCAGACCAATACGCCTTTCGTCGAAATCACAAAACAACTCACTACTACTCTCACTCACGGATTGCATAAGAAGTAAACTTAATGAACGCTCTGAATGTATAATGGTTTCATTGAACCTGTAAAGTACAATTTTAAAATTATAATCATATTTAAAGAGATATTCAATTTTATTTATTTATAACAAGAACCAACCGAGCCCATAGGGCCATATATATTTGGTGTACAAATATATATTTGGTGGACTACAAATGTAACATAAGAATGAGGGTAGCGATGGCACGATGGATGGTAGTCTGCACGTTGACTACTACACCAAAAACATACATGGGTTCAACCCCAGTTTCAGACTAAAAAAATTTTTGAAATAAAAATAAACAAATCGCATTTTTCTGATGTGCATTAGCGTGGCTTTGTGTGTCAGTTGTTGTCGGAGGGTTTCAGTGGCGAAGGCATAGTCACTGGTCAATGAACAATACCGGCTTCAGCTGATAGCAATCCACAATCGCATCAGAACGCCCTCCTTCGTCGGTATTGTGTGTAGCACCGGCGAACTAAAACAATAATAAAAATAGCTACTGAACCGAAGCTTCAGCACTGGTAAAAGAATAAACAAAGAACGTGCGAAAGCAGAGCTGTAAAATAATTAATTAAGCTTCACCTCCTGTCGTTTCTCCTACTATCACTTTCCTATAGTTCCAGCAGAATGCTTCGCATGTATAGGAGTCATCTCCAGAGTGCTGGTCCCAGATAAAAAAAAAATATATAGGTAACAAATAAGCTAGATATAATGTTTATGAAAAAAATAATAGTTATAATATTATTAGAGCGCTACTATATAAATTGGAAGTTATATTGCGCACATACATATTTATTCCGAATCTAGATCAGTTCAATTGCTTATCAACAAGCTTATCTTTGAGTGAACTACGTGAAAGGTGGAAAGCTCTAAATTTACCCAAAAGCGTTCAAGATAACAATTTTTGTACAATTTTGAGATAAAATTAGAAAGTAAAATTTTCCATTTTCAGTACAAAGTTGCACGAAATTTTTCTTTGGGTAAGTTCGGTCTAGAATTAAATTATCGGCTGTTTTTTATTTACATATGAAACTAAGAAATTACTCAGAAAATTTGCAAAGAAACGTCAAGTTTTTATTTAAAAATTTAAAAAATATTTTTTAAATAAACTTGAAGTTGTAAGTACATATACATATTTGTGCATATTTATCACTTTATTTAATAAAAAATGGCTCTTATTTTTTTTTTCAATTTATTTTTGTCCACATTTTACAGCCGTTTCCAACGATGCTAAATAAAATAAAATTTATTTGGGCACTTTTGTTATGCAAGTGGAAGAGACCTATTTTGTGGTAAATTTTCTGGTTTTTTGCGTTTTCTTACTTTTGTAGATTTTTGTCACTTATTGAGATAAATTATAGTTTACTCTCATTTTAACGAAATTTACCAGGAAAGTAAAAAAAATACACGAAGGCACGATGGATGGTAGTCTGCACGTTGACTACAAAACCAAAAACAGACCTGGGTTCAGCTCCAGTTTCAGACTAAAATTATAAAAAAAAAACATCTCGCATTTTTCTGATGTGCATTAGTGTGTCAATTGTTGTCGGAAGGTTTCAGTGTCGAAGGCATAGTCACTGGTCACTGAACAATACCGGCTTTTAAATTCCCAATTTTAAACATTTGATTAAAATACCCAAAATGTTCCCCAGTTTTTAAATTCCCATTTTCGACGCTACCTTGGCGCACATCCGTTTTTAACCCTTTCGGTCTTATTGGGATAATGCGTCCCAGAGAAACTTTGAAGAGTCCTATTTTTTTCTATAGCATTTAAATTGTGTTTTAAAATGGCCCAGTCGCACTTTTGAGTTTTAACGTATAAAATAAATTACGGTACCCAATTTTGCACGAGTTTCTTGCGAGATATTATCATTAGTTGATGTGAACTTCTCATAAAGACAACATCATTTACTGCTTATAATTGAAATAAAAACAATAATTTTAGCTGTTTTGAAATAAAACTTTGTGTATTTGTTTTTTGCAATGAGCTTTACCGTTTGATTGTGGAAAAACAATATTTCTTGGTAAGAAACAAAATTTTTTTACGTTTTTGTTCGCTGGGGATATATAGTCCCATTCGTGTTTTTCAATGGGCTTATGTGTCCCATTCGTATTATTTTCAGGTAAAATGTCACAACTTCCTAAGGAGCTTCAAGAGCTTTTAGAATCAGATAATTCTGATTTTAATGAATCTAGTGGCACCGAATCATCAGACTCAAGTGGCGAAGAACTCGATGAAACAAGAGAGCAAAATTTGTTGTAACGAAATTATGCCTAACTTATTCTTATGGTCACTATCAGATTCTGAGTTTCAACCTAGAATGCAGATTTCTAAAGAAAAAGAACCTGTAATTTTGGCTGATATTAATCGTTCTTCCAAAGAACTAGACATTTTCAAAAAAGTTTTCCCAAAATCTTTATTAATATTTATTGCTGAAAATACTAATAGAAGACTTGAAATATTAGAAAGGGTGAAAAAAAAATTAAAATCACAAAAACTGATGAGTATGAAATATTAATTGTGCTAAGTTGTTTCCCTATCATAAGCTATAACAAAGTTCCGAGGATTCAAAGTTACTGGAGCATAAATGCATCTCTTTGAAATTCGACAATTAAGAATTCAATTTCTGTGGATCGATTTCAGCTTATAATGTCCAAAATGTATTTCAATAATTCTAGAAAGCCAGATCAATGTTCAAAAGTATACTTCGTTGAAGAGTTAGTATTTTGTGTAAAGAAAATATTCCCTAGTGTCAGAACAGAATCGACATTAACAGAATCGACATTTCAAGCTATTGATGATATCAAAATATTAATGATGATAGTAATAAATGTTTACATAGTTTATCAGGTAGTAAATCATAGAAAGACAGAATTGATAAGTTTTTTAGTTCCACTAGCAGACATGATAGAAACAGGCAGATGGCATTGTGAAATTTCAAAAGGAGTTTCTTACGGACGTCCGTCAAAACGTCAACGAAATCTTATTAAAATAGGAGATCATATGCCCATTCCGTCAGAAAAAAGATTGCGCTGCGTACGATGCAGCACCATGAAAAAAGAATTAAAACTTACATATATGTTCAAACTGCCAAGTAGCACTATGTATTCATTGTTTTACTCCCTATCATAATTAATATACATATATGAATGTATTATATGAAATTTTGAAATTAAATACATTCATTTGAATGAAATTTGCTATTATTTTTTTTTATGTACAGTACAGTACAGATAAAAATAAAATGAATTATAAATCAAATTTAATTTTTTTTTGCCATTAATTGAAAAATATTTTTGACGAATTTGTGTATGTTTGCATTACTAATGGGACAAATTGCCCCATTTGCAGCAAAAATTCGGTTGGATAAGTGACCCAAACATGCTATTGGGATAATATATCCCAGGATAATTCAAGGTCTTCTGGAATAACTAATAATGCAGAACATCATCAAAAAATATCCCTTTTTAATATATGCAAAAAGATTTTTCTTTTATATATTTGTTGCGGTAAAAAAAAATCCGTACCGAAAGGGTTAAGTAAAATCGAATGTTGAAAACGAAGTATTTGTTATGTGATAACAAATTAACGGTATTACATTTACGTTTCCATTATTGTTTCATTTTAATTCTTTCATGTCAAACTACTTTTTGGTTTAAAAAATAACCTTTGCTTAAATTTTAATTGCGCTGAAAATGCAATTTATTTTATCGGCATAAATTTTAATAATTAATTACTCAAATCAAGTTAAAAATATTGGTCAAAACAGGTTAAGAGATGCATAAAATCCTTTAACATACCGGAGAATACAAGAGTACAGCGTAGCAGCTTGTATAATTTGACCTGCTCTTTTAAAAAATATTATTAGTTTTAATAAATATTTTCGTTTAAATACAAAATTAATTCATCCGGTAATCGAGTAAGCATGCACATTAAAATTTCTACCAGAAGCCAGGTTTAAAAGGTCGGTTAGAAAAGACTTTGTTGTAGCAATGACTAGAATTTGCATTTTCTAAGATGGTAGTTGTTTTAGCAAATGGTATGCGAACAGTTGTAGGTGTTTTTTTGTACAACTCAGCATGCACGCGGCTTGGGCACAATTTGTGTTTTCCCCTAAAAATTCCCTTTTTATAATTATTAAATTTAAACTAAAAGCTTTATGTACATACCGGGTGGGCCAAAAGTCACGCCTGCGTGTAAAAATTTAACAACTTTTTTGTTTATTATTAATTTTTACTTATTTTTTTTTATATAATATTAGCTTTGTGAGATCTAAATTTTAATTATGAAAAATAATATCAGAGAGATGACCACCATTTTCATCGATGCATAATTGGGCTCTTAAACAGGCGTTTTGCATAACTGCATCCAAAGTTTCAGACTCTATTGCCCTGATCTCAGATTTAATCTCGTGCTTCAGCTGCTCTATACTTTGGGGCTTGTTAACATATACTCGTTCTTTGAGATAAACCCCTAGAAAATAATCGGGAGCAGTTAAGTTTAATGAACGAGCTGGCAAATTGACTTCTGAATTTCTTGAGCTAATTGTGGTGTCCAAATTCGTCTTTTATGGTAGTCAACTGGTAAAAGCTGTTGGGTCAATTGGACCTTGTATGGATGCATGTGTAAATGACGTGATAAAATACGTCGAAGTGATGTTCTAGAGATGCCCAGTTGTCCAGATCGTCTTCGCGTTGAAGTTTCTGGATATTCTTCAATACTGTTCCGTACGCGATCAATGTTCACTTTGTTCTGTACTATTCTCAGTCTTCCTGATCGCGGGAAGTCTAACACTGCACCATGTTGCCGGAACCGTGCTATTAAAAGATTAATTGCGGTTTGGTTAGGTGCATTTTTTGGTTGAAATAATTTTGATATGCTCGTTGGGTCAATGAAATTGAATGCCCATTAGAAAAGTAAAATTCCATCTCTCTGTTTCGTTACTCGGTCGTTAAATTTTGCATGGTGGTGTAACACGGTTCGGTGAATGAAATCTAAAAAAAAAAACAATAAAAAAAATAATAATAAAGAAAAAAGTTATTCAATTTTTACACGTAGGAGTGACTTTTGGCCCACCCAATACATAAATATTTACAATTTTGCCTAAATATTTTAACATTATCAATTTATGTGTCTAGTACGGAATTGTGCTTTTTAAGACGTTTAAACAGTAAATTCTCATTTTTCAATACACTTTTTTTTGATATTTTCATAGAAAATGTAAATTGACACCGAATTTGATTTGACAAACAAAAAGAACATAACAAAACGGAAATAATAACTCTTTTCGATTTTACAGCGTTTTCCAATCGAATCGATTTTAATCAGATACCTGATAAAATGACTCAAAAATATCGAGGGTGGCGATGGCTAAAGTAGTCTGCACGTTGACTACAAAACAAAAACAGACATGGGTTTAACCCGTTTCAGACTAAAATTATTAAAAAAAAAATCTCGCATTTTTCTGATGTGCATTAGTATGTCCGTTTTTGTCGGAAGGTTTCAGCGGCGAAGGCATAGTCACTGGTCACTGAACAATACCGGCTTCAGCTGATAGCAATCCACAATCACATCAGAACGCCCTCCTTCGTCGGTATTGTGTAGCACCGCCGAAGTAAATTAATAATAAAAATGGGTACTAAACCGAATCTTCAGCACTGCTATAAATAAAGAACGTGCAAAAGCAGAGCTGTAAAATAAATAATTAAGCTTCACCTCCTGCCGTTTCTCTAACTATCCCTTTCTTATAGTTCCAGCACAACGCATCGCATGTGTAGGGATCATCTCCTGAGTGCTGGTCCCAGATAAAAAAAAATTAAAGACTTGCCCTCTTATACAAAATACGACAGTTAAAGTAAAAGTGCACTTTAAATCCGGGTTTCCCGTACACAATTCCTACTTCAAATAGACATTAATTTTAACAATCGTTTTTGCATAAGGGGGAAATTTATAAAAGTTTATAACTTTTGTTTTTATTACTGGCTTTCATGAAAATATTTGGAAAAATCTAAGTTTCTTGTTTCTTTCCAAATGGGTTAATTTTCGATAACCAATTGGAAGATGTAGAACTTCTCGATGAGGACTCCAATTTCGTAATGGCTTCGATTTCTGCATCTGACTCCGTTGATAATTTATCACCAGGTTTATCAGCTGGATCGCAACTGCCCCCTGCTTCACGTATACCAGCTTGTTTCAACTGTTCTATTAATTTTACACGGAACTCAACTTTATGTGGTATAATGGGATTTTCGCTACGTATTTTAACTTGCAATTTATGAATAGCTTGCTGGTAGGTATAACCGTACCAATCGATTTCCTCGGGTGTATACTAAAGTAAAAGAATTAAAAAATTAATACATTGTATACAAAAAACACTTCTTTTATATGATATAAACATACCGCTTCTAAGTAACATTTATACTCATTTAATATATCTTCACACTCAACTGGATTGTCTGAATGAGATGGGCAACCAAATAGTAATTCTTGCAAGATTTTGCGCTTCAAAGTCAATGCTAAGCATGAACGTAAATCACAAGCAGGAGTCTAAAATAAAACAAAGGAACATGTACTCGTAGATAATATTATTATTTGCAGATATCACTGGAATTACGGATCAGGGTTGATAATGGCAAACTATCATCTTTCCTTCTTCGCAGTGTGCATATTTACATATTACTAACATCAGCTTTGTATTTGAGCAATAAAACGTCGGCGAAGTAAAATAATAAATAAAATGGCTCCATTAATAATAATAATGCGTCACAAAAAAAAACATCAGAGACGCCGCAACTTTGCTTTATAGTTAACACGCTACTGCAGAGTTGTGCAAGAATTAAGCTCTATCTTTCTACCACTTTCAGCACCTGTGTATTCTCTACCCTATCCCTCTATCTAGTTCCAGTGCAATGCATTGCATATGTAGGGTATAGCACCTCAGCACTGGTCCAAGATAAAAAAAAAATTACGTACCTTCAACAGATAATGATCAAAGCCATGACATTCGTTAATCTTGTCAATTGTACGGTCCGTCACAATCACCGACATGTACTCTTTCAAAACTTTGCTATGTACAACGGAACGACGAAGAATGGGCACCCAATAATGGGGTACACGGCGCTTTCGTGGATCACGTTTTTTGAAGCCTTTCACAACGGCTTCACCACCCCAAATGCCCTTATGACTTTCTGGTACATCGATTAGAGGCAGAGGTATATCTTGTATGGGTTTAATTACTCCTGTTACCTCATTGCGCTCCCATCGTCCTTCCTTAGGTATATAATGAACGGCAGTCGGTTTTTGTCTCTTCCACTCATTCCAAAATTTTTTGTAGGCTTCAGGCAGCTGTAAGCCCAAGCCCGTATCGAAACGGGTTAAAGGCTTATATCCACGTATCAAATCAGCTCCCTACATACGCGAATAAACACAACGTAATTATTGTTATACAAAGAAAACCATATAAAACCAATAGATTTGTCTATTGCATCACATAAGCAAAGAAATGCTTTTCCATATGTCAGAAATTTTAACTCACTTGCTTGGTGGCGAATGCCATATTTAAAATACTTAATTTCTTAAGAAATTGAACACTTTGGCAAATATTTCCGTAAAATTTTTTGCTTTACACAGCAAACTTTCCAAATAAATAAAAATGAAAATTTTCACAAAAATCTCCCAACAATTTTGTTAAACACTTGTGCCACAAACTATTCTGTGACTTGTGCGATGGCAATTTATAGGTTTATGTAGCTATACAACAATAAACAACACAAAAAACAACAGGCATTTTGTTTCTGCAAATTAACTTTGGGATGTCATAAAAAGTGACTCTCAAAAATAAGCACACACAGCCTAGAATAACAAGAACATAATTTACGTGAGTGAATAAGCCAAACCGGAAATAAAATCAACTAAACGACCCGAATATTTTTATTTGCTTCATAGCACAAAGAAAATGTAAACAAAGAGTGAAAAAAATTATTGATATTCGATCATTGATTTCTCAGGCATTTGTATATCAATTTAAAAGTAAAAAACGAATATATGTAGCTAATAAAGCTGTGCATATATCAATCGACGCGTATATTTAATAGCTATCGTTGGCGGGTAGCGCGATGTGTGCACGAAGAATCGTTTGGGCGCAATAAGTAAAATACTAAAAAAGTACACTCTAGCTTTTATAAAAACTTTGTTGGGCTATAGCTCTTCTCGTACAGTCTCCCCAAAAATAGTGCATATATCAATCGACGCGTATATTTAATAGCTTTCGAACGCGGGTAGTGCCATATATGCACGAAGAACGGTTTTGAAATTATAAGCGGATAACTACATATAAAGGCGTTGAACAGGTCATTGAATAATTGGCATATATATTCAATAAAATTTATGAACATTATAAAATTTGATTCTAGGGCCTTATTCCTACATATATTCGTTTTTTATTTTTAAATTGATATACTAATGCCTGAGAAATCAATGATCGAAAATCAATAATTTTTTTCACTCTTTGTTTACAATTTCCATGTTCTAGTTAACAAACCAAAACATCCGTTTTGCTAAAGTTTTTTATTTCCGGTTTGATTTATTCACGGCTATTATAAAATGTCATTTGATCGCTAATTTACCGCGTCTCGTAGATGTCAAAGATTATTTAAATTTAGCTGAAGACCAATAAGAGGAATTTTTAAAGGATAAGCAAAGCCACATATTTAATATTTTAATGATTAATTTTCCAAAGTTAAATACTTAAACTAAAAAAAGAACAATAAGAATTTACAATGAAATCGTAAGTAACAAAAATAAATAGAATTTCTTGTGGGATGTGTATGAAAAATGCAATTTTCAGAGCTAGGACTCCCATGAGAGTAATGCGAATTCCTCAGCAACAGAAAGACGTGCGTGTACGTACACAGGTCTCACAAGAAAATGTTAATGAAAATAATCAGCTTAAACAAAGGGACCCCGTACATGTATTTTGCCGTGTACGACCATTGCCCTCCGACGGTGATTTATCCTGTGTAAGAGTTAAAAATTCTACAAATATTGTATTGACTCCACCAGAACAGACGTTGTGTAGTAAATTGGGCAGTTCGAAAGAAACTCAATACATCTTCAAATACGTCTATGAATCAAGTAGTACACAGCAGAATATTTTTGCTGGCGTTGCTCAACCCTTAGTGGAGAATTTGATACGAGGCCGCAATAGCCTCCTGTTTACGTATGGTGTCACTGGAAGTGGTAAAACTTATACAATGACAGGTGACATAAGACATCGCGGCATAATGCCTCGTTGTTTAGATGTGCTCTTCCGAACCATTTCTGATTATCAAACGAAAAAATACATTTTCAAACCAGATCGTTTAAATGGATTTGAAATTTTGTCAGAAACTGACGCTTTAATGGAAAGACAGCAAGAAATGAATCAGCGTTTTGCGGGAAGAGGTGCTCTAAAACGCAAGGACTCTGATCCGGAAATAGCTTCACAAGCCTCTTGTGATATGCCTCCATTGCAAGGTATTGAAGAAGATAATATGTATTCGGTTTTTATTACTTATGTTGAAGTATACAATAATAGTGTATACGACTTACTAGAGGAAGGTGGTATTCAGAAGTAAGTATAGTTTATGTGCAGGTCGTCTAATACGTAAGATGTGCTGTATTTTATTGAAATTTTTGTAGGACTTTGCAAAGCAAAATCATTCGAGAAGATGCCAATCATAATATGTTTGTGCATGGTGTAACTGAAATAGAAATCAAATCCGTTGAGGAGGCTATAGAAGCTTTTCGGACTGGCCAAAAACGTAAACGTATGGGTCATACGCTACTCAATGCCGAATCTAGTCGCAGTCATTCTGTTTTTAATATACGTTTAGTGCAAGCGCCCACAGATTGTAAAGGGGAAAATGTTGTACAAGATAAAAATATCATTACTGTTAGTCAATTATCTCTGGTAGATTTAGCGGGTAGTGAAAGGTCATCGCGTACAAAAAATACTGGGTTGCGTTTAAGAGAAGCGGGAAATATTAACAACTCACTGATGACATTACGTACATGTCTTGAATATTTGCGGGAAAATCAACAGGGCACTAATGGCGCTTTCAAGAAGGTACCCTATCGAGATTCGAAACTTACACATTTGTTTAAGAATTATTTCGATGGCGAGGGACAAGTTTCTATGATTGTATGCATTAATCCACGGGCTGAGGATTATGATGAAAATACGGTAAGTTGGTGATAAGATTTCAGAATAACAATATTATAAACTTGCAACAAAAATTTTTAGCAAGTAATGAAATTTGCAGAAATTACCCAAGAAGTTCAAATTGCTCGGGCTGCGCCAATGAAAACTGATTTAGGTCTAACGCCTGGCCGGCAAAAGGCCAATAAAATTTTCAAAATGGCTGTAGATAATCTGAATGAGCAAGGATATAGTGATGCTAAAAATTTAGATGTAGATATTGGTTTGGTATATAATCTGGGACCCAATTTCCCCGAGTATGATTTGAATAGTGGAGAAGCTGATTCCACAATCAAAGATTTAATGCAATATTTATTGCAGCGTATAGAAAAAAGAAAATTGCTCAATAATGATTTGGAAAAGAGATGTAAGTCGTTTTATAACTATTCATACATATTCCGGTTGTCAGCGTCGACACCAAAACTTAGCCTTTGCTATGTCCATATGCTTAGACTTTCATTTCAAATTTAAATTGACATTTACATAAATTCGACATTTCTAGTAAATCTCGATTAAGCTTTGGTATCTACTTAGACAACTGGAATGAGGGTAGGGTGATTTATAAAATTATATAATCCAATTTTATTTAAAAATTGTATACCAGTCGATAAAATGCGTTTACATTTAATGCAACTGGAAAAAGAAAACCTTTCTTTACGCACTGAATTGGCGTCTATTAAGGCTGTTCATAAGCAGGAGCGTGAACGTTCAAATATTCTAGAGAATCGAATACGTGTTCATGAAAGTTCTATTGATGTACTTAATAATAAAGTGAGCAATCGTGAGAGACAAATAGACGATTTGGCGAGTAAACTGAAAGATCATCAAAATATGTTAACCAGAAAGGAACAAGAAAAAGAAACTCAAAAGAAGAGATTTGACTCAAAGCTTGCTGTAGAAGTTGAAAAACGTGATCGTTTACATGACCTGAAACATGCTAAATTGCAAAATAAAATTCGTAGCAAAGATGAAAAATTAAAATTGTTATCTAATATCATACAATCAGAGGAGTTGGCAATTAGGAGAACAAGGTCGAGAAGTTCAGAAGATCTTACACAGGTGGAAAAGGAAGTGGTTGTACGGCCTGTTGCGGAATCTGTTAGAACTGTGCCGATGGCACCATCAACACCAAGAACAGAATTATACTGCACGCCAAGAGTACCAAGGGTAAGTTAAGAATTTGTTTAAATTTTTTATTTTTTTAGGTAGAATATTTTCCATTAATTAAATGAAAGTATTTAAAATTTGCTAAATAAATTAAATACATTTTCAATGGAAAAGTTGAATGATTGCAAAAACTTCGAATTAAGATATAAAAATTATTAAATAATCCGAAAGTTTGCAATTTATTACATTTTCGAACATTAATTTTTTTTTTCATTTTTATTATCATTTAATGTAATACATGAGGCCTATTGACCATTAAAAACTATTACAAGATATAAGTAGTGTCTATGAACCACATATTGAAAAAACAAATAAAAATAACGTTTTGGTATTAAAAATATATAATTATGTATGTATGTTAAATAAAGATATCAATAAACGTATACACGTATAATAGAGGTTAGCATGTACATTAAAGAGGTCAAAGTATTAGTAGTTTTTTTTTTTTTTTTTTTTTTTTTTGGCGTGTGAGGTAGGGTTGAAAATGCCTTCGCACTTACAGAGACCGTCGTCTTCTGCGTCGAGTGGTGTTGCCACTAAAAAATTCCCTCCTCCTCTGGGTAGATTCCTCCCCGGGACCGCTTTCCGCATTACTTCGGGAAGGCCCAGAGCCACGTCCCAATCAGGACCACTCTCACTCACCCACGTCTGGGTCCGCCAAGTCCGCAGCCGGCGCCATGGCCCCGGCCCGTATCGGCTGGTCCCCGTCAGAGGGGGCCCCGCTATGCAGCAGCGCATCGAGGTCCCTCTTCTTCCTCCGCAGAACGTATCCCACGTACTGTGCCACAGCGTCCCAATTGTCCGCACAATCGAGCATCCTCCCTATCACGGTGGCAGGAGCGAACCCGCTGCGCCATTGCACCTTTCTCAGTATGCCACCTGGTGCAGTCGAAGAAAGTGTGTTCTCCATCATCATCCGTAATACCACAGTAAATGCAGTCGGGACCATCTGCCCTGCCCATCGGATACAGGTACTTTCGGAAGTATCCGTGGCCCGAGAGGAATTGTGTCAGGAAGTAGTTAACTTCCCCAAATTTCCTCCGAATCCATACTTCCACGCAGGGAATAAGCCTCGCCGTCCACCTGCCGACCGTGGCCGCGGCCCACCTGTCCTGCCATCGCCGGACAGTTTGGGGTCTCAGACCAATAGCACCAACACCAGGGCCCTCCCCCTCGAGTTCCAAGCCTCCCACCGCTCGCGCGCCAAGAGGTCTATGGGTATTTCCCCACATATCACCAGGACCGCAGCGCCCGAGACCGTGCGGTAAGCCGAAGCAACCATAAGGGCCGCCGTCCGCTGTACCGCCTCGAGTACCCTGCGTTTGGTTCTCTCACCCAGTACATTTCCCCAAATCTCGCTCCCATGCAGCAAGATCGACTTCGTGACCGCCATAATCAGCCTCCTCTTGCTCTGTGTCGGGCCTCCGACATTCGCCATGAGTCTGCTCAACATGCCAGTCATCTTCGCCGCCTTAGTCGCCACATGCCGTATTTGGGCCCAGTAAGTCAGCCTACAGTCGAGTCTGACGCCCAAATACCTTATGGCACTCTGGGTAACCAGAGACACATCCCCTATCTGCATGCCGACATCGAGTGGTATGTGTGCCCGCGCCATCAACATCACCTCGGTCTTCTCCCCGGCCAATTCCAAGCCGTGGTCTTCAAGCCACATCCGGGTCCTAATCATGACCCGGTTCAGCTTCCCCCTGGCGTCATCCATATCCCGCGCCAAGATTACCGCCGCTATATCATCCGCGTATCCCACGAGCTGAGCATCTTCGGGCATTTCCACCCCAAAGATCCCATCGTAGGTCAGATTCCATAGGTCCGGGCCCAGCACAGATCCCTGGGACGCGCCGGACGTGATCGTCCTGCTCCTCCGCCCCGTCGGCGTATCGTACAACAGTACCCGATCGTCCAGATAACTACGGAGAATTCTATACAAGTATCCGGGAATACGAAACCTCCCCCGTAGCGCCTCTAGAACATCAGCCCATCGTAGGCTGTTGAAGGCATTCCGAACGTCGAGTGTTGCCAGGACAACTATGCGCTTCGGATAATAGCGCCTCTCGCTCTGAGCGCGCTCGAAGCACTCATCCACATCAGCAATCGCCCCGAGCGTTGACCTGCCAGGTCTGAAGCCATGCTGTCTATCCGACAGCCCCCCAGCCATCCTCACGGCCTCCGCAAGCCTTCTTTGCAGTAGCTTCTCCAGCAGCTTGCCGGCACCATCCAACATGCAAAGTGGCCGATAAGCCGATGGCTGGGTCGGATCGCCCCTGCCCTTGCTAACAAGCACGAGCCGCTGTGTTTTCCAGCGTCTTGGGAAGACGCCCTGGACTAAACAAGCATCATATACCGGAAGCAATGCTTCCGGCCTGCTCTCAGCCAGGATCTTCAGCACCTCCGACGGTACCCCATCCGGGCCAGGGGCTTTCCCCGTCCTAAGAGCCCCGGCGGCGATCCTCAGCTCCTCCCCGGTAAAGGGCGGTGAAACCTCATCATCGTAGGACCTACGTTCGCCACCCAGCGGAGCCTCGCCGGCCCGCCTAGCCCTAGTATAGACCCTCCTATTGCGGAGGCAGTCACGCCTGAGTCCAGCAATCTCCGGCGTCCACCAGTACACAGGTCGTCTCCCCGCCCGTCGCGACAATCGGGGCATCGATGCGTCGCATGCACGGACAATGCGCCGCATCATAGCACCCGCCAGGGAGTCAGCGTCTCCCGCACCGTCCAAAACCGTAGTACCGTCGAAACCGGCCAAGAACGACCCGCGGTCTAACCTCGCGACGTTCCATCCACGCGCGCCTCTCCCACCGTGCGACCGCGCGACGCCCGCCTCCGATACTATCCCAAATTCAACATACTGGTGATCACTCCCAGTATATTCCTCGAGCACCCTCCATCCTTCGATCATCCCAGACAGATTCTCGGATACCAAAGTGATGTCAGGAGTGGTGAACTCGCACGCCGGCCGCCTGAAGGTGGTCGCACCGCCAGCGTTCATGACCACCACGCTCAACATGGCCGCCATATCCAGGACGCACCTCCCCCTCGTGCTCTTCACCGGATCACCCCACTCCACAGCCCTGGCATTGAAATCACCGGCCACCACAAAGGGTCCGGCCATACCAGCCAGAGCGTCCTCGATAGCGGCCATCTTCGCCCTAAATCGCGCCACACTATCGCTAGGAGTGAGGTAACAGCTCACCAGCACAAAACCGCCGATCCGAGCCCACGCATAGCCGCAGCCGATCCCGTACCGCGCAACCGCGAGTTCACCGCCGCCAGCTAGCCAGAGTGCCGCCGTACCCGTTTCGTCCCCGAGCCAGAACCCTCGGTGCATCGGACCGTATTGTTCGCTGATGACAACCACGTCCGCGCCCCTCTCGGCAACCATCTGCCATAGCAGAGCATCCGCCGTCCTGCTCCTGTGCATATTCGCCTGGAGCACCCTCATCTGCGGGATAGCGGGCAGCCTTTCGAGCCCGGCAGGTGGTCAGTCCTACCGCGCCCCGCCCCCGAGCACAGAACGCACTTGGGGACCGCTGTGCAGTCCCTCATCTTATGTCCTGCTCCTCCGCACCTTATGCACAGTTGCCTCCTGTCTGTCCCAGTACACTTTGCCTGGGTGTGTCCCGCCCCAAAGCATCGATAACACCTACCGACACTCTCGGACATCCGCATCGCAGCCCTGATCTAACCGACACGCACGTACTCAATATCGATCAGTTTCGCGGCGCCCTCCACCGACAAAGTAACGTACGCCCGAACCTGTTCGCGCACGTCCGGTGCCGTCACCCTCACGCGTAGCTGCTCTTCGCGCCCGGCGAGCAGACCACGGACCGCCATCTCCACCTCCTCCACGACCGTCAAGGAGTCAAGACCCAAAGTATTAGTAGTAATAAACCCAATAACATAACTAGACATTAGACATGTTGAGATATTCAATCAGTTTCCGCTTAAAAGTAAACCTTGCAACACAAAATTACGAAGACTTCTAGGTAAGCTATTCCGTGATCGTGCTGCACGCACTACGAAATTCATTCACCAATAGTATTTTAAGATAGTCAATTACAAAAAGAATATACCATACATATGTAAAAATTGGATTCTCGCAACTAACAAACCCAGAATTTTATCGTTAAAATTTTTTTTTAGGTTATACCTAATAATTTTTTGTTCAAATTATAATGCTTTTAAACTTTGTTCATCTTTTAGAACAGTTTATTAAAAAAAAATTGTTCACATTAAGCGGTGTTGCCATAATGTAGCGTGCACTGTATAAAGTGACGTTTCCATTTTGTGCTAAAGTGTGTCGTTTTTGCACATTTTTGTCTCTTATTGAGATGAATTATAGTTTATTCTCATTTTACCGAAATTGACTCATAAAGTAAAGAAACTTATCTAATGTGCAAATGCCTAATGGTGGGGTGCAACATGTTTATGCAACAGGGTAATCATTTATGGCGAATTTTTTGACACAACCACATCAATTCTGAATTGAATATCGTTGGAGAAACATGATTAAAAAAACACAATGTTAAATATTGCTTGTTTCCACTGAAATGAATCAGTAAATACACTAAACAACGATTCACACTATACAACTAACATCAATGCAACCTGAAAATATGGTTTTTGGAGGCCTAAAATACAACACGAATTGAAACCATAAACACTATGCAAACAAAAACGAAATTATCCTGGTTGCGTAAACATGTAGCATTATTGTATGTAGCCACCATAACGAACATAGAAAATCTACACTGAGAAAAAAAATTGCAAATATTGAGATGTGAAATTCTGGAATTTTGAATGTACTGAGTAGTACGTAATGAGATTGGAGGTAAGAAAGTAGCGAGTATGTGCAAAAATCGAGTTTCTATTGTATTTTCAAAATCGTTATAATCTCAATAAATGAACTCTTCACGTAGTTAAAAATCTATATATGAATTTCCAACTCATAACATAACGTTACATTTTATACAATAATCGCCTCCTAAGAATTGTAATATTGTAAATTTTATTTTTTGATTTTTTCATTTAGGGCATGGCCGCAGCAAACAGACGTCACCGACGTTCTCGATTAGCTGGCGAAAAATGGATTGAACATCGTGCAGTCAATCCTGTGCCACTTGGTACTATTTTACAGCCGTACATAAAAAATCGCAAATCAGTTACAAAACTTCAAGATATGAAGGATTTAACGGGTCATAATGCCAAAAAATATATACTGGTATCTCAAGACGCCGATACTGATGGTGATGTTGAAACTAAGCTTTTCAAAGGCAACATTATACCAACGTGCGGTGGTGGTGCTCAAGTTGTATTCGATGATGTTGAGTGTTTGAAACAAAAATCACCCGTACCTTCACCAAATCGCAAAAGACCCAGTACTGGCGGAAATGGTGCTTTAAGCAATGTTGGCACTGCAGTTTCTGCCCTGTCGGCTATAACCAGTCTAAATTCTGCTCCAGATATTTCATCTAGATGTAACGTTGCCATTGAGGGTCATACTGTTAAACGTACAAAGTTTTGAAAGTTCTGTTACGTGCTTATAAATAGGGCAACAAATATTTAACTCTACCTCTCTCTCTCTCTATCTGTCTATTTTACTTGAAGCAATCTCAATACAAATTATTATTAGAATTTGCAGCAAACCTTAAGTATTTTTATTAGTATTTTATTTCTCTTATTGTTATTGAACTATAACTGACATTTACATTGATATACACTCCTATAAATATAATTTTATTTCCATACTTTTTTTACTTCCAGTATTTTCTTAAACTGGTTTCGTACTTACAAGCATAATTTGCGATTACATTTTAAATAATGAATTATTTTTTTTTCTTTCTTTTTTATCAACAACAATGTCTGAAATTGTAATTATTTTTCTATGTCTTTATTACTTTTGTAATTCTATTATTTAACATAACGTTAAGACAAATATTCATTTGAGATTTGGTCACAAGCCACAAATACCATTAAAAGTAAAACTTTCTTTTAGTGTTTGGATTTTGTTATTAGTTCGGGATCAGGTTAAATTGAATACTCATGAAACAAAAATATATTTTTGAATGAAATTAAAAAAAATGCATTTTTATTACTTACCAAGAAAGAATGATTGAAATAAAGGTTACGCCATTAGGCAAGCATACTAAAATTGTTCTGTGCATGTTGGAATTCTGACGTCACATAAGGTGTGTTCTCATTTTTTGTTCCCAACTTATTATATTTATACGTAACCATAACATTGGGCCAATTTATTATTTTTCTATTTAAAAACAAACACATTTTTAATTAATTATATATACTTAAATGATACCCTGCAAAAATGTAATAAGTGTGTGGTAACTTCCCCGTTTCAAATTTCCTTCAAAAAGTTTCAGTGTGAAATGTCAAACACAAATTTTCTCTCAATTGCTCACTTGTTTTTTTTTTTGTGTTGTTTTATTTTTGGTGAGTACTTTGACAGCTATGAACAGCGTTGCCGTTGTATGTTATTTTCGAGCAAAATTGGTTGAATTTTTTTATTAGTGTGGAGAAGTGAATATTTCTTGCTTTCTGGTTACTTTTTTCAGCCTTAGTAATACTAAATGTGTAAATTTTTTATATTTTACTTATAAAGTTTTAAAATCAGGTTTTATACCGCGTTTATGTGAAACACTGTTAACACCCTTTTGTTTTAAGAAAAATCGTTTCTGTTGTAACAAAAAATTCAAGACTGCTGCAGCAGAAACAAAAGTAAAATAACACAGTATTTAAATCCAAAATGGATAGAAAATTATTTACACATGTTTGTTTGTTTGAAATTGAAATGCTGTATGTTCATAATGTTTTTACCTAAATTTCTTTTATTAAGTGGCTAGTGGAAAAGAAATTGAAGACTTATTTTTATAAAATAAAACATATCCTGGTATTTTATAACTTTTTAAACAAATTTTGTTTGCAGAAACGCTGCAACGCTGGTTATGAGTTGATATCCGTTAACAAAGTACTCATTGTGCCAATCTCATCCGTCGCACAGTGTTCGATTTAAGATTTAGGACGACAAAAATCATAAAATTGTAAATAATTAAGATAGAGTTCTAAATTTTTATACAGGTGATTGTTGTGTGTAACAAAGCAATTAGGCGAACAATCATACCGTTCCGCTTACTGCGTCTGCTACTTGCCATATATAAATCTGTCCGACCATCTGTCCATTCAGTTGGTGACAATGGTGACAAACCGAACTCTAAAAATTCAAGGTCTAATGTTTTTTGTAAAACAACAGAGGGATTATTCATCTCAGAAGGTTTAGCTCCACAAATATAACAAACTTGTGATGAATTGTAGTTTGATAAAGCTGTACATATTTTTCCATCAACCATACGTAAAACTAGTTTGGGTTTAACATAAACAATCTTTTGGACATTGTTTGTTAATAGATTAACTTCCGTTGGACGCAACATTGCAATTTGATCCTTAATATATTCAACTTCTGTATTTATTAAATCTGTGCTTTCTTTAGCAAACAATAATAGGACGAAAATAGCGTGAAGAGTTACGTGTTGGATTTTGATGAACGATTGATTTCTCATTGGTAAAATACATTTGAATTATTGCAACAGAAACACTTAATAAATTTTCATCGCCATTGCCTTCTTCTGATTCTTCCAACCATTTTTGTTTATAAAGGTTTTGATTTGCCCCATCACATCCCCATTTACACAATAAAAAAAGTTCGTGGCAAGGTCCTATTTTATCAGTTAGTACGTCATTGTAAAATTGTGTGGTCCATTAAAGACTGTGAGTTTAATTCACAGTTACCTTTGAAGCTCGAACTAATTCGTAAGAAGGATAAAGGTCGCGGTTAATATGTTTTGTATACTGTTTCATCAACCTATTTACATACAAATCCAAATCCAAGGTCATTGCCAATGCTTCATCAGGCGATAGAGATTTTGTTGTTTTTTCTTCTAACCTAATCTATTTTATTTGAGAGCCTCTTTCTGGAGATGCTATAGCTAACTCTTTGACTATCCTCGCTGAATTACGCTTACCTGCTGATCGTATTTGCATTTCTACTGCCACAAATAATTGTTCATTACTTGCAACATTTGCCAGATTTTTTTATTTTGATTTATTCATCGAAAAATGAGTTGAACAGTTCCGATTTTCCGTCTAATTTGTTGATAACAAATACATATGTATGTATGTATTTTGAAGACTAATAAAAAAATTAGTACATAGATAACATACTCAATTCTTGATATAACTCCTCTTGCTCTTTGATAAGTTTTGTGGAATTGGGCACACTATTGGAGTAATGCGGTCGTTTGGTGTGAACCCATTTCGGCAAAGGAAATGAAAATCCATAATTTGTATGATTTGACTTTAGCAACAAATCGAAGCCCTTTGGTTAATTGAGTTCTTTATTTTAGTTATTTATGACTCAAATTATTACGAATGAAACATAATTTGTTCTTCTCGCTTATATTTTTGGAATAAATATTCAAGTAACGAAAGACGAATTGTTAGCAAATTGATGAAACTCTTTTTCAATAACACACACTGTTCGCATAATATATACCGTTAATATAGATTTCACTGTAACTTATTTCGAACCATTAACCGTTCGTTTTTGCATACATTTGTTTCTCATTTATTTATTTTTTTAATACCTTGTGCGTTTTGTAGTTGTCAAAAATATTAAATACATCACATCTTATTTTTCCACATTTCAAGGTCGAAAGTTTCTTAACAAAAAATTATTATTTCCCAACGAACATTGCAATGGCATTTACAGAACAATCGAAATTACTAAATTGTTCCTCTAAATACATAGCTGCCGTTGAGGAAAATCGTCCAAACACTTTCACACATTTTTAATTACTTTTTATGCATTGCAATTACTACCCGTAGAGTTTTAGTCAATTTATACGACTCGACATTTAATTGATTTATTTGATAATCTTATTTACATATGTACATGTATATTCAATATTAAAAAGACGAATGTTGTTTGTTGCAGGCATGCTTTTAAAACAAAAAACTAAGCCTTTTCTTTGGAATTTCCTCTATTTTGTGGGAACAAGAATCGAACCTGATATGTTTAATTCTATTTACGTTTATGTATTTTTGCATTGTTTTTTGTATATACATATGTATGTGCATAAATAATGCAATGTGTAAAACTACATCTTAAAGAGGAGACAAAAAAATGGTGCTATGAAATAAAGCTCCAATAAATACATACACATGTATGTACGAGTACGTTAGGTGGCGGACCGTCGCCGAAGGAGAACGCTCTTAGGCCGAGAGCACGCAATGAGCGGCAAAAAATTAAAACATGGAATACTGCAGAAGTGGCCACGCAATGAGCGGCATTTCTGAGAGGCTAAGCGGCGCCGCTCAGGAATAGAACTTGTTCTAATTTTTAGTTGATTTCTGAGCGGCAAAGTATAAACATGGCAAAAGTGAATGCGGAGCTTATAATTTCATCTGTACAAAGCCGACCGATATTATGGCAAGACAGATTAACTAATTTTAAAAATAAAAATATAACCGATAAATTATGGAGTGAAGTTGGTGAAATGTGTAGTTTATAATTTAATCGAGCCCATAGGGCCATATATGTACATATGATTAAAGTAGTTGGTTAACAATTTCATCACAAAGTATGTACAAAAAAATATATATACATTTATTTATAAGAACTATATAACATGGTGCTTATGGTGAATCAAGTAAAATAATCCTCTAAATACTGGATGCAAATCTTGGCGCAAGTGTGCTTAAAAAGCACACTCAGCAAGTTTTTCAAAGTCTTCATTTGTTGTAACTTTATTGTGATTATAATAGTTCGAATTAATGATATTTTATTTATCCTCATCAGACTCCGAAGAATGTGTTATACATATAGAAATCAAATAAGAAAAAAAGAATGCTTGTGGTCAGCATAATTGAAATTAACTTACATCTCTAGTTTTTTGCAAAAAATTTTTGCTTTTAAGTTGTTCTTTAAGTTTTGCAAAATATTGCCATTATAAAGTGCGTATAAAATATTTTTGAGACTGCGAACGGAAGGTTATTTAATAAATTTTATTTTTTTTTTTTTTTTTAATTTTCTTTATTCTTTATTTCTTTTGCGGTAAATCAGTTACAGGTTTGACCTAAAATTAATTCTGCGAAGCCATGTGGCTTGTCTGCAAAAGTCCTAAGTACCCATGTAGTATATACCTTCCAAAAAAAAAACATTTGATTGCTTTTGTTTCCATTCCTACAACATAAACATTTTGAATGCTTTCTTTTAATATTTCTAAAAAGTTTGAAAAGAAAAATATAATAGAAAGAGAAAAAAAGAAACACACAAAAAAGAAAAATACTAACAAAAAATAAAAGATTCAATTATTAATGTAATGGCTAAAAAAAAAAAAAAAAAATATGAATTTTTAGTTAATTAACTCAAAAAATTTTAAAAGTTTATAAAATTTGAAAAATTTAAAAAAAATTCAAAAAGAGTTTAAAAAGAGTTTAAGCGGCAAAAAGAGAAGTAAAGTTAAAGTATTTTCATTGAGAGTACAGAAAGTATTTTTTGACCAGCATCTTTCTTCTTTTTTTGTTGAGCGTGTTTATTATATCTGCTGGTAGTTTATTTAGAATTGTTGGTATTGAGACTGCTAGTGTTTGCTTTGCATAGTTGTTTAGATGTTGCTGTACTTCAAATCTTCCTGCTGCTCTTAAGCTAGTGTTGTGCGTGTGATTGATAACCTTTCGGAAATGACTGTCGTCCATGAATTCGTTGACTAAAGTAGTCTGGAATAAGCTATTTACGTTCTGTACATTTAAGTGTTTCGCCAGATTTGAGTGTATTTCATTGTTTATGTTGTTCACGTGTGTGAGTTGAGCACGAGAAGTAAAGTCTCGGCTTAAGTTTATACTATTTAAGTTATTTGCGGTTCTCCCGTTGTTGTTGTTGTTTTGGTTCTTCAGTAATATTTTCAGTATTCTGTTTTGGCTTCCCTGTACATCCCTGCAATATGTCGATCCACCCCATGCTGTTATACCGTGCCTTATGTATGACTCTGTAAGCGAATAGTATGCCTGTCGTAATACTTCATCGCTGGCGCAATTGCTTAAGTGGTGTAATATGAATGCTGTTTTCCGGAGCTTTTTTGCAGAGCTTGTACTTGACTTTTCCATTTAAAATTTTGATCTATATATGTATGTATATCCCTAAATACTTATGTGTTGACCATTTGTATATATGTATTGCAGCCATCCTTAGTTATCAAATTGTTTCTCATACTGTTATACAGGCATCCGGTGTCGTGTAATTTAAGTTTTATATCTGTGTGTAGTATATTCCGTGGTTTTATATGCATAAGTTTGGTTTTGTCTGCATTTATGATAAGCCCATTATCATGACAGCATCTTGCTACTACATCTAACTCATTTTGCATTATTTTAACTGCGTCATTTAGATTTCTATGTGTTACTACAATTGCTGTGTCATCAGCGTAGGCAAACGTTCGGCAGTTTCTTAGATTCTTTATCATATCGTTATATATAATATCGGGCCTAGTTTTGAGCCTTGTGGCACTCCATAGTTTAGTGCTTTTTCCTCACTAATTTTTTTGTCTATCTTGACTCTGTAGGTCCTTCTAGTTAAGTAGTTTTGGAACCATTTGATGGGACTTCCTCTAATTTCGTTCCTTTCCAATGTCTTCAGTCAGTTTCCATGCGATAAGGTATCAAGGTATTTAGGTTCTAATAATTCATGTACATATATTTATTATAATTATATTATTTTTTATTTCTAGGAGAGACAGCGAAAGCAAAGTGGAAAAATTAAAAAGACACATTCCGAAAAACTCCACCAGTTACATCTGGCTCCAGAGCTCATACAAACAAAATAAGATCCCACCGAAAAATTTGAAGTAGCCAGATACTGCAGACACTGAGAAAATGCTATTATTGAGGATCTTCTGAGTGAGGAGGATATTATATTGGTAAACAATACGCCTATCAGCAGCAGTACTGAAGAACTAACATTGATTAATAATAATATGCCCAGCACTAGCAATACATCTACTGATTGTTTCACTCCAGTCATATTAAGACAAAAAAAGCAGAGTGCAGCAATGAATGTTGATGCAGAATTTCTTAAATTGGAAAAGGAAAGGATGGAAATACTTAAAAAGGAGGTGGAGAAAAGAGAAGACAATGCCGACCTGCAGTTTTGTAAAATTTATTACCCTTATGGAACAATTTGATAATCTCGAAAAATTAGAAATTCGAGGAGAAATCCAATATTTAATACTACAAAAATTTAAATCCAAATAAAATAAAAAAAACAATAAATTTACCTGGAAAGATTTTATTTAATTTATGTACATATATATTTCTTTAATACATTTTATTTAGTGTCTAAAATCCCAAAAATACTGTGTTAATTCATTTCTGATATTCAACTCTCTGTTGCTGCTTCTGTTGTATCCGTATTTTTTTCTGTTGAGTCATTGTTTACTGTTCCAGTTACTTGTATATAATCATATTTTCGTACAAAATTGTGCAATATGCATGCACATTTTATGAAATTAATTGCAGTTTTTGGTTTTGTTTCAATATTTTTTTGTAGAAACCGCCATTTAGAGGTTAAAATTCCAAATGCACATTCAATGCATTTTCTTGCCGTTGAAAGACGCTCATTGAAAAATTCGGTTTGCGGATTCAAATCTCTACGAGGGTAGGGTCTTAACAAATACGTTCTGAGTGGGTACGTTTCATCACCAATCAAAAAATTCGGCACAACAATATTTGACCCAGGCAGTGGTTGTGGTGAGGGGACATTGAATTTACTTGCTTCAAGCAATTTGAATAATGTAGATCCAGCAAAAGTACCGCCATCGCTTTGCTTTGCTTTTCCTCCCACTTCGATTGTAATAAATTTTTTGTCAGCGCTAGCTACACCTTGCAGTACAATAGAAAAATAGTGCAAAGAGTTAAAAAAATGCGACCCAGAATTCGGCGGACATTTAATTTGACATAAATGATAAGGAAAATTAGAACATTTATTTTCATTTAAGGAAAAAGTGAACTTTGAAGAACTTGTCAATTAAATTATAAGACGGAAATAAATAGTTTTTTTGTTCTTTGAATTAATATTCAAAATTATTAATATTAAATTTGTGAATTATTATATACCAAATTGGTTGAAAATTAGAATTCAAAGAAGAAAAAGAGAATTGAGTCCATGTAAGAAAGGATTATATCCTGAGAATATTTAGAGAAATATTATATTTCTTTTAAATTGCAATATATTATTTTGATTTCCAGGAATTCACTGATCCGTCTATAATTCTGTTATCCAGTTATATAGAAACAAGAGAATCGCTTTAATAAAGACATGGATAACTTAAGACTTCAGAGAACTTGGTTGTGTTTTAATTGTTCCCAAGAGCTAGCCAACAAAACGATTAAGGCACATATGTTGTTTTCCACGGTATGCATTGCTAACCACACAAAAATTGCAATTTATATTGCGTGAAATTTTGAGTGCATTAGTAATTGACAAAAATTCCCCGGACGTGACGCATTTATCATTAAAAACGGAACAAGAAAAAAAATATATATATATGCATACATGCATTAATAAAATTTTTTTTTTAGTTATGTTTTAACTTAATTAACAAAATTTTTTTTTTGATACAACTGAAATATTATTAGTAAACTTTTGTATTCATAAAAACACACATATTTATTCTATATCGTAAAGAAAGAAGAAAAATTTTGTAAAATTTCAAACTCAAGATCCATTGACATCGGGCCCAGAGTCTACATAGGATAAAATTTGGTGAGTAATAATAACTTAAATTTTTTCTCTCTTCTTTTCTCTCAATTTACGTAAAACCAAAACACACATTATTAAAAATAAATTAAATAAACATTATATAGCATAATGTAACATATTTAGCACAATAATTTTATTTTTTTTATTACATTCTACTTAAAATTACATAATTAAATAAATAATAAATAATAATAATAATAATAATAAATAACTAAACTTAATTACTTAGATAGTATGTCATATTAAATCATCACCAATATGATTTATTTTAACAATAAATTCTTGTTCTTTGGCAATATGATTGTTTAGAATTTTATTTGAAATAAATCCATGAAAAGTTAAGGTCATTTAGTAGGTAGGACAAGATTGGGCTATTTAAAAAAATTACTTCAATAAACAGCACGGTTGGCTGGGTATAGACGAAATAAAAAAAAAAAAAAAGTTTACCATCTTCTCCTTTTCATCTAAGATTTATTATTTTGTATTTATTTATATTTTTTTTTTTTGTAATTAACCTAATTTGTTTTATTTTAATTTATTTATTTTCTTTATTTGGTCGATCTGTTTAGTAGCTACCTAAATTTTAAATTATATGTAGCAACCGGTAAACTGATTGAGTAGGCCACAAATCCACCCCATAGCATAGCTGATATAAATAGGTATCATGGTCACTATACAATTAGGACCTCTGCGGTTTGGTTCGTTATACAACGTTTCGACCATATCCATATTGACATCATCCGCCCATTACCCCTAGCTAGAAGGCAACGCTATTACCTCACTTGTGTCGACCGTTTCTCTAAATGGCCTGTGGCAATACCCATGCCAGACATAACCGCCGAAACAATTGCTTTCGCCTTGATAACTGGCTGGATCTCTTCATTTGGAGTCTCTCTACACATTACGAGAGACTTAACCCTTTGACGACCATAGGCAAGTATGCTTGCCCGATGGTTTTTAGTTTATATCTTGGTCCATGTAGCAGATAGAGGAAATATGTCAAAGACTGTTTTATAGGAGAAGGTTGTGGAAACAAAATATGGTTGAGTGCATGCCCCTATCTGGTTCCGATTTTCCCCTACAAGGCTCCGAGTTTGGCCAAAAACAGTTGTTTTGCCGAGGGCTGCTACGGGTTAAAAATATGGCACAAGGGGATGAGACTCAATTATGATTTGGATTCAGCCTTTATCTATCAAAAAATATAATATGCAAGTTTGTCTACAGATAGTCAAAATAGGTTTGGCAATTATATTTGGCTATGGGTTGAAGCATAAAAAACGTGCCTACAACTAGAAAATCTAAAATGAATTAAAGTTCTAGTTTTTAGTATTTATACTCATTTAATATATCTTCACACTCAACTGGATTGTCTGAATGAGATGGGCAACCAAATAGTAATTCTTGCAAGATTTTGCGCTTCAAAGTCAATGCTAAGCATGAACGTAAATCACAAGCAGGAGTCTAAAATAAAACAAAGGAACATGTACTCGTAGATAATATTATTATTTGCAGATATCACTGGAATTACGGATCAGGGTTGATAATGGCAAACTATCATCTTTCCTTCTTCGCAGTGTGCATATTTACATATTACTAACATCAGCTTTGTATTTGAGCAATAAAACGTCGGCGAAGTAAAATAATAAATAAAATGGCTCCATTAATAATAATAATGCGTCACAAAAAAAAAACATCAGAGACGCCGCAACTTTGCTTTATAGTTAACACGCTACTGCAGAGTTGTGCAAGAATTAAGCTCTATCTTTCTACCACTTTCAGCACCTGTGTATTCTCTACCCTATCCCTCTATCTAGTTCCAGTGCAATGCATTGCATATGTAGGGTATAGCACCTCAGCACTGGTCCAAGATAAAAAAAAATTACGTACCTTCAACAGATAATGATCAAAGCCATGACATTCGTTAATCTTGTCAATTGTACGGTCCGTCACAATCACCGACATGTACTCTTTCAAAACTTTGCTATGTACAACGGAACGACGAAGAATGGGCACCCAATAATGGGGTACACGGCGCTTTCGTGGATCACGTTTTTTGAAGCCTTTCACAACGGCTTCACCACCCCAAATGCCCTTATGACTTTCTGGTACATCGATTAGAGGCAGAGGTATATCTTGTATGGGTTTAATTACTCCTGTTACCTCATTGCGCTCCCATCGTCCTTCCTTAGGTATATAATGAACGGCAGTCGGTTTTTGTCTCTTCCACTCATTCCAAAATTTTTGTAGGCTTCAGGCAGCTGTAAGCCCAAGCCCGTATCGAAACGGGTTAAAGGCTTATATCCACGTATCAAATCAGCTCCCTACATACGCGAATAAACACAACGTAATTATTGTTATACAAAGAAAACCATATAAAACCAATAGATTTGTCTATTGCATCACATAAGCAAAGAAATGCTTTTCCATATGTCAGAAATTTTAACTCACTTGCTTGGTGGCGAATGCCATATTTAAAATACTTAATTTCTTAAGAAATTGAACACTTTGGCAAATATTTCCGTAAAATTTTTTGCTTTACACAGCAAACTTTCCAAATAAATAAAAATGAAAATTTTCACAAAAATCTCCCAACAATTTTGTTAAACACTTGTGCCACAAACTATTCTGTGACTTGTGCGATGGCAATTTATAGGTTTATGTAGCTATACAACAATAAACAACACAAAAAACAACAGGCATTTTGTTTCTGCAAATTAACTTTGGGATGTCATAAAAAGTGACTCTCAAAAATAAGCACACACAGCCTAGAATAACAAGAACATAATTTACGTGAGTGAATAAGCCAAACCGGAAATAAAATCAACTAAACGACCCGAATATTTTTATTTGCTTCATAGCACAAAGAAAATGTAAACAAAGAGTGAAAAAAATTATTGATATTCGATCATTGATTTCTCAGGCATTTGTATATCAATTTAAAAGTAAAAAACGAATATATGTAGCTAATAAAGCTGTGCATATATCAGTCGACGCGTATATTTAATAGCTATCGTTGGCGGGTAGCGCGATGTGTGCACGTAGAATCATTTGGGCGCAATAAGTGAAATACTAAATATGTACACTTTATCATTTTTAAAAGTTTGTTGGGCTATAGCTCTTATCGTACAGTCTCCTCAAGAATGATATGCATACCAATCGACGCGTATTTGTAAAAGCTTTCGAACGCAGGTAGTGCCATAGTGCACGAAGAACGGTTTTCAAATTATAAGCGGATAACTACATATAAAGGCGATTGAACAGTTCATTGAATAATTGGCATATATCATCAATATAATTTATGAACATTATAAAATTTGATTCTAGGGCCTTATTCCTACATATATTCGTTTTTTATTTTTAAATTGATATACAAATGCCTGAGAAATCAATGATCGAATATCAATAATTTTTTTCACTCTTTGTTTACAATTTCCATGAGCTAAGCAACAAACCAAAACATCCGGTTTGCTAAAGTGTTTTATTTTCGGTTATGATATATAAACATGTTAATAATTTTATTTTCATCAAATTTTTATAGATATTCTAAATTACTCAATGCTACTACAATCACATATTTGCAATTTTAAATGATGAACAAAAATATGTGAATAATAAAGTCTAATAGTTTATTCTGTTTGCATTCTCTGATTATTTAAAATTTTAAAAACTACGCATCCATATTTTCTTTTAAATAAAATGGTTTTTAATTTCATAGTTGACGGAATTGTAGTTTTTGTAGTTGGAACGATGGAATAGATCTAACGGTATTTTTAATACGTACATTAAAAAACACCTCTTTGCAAGAAAAAAAAGTGAAATGTGGCGAATTCATACCAGGTGGCTGGATTCTGAACAGCTGATTTCTGTTCAATTGTCAAAGTTGTGTTCTACTCAAAGCATGTTAATACATAATCTGTTTTGACAACTTGAACAAAATTGTTGTATTTGTAAACAAAAAATGCTGTTGTTGTAGGGACGAGTTCACCTGTTATGAATTCGCCTTGGTGGAGTACGAAAGCTTTTAAGAGTTAAATTAATTTGAATTTATATATATATATATATATATATATATATATATATCAGTTCAATTGAGAGAAATGCTTATCAACAAGCTTATCTTTAATTTTATGGTTTTTTGCGTTTTCGATATTTTTTTTTCAGTTCTTTCACTTACCTGCACTTAAGCCAAATTTAAAACACTTACTTCTTTTAAAGAAATTTTTAAACAATTGATTTTTTTTTTAAATATTAGAAGAACCATAATATAATTTCGAAACTTTGAATATTGAATATAAATAATTATAGATATTACTATTTTATAATGAACAAAATATACATATAAAGCAGTAAGGATTATTTTATAAATGTTTTTTTTTATAAGTAGACAGCATATGCACGTATAAATTAATTTAAAGACCAGATCTGTTAGATTTAACTTCTCGAAAAAAATTTTATTATAATATAATTTAATTTAATTATAATAATTTATATTCAAATTAACGAATTGCGATACAATATTTACCAAAACGTTTGTACTTTTAAAGGAATCTTTAATAGTGAAACTGTATAGAGAAGCTTAAATAAATTAAATTTCTATTTGTGGCTTATCTTCAAATTTTATAATTTCTACCTTAGTTATCTTTTTACGATCTGGAGTACCAGTTTGTAAAACTTTAACTTTTTGATAAACATTTAGAGAATTTAGCCAAAAACTTCGATCTCCATCTTTGCGTATATCACCTTTTTCCAGTGTGGGTTTTGCTGAATGAGTAAATAAATAAATAAAATAAATTACTGTATAAAAATATGTTGTATATGAAAATTGACTAAGTACAAATTAATAAACTTCTTTAATTATAGTGAAAAACTTACCTCCTTCGGAACAAATCAGTGCGGCAATGTTTACATGTTACACTGGCTTTAAGGTCTTCAATTTTTAAATTTTCATATATTTGGCCCAATACCAATGATGGTAGCTCTTCCCCTTTCGTCAATGTAAAATTCATATCCACTCTAGGCATACAGTTGCACGTTAAAAATAGATTAGATTAAATTGGGAAGCAAAGATTACAGTTGGGGAAGGAAATTGTCTTCAGTAATTTGTTGAGCATAAAAGAATTCTTAAGGTGGTGGTCAGTTTCTCACAATTTCTTCTTTGGTTTGTTATCTTGTCCTATTGAAAATAAGAATTTTATTAATATATACGGACATTTTACATTATATTATGTACATATTTAATCATTTATTGTTTGTAATTTAAATGTATATGAAATGAAAAATTAAAAACTTAACGATAATGTTGCTGCTTATATTGAACTCAAGTGCAATATTTTTCTAAATAATAAGAAATGATACTATTTTTTACATCCAAGTTGACGCCATAATGGATAATTTGTTTGTGCTACCATACTTCAAATTGAGAACAAATGGAATGAAACACTCATTATTAGCGTTTTTACAATTTAATCATTTTTGTACCAAAAATTATACTAAATAAATAATCATCGTTTTCATAATTTTTAAAAGTTTGTTGGCCTATAGCTCTTCTCATACAGTCTCCACAAAAATAGTGCATATATCAATCGACGCGTATATTTAATAGCTATCGTTGGCGGGTAGCGCGATGTGTGCACGAAGAATCGTTTGGGCGCAATAAGTAAAATACTAAAAAAGTACACTCTAGCTTTTATAAAAACTTTGTTGGGCTATAGCTCTTCTCGTACAGTCTCCCCAAAAATAGTGCATATATCAATCGACGCGTATATTTAATAGCTTTCGAACGCGGGTAGTGCCATATATGCACGAAGAACGGTTTTGAAATTATAAGCGGATAACTACATATAAAGGCGTTGAACAGGTCATTGAATAATTGGCATATATATTCAATAAAATTTATGAACATTATAAAATTTGATTCTAGGGCCTTATTCCTACATATATTCGTTTTTTATTTTTAAATTGATATACTAATGCCTGAGAAATCAATGATCGAAAATCAATAATTTTGTTCACTCTTTGTTTACAATTTCCATGTTCTAGTTAACAAACCAAAACATCCGTTTTGCTAAAGTTTTTTATTTCCGGTTTGATTTATTCACGGCTATTATAAAATGTCATTTGATCGCTAATTTACCGCGTCTCGTAGATGTCAAAGATTATTTAAATTAACTGAAGACCAATAAGAGGAATTTTTAAAGGATAAGCAAAGCCACATATTTAATATTTTAATGATTAATTTTCCAAAGTTAAATACTTAAACTAAAAAAAGAACAATAAGAATTTACAATGAAATCGTAAGTAACAAAAATAAATAGAATTTCTTGTGGGATGTGTATGAAAAATGCAATTTTCAGAGCTAGGACTCCCATGAGAGTAATGCGAATTCCTCAGCAACAGAAAGACGTGCGTGTACGTACACAGGTCTCACAAGAAAATGTTAATGAAAATAATCAGCTTAAACAAAGGGACCCCGTACATGTATTTTGCCGTGTACGACCATTGCCCTCCGACGGTGATTTATCCTGTGTAAGAGTTAAAAATTCTACAAATATTGTATTGACTCCACCAGAACAGACGTTGTGTAGTAAATTGGGCAGTTCGAAAGAAACTCAATACATCTTCAAATACGTCTATGAATCAAGTAGTACACAGCAGAATATTTTTGCTGGCGTTGCTCAACCCTTAGTGGAGAATTTGATACGAGGCCGCAATAGCCTCCTGTTTACGTATGGTGTCACTGGAAGTGGTAAAACTTATACAATGACAGGTGACATAAGACATCGCGGCATAATGCCTCGTTGTTTAGATGTGCTCTTCCGAACCATTTCTGATTATCAAACGAAAAAATACATTTTCAAACCAGATCGTTTAAATGGATTTGAAATTTTGTCAGAAACTGACGCTTTAATGGAAAGACAGCAAGAAATGAATCAGCGTTTTGCGGGAAGGGGTGCTCTAAAACGCAAGGACTCTGATCCGGAAATAGCTTCACAAGCCTCTTGTGATATGCCTCCATTGCAAGGTATTGAAGAAGATAATATGTATTCGGTTTTTATTACTTATGTTGAAGTATACAATAATAGTGTATACGACTTACTAGAGGAAGGTGGTATTCAGAAGTAAGTATAGTTTATGTGCAGGTCGTCTAATACGTAAGATGTGCTGTATTTTATTGAAATTTTTGTAGGACTTTGCAAAGCAAAATCATTCGAGAAGATGCCAATCATAATATGTTTGTGCATGGTGTAACTGAAATAGAAATCAAATCCGTTGAGGAGGCTATAGAAGCTTTTCGGACTGGCCAAAAACGTAAACGTATGGGTCATACGCTACTCAATGCCGAATCTAGTCGCAGTCATTCTGTTTTTAATATACGTTTAGTGCAAGCGCCCACAGATTGTAAAGGGGAAAATGTTGTACAAGATAAAAATATCATTACTGTTAGTCAATTATCTCTGGTAGATTTAGCGGGTAGTGAAAGGTCATCGCGTACAAAAAATACTGGGTTGCGTTTAAGAGAAGCGGGAAATATTAACAACTCACTGATGACATTACGTACATGTCTTGAATATTTGCGGGAAAATCAACAGGGCACTAATGGCGCTTTCAAGAAGGTACCCTATCGAGATTCGAAACTTACACATTTGTTTAAGAATTATTTCGATGGCGAGGGACAAGTTTCTATGATTGTATGCATTAATCCACGGGCTGAGGATTATGATGAAAATACGGTAAGTTGGTGATAAGATTTCAGAATAACAATATTATAAACTTGCAACAAAAATTTTTAGCAAGTAATGAAATTTGCAGAAATTACCCAAGAAGTTCAAATTGCTCGGGCTGCGCCAATGAAAACTGATTTAGGTCTAACGCCTGGCCGGCAAAAGGCCAATAAAATTTTCAAAATGGCTGTAGATAATCTGAATGAGCAAGGATATAGTGATGCTAAAAATTTAGATGTAGATATTGGTTTGGTATATAATCTGGGACCCAATTTCCCCGAGTATGATTTGAATAGTGGAGAAGCTGATTCCACAATCAAAGATTTAATGCAATATTTATTGCAGCGTATAGAAAAAAGAAAATTGCTCAATAATGATTTGGAAAAGAGATGTAAGTCGTTTTATAACTATTCATACATATTCCGGTTGTCAGCGTCGACACCAAAACTTAGCCTTTGCTATGTCCATATGCTTAGACTTTCATTTCAAATTTAAATTGACATTTACATAAATTCGACATTTCTAGTAAATCTCGATTAAGCTTTGGTATCTACTTAGACAACTGGAATGAGGGTAGGGTGATTTATAAAATTATATAATCCAATTTTATTTAAAAATTGTATACCAGTCGATAAAATGCGTTTACATTTAATGCAACTGGAAAAAGAAAACCTTTCTTTACGCACTGAATTGGCGTCTATTAAGGCTGTTCATAAGCAGGAGCGTGAACGTTCAAATATTCTAGAGAATCGAATACGTGTTCATGAAAGTTCTATTGATGTACTTAATAATAAAGTGAGCAATCGTGAGAGACAAATAGACGATTTGGCGAGTAAACTGAAAGATCATCAAAATATGTTAACCAGAAAGGAACAAGAAAAAGAAACTCAAAAGAAGAGATTTGACTCAAAGCTTGCTGTAGAAGTTGAAAAACGTGATCGTTTACATGACCTGAAACATGCTAAATTGCAAAATAAAATTCGTAGCAAAGATGAAAAATTAAAATTGTTATCTAATATCATACAATCAGAGGAGTTGGCAATTAGGAGAACAAGGTCGAGAAGTTCAGAAGATCTTACACAGGTGGAAAAGGAAGTGGTTGTACGGCCTGTTGCGGAATCTGTTAGAACTGTGCCGATGGCACCATCAACACCAAGAACAGAATTATACTGCACGCCAAGAGTACCAAGGGTAAGTTAAGAATTTGTTTAAATTTTTTATTTTTTTAGGTAGAATATTTTCCATTAATTAAATGAAAGTATTTAAAATTTGCTAAATAAATTAAATACATTTTCAATGGAAAAGTTGAATGATTGCAAAAACTTCGAATTAAGATATAAAAATTATTAAATAATCCGAAAGTTTGCAATTTATTACATTTTCGAACATTAATTTTTTTTTTCATTTTTATTATCATTTAATGTAATACATGAGGCCTATTGACCATTAAAAACTATTACAAGATATAAGTAGTGTCTATGAACCACATATTGAAAAAACAAATAAAAATAACGTTTTGGTATTAAAAATATATAATTATGTATGTATGTTAAATAAAGATATCAATAAACGTATACACGTATAATAGAGGTTAGCATGTACATTAAAGAGGTCAAAGTATTAGTAGTTTTTTTTTTTTTTTTTTTTTTTTTTGGCGTGTGAGGTAGGGTTGAAAATGCCTTCGCACTTACAGAGACCGTCGTCTTCTGCGTCGAGTGGTGTTGCCACTAAAAAATTCCCTCCTCCTCTGGGTAGATTCCTCCCCGGGACCGCTTTCCGCATTACTTCGGGAAGGCCCAGAGCCACGTCCCAATCAGGACCACTCTCACTCACCCACGTCTGGGTCCGCCAAGTCCGCAGCCGGCGCCATGGCCCCGGCCCGTATCGGCTGGTCCCCGTCAGAGGGGGCCCCGCTATGCAGCAGCGCATCGAGGTCCCTCTTCGAGGTGGCAGGAGCGAACGCGCTGCGCCATTGCACCTTTCTCAGTATGCCACCTGGTGCAGTCGAAGAAAGTGTGTTCTCCATCATCATCCGTAATACCACAGTAAATGCAGTCGGGACCATCTGCCCTGCCCATCGGATACAGGTACTTTCGGAAGTATCCGTGGCCCGAGAGGAATTGTGTCAGGAAGTAGTTAACTTCCCCAAATTTCCTCCGAATCCATACTTCCACGCAGGGAATAAGCCTCGCCGTCCACCTGCCGACCGTGGCCGCGGCCCACCTGTCCTGCCATCGCCGGACAGTTTGGGGTCTCAGACCAATAGCACCAACACCAGGGCCCTCCCCCTCGAGTTCCAAGCCTCCCACCGCTCGCGCGCCAAGAGGTCTATGGGTATTTCCCCACATATCACCAGGACCGCAGCGCCCGAGACCGTGCGGTAAGCCGAAGCAACCCTAAGGGCCGCCGTCCGCTGTACCGCCTCGAGTACCCTGCGTTTGGTTCTCTCACCCAGTACATTTCCCCAAATCTCGCTCCCATGCAGCAAGATCGACTTCGTGACCGCCATAATCAGCCTCCTCTTGCTCTGTGTCGGGCCTCCGACATTCGCCATGAGTCTGCTCAACATGCCAGTCATCTTCGCCGCCTTAGTCGCCACATGCCGTATTTGGGCCCAGTAAGTCAGCCTACAGTCGAGTCTGACGCCCAAATACCTTATGGCACTCTGGGTAACCAGAGACACATCCCCTATCTGCATGCCGACATCGAGTGGTATGTGTGCCCGCGCCATCAACATCACCTCGGTCTTCTCCCCGGCCAATTCCAAGCCGTGGTCTTCAAGCCACATCCGGGTCCTAATCATGACCCGGTTCAGCTTCCCCCTGGCGTCATCCATATCCCGCGCCAAGATTACCGCCGCTATATCATCCGCGTATCCCACGAGCTGAGCATCTTCGGGCATTTCCACCCCAAAGATCCCATCGTAGGTCAGATTCCATAGGTCCGGGCCCAGCACAGATCCCTGGGACGCGCCGGACGTGATCGTCCTGCTCCTCCGCCCCGTCGGCGTATCGTACAACAGTACCCGATCGTCCAGATAACTACGGAGAATTCTATACAAGTATCCGGGAATACGAAACCTCCCCCGTAGCGCCTCTAGAACATCAGCCCATCGTAGGCTGTTGAAGGCATTCCGAACGTCGAGTGTTGCCAGGACAACTATGCGCTTCGGATAATAGCGCCTCTCGCTCTGAGCGCGCTCGAAGCACTCATCCACATCAGCAATCGCCCCGAGCGTTGACCTGCCAGGTCTGAAGCCATGCTGTCTATCCGACAGCCCCCCAGCCATCCTCACGGCCTCCGCAAGCCTTCTTTGCAGTAGCTTCTCCAGCAGCTTGCCGGCACCATCCAACATGCAAAGTGGCCGATAAGCCGATGGCTGGGTCGGATCGCCCCTGCCCTTGCTAACAAGCACGAGCCGCTGTGTTTTCCAGCGTCTTGGGAAGACGCCCTGGACTAAACAAGCATCATATACCGGAAGCAATGCTTCCGGCCTGCTCTCAGCCAGGATCTTCAGCACCTCCGACGGTACCCCATCCGGGCCAGGGGCTTTCCCCGTCCTAAGAGCCCCGGCGGCGATCCTCAGCTCCTCCCCGGTAAAGGGCGGTGAAACCTCATCATCGTAGGACCTACGTTCGCCACCCAGCGGAGCCTCGCCGGCCCGCCTAGCCCTAGTATAGACGCTCCTATTGCGGAGGCAGTCACGCCTGAGTCCAGCAATCTCCGGCGTCCACCAGTACACAGGTCGTCTCCCCGCCCGTCGCGACAATCGGGGCATCGATGCGTCGCATGCACGGACAATGCGCCGCATCATAGCACCCGCCAGGGAGTCAGCGTCTCCCGCACCGTCCAAAACCGTAGTACCGTCGAAACCGGCCAAGAACGACCCGCGGTCTAACCTCGCGACGTTCCATCCACGCGCGCCTCTCCCACCGTGCGACCGCGCGACGCCCGCCTCCGATACTATCCCAAATTCAACATACTGGTGATCACTCCCAGTATATTCCTCGAGCATCCTCCATCCTTCGATCATCCCAGACAGATTCTCGGATACCAAAGTGATGTCAGGAGTGGTGAACTCGCACCCCGGCCGCCTGAAGGTGGTCGCACCGCCAGCGTTCATGACCACCAGGCTCAACATGGCCGCCATATCCAGGACGCACCTCCCCCTCGTGCTCTTCACCGAGCACAGAACGCACTTGGGGACCGCTGTGCAGTCCCTCATCTTATGTCCTGCTCCTCCGCACCTTATGCACAGTTGCCTCCTGTCTGTCCCAGTACACTTTGCCTGGGTGTGTCCCGCCCCAAAGCATCGATAACACCTACCGACACTCTCGGACATCCGCATCGCAGCCCTGATCTAACCGACACGCACGTACTCAATATCGATCAGTTTCGCGGCGCCCTCCACCGACAAAGTAACGTACGCCCGCACCTGTTCGCGCACGTCCGGTGCCGTCACCCTCACGCGTAGCTGCTCTTCGCGCCCGGCGAGCAGACCACGGACCGCCATCTCCACCTCCTCCACGACCGTCAAGGAGTCAAGACCCAAAGTATTAGTAGTAATAAACCCAATAACATAACTAGACATTAGACATGTTGAGATATTCAATCAGTTTCCGCTTAAAAGTAAACCTTGCAACACAAAATTACGAAGACTTCTAGGTAAGCTATTCCGTGATCGTGCTGCACGCACTACGAAATTCATTCACCAATAGTATTTTAAGATAGTCAATTACAAAAAGAATATACCATACATATGTAAAAATTGGATTCTCGCAACTAACAAACCCAGAATTTTATCGTTAAAATTTTTTTTTAGGTTATACCTAATAATTTTTTGTTCAAATTATAATGCTTTTAAACTTTGTTCATCTTTTAGAACAGTTTATTAAAAAAAAATTGTTCACATTAAGCGGTGTTGCCATAATGTAGCGTGCACTGTATAAAGTGACGTTTCCATTTTGTGCTAAAGTGTGTCGTTTTTGCACATTTTTGTCTCTTATTGAGATGAATTATAGTTTATTCTCATTTTACCGAAATTGACTCATAAAGTAAAGAAACTTATCTAATGTGCAAATGCCTAATGGTGGGGTGCAACATGTTTATGCAACAGGGTAATCATTTATGGCGAATTTTTTGACACAACCACATCAATTCTGAATTGAATATCGTTGGAGAAACATGATTAAAAAAACACAATGTTAAATATTGCTTGTTTCCACTGAAATGAATCAGTAAATACACTAAACAACGATTCACACTATACAACTAACATCAATGCAACCTGAAAATATGGTTTTTGGAGGCCTAAAATACAACACGAATTGAAACCATAAACACTATGCAAACAAAAACGAAATTATCCTGGTTGCGTAAACATGTAGCATTATTGTATGTAGCCACCATAACGAACATAGAAAATCTACACTGAGAAAAAAAATTGCAAATATTGAGATGTGAAATTCTGGAATTTTGAATGTACTGAGTAGTACGTAATGAGATTGGAGGTAAGAAAGTAGCGAGTATGTGCAAAAATCGAGTTTCTATTGTATTTTCAAAATCGTTATAATCTCAATAAATGAACTCTTCACGTAGTTAAAAATCTATATATGAATTTCCAACTCATAACATAACGTTACATTTTATACAATAATCGCCTCCTAAGAATTGTAATATTGTAAATTTAATTTTTTGATTTTTTCATTTAGGGCATGGCCGCAGCAAACAGACGTCACCGACGTTCTCGATTAGCTGGCGAAAAATGGATTGAACATCGTGCAGTCAATCCTGTGCCACTTGGTACTATTTTACAGCCGTACATAAAAAATCGCAAATCAGTTACAAAACTTCAAGATATGAAGGATTTAACGGGTCATAATGCCAAAAAATATATACTGGTATCTCAAGACGCCGATACTGATGGTGATGTTGAAACTAAGCTTTTCAAAGGCAACATTATACCAACGTGCGGTGGTGGTGCTCAAGTTGTATTCGATGATGTTGAGTGTTTGAAACAAAAATCACCCGTACCTTCACCAAATCGCAAAAGACCCAGTACTGGCGGAAATGGTGCTTTAAGCAATGTTGGCACTGCAGTTTCTGCCCTGTCGGCTATAACCAGTCTAAATTCTGCTCCAGATATTTCATCTAGATGTAACGTTGCCATTGAGGGTCATACTGTTAAACGTACAAAGTTTTGAAAGTTCTGTTACGTGCTTATAAATAGGGCAACAAATATTTAACTCTACCTCTCTCTCTCTCTATCTGTCTATTTTACTTGAAGCAATCTCAATACAAATTATTATTAGAATTTGCAGCAAACCTTAAGTATTTTTATTAGTATTTTATTTCTCTTATTGTTATTGAACTATAACTGACATTTACATTGATATACACTCCTATAAATATAATTTTATTTCCATACTTTTTTTACTTCCAGTATTTTCTTAAACTGGTTTCGTACTTACAAGCATAATTTGCGATTACATTTTAAATAATGAATTATTTTTTTTTCTTTCTTTTTTATCAACAACAATGTCTGAAATTGTAATTATTTTTCTATGTCTTTATTACTTTTGTAATTCTATTATTTAACATAACGTTAAGACAAATATTAATTTGAGATTTGGTCACAAGCCACAAATACCATTAAAAGTAAAACTTTCTTTTAGTGTATTTGGATTTTGTTATTAGTTCGGGATCAGGTTAAATTGAATACTCATGAAACAAAAATATATTTTTGAATGAAATTAAAAAAAATGCATTTTTATTACTTACCAAGAAAGAATGATTGAAATAAAGGTTACGCCATTAGGCAAGCATACTAAAATTGTTCTGTGCATGTTGGAATTCTGACGTCACATAAGGTGTGTTCTCATTTTTTGTTCCCAACTTATTATATTTATACGTAACCATAACATTGGGCCAATTTATTATTTTTCTATTTAAAAACAAACACATTTTTAATTAATTATATATACTTAAATGATACCCTGCAAAAATGTAATAAGTGTGTGGTAACTTCCCCGTTTCAAATTTCCTTCAAAAAGTTTCAGTGTGAAATGTCAAACACAAATTTTCTCTCAATTGCTCACTTGTTTTTTTTTTTGTGTTGTTTTATTTTTGGTGAGTACTTTGACAGCTATGAACAGCGTTGCCGTTGTATGTTATTTTCGAGCAAAATTGGTTGAATTTTTTTATTAGTGTGGAGAAGTGAATATTTCTTGCTTTCTGGTTACTTTTTTCAGCCTTAGTAATACTAAATGTGTAAATTTTTTATATTTTACTTATAAAGTTTTAAAATCAGGTTTTATACCGCGTTTATGTGAAACACTGTTAACACCCTTTTGTTTTAAGAAAAATCGTTTCTGTTGTAACAAAAAATTCAAGACTGCTGCAGCAGAAACAAAAGTAAAATAACACAGTATTTAAATCCAAAATGGATAGAAAATTATTTACACATGTTTGTTTGTTTGAAATTGAAATGCTGTATGTTCATAATGTTTTTACCTAAATTTCTTTTATTAAGTGGCTAGTGGAAAAGAAATTGAAGACTTATTTTTATAAAATAAAACATATCTTGGTATTTTATAACTTTTTAAACAAATTTTGTTTGCAGAAACGCTGCAACGCTGGTTATGAGTTGATATCCGTTAACAAAGTACTCATTGTGCCAATCTCATCCGTCGCACAGTGTTCGATTTAAGATTTAGGACGACAAAAATCATAAAATTGTAAATAATTAAGATAGAGTTCTAAATTTTTATACAGGTGATTGTTGTGTGTAACAAAGCAATTAGGCGAACAATCATACCGTTCCGCTTACTGCGTCTGCTACTTGCCATATATAAATCTGTCCAACCATCTGTCCATTCAGTTGGTGACAATGGTGACAAACCGAACTCTAAAAATTCAAGGTCTAATGTTTTTTGTAAAACAACAGAGGGATTATTCATCTCAGAAGGTTTAGCTCCACAAATATAACAAACTTGTGATGAATTGTAGTTTGATAAAGCTGTACATATTTTTCCATCAACCATACGTAAAACTAGTTTGGGTTTAACATAAACAATCTTTTGGACATTGTTTGTTAATAGATTAACTTCCGTTGGACGCAACATTGCAATTTGATCCTTAATATATTCAACTTCTGTATTTATTAAATCTGTGCTTTCTTTAGCAAACAATAATAGGACGAAAATAGCGTGAAGAGTTACGTGTTGGATTTTGATGAACGATTGATTTCTCATTGGTAAAATACATTTGAATTATTGCAACAGAAACACTTAATAAATTTTCATCGCCATTGCCTTCTTCTGATTCTTCCAACCATTTTTGTTTATAAAGGTTTTGATTTGCCCCATCACATCCCCATTTACACAATAAAAAAAGTTCGTGGCAAGGTCCTATTTTATCAGTTAGTACGTCATTGTAAAATTGTGTGGTCCATTAAAGACTGTGAGTTTAATTCACAGTTACCTTTGAAGCTCGAACTAATTCGTAAGAAGGATAAAGGTCGCGGTTAATATGTTTTGTATACTGTTTCATCAACCTATTTACATACAAATCCAAATCCAAGGTCATTGCCAATGCTTCATCAGGCGATAGAGATTTTGTTGTTTTTTCTTCTAACCTAATCTATTTTATTTGAGAGCCTCTTTCTGGAGATGCTATAGCTAACTCTTTGACTATCCTCGCTGAATTACGCTTACCTGCTGATCGTATTTGCATTTCTACTGCCACAAATAATTGTTCATTACTTGCAACATTTGCCAGATTTTTTTATTTTGATTTATTCATCGAAAAATGAGTTGAACAGTTCCGATTTTCCGTCTAATTTGTTGATAACAAATACATATGTATGTATGTATATTGAAGACTAATAAAAAAATTAGTACATAGATAACATACTCAATTCTTGATATAACTCCTCTTGCTCTTTGATAAGTTTTGTGGAATTGGGCACACTATTGGGGTAATGCGGTCGTTTGGTGTGAACCCATTTCGGCAAAGGAAATGAAAATCCATAATTTGTATGATTTGACTTTAGCAACAAATCGAAGCCCTTTGGTTAATTGAGTTCTTTATTTTAGTTATTTATGACTCAAATTATTACGAATGAAACATAATTTGTTCTTCTCGCTTATATTTTTGGAATAAATATTCAAGTAACGAAAGACGAATTGTTAGCAAATTGATGAAACTCTTTTTCAATAACACACACTGTTCGCATAATATATACCGTTAATATAGATTTCACTGTAACTTATTTCGAACCATTAACCGTTCGTTTTTGCATACATTTGTTTCTCATTTATTTATTTTTTTAATACCTTGTGCGTTTTGTAGTTGTCAAAAATATTAAATGCAAACATCACATCTTATTTTTCCACATTTCAAGGTCGAAAGTTTCTTAACAAAAAATTATTATTTCCCAACGAACATTGCAATGGCATTTACAGAACAATCGAAATTACTAAATTGTTCCTCTAAATACATAGCTGCCGTTGAGGAAAATCGTCCAAACACTTTCACACATTTTTAATTACTTTTTATGCATTGCAATTACTACCCGTAGAGTTTTAGTCAATTTATACGACTCGACATTTAATTGATTTATTTGATAATCTTATTTACATATGTACATGTATATTCAATATTAAAAAGACGAATGTTGTTTGTTGCAGGCATGCTTTTAAAACAAAAAACTAAGCCTTTTCTTTGGAATTTCCTCTATTTTGTGGGAACAAGAATCGAACCTGATATGTTTAATTCTATTTACGTTTATGTATTTTTGCATTGTTTTTTGTATATACATATGTATGTGCATAAATAATGCAATGTGTAAAACTACATCTTAAAGAGGAGACAAAAAAATGGTGCTATGAAATAAAGCTCCAATAAATACATACACATGTATGTACGAGTACGTTAGGTGGCGCACCGTCGCCGAAGGAGAACGCTCTTAGGCCGAGAGCACGCAATGAGCGGCAAAAAATTAAAACATGGAATACTGCAGAAGTGGCCACGCAATGAGCGGCATTTCTGAGAGGCTAAGCGGCGCCGCTCAGGAATAGAACTTGTTCTAATTTTTAGTTGATTTCTGAGCGGCAAAGTATAAACATGGCAAAAGTGAATGCGGAGCTTATAATTTCATCTGTACAAAGCCGACCGATATTATGGCAAGACAGATTAACTAATTTTAAAAATAAAAATATAACCGATAAATTATGGAGTGAAGTTGGTGAAATGTGTAGTTTATAATTTAATCGAGCCCATAGGGCCATATATGTACATATGATTAAAGTAGTTGGTTAACAATTTCATCACAAAGTATGTACAAAAAAATATATATACATTTATTTATAAGAACTATATAACATGGTGCTTATGGTGAATCAAGTAAAATAATCCTCTAAATACTGGATGCAAATCTTGGCGCAAGTGTGCTTAAAAAGCACACTCAGCAAGTTTTTCAAAGTCTTCATTTGTTGTAACTTTATTGTGATTATAATAGTTCGAATTAATGATATTTTATTTATCCTCATCAGACTCCGAAGAATGTGTTATACATATAGAAATCAAATAAGAAAAAAAGAATGCTTGTGGTCAGCATAATTGAAATTAACTTACATCTCTAGTTTTTTGCAAAAAATTTTTGCTTTTAAGTTGTTCTTTAAGTTTTGCAAAATATTGCCATTATAAAGTGCGTATAAAATATTTTTGAGACTGCGAACGGAAGGTTATTTAATAAATTTTATTTTTTTTTTTTTTTTTAATTTTCTTTATTCTTTATTTCTTTTGCGGTAAATCAGTTACAGGTTTGACCTAAAATTAATTCTGCGAAGCCATGTGGCTTGTCTGCAAAAGTCCTAAGTACCCATGTAGTATATACCTTCCAAAAAAAAAACATTTGATTGCTTTTGTTTCCATTCCTACAACATAAAAATTTTGAATGCTTTCTTTTAATATTTCTAAAAAGTTTGAAAAGAAAAATATAACTAGAAAGAGAAAAAAAGAAACACACAAAAAAGAAAAATACTAACAAAAAATAAAAGATTTAATTATTAATGTAATGGCTAAAAAAAAAAAAAAAAATATGAATTTTTAGTTAATTAACTCAAAAAATTTTAAAAGTTTATAAAATTTGAAAAATTTAAAAAAAATTCAAAAAGAGTTTAAGCGGCAAAAAGAGAAGTAAAGTTAAAGTATTTTCATTGAGAGTACAGAAAGTATTTTTTGACCAGCATCTTTCTTCTTTTTTTGTTGAGCGTGTTTATTATATCTGCTGGTAGTTTATTTAGAATTGTTGGTATTGAGACTGCTAGTGTTTGCTTTGCATAGTTGTTTAGATGGTGCTGTACTTCAAATCTTCCTGCTGCTCTTAAGCTAGTGTTGTGCGTGTGATTGATAACCTTTCGGAAATGACTGTCGTCCATGAATTCGTTGACTAAAGTAGTCTGGAATAAGCTATTTACGTTCTGTACATTTAAGTGTTTCGCCAGATTTGAGTGTATTTCATTGTTTATGTTGTTCACGTGTGTGAGTTGAGCACGAGAAGTAAAGTCTCGGCTTAAGTTTATACTATTTAAGTTATTTGCGGTTCTCCCGTTGTTGTTGTTGTTTTGGTTCTTCAGTAATATTTTCAGTATTCTGTTTTGGCTTCCCTGTACATCCCTGCAATATGTCGATCCACCCCATGCTGTTATACCGTGCCTTATGTATGACTCTGTAAGCGAATAGTATGCCTGTCGTAATACTTCATCGCTGGCGCAATTGCTTAAGTGGTGTAATATGAATGCTGTTTTCCGGAGCTTTTTTGCAGAGCTTGTACTTGACTTTTCCATTTAAAATTTTGATCTATATATGTATGTATATCCCTAAATACTTATGTGTTGACCATTTGTATATATGTATTGCAGCCATCCTTAGTTATCAAATTGTTTCTCATACTGTTATACAGGCATCCGGTGTCGTGTAATTTAAGTTTTATATCTGTGTGTAGTATATTCCGTGGTTTTATATGCATAAGTTTGGTTTTGTCTGCATTTATGATAAGCCCATTATCATGACAGCATCTTGCTACTACATCTAACTCATTTTGCATTATTTTAACTGCGTCATTTAGATTTCTATGTGTTACTACAATTGCTGTGTCATCAGCGTAGGCAAACGTTCGGCAGTTTCTTAGATTCTTTATCATATCGTTATATATAATATCGGGCCTAGTTTTGAGCCTTGTGGCACTCCATAGTTTAGTGCTTTTTCCTCACTAATTTTTTTGTCTATCTTGACTCTGTAGGTCCTTCTAGTTAAGTAGTTTTGGAACCATTTGATGGGACTTCCTCTAATTTCGTTCCTTTCCAATGTCTTCAGTCAGTTTCCATGCGATAAGGTATCAAGGTATTTAGGTTCTAATAATTCATGTACATATATTTATTATAATTATATTATTTTTTATTTCTAGGAGAGACAGCGAAAGCAAAGTGGAAAAATTAAAAAGACACATTCCGAAAAACTCCACCAGTTACATCTGGCTCCAGAGCTCATACAAACAAAATAAGATCCCACCGAAAAATTTGAAGTAGCCAGATACTGCAGACACTGAGAAAATGCTATTATTGAGGATCTTCTGAGTGAGGAGGATATTATATTGGTAAACAATACGCCTATCAGCAGCAGTACTGAAGAACTAACATTGATTAATAATAATATGCCCAGCACTAGCAATACATTTACTGATTGTTTCACTCCAGTCATATTAAGACAAAAAAAGCAGAGTGCAGCAATGAATGTTGATGCAGAATTTCTTAAATTGGAAAAGGAAAGGATGGAAATACTTAAAAAGGAGGTGGAGAAAAGAGAAGACAATGCCGACCTGCAGTTTTGTAAAATTTATTACCCTTATGGAACAATTTGATAATCTCGAAAAATTAGAAATTCGAGGAGAAATCCAATATTTAATACTACAAAAATTTAAATCCAAATAAAATAAAAAAAACAATAAATTTACCTGGAAAGATTTTATTTAATTTATGTACATATATATTTCTTTAATACATTTTATTTAGTGTCTAAAATCCCAAAAATACTGTGTTAATTCATTTCTGATATTCAACTCTCTGTTGCTGCTTCTGTTGTATCCGTATTTTTTTCTGTTGAGTCATTGTTTACTGTTCCAGTTACTTGTATATAATCATATTTTCGTACAAAATTGTGCAATATGCATGCACATTTTATGAAATTAATTGCAGTTTTTGGTTTTGTTTCAATATTTTTTTGTAGAAACCGCCATTTAGAGGTTAAAATTCCAAATGCACATTCAATGCATTTTCTTGCCGTTGAAAGACGCTCATTGAAAAATTCGGTTTGCGGATTCAAATCTCTACGAGGGTAGGGTCTTAACAAATACGTTCTGAGTGGGTACGTTTCATCACCAATCAAAAAATTCGGCACAACAATATTTGACCCAGGCAGTGGTTGTGGTGAGGGGACATTGAATTTACTTGCTTCAAGCAATTTGAATAATGTAGATCCAGCAAAAGTACCGCCATCGCTTTGCTTTGCTTTTCCTCCCACTTCGATTGTAATAAATTTTTTGTCAGCGCTAGCTACACCTTGCAGTACAATAGAAAAATAGTGCAAAGAGTTAAAAAAATGCGACCCAGAATTCGGCGGACATTTAATTTGACATAAATGATAAGGAAAATTAGAACATTTATTTTCATTTAAGGAAAAAGTGAACTTTGAAGAACTTGTCAATTAAATTATAAGACGGAAATAAATAGTTTTTTTGTTCTTTGAATTAATATTCAAAATTATTAATATTAAATTTGTGAATTATTATATACCAAATTGGTTGAAAATTAGAATTCAAAGAAGAAAAAGAGAATTGAGTCCAGGTAAGAAAGGATTATATCCTGAGAATATTTAGAGAAATATTATATTTCTTTTAAATTGCAATATATTATTTTGATTTCCAGGAATTCACTGATCCGTCTATAATTCTGTTATCCAGTTATATAGAAACAGGAGAATCGCTTTAATAAAGACATGGATAACTTAAGACTTCAGAGAACTTGGTTGTGTTTTAATTGTTCCCAAGAGCTAGCCAACAAAACGATTAAGGCACATATGTTGTTTTCCACGGTATGCATTGCTAACCACACAAAAATTGCAATTTATATTGCGTGAAATTTGGAGTGCATTAGTAATTGACAAAAATTCCCCGGACGTGACGCATTTATCATTAAAAACGGAACAAGAAAAAAAATATATATATATGCATACATGCATTAATAAAATTTTTTTTTTAGTTATGTTTTAACTTAATTAACAAAATTTTTTTTTGATACAACTGAAATATTATTAGTAAACTTTTGTATTCATAAAAACACACATATTTATTCTATATCGTAAAGAAAGAAGAAAAATTTTGTAAAATTTCAAACTCAAGATCCATTGACATCGGGCCCAGAGTCTACATAGGATAAAATTTGGTGAGTAATAATAACTTAAATTTTTTCTCTCTTCTTTTCTCTCAATTTACGTAAAACCAAAACACACATTATTAAAAATAAATTAAATAAACATTATATAGCATAATGTAACATATTTAGCACAATAATTTTATTTTTTTTATTACATTCTACTTAAAATTACATAATTAAATAAATAATAAATAATAATAATAATAATAAATAACTAAACTTAATTACTTAGATAGTATGTCATATTAAATCATCACCAATATGATTTATTTTAACAATAAATTCTTGTTCTTTGGCAATATGATTGTTTAGAATTTTATTTGAAATAAATCCATGAAAAGTTAAGGTCATTTAGTAGGTAGGACAAGATTGGGCTATTTAAAAAAATTACTTCAATAAACAGCACGGTTGGCTGGGTATAGACGAAATAAAAAAAAAAAAAAAGTTTACCATCTTCTCCTTTTCATCTAAGATTTATTATTTTGTATTTATTTATATTTTTTTTTTTGTAATTAACCTAATTTTTTTTATTTTAATTTATTTATTTTCTTTATTTGGTCGATCTGTTTAGTAGCTACCTAAATTTTAAATTATATGTAGCAACCGGTAAACTGATTGAGTAGGCCACAAATCCACCCCATAGCATAGCTGATATAAATAGGTATCATGGTCACTATACAATTAGGACCTCTGCGGTTTGGTTCGTTATACAACGTTTCGACCATATCCATATTGACATCATCCGCCCATTACCCCTAGCTAGAAGGCAACGCTATTACCTCACTTTTGTCGACCGTTTCTCTAAATGGCCTGTGGCAATACCCATGCCAGACATAACCGCCGAAACAATTGCTTTCGCCTTGATAACTGGCTGGATCTCTTCATTTGGAGTCTCTCTACACATTACGAGAGACTTAACCCTTTGACGACCATAGGCAAGTATGCTTGCCCGATGGTTTTTAGTTTATATCTTGGTCCATGTAGCAGATAGAGGAAATATGTCAAAGACTGTTTTATAGGAGAAGGTTGTGGAAACAAAATATGGTTGAGTGCATGCCCCTATCTGGTTCCGATTTTCCCCTACAAGGCTCCGAGTTTGGCCAAAAACAGTTGTTTTGCCGAGGGCTGCTACGGGTTAAAAATATGGCACAAGGGGATGAGACTCAATTATGATTTGGATTCAGCCTTTATCTATCAAAAAATATAATATGCAAGTTTGTCTACAGATAGTCAAAATAGGTTTGGCAATTATATTTGGCTATGGGTTGAAGCATAAAAAACGTGCCTACAACTAGAAAATCTAAAATGAATTAAAGTTCTAGTTTTTAGTGCTTTTCTTGAATAGTGTTGAAAACTGAAAAAATATGACTGTTTTTAATGTTTTGTATTGGTATATTGAAACGAAAAAGGGGAATCACCAAATTGCTTATACGTGCTTACATATGCATACAAGCAAGTATTTTGAAAGACCTTATTTGTAATTTGAAACGCATGCACTATTTGTATCAGTCTGTGAACAAAAGTGTAAGAATACAATATACAAGATAAAAATGATTGGATCACCCCGAGATCGTTTGTTTTTTCTACGACCAGAGCAAATCGAGCAACTTTTACTTTGTGACTATAGTGATGGGGATGAAGAGGCTTTTACCAACTTGGACCAAGAAGATATTTTATTTCTAGAAAATTACGCTATTTACATTTTTATAAATCCCAAATGTTTTATTGTGAGTTAATACTGACGTCTTTTTATCTTAGAACTGTGCATTCCAGTCCAACCTATATGCTTTGCAAAAAGGGCGATTTTCTCTTTGACCGTTGCTGAGTTTAAGGCTCACATGGGTATTATCATACGTATGAGCTTAGTGAAACTTCCCTCAATACGTCTGTATTGATCATGCCACGGCTCCGATTTGAAGAAATCTCAGCTAATCTTCACTTTTGCGACAACAATAAAGCTGACATTAGTGACCGTGGCTAAAAAATTTTACCAATTTTAAATCATATTAACAAGGTTATGCCGGACGCTTATACGTATTCAAAAAAATTATCAATCGATGAACATATTCTAAAATTTAAGGGACATAATGCCATGAAACAATATATGAAAGACAAACCTATTTCATGGGGATTCAAACTTTGGTGCTTATGTGAGTCAGAAACTGGATACTTGTATAATATTGACATTTACACCGGAAAAAAAAACGTTTGTTGAACACGGGTTGGGTGAAGCTGTTATCCTGAACCTACATATGTGAACCACTGGCACAAAAAGGAGTTGAAGTTTACTCCGACAATTTTTTTACAAGCGCGAACTTAATGCACATTCTTCAGCAAAATGACATAATGGCGCAAAATGAAGAATTTTCCGCCCGATAAAGACATGAATAGAGGGGACATCAGTTACTTTATTTCGGATACCATTTCAGTAGTCAAATGGATGGATAATAGTGGTGTCTACCTCGCCTCAAATTTCATTGACCCAACAGCGGTATTCACGGTCAAGCGACGTAAAGCTGGACAAGCTAGTAAAATAGATATTGATTCCCCTTTGATTATTCAGCACAATAACAAAGGAATTGGAGGTGTTGATCTAATGGATCAAAAAAAGGGTATTATGAGTACGATCGTAAGAGTAAATGGCGTTTTTATATACGTTTGTTCTTCGACCTTTTCGAGTTATGTGTACATAATAGTAACATAATATATAAAAAGCTCATATTGGCAAACAGTTCCTCAATCAATTGAATTTCGGGCTGCTTTAGCGAAAGGATTATAAGTAGCTTCAATTCAGGAAAACGCGCCTCTTCAACGGTAACGAAATCTGGAACTCATTTCATAAGCAGGCCCAAAATCCTCCATAAAATGGAAAGGCTTGAAGAATGGAAACGCTGTTCCCATTGTACTTCCAATAAGAAGTATAGTCGCACAAATTTTTTTTGAGTTCAATGTAATGTATTCCTTTGCTTCACTTCGACCCGTGATTGCTTTGCAATCTATCATGATCAACATTAGTTAGTTATTTATAAGATATCTTGTACTTTACTTTATTATTTGAAATAAAAAGCATTTTTTAATATAAGTTGGGATAAAAAGTTAGCTTTCAACCCATAGGCAATTAAATTTGCCAAGCGAAATGGCGGACTTAGAGGGTGTCCAGGAGAGCAAATTTTTTATCGTCACTACTATTACGCCACAGATCACGAAAATAAAACAAAAAAGTTAATCGCTTCAGCAGAAAATGTTTGGTTCTCAAAGGGGTAAGTAGCCAATTCGAATCGCAAATTTTTAAAGAGTTAATGCAAGTGCTTGGCATACGTCACCTGAAGACAACAGCCCACCATCCACAGGCAAATGGAATGGTAGAAAGTTGGCACCGCACGCTAAAAACCACCATAAAGAGCCACCTAACGGAAAACTTGTGTGCCATATTACCAGTAGTGCTGCTCGGTCTCCGGACGGTAATAAAAGACGACATTAAAGCCAGACCGGTCGAAATGGTTTTTGGCACACCACTGCGCGTCCCAGGCGAAAATTTTTCGTAAAACCGAAGTAAATAATAAGAGGACTGAGTTCGTAAAAATATTACGACGCCAGATGCAATCTTTGAAAACCACTCATGTTTCACGTCATCAAGTAGAAAAAACCTTTTATACAACCAGAACTGCGCAGGTGCAAATACGTTTTCGTACGTAGTGATAACGCCCGAGCACCCCTAGAATCACCGTACACCGGCCCTTTCGAAGTGATCGAAAGAACGGGCAAATACTTCAAAGTGCAGTTACAGCAATGAGGAGTAAATGTTTCCATTGACAGACTAAAAGCTGCGTACCAGTTAAATGATAGTGAGTCACTGCATACATACAGCGAAGCTATACACCATGCAGTGCGTGGAACCACTGGGAACTCAGCGACTACCAACTCCAGTGAGCATTCAAACTGATGTCAACAGCACTCGACTCTCATCGGAGAATCTACAAAAAGCTAAGAAGACAACACGGTCCGGAAGGCATGTACGTTTCCCAGTTCGTTTCCTGTAACATACGCATCAAGGGGGAGCCTTGTGGCAACCCGCCAACATTACATAAAAATACATCATTGCACCAGATACTTATTATTACAACCTTTTTCAACTCATGTTTTTTTGACAACTTGTTCTAGAAAAGAAAAAGAACCGAATCAATCGGTGTTTTCTAATTTTTACAAATTTCAACTCTATCCGTATTTTATAAATAAATATAAAATAAATAACCAGTTTTTGTTGTACCAAAATTCAAAATAAACATTGTGTCAGATGAATTCCAAATAAATGACCAGTTTTTGTTGTATCGAAATTCAAAATAACATTATGTCAGATGAATTCCCAATCCCCAAAGTGGCAATACTACCTTTCACTTGCATCTTAGTGCTGCAAAAGAATGATTATTAACTAACAAAGTACTCATATCTATATTTGTTTTTTTTTTATCCCGCTTCAGAAAAATATTGTTTTTATAAAATAAGAAATGTACCCCAACTATTATTTAATAAAAAAAAAATAATACATTTTATACAAATATCATTATGTATTATGATGTTTGTAGAATATTAGGTGGCTATAGTGGATTCAATCCAAACACATAAATCTGGACTGACACTATATTTTTTCCTTCAAGCACTTCAACCAGAAGGACAATGATGATGACAATGACAGAAAACAGGAATAATAAATTTATTACTGCTTTTAACTTTATTTCATTAGTAACTTATATACTAAATTAATACTAACAATAACAACAAAATTAAAACAATTAATTAACCTTTAATTAGGCACATGGGGCCAGGAGAAATTAAAATTGAAAAATTGATACGTTAAAATGTTCGGGGCGAACTTGTTTTTTCTATAGCTTCATACATTTAAAAAGAGAACATAAATTAGTTGCGATTAGATCGTTAAAACGTACATACGTTTCGCTTAACTAATACGTGTTGACCCCATGCGAATAATAGTGTAACTTTTTTTGATAGTTCTAAGTTTTAAGTAAGTTTCAACAAAATATAATAAATGTGCTAAATTCATTTGTCAGCAACATGTTTCCATCATCACAACCTGTTGATGAGTCTGACTAATTTTTTTTTTATAAATAACTGTTAAAATAGTTGTAAGAAAGCAGTGCTGAATTTTATTTATGTTTTATGTTTTAAAATGAAAAAATGTTATGTTTTTGTTTTTTTATGCATTACTAATACAAATAACCCTGAAAATTTAAAAAAAACTTACTCATTTTTATATTTTTGTAATCCAACATTTGCAATAAACTTTGGGGTCATGTGAGACCCCATGCGATTAATTGTGTGATTTTCTTAATGCGCCTAATTAAAGGTTAATATACTAAACTGCTTATGCAAATTAATGATATTACTATCTTTCGAGTAAAAAAATAAAATTTTTCCGACGCGATGCGTCTACCTTTATTAATAATATTTTTGAACTCGCTGGCAAAAGTATTTACAATGCTATTTTACTGTTGACATTATTACTGACTCCTGTGGAGTTTACAAATGTATTCGTATGTATGTAATGTATGTCGTTTACTTAATTAATCATAGTATTTTCTTGTTAATTTATATTTTAGGTTTTCTTAATTAGGTATTATGGTTTGCTCATAATATTTTCTTGTTAACTTACATTTTAGGTTTTCTTAATTATCCTTAAATACCTTTGGGGGTTTCTTAAACTCATAAATGTGTTGTCATCTTAGACTAATTAGCTAGAATTGGTCGACCTTGTTTCCTATCGTTAATGACCAATTTGTCCATAATATTTGTGTCGCCCTTTTTCATCTTAAACTAGTATCCTTGAATCTGTTATGGAAATTTCCTATCATCCATCCTATGGAAGTTTCCTATTGTCTAACTTAACTCTCTCCCTACTTAAAATGAATCGTCCCGATTCTTGTCCAAGCTGTAACTTTAAGCTGTAACTCTCCCCTCACACAAAAATGAATCGCCTCGATTCATATGTGAGTAGTAGTTAATCTCCGTCCTGCATTTTCTAATTCCCTGTTATATATTACCTGAAAGTTTTCCCTAGCCTTGATTTCCCTTAAGGTTAAATAATATCCTGTTACTTTTAAAATACCATGTGTAAGGATTATTGTTGTTATTATTGCTAAAAGTATATACAAGGCGTACCTGATGGGATGTTTTTCCACGGGTATTATGAATTTCTTAAGAGAGTCTATATTACTAAATGCTAATTCCGAAGAGGATGTTAATACCCTTATTATTTCTAGATCCTCATTATGTTTGTCGTGTATGGCTTCTATTATTTCATCATGAATATTCGTATATGTAATATTATTAATCACTACTTTGTCCGTGTATTTCACTAATATGGTTCCAGTAATGTTCTTATTGTCTACAGTGTTTATGCCGTCTAGGAGGATGAGTCCTTCGTCCATTTTCAATAATGGGTAATTATATTCCTGCAGAACTGAACATTTGGCTTTTCTGTTTTCCAAAAGAGGTCGGATGCAGTCATCATTTGTGGTGTTGGTTTTGCAAATGTTTTTGCTTAAGTAATTTTTACAATCACATACCCTGTTATACACGTTATTACAGAGGGCGATTTCTTTGTCAGTGAAAATTTTGCCATGTTTAGTACTGAGTGGCGTGAATTTGAATAATTTACAATAATTGTTTATAATGGGGTACTTGTAAATGGCAATAATAGAATCATTGGTTCTTGCCATATAGATGTCGGAATATTCTAATATGTTAATAATTGGTACAGACGATAATTTATGTTCTGCTATTTCTTTTACATCCTTTAAATCTAGTGATTCAGCCAAGTATTCATTGTCTTTGGCCGCATTTATTGTTCTTACTAATGTTAATAATTCATCATGAATTTCCTTAATTATGATGTGACTTTCTGTTACTCCTCCTTGTATAGAGTCTAATAGTTTCTCGAATTTGGAATTAATTATTCTTTGCTTTTCGTTATTGTCAATTAGGGCATTAATTCTGGTCTCTATTTCAATTAAATCATCATGGTCTGGTATGCCAGTAATTAACTTCAGAGTCGATCCCAAGAAATTTAATCCGCGTTTTTCAATTCTATGCTCAATAAGTTGATCGATTAGTGTTTCTATTTTCTTCATTAAAAACTGTTCCTCGACAGTAGGGTAAGAATTTTTGTCACATATTTGTTCATATGATTTGAGGATTTTTGTTAAATTAGTCACATGAAACAAAAATGTAAATTCGTCAAATAAATATGCGTCATCAGTTCGGGTTAATATGTATTTTTGCCCCTCAATGTGTTTTATCTCAGTTATTGCCTTCGACATCTGGAATAATATTGCCAGTACGGCTATAATCTGGTATACTTGCTTCATTATGTTTGAAAGTGATATTCTTTATGTTGCTTTTATGTACACTTTTTCCTTTTTTCGTTTTGACTATGTCTCCTAAGTCTTCCTCGACAATTTCTTTTTTGTAACGGGGTAGATTTTTATTTCTGATACCGACTATTTTTACTAATATCTGTGTGCCCTTTGTGAACGTTCTGTGTTTTGCGTTTTTGTTTAATCGGTTAAGCACTTTTTCAGATGCGTCCTTTAGATTTTTTATTATCTCTTCCTTGTTTGCATTAATTAAACCGAAATATATGTCCTTTGGTCGATATTTTACTACACTGTGTACTGTGTTATTGAGCTCTTTAATGGCTCTGAATATTTCGTCTCTGCTTGTGGAGTGGTTGTTAAATTTAATAATTCTTGTTAATTCACTAATTGAGTTGTGTGCTCTTTCAACTTGTCCGTTCGCTGCTGATCTATGAACTGGCGTTTCTAATTTTTGAATGCCGTATTTATGGCACATTTGTTTAATGGCTGGTGTGACAAATGATGCTTCATTGTCAGTTAGCAGTCGTTTACATTCAGGAAAACTTGTAGTGATTATTTCTTCTAACTCATTTTCAATTCCTGCTTTTGTTTTTATTTCGCGAGCTACTATGTATTTGGAAAATTTATCTATGGTTACGAGGTACATCATCTTATCATTGAAATAAATATCCGCGTGTATAAATTCTCTGGGTTGTGTTGGTATAGTCGAGTCGCGTAAAGGTTCTTTGATAGGGTTTCTTTCATATCTACCATATAAACATGCTGTACAATTGTTATTATATTTTTTTACATCTCTTTTTATTCCTGGCCAATAGTTTTTCTCAAGTATTTCACTTATAGTATTTTTGTAGCTTCTATGAGCTCTATCATGTGTTTCTTTAACGATTCGAATTTGCTCGTTCCTATCTAATACATCTTTTAATTTTCTAGGGGCATAGACAAAATTTGTCCCAATAAATGTGTTTTTGATTATTTCCCCATATTTATATATGTTTTCAATTTCCGTGTGTAACGATATAATTCTCCTTGGGGGTATGAACTTTTTTAACTCTATTATTAAATTATCATGGTTAGTAAAATTAATAGTATGTCGTACTTTTCCTGAAAAAATAGTTCGTGTTCTCGTTTCTATCAAATTATTCGTGGGTACTAATTCTATTTGTATGCCGTACGAATTAAATGGTTGTGAGACTGATTTAATAATATCACTATGTGAACTTTCGGCTGAGTGGGCGGTGTCAATTGAGGACGTGTTTATAATCTGTCGGGATAATGCGTCAGCTACCACATTTTCTGTGCCTGGCTTGTATTTCATTCTCGCACCGTAATCCTCTATTATAGCTTTCCAGCGTTTTAATTTGGGGTTAGGGTTTTTCTCCGAGATGGCGTATGTTAAGGATTGATGATCTGTGAAGATCGTAAGGTCGGCTATGCCGTATATATAATTCCTAAGTTTTTGCAAGGCCCATATTATGGCCAATAATTCTTTCTCATTGGTACTATACCTTTGTTCTGTATCACTCAAAGTTCTTCATAGGAAGTAAATGGGGTTCCTATTTTGGCTTAACACGGCTCCAATAGCTATGTTGGATGCATCCGTTGTTAATTCAAATGGTTTTTTAAAGTCTGGTTGAAATAATTCCACTTGTTCCTTTAATTTAAATTTTAATTTTTCTATAGCTGCTATGGCTATTTGATCCAATTCAATTTGTTTATTTGCACTTTTGTTCTTGCCTATATGAGCGTTTTCACCCTTCAAATATATGGTTAGAGGTTTTGTAATTTGAGCGTAGTCTTTTACAAATCTACGGTAATAACCTGTTAATCCTAAAAATCCTCTCAAATCCTTGAGAGTTTTGGGAGTGGGAAAATTTTCAATCGCCCTTATTTTTTTTGGGTCTGTCGTTATTTTATTGTGTTTGATGATGTGGCCCAGGTACTCAACTTCGGACATAAAAAATTTTGATTTCTCATCCGAGATTCTTAGGGTAGCTTTATTTAATGCGTCAAAAATTATGTTTATGTGTCTCATATGTTCTTCCGCTGTAGATGAATAGATTAAAACATCGTCTATGTAGACGTACACGAATTTTCCTATGAATTCCCTTAAAATGTCGTCTACACACCGTTGAAAAATGGAAGGTGCATTCTTCAATCCGAATAGCATTCGTATGAATTCATACTTGCCTCCATTAACGCAAAAGGCTGTCTTTTCTCTGTCACTTTTTTTAATTTCAATTTGGTGAAACCCAGATTCCAAATCCAAGGTGGTGAAGAATTTAGCATTACCCAAATTTTGCAAAGTCGTGTTAACGTCAGGGATAATGTACCTATCTGTAATTGTATGCTCATTTAATTTACGGAAATCTATTACCATTCTCCTTTTAGGTTCACCGTTTTCATCAACACCTTTATTCTTCACTGTTAACATTGGAGAATTATATGGACTGAAACTCCTTTGAATTATTCCGTCTTTTAATAATTTTTCTATTTCCTTATTAACGAATTCCCTATCATTCATATTCCCGGGGTATTGTTTTGTCCAAATAGGATCCTTACTCGTTGTTCTGATACTCGCCTCGATCGTTGTCGTGAAAGGCAAAGGGTCTATTTTATTGTTTTCCCGCATCAAACTATCTATTTCCTCTTCGTATTGTCTTTCTCCTATAGAGTAATTTATTCTATGTGATAATTCTGGGACACTGAACAATTTTCTTTCTACGTCTATGACTGCGTTTAATTGTATCATTCCCTGAACTCCTAACATTAGGTCAAAATCGACGTCATTTTTTAATTCAAAAAATTCTAATTCTCTCCCAAATAGTTTTATCTTTTGTTTGGACGTTATGATTGATTCACCGTGCATGGTGGTCATTTTTAAAGGCTTAATTCTTATTCTAAGTCCTAAGACTAAGTTTTTTTTAATATAATTATGGGTTGCTCCACAGTCTATGAATATCTTATACTTCTTTTGTTCATCGTCTGTCATAGTTATGTGGAACAGCCCGTTTATTAGTTTAAATTCTTATAAATATGATTAACATTATATTGAGACTTACTACTTTTTTCTGTTATAGTGCTACTGTTGTCATCTTCAGGTTGAGTTGTTTCTATTCTGTTATTGCGTTGAAATTTTTGGTTTGGGTTGAAATTTCCACTCGGGTCTCTCATCCTTTTCCAGGGTTGTCCGTGGAATCCCTTGTTGGTTCGGTTAATTTGTCTCGTGTTGCCTGAGGATGTGTCCATTGGTTCCGGTTTCGGTAGATTGTTTTGTTGCTGCCAATTGTTTTGTGGCTGCCAATTATTTTGTTGCTGGTTAAATGGACGAAATGAGGGTCTTCTATAATGTTGATAATATTCCTTTTGCGGATGTTTCGTGTTTTGCTGTCTGCTTTCCCTTTGGTTTACGTTGTTATAACGTAAGTTTTTATGGATGTTGTCGTGCTCTATAGTTTGGGCAACTGCATAAGCGTGTTCCAAATCCTTGATTGGATTCCCATAGAGCGTTAATCGAATGAAATCATTATTGATTCCGTTTTTAAATGTGCGCACCGCGTCCTCCATGGCGTGTGCTGTCATGCATTTTATTGTGTCTGGTGGATCCCAAGACATCGATATTTTGGAAGTGATTACTGTTAGGGCTTTGCTAACTTGGTCATGAAATTCGGATAACGAAGTTCTGCCTTGTGTAAGTTTCGATAACTCGTCCTTTAGGACATAAAGTGGCCGTTGATCACAATAGGTGTAATCCAACCTATTTAATATTGCTTGGAAATTGAAAATCGTATTATGATTTAGGAGTATATCTGCTGCTGGCCCGGTTATCTTTGATTTGACGATGGTCAATGCTTCCACGTATTTATTTGTACTTATGTGTCAGCTGATGCTGTTCATCAAACGTATGGCATCTTCTCGCCAATGTCGGTAATTATTTATCTTCCCATCAAATGTGGATAGTGATTTAAATATCTCCAGATTAATTTCAGCGGGATTTATATATGAAGCTACACTTGGCTCCAGCGCTTCAGGTTGTTGTTGAACCATGGCTGGGTTTATCGGTATCTGGTCCAGTCTGTTTTTTAGTATCGTATTTTCTTGCTGGATGACTTGCAGGGTTGTTTGCAGGGTAGTCAATTGTTGAATTATCTGATTCATGTTCTCCATCGTATTTATATTTCTATTGTTGTCCACTAATTTTGCTCTGACTAATTTCCTCATGAATATCCTGTTTTATGCAGGATTCGTTGTTTGTTTGTAAGGTTGTTTTCCTTTTCTTCTTTTTTCACTTATTACTGATTTCCCCGTTTTTATTACTGATTTCACCGTTCTTTCTGCTGCGACAGAAAAGTTTTTTTTTTTTTTTTTTTTTTTTTTTTTTTTAAATAAAATTTCTTTTTTATTCTTCTATGAAGAATTGTTCCGCGTCCTTGCTGCGACAAGGATCCGGTGGTCCGCTCTTTTAAGGATACAAATATAATATCCTCCTGGCAGGATCGCCAATTAATGATATTACTATCTTTCGAGTAAAAAAATAAAATTTTTCCGACGCGATGCGTCTACCTTTATTAATAATATTTTTGAACTCGCTGGCAAAAGTATTTACAATGCTATTTATACTTTTGCTATACTACTAATGTATTACAATGTGTATGATGAATAATATTTTACTGTTGACATTATTACTGACTCCTGTGGAGTTTACAAATGTATTCATATGTCGTTTACTTAATTAATCATAGTATTTTCTTGTTAATTTATATTTTAAATCAATTTGTCCATAATATTTGTGTCGCCCTTTTTCATCTTAAACTAGTATCCTTGAATCTGTTATGGAAATTTCCTATCATCCATCCTATGGAAGTTTCCTATTGTCTAACTTAACTTGCATACATACTTACATATTGCAAAACCGTAGTGGTTGCATCATGATCAATGCCCCTATTATTTTCTGTGTAATATTTTATTGCACCTATAGCTAGTGTTAATTGGATGTGTGGTTTTCTTACAAGCACTTGTAGCCTGAAGAATGTTGATTTAAATTTTTTAGTCTTCTTACGAGCACATGTAACCTGTAGAATGTTGATTTAGAATGTTTGGGTCCTCTCAAGCACTTGTAACTTGGAGGCGGAGCTCAAAATAAAACAATTGATAAGTTGTCTTATTATAAAAGAACAATGTCTTTCAACTTTATTGAACCTTCTTTTATACAAATAAAAGTGCTTAATAATTAAACTAAAATAATTAAAATACTTAATCAACATTAAATAAAATTTTGCATAAACCGACCTATTTTCATACAAAATTGCAAGTACAAACATTCGTCAAAAATGCAGAATATGAAATGAATATTGACCTAATTTTACATACTCCAGACGGTTGAGCAATAAACAAAATATTGTGATTCAATAACAAACTGTATAAACATATGTGTGTGTGTTAAAAAACTATAAGTATTAACAGCTAGAATTACTCGTATTAAAAGAAAGTTCTTCCTCATTGAAAATAAATGCATGTAAGCAACTTAAATCAGGGCAATAAGTGAATAGAATAAAATAAAATTCCACGCCTGGTTACACAAATTCCCTGTTACACAAATGTTATTGTAGACTTCCGAATTTAGTATTGTACATACATCTGAAATATATGTATGTGTATATATGGACTGGAGCTATTCGAGTTGCTATCGGTTCCTAATCAACCGTACAATTAATATGTTGTCTCCAAAATGGTAATGAACACCCGTTCGAGACCCACCCTACCTTTGGTTTTAGTAGTCAATATCAAACTAAAACCCCGTACACGCTTCTACCTGTTTTGCTTATACCATCATGTAAGAAACACAGATTCTTATTTCCGAGAATTCAATATAATTGTTTACAAAAAAAAATTCAAAATGCCTATCAAAATTAACATTAAATTTCAATTAAGATTACTAATTATATAAATATGAAAATTCAATCTTATTTTAATGGCGATCACTAACAACCTTTTTTCGAGTGAAATCCGTAGCAACGAGTAAAAAAACAGATAATGCCAAAAATCATGCAACCACATCTATGTAAGTATATATAAGTATTCTGTATATATCAGTAAATATATGTAATTATTTTTATAACTATATATATGTAGATATGTAAGTATCAATGTAAAGAAATAAGTAATTAATAGGATTGCTTGCTTCTCTATATTTTCTTTTTTAATCCCTACTACGTTCTTACAAGGTAACAAATATATGCAATAACAGTTGAATTGACAACAAATCCAACAAATATGAGAAATGTATAAATAATATATCTATTTTTATTTCATTAAATAAAAAAAAAATTAAGTCATTCACCAACAAAAATGCTACAGCAGCGCGATGAGGTCTCTCGTACTTGCTGTTGGTTGTTAAATGGTGGTGGGAATACAACGTTTATCAACAGGTTTGCATATAAAGGGTGGTTAAATTTCAAGGGCCGATGTTGATTTTGAATAAAACACAAACTATTTAGGAAATTATTGTAATTTTATTTTATTATGATATATTGGTATTACTCAATTATGTATGGAACAAAATATCAGCCAAATGGGCGCCGCGACCACGGCAACAGTGGATGTTCAATTTTCGAAGAAAATCATCTTCAGTGATGAGGCACATTTTCACCTCAGTGGATTCGTCAATAAACAGAATTGCCGCATTTGGGCGAATGAGAATCCAAGAGTGATTGTCGAAAAACCAATGCACCCACAAAGAGTGACTGTTTGGTGCGGTTTATGGGCTGGCGGCATCATCGGGCCGTATTTTTTCCAAAATGAGGCCGGTCAGGCAGTTACTGTGAATGGTGTTCGCTATCGTGAGATGATAACAAACTTTTTATGGCCCGAATTGGAAGATATGGATGTGGACGATATGTGGTTTCAGCAGGACGGTGCCACTTGCCACACAGCTAACGAAACAATGGCTCTTTTGCGTAATGGCGATGTCAATTGGCCGCCAAGATCATGTGATTTGACACCGTTGGACTTTTTTCTTTGGGGTTATTTGAAAGAAAAGGTGTACGTCGATAAGCCAGCAACAATTCAAGAGCTAAAGGATGAGATAATTCGACATATTAACGGCATAGAACCTCCATTATGCCTCAGGGTCATCGAAAATTTGGACCATCGGATGGAGGTGTGCCGCCGTGGTCGCGGCGCCCATTTGGCCGATATTTTGTTCCATACATAATTGAGTAATACCAATATATCATAATAAAATAAAATTACAATAATTTCCTAAATAGTTTGTGTTTTATTCAAAATCAACATCGGCCCTTGAAATTTAACCACCCTTTATTTATCAGATGATCGCTATACTTAAAGATGTCTAAATTTAGAAAACAAATTGTATTAATATATTAATCTAATGGTTAAATGTAAAGTTAGTTAACTACCCCAGATCTCTTCTCCCTTTTCGATTGGTCCACAAAATTTTATCACTAATTAAGTCTATTTTTCTAAATTAGTTTTCAAATACCTGAGTATAGGCAACTCTTTATATTCATTAGCAATTTAAATTTGTACCCGAAGATACATAGTATATATGACAAAATTTTCGAATTTGATTAGAATATTTTCAATTTTACACTAGACTATTGATCAAGTCTACCTCAAAGTAAGGTTAAGCAAGCATTAGCCGATGGTTCACAACAACGTTTTTTTTTTTTTTTTATTAAATTGCCCTTTAGGTTACGTCAATTCTTGTATAAAAGAAGTCAGAAGACTTCACCTTTAAGTATTGATGACTTCGTTACCATGCAATAAGATATGTATGTAAATAGGCAGTTTCATTTCAAACCAGAGTATAAGAGAATTCAATATTCAAAGCTCTCAGTTTAACTCTACAAATATTCATAACTTGCCGTTAGTTATACCTCTTCAGTATAAATTACACCAATCCCTGCAAAGTCCCCCAAAACCAAAACGCCGCCAAAATAATTCATCATTCCCCGTAATCAATTCCACAATTCTCTCTACCACTACAAACACTTTTTTTTTTTTTTTTTTTTTTTATCTGGGACCAGCACTCAGGAGATGACTCCTATACATGCGGTGCATTGTGCTGGAACTATAGGAAAGGGATAGTAGGAGAAACGACAGGAGGTGAAGCTTAATTAATTATTTTACAGCTCTGCTTTCGCACGTTCTTTGTTTATTCTTTTTAGCAGTGCTGAAGCTTCGGTTCAGTAGCCATTTTTATTATTGTTTTACTTCGCCGGTGCTACACAATACCGACGAAGGAGGGCGTTCTGATGTGATTGTGGATTGCTATCAGCTGAAGCCTGTATTGTTCAGTGACCAGTGACTATGCCTTCGCCACTGAAACCTTCCGACAACAACTGACACACAAAGACACACTAATGCACATCAGAAAAATGCGAGATGTTAATTTTTATTTTAAAAATTTTTAGTCTGAAACTGGGGTTGAACCCATGTCTGTTTTTGGTTTAGTAGTCAACGTGCAGACTACCATCCATCGTGCCATCGCCACCCTCAAACCCAATTACAGCCCCTGGACGTTACAAGTATATGATGGAGTATCTAGGATATTGATTGAACTGAGCTTGTCCTCCTTGAAGGTGTAGGCGGAATTTCGGGATCCTTTTTGGTAGTTTTAGTCCGATGTTTTGACTTCAGTTTCACTATTGCAATAGCAATCAGCACAATTATGACCAAGACCAATGACGTGTAGCTCACCCCATGATCGTGTTGCCTATTTGATTGTATTATTTGTGGTATATGAATCGAAGTCGTTTCCTTTAGTTACTGCTGAAGGGTGTCAAGTTATTTAATTGGGGTTGTATCTCCTGAATTGGGGTATTTAGAATTTTATGCACTTCTTGGGATGTACTGATTGGCTGATTTGTTTATAAGTTGCATATGATGTATGGACATTTTTAATTATTTCAAAATGACCCTGTATTGTTATGGCGTAATTTTTAATTACACAGTTTTGTTTTGTCTGCATTATTTTGGATCCTTTCTGTGGGAAGAGGATTATTTCTATGATATAGACTGCTGACAATATATCCACTTATTTTGGTCTGATAATTGAGTCCATACAGAATTTCCTGGTAATTAATCTCGCATGAATTCATATCTGAATCCCTTCCATGTCTAGCCTGTTTGTTTCTGCATATATATACTTCGTTCTCGGTTTTTAAGCAGTTGCAAACGTTTTCTGTTGTTAATAAAACGAATTGGTCTCTGTGTGAATTTAATGCTAAATAAGAATTATCCAGTTAAATTGTTAATAGTGTCCCGTTTTTAATTATAGGGATTGGTATTATTCTGAATAATTCCAAACTCTGTTGATCCACCAATGGCAATTTGATCTCGAACCATACTAAATACTTCCTCTTTGGATCTGACTGCAAGTCTGCACGTCTAATTAAAACAGTATATCGGTCAGGGCTTCAGCGCAATTTGCTTCGATGGTATGAAAGTAATCATGCCATATTTTCAACCATTTGTGTTGGTATTGACATTATTGTCAAGAAAGCAAAGTCTCCAATTCAATGTCGAAAGGAATCATTCGTAACTGACCGTGAAACGTTAAGAAGTTTACCAATAGAAAAGGAGACAGAGATGGTGTAATGATCCGTATTTCTCAGAGGTGCGCTAATTCTCATTTAATATTTGTCAAGGTGTAAAGTGAGAAACAAATCTAGAGTGTTGGTATATATTTCTTCAGAAGTTGTATGGTTCGAATGGCACAGCCATGAAAATGTATGATCATTGAAATAATCAGCAATAACAAATTCAATGTTCTGTTACTTTCAGAGAATCTTTGGTATGCTATCGGAAAGGACATCGAAGCTGTATATATTTTTATCTTTTTCCATGTTTGGACTTTTGACCACATAATTGAACGGGTTGGCACCATCCGATCAGCATGAATATTTGCTACATAAATTTTGGTAACAAATCGCATATATACTACCCACATTCAAGTTTCAAAAAAAGTTTTTAACGATAAGTCTAATGTGGATAGTGCATTCAATTTATTTATTTCTTTATTATTTTATAATTAAAAATGTTTGTGCGTATGCTGTATTTGAACTTAAAACTTATAGCACAAACGTTTGCATTTAAAGACATTAATTTACGATCTTTTGCTATATAATTGGAAATAATTTCAAAATTATTTGATGTTTAAAATAACAGTTCTGATATATTTATTTAATAATTTTCTATACGGTTCTCAAAAGTAGTATTATTTGTAAATATGTATTTTTAGTTGGAAGATATTTATTACAAAACTTACAATATTTAAAACCAAAAATAGATATTATGGTTAATACATTAAATTATAATCATTTACAGTAATATAATACTATATCTCTTATTTTTTTTTTGTAAAAAAAATGAGGCGTTTGTTTTGGTTATATGTAAGTATATACTACATAAATATGCATATGTTCATAATTACATACATCGTATATATATATTTTAATTTAAGCAATTTATATAATTTAAAGATCTTTTTAAGATAAATGACAATTTTTAATAAAACGTAAATGCAACAGAAAATTAAAGTTTTTGCTTATAAAACTTTTCTTATGTGCTAGATCAGACAGGGCAATTATAGTTGCACAATTCTTAACTTTGTTGAAGAAAACGGTGAGAGGAATAAAATGGGACACATAATTGCCAGTACTTCATTTTTTTAGTTGTTTTCGATTTTGGGAAAAATAAATTTAAATAAATTAAATCAATATAAAACTATGGAATAGCTGATATCTGTGATAAAAAAAGTTTGAAAAATATTTATTTAAAAATGTTTAAAAAACAAGAAAAAATGTCTGGATGTAAATTCAAGTTCAAAAGAAAAAGTTTCAACAAAAGATGATTTTATAATGACTTGAGAAGTTAAAGTTGTTATAGAAAAGTGATTTTCTAATTTGCATTCTTCAATAACGTTCACGATTTGTTCAAAAGAAACAGCTTAATTGACAGGTTTTATTGAAAAAGGCATGGTTTAATTATTACTAATATAATTGTAAGCAGAAAGATTTTAATATAGTAAGTTCTAATTGTTTTTATTGGTTTTTAAAATTTTTGATAACAAAAGTAAAATTGAGAAAGCAAAAAATTCGTTTGCTTAAAAGTTGTAAGAAGCAATCCTTGTAATATCTATGAGACGTTGGAAAAGCAATAAATTTTGCGATTGAACAGGACGAATGTGGAATAAACTTCCTACAGAAGTCTTTCCTGTCAGTGGGAAAATTCAAATCAAATATCGAGAAACACTACTACCTCCCCCCATCCAATTTCCCTCACAATTCGTTGCCTGTGCAGCGGTTATCCAATGAGTGCTGGTAAAAAAAAATTAAAAATATTATTTAAAATGGTCGAGTCTTAAAAATAAATGAGCTGAGACAAATATTTTAGAGTTTCAGTAACTCCAAATTTACACAAATCGTTCTAACTTACGGGTAATCTAAAATTTTGCAAAAAGATAAAGCTAAAAGGAACTATTACGTTAAATGTACAAGTACTTTTTCTATGAACCATTGATAAAACCTTGATTGCAAATGATACTCGTATTCAACGAAAACTAGGGTATTTCTTTTACTCAAACTTTTAAATCTTGAAAGAAAAATTTTGTAAAGATGAAATTTTTCAAATTATAAAATCAGTATCAGGTCTAAAACTTTTTCTTTTTAACTGTCCGAGATTAGGTACAGAAGAAAAATGTAAATTTTTTATTAACTCTTTCAGTCACATTTTCACTTATAAAAAAGGCATTTTTTGTTTAATTGAGGTTTACTTATCATAAAAAAACAAGAAAAAAAATTGTTAATTAATAGGTTCTCAATGTTTTGTGTAATACTGTGGTTAGTTAGCCGAACTAACGCAATAATTTTGTAACAAACGATAAAAATGTAATTTCTCAAGGGTTTGTCGACAGTTTGGGTGTTAAAACTACAGTTTAAACCATTAACAATTATAATACGGACCACCAAAATTTTAGATAATTTATCTCAAAGCTTATTGAAAAACGAGTCGCTCTGAGCAAAGAACTTTTCGAATAATAGCAAAATAAATATATCTGTTACAAGGCAAATTCACACCAGGTAGTCTCGTCGAATCAGATGAGTTTTTGCCGCTCCAGTTACTTTGTCAAACTTTGTTTATATTTGTTAGTAATTTTCTTCTTTATTAGAAATACAGTGAACTCGCGAAAACATGAACTACGTTTTGTTCATGTTTCGAAATTGAAAAATTGAGAAAAAAGCGCTTTGTTTATAAAAAAAGTTTGTTATATTTACATGTGTACGTATGCATATTAACTGTTCTAAAAACAAAGCAAATTAAACAAATAAAATGTTTGAAATTGTACATGTGTGTATTAAATGTGTAAATTTTTTCACTACTAAAAGAACGGCAACTAAATTAATGCTGTACCTGAATAAAAATTTAAAATAAAAAATAAATAAAAATTGAACAAAGTACGTGTAGAAACTAAAATGCAATTAAAAATACTCAATTCCCTTCAATGATGAGAATTTTACACCAGATAGTTTTAGAACTGTTAGATTTTGGTCACGTTTTACACTAGTCAATATAAAAATAAGTGCTCATGTTCACGTTTTCGTCAGTTTGGTGTGTCATTACAAGGTAAACTGACTAGCCAGTTCAGCCGTCAGCTAATTCAACGTTTTGTAACGTATTTTTACGCCGAACGTCAGTTTGTTTACTTTTATGAAAAATTTAAGAAAAGTGATTGGGAATAATTTAATACTTATTTAATTTAATAATAATTCAAAATAAATTGTTTTTTGCAATAACTATTTTCAATTCAACTTATATTACACTAATTTATAACGTTCTTTTGTCGTTCGACCAGCAAAGCTAATTCACGAATTTGCCTTATGACTATCTTGGACTGATTTCGACAAAGTAACTAGACATTTTTGAAAGCGACTTGAGACGAGTCTACCTTGTATAAATATATCTTGATCTCTTGTTAATTTTGTCTATTGGAGACAGCGTTGCCACGACCTAAATATTTTTGTAAGCAAAATGTAAAAACAATAGTAACCAAATGGCGAAATACCCCGCCATTAATAAAATTTGGTATATTATGGTGCTACACAGCATTGATATTACTAAAATTCACTATAAAATTGCTGGAAATTTCGCGTGGTTCAAAAGATATTTGTTCAGACTTATCATTTGAACTTTTTTAAGTTATTAATACCCTTAATAAATATAATTTTTCTTTTGCATACCATGCACAATATTGATGTCGAAAATATTCGAAAAATAATTGCTTGTAAAATAGACTTTCGATACGCATTATTTTTACTGATCTAAAAAATCCTGTCCAATTCTGCAAATTTGCTTTGTATGAGTTGAACTTAGCGTGGAATTTCGGGGATGGTCAGCAATGTCAAGCGATTCCCATATTTTTTCTTTGCAAAATTAAATTCGTGATGTTATCGAGGACATATAGCCGCAAATGTACGAATTGGCGATGGAAAATTTAATGAAAATAATATAGTACTGCATTAGTAACCGTTATCATTGTGTTACTTTTGTTTTAAAAAAGTAACCAAAATGTATGAAAAGTATGTAATCAATTTTTGTTAAAAGTAACCAAAAGGACAACCCTAATTGGAGATCTTTATGAAATGAAAACTTTCAAGCTAAAATAGTTTTGATGCGAGTATCTAACCTGGAGGTTACACGTTCAATTTTTTCCTTTCAAATTTAAAACTCTCTCTTTTTTACTAATGCACTCAAACTTTTATAACTTTATGAGAATTTGCTTTCAAATTCCTTGGGCAAGTTTTGTTTCAAATTATGGACAAGAAAACAGATGATACCTATTCTTATGAACATCGAAGCCATCTTGGTAAATTAACTTGCTTTTAAATTGCGTGCAGCCTACGTCACAGCTATCAATTCATAAGAATTTTTGAGAGCTGTATGTGTAAAAAATTTAAAAGCAAAAATTGAACGGGTCGTTGTAGCGTAACGCGGAGGTTACATGATCTAATTTGTATTTAAAATTTTTAAAATTGACGCACGCAAGTTGTAAGCAATTTTACATCTCAAAAGTCATCATCAAGAAAGCAAAAACAAATGTTCATAAGAATAGCAATCAACAGTTTTCTTGCCTGTAATTTGAAACATTCAATTGCAAGCTAAATTTGAAAGAAAATTCGCGTAAATTTTTCCAAGTATCAATGCGCATTAAAATTGGAAGGGCAGACCTTCATCGCGTAATACCTAATTTAGGCTGCACGCAAGTTTTGAGTAACTTGGAAGCAATTTAATTATCAACATGTGTTCGCTGTTCATAATCAGAATAGTAGTCAGTGTTTTCTTGTCCAAAAATTTAAACAAAACTGGGTATGGAATTTTAAATCAAGTTCACATAAAGTTTTTCTATCAAGTTTTTTACGAAGCTTTTCTTGCAAATACTCCAAATAAAAAGGCGAAATATCGAAGAAAAGCTTTCTCCCATCTTCTTTCATTTATTCTAAAGCGGCGAAAAGCGTGTGAAAATATGAATTCAATGACAAGGAATATCTTAATAAAATATAATATTACCATAAATTAATACATCACTATGTGATATTTTTTAAAATTAATTTCAATTCTAAAGATAAATTTCTATATAAATAATTCACATGTTTTTTTTATTATATTACAACTTAAAAATAAACTTAAAAATTCAAAAAGAAAGGCGAAGAGAAAGTTTTAATACTTTGCTTCTACAATTTTTTTCGTTTACGTTTTATTTCGTTTCTCCATTAGTAGCAGTTTTGAGTATCTGATAACTTGGATTTGAGAATGCTTCCGCCGCCTTTGAATCATAATTGTTGGCGAACTTTTTTGGTGATTTTATATTAACATAATTCTCGCCATTTTCAGCATGTAATTTAGTTTCCGCCACATGATGGCGCGGTGACGGTGTGGGAATATTTCTTGATTGCTGCAGAATATGACTATATTTATTCGGTTGTTCCGCATTATCATCCGAGTGCTGGGTATTTTGAAGCATGGGTATTTCTTCGGGCAAAGGTTCAATGCCTTCCTTTTTGTTGCGTGGTGGCTTATTGATCGGACTATCCAAATTATTAGCTATTGTGGGGGAATGTTGGGGAGCCGCGGTATCTGGGAAAGTAAAAGAAGTTGCTGAAATATTCGGTGGTTGATCATCATTATTATCTTCCAAAATTTTAGGTGAGTCTTTAGGACGAGTTGGTGAGAATATTACTGCTTCACCATTTGGACTCATTGTTAAATAATCGTCGGTTGACAAATCTATGCCTGTAGTTTATTTAGTTTGATGGAATGTACAAGCGATTATTTTGTGTGCAAAGAACAATTTGTGTTAAGCATTGTAAAATGGGTATTTTGTAATGTTGGTGTGGCGTTTATGTGTGTCAATATGCATACAATATTAATTTCGTATGAAAACAGATTAGAAACAGAAGACAAATATATGTATATAGATATAAATACTTTAATATAAAGTAAGTTAAAAGGACTGTCTAGTTTATCAGACGAGTACTGTTTGTAGTAGAAAAGACTTACGTATTTCAGGCAGTATGTGTCCATTAACATATCTGGGAGGTGGTGGCGCCATCTCTTCGGGTGAACCCATTAAAGACAAATAATCTGTTTGATTACGTTTCAAATACTCGGTATTTACTCGTAAGTAGGGTTCATTTAAATCCACATAGTGCTGCAATTTTTATTTTATTTAAAATCAAGTTGTATATCTTTAGCTACAACAACAACATATTAAAAAAAAAATCAACATCCTTTAAGCGATTATTTCCTTTAAAGAGTTGATCCTTCAGCATAAATCTATACCTGTTACTTACATTTGTTACTTCTTCTCCCAACATTATGGCAAATCTTTCTTTCAGCACATTGAACAATGGCCGTCTTTCCGGATTGGTGCTCCAACATTCTAACATAATGTCGTATAAATCATCATTTGCATACGGCGGCTTTTCCATTCGATAACCATCTTTCAATTTCAAATATAAACTTTGATTTGCATCAATTTCTGGATATGGCACTTTAGCTAAAGAAAATAATTCCCATAGTACAATACCATATGACCAAACATCAGTATATGTGCTGAAAATATGATCACTTAACGATTCCAAAGCTAACCATTTGATGGGTAATGGAGCATCGCCTTGTTTCTTGTAGTTGTCACTCTTATACATGGAGCGCGCCAAACCAAAATCACAAATTTTTACAATATTATCTTCGCATAAAAGAATATTTCTAGCGGCTAAATCACCATGTAGAACTTTTTTAGAAGATAAATATTCCATGCCACAGGCTACCTGGAATGCCCAACTAATAAGATCGGTTGTGGTTACAGCCATGGCTTCAGTAGAGTCGGGTTTATAGTTTGAACGCCAGGCTGGTTGTACAGAATTGTTCGACATGATGTTGTTATCGTCATCTGAGGAATAAAAGTATGGAATAAAATATGAAACAAAAATTTCTCTGTCCTGGGATTTATAAATAAGAACTTAATTGTATGGTAACGTATTTTAAGTCATTTACCTGTTTCCTTAATAACTCCTTAAGCAATGTATTTAAAAGATATAAATTTTTTTCTTATTATTTTTTAATTTGTAATTTAGCAAATATGGTTTTTTCTTTTCAAAAAAAGTGTTATGTACAGTGATTTATATTCTCGAAAAGTGCATTGCTCTTTTTAGTTTATTTATCCAAAATATTTGCACTCTCTAAAAGATATGTAAAGTTGCTTTATATTAGAACAATAGGGCAAATATGTATGTATTTTAAAAGAATAGGGCAAAATTCTGCAAGAAATGCATGCACTTTTGGTTGAAAAGAAAATATCATAAAATAAAGGGTAAAATCTGGAAACAGAGTGGTTTTAAGGGCAAAGAAACAGACTCGAATATTTTAGTAAGTATTAAAGTTTTACTCATTTTATTTATAATTATATTATGTCTTTAGATTGTGGAATGGTCAAAAAAATGTAAACCAAATAGTTTTCAATGATACGAATATAAAAATACTGTAACACTTTTGGAATATGTCTTCTGTTGAACAATAAAAAATGTTTCAACTATTGTGGAATTCTGTTATTTTGTTCGGGTTATTTTATTCGTTATAGACGAAGTTCGTTATAAATGGAGTAAATAAATTTTAATTAGTAGTCTTCAAAATATTTAATATCAATATTTCCATTATTCTAGGCTACGGAGCCACCTAAGTGAACCCGTAGATTTGCAATTGAAGCCATGCATTAACCTTTTTTTTTGCATGTCTTTTTTTGCAGGGTTGCTTTGTAATCATGACGCTGTTAAATGTGCTAAAACTTAACCAGATCATTAAACATTCATGGACTCTAAACACTCATTTAAATTACGAGCTATTTTGTTAAATGTGAACACCTACTCGCCAATGACAACCCTATGTTAAAATCATGCGTTCTTCAGCTAAGTTCATTTTCAACAGAAACCATGCATTAACTAGTTCTTATGCATGTCCTTCTTTTGCTGGATAAATTTAAGTATCACTTTTTGATTGGAAAATAAATCGCCTTTAAATTAAAAAATAATTTAAAAAATTGTCTTAATTTTGTTTTTGTGTTCTTAAAATATTTACTGTTAATATTTTTCTGAATTTTTACTTTTATATTATGATAAATTTGTTCTACTAACCTTCTGGAACCGTTGTCATGACTGTTTGTTCTGTAGCACAGGTATTCACTTGACCCTCGTACAATTCCGATTGCGTTATATAACCTGTAGAATTGGGCCTACCAGCACGGGTACCCGAACGTGGATCGTTATCCGAATTGCTACGATTGTTCATGGAATAATAGTTGTTCATATTGTTGATATTATTCATATGATTGATATATTGATGTTTGGAAAATGATAGATTAACATATTTAAGGCCATCACTGTTTTTGGAGTTTTACGATTTTGTTTTTATAATTGAGGTTAGGATTTATTGTTTAAAGACGTGCCATACACCATTTAATATTTTTTTTAATATAGTATATATATATATATTTTTTTTTTTTTTGAGAATTATATTTTATATTTATTGTTTTTTTTTTTTTATTTGCAAGGGTTATAGATTAATACCACCATACAACATCCAACAAGACACCACAAAGAGCCCAAAGTTATGATAATTTAGTAGCAGGTTTTTATTGTTTTAATGCAGATTATAGACAACATTTATTAAAAGGAAGAAAATTTTTCAATAATATTTTTAAATTTTTTTTAATAGTAGTTATTTTTTAATTAAAATTAGTGTTCCAACCAAACCCAATTAAATATATTTTAAATAATTTTTTTATAATACATTATATACAAAAATAATGTACATAATTTGGGTTAAAGAGATTGAGATGAAAGTATTATGGATGCATTAAAATATAGAAAAATTAAAAAGAAAAAAAATTAAAATAAAATATAAAATATTATTAAATGCATTCAAACAAATTTAAAATTCAAAATTGATAGTAGGTAGGTAAATGAAAAATATGCGTATGTACCAGGTCTATTCAAAAGAAAAGGTGAATTTAGATTTTTTTTAAAGTATTTATTTCTTCATCAATATCCATTTTGTCCCCTTAAAAGTAATCCTCGTCAAATATAATGCACTTATGCCAGCGCTTCTTCCAATCCTCGAAGCATTTCTGAAATACGCTTTTCGGTATGGGCATCAGCTTGTTCTTCTATTTTGACTTTATTTCATCAATTGTAGCAAAACGCTTTATTTTCATTAGTCTCTTCAGTTTTGGGAATAGGAAAAAGCCCCAGGGAGCCAAATCTGGTCAATAAGGTGGCATGATAGTGTGTTGTATTTGGCCAAAAAATTACGAAAAATCATTCATGTGTGAGCTGGTGCATTATCGTGATGCAGAATCCATGTTTTTTTCCACAATTCCGATTGTTTGAGCCGTATTGCTTCACACAAACGTTGCATAACTCCCTTCTAGTATTAACCGTACGACCTGTTGGCAAGAACTCATGATGCACCACCCCAATGTAATCGAAGAAAACTAAATTCACCCTTTCTTTTGAACAAACCTCGTATGTATGAATGTACGTACGATGAATGATTAGGTAAAATTATTCAGGATCTTAAAGGAAAAACTAAACTTGTGTAAGACATCGGATTATCAATCTTAGGCCTTAAGAAAAATTCATTGGATGCCCAGCTAAAGCTATTTGCATTAATTAAAAAAGAAATTTCTTTCTTTTTAGCCAACTTTGTCTTACCATACCAATCTGGTAGCGTAAGAATAGCTGAGAATTTCTTGCGCCAACAAAAAACAACAACTCCTTACTACAAAGTATACTTTGGGTCCTTAAGAAGAGTATAAATATATCAAGATATTGCACATAGTACACTTAAATTGGTCAACATTTTGTGCCTCTTTATAATCCTGCAAGATTGGATGATTTATCGTAATTTTGTCGAGTTTTGGTTCCAAAAATTTTGTCTTAAAAATCACGATATCTTCATTAGTTTAAAAATGGAAAATTGCTGCATGTTATGTTGACAGTACCAAAGAAAGTAAATATTTTGTAAACGATACAACAATTAATAATTTTTTTTTCTGTTAAATCAATAAAGTGCGAAAGCAAGAAATATGTATATTTTAGTGTAGTCTGCAAGCATTGGTAAAATTCAGAAATTACTTTGTAAAGTATGTATGTGAATACATTACAAATGCACTGTATGTATATAGTCATTAAAAGACTGCACAAAGTGTTCTAAAATACACAGTTCACTACTGTGCAGTAGTAGTGTTTTAGTTCAATCTTTACAATAAAATAAGCACTTCACAGACCATTTCAAAATCAAAAGAAACACTGCATAACTACAAAAAACTTTCGCTACAGTGCTTGACAGTATTTGAGTTCTATTGAGTAGTAAAAATCAAAACAAAACATCAAAATGAAGCAAATAAACTGTTAACCATAGTAACGATAGCGAGTGCACTAGAACATTTACACAGAAGGTGCAGTGTTGTTAACGTAGTGTTCATAATACTTTTTTAATGCTTTCTAAAGACGGCGTTTGTTACGCGCATGATACACACATCCGTAATCAGCTTCAATATTTGTCTTTGTGTTAGTATATATATTGAAGCCTCTGACGCACTACCTCAACATTTCTCATCAATGTTCATAAATTATCCAAAGAGCAATTATATCAGCCGCTTCGCAATTTATGCTTTCTCTTTGACATACGCGAACAAATCACACGTACAAATCAATCGTGTATGGGCAACTTAATGCAAAAACAGAAATAGTGGTCTCACACGGATGTAAAATCTTAGTTAAATATCCTGACAATTTTTCATAATGTTTACATTTGAGTATTAACTGTCTGTTTACTTTTTTAACATAAAGCGCCAAAATATGTATGCGCAGCAGGTACTCAATACAAATAAAAATAATAATGAGGAAAAACAACAAACTTTCTAAACCAAATTGAAGTAAAACCACTACTTGAATTGGTTCTACTTCAGCGATGTTAATTTTTTATTTTTTTAAATTGGAGCGGCACTCAGGGGATGACCCCTACACATGCTGGAACTAGGAAATTAGGATATGGGAAGGAGGATAGAGGGAGTAGTGTTTATTGACATTTAATTTAAATTTTCCCACGTCAAAAGTGACAGGAAAGACCGCTGCGGTTAGTCCATTCCACACGTTCTGTTCGACCGAAAAAAGAATTCTCTCTGTAATGCGTACTGCGGTTCGTTGCCAAGTAGACCACAAATGAACGCGCTCTTAATGATGAACGCGTCGTGAGCGTGAATGACCGGGTTTCGGAAACAAGTTCCCTGATTTCGTCGGAACACATCCCATTATAGTAACGACAGAACAACGAAACGCACCCCACGTTGCGACGATGCTCAAGAGAGTCAATAGAGTTGGCTACCCTACTGTCTCTTATGAGTTTCTTCGCTCTTTCCTGAACACTCTCGAGTAACTTCAAAATAGTCTTTGAAGCACCGGCCCATACATGAGAGTTGTATTCCATTTTCGGTCGAATGTAAGCGGTACAAATAGTGAGGAGATCATATGGGGTGAAGTATATCTTACACCGTCTTAAAAAACCGAGGCACTTGAATGCTCCCTTTGAGACATGAAAAATGTGCTCAGTCCATCGAACATCACAGTGAATTTTTATGCCGAGAATATCAAGAGCTTCTGATTTCTGGATATTTACATGCCATGCATTGTGCTGGAACTATAGGAGAGTGATAGTTAGAGAAACGACAGGAGGTGCAGCTTAATTAATTATTTTACAGCTCTGCTTTGCACGTTCTTTGTATATAGCAGGGTTAAAGTTTCGGTTTAGTAGCCATTTTTATTATTATTTTACTTCGCCGGTACTACACAATACCGACGAAGGAGGGCGTTCTGATGTGCCTGTCGATTGCTATCAGCTGCAGACGGTACTGTTCAGTGATCAGTGACTATGCATTCGCCACTGAAACTTTCCGACAAGAACCGACACACAAAGACAAACTAATACACATCAGAAAAGTGCGATATATTTTCTTTTCAAAATTTTTGTCTGAAACTGGGGTTGTACCCAGGTCTGGTTTTTTTTTTTTTTTATCTAGGACCAGCACTCAGAGATGACTCCTACACATGCATTGTGCTGGGAACTATAGGAAAGGGATAGTAGGAGAAACGACAGGAGGTGAAGCTTGATTAATTATTTTGTAGCTCTGCTTTCGCACGTTCTTTAGTTTTTATACTCGTAGCAGTGCTGAAGCTTCGGTTTAGTAGCCATTTTTATTATTATTTTACTTCGCCGGTGCTACACAATACCGATGACGGAGGGCGTTCTAATGTGCCTGTGGATTGGTATAAGCTGAAGCCAGTACTGTTCAGTGACCAGCGACTATGCCTTCGCCACTGAAACCTTCCGAAAACAACTGGCACACAAAGCCACACTAATGCACATCAGAAAAATGCGAGATGTTTATTTTTATTTTAAAATTTTAGTCTGAAACTGGAGTTGAACCCAGGTCTGGTTTTGGTTTTGTAGTCAACGTGCAGATTACATCCATCGTGCCATCGCCACAGAAATAGACGTTTACGTGTAATATTATTGATAAATATTGATATTACAACTCCAGAACACTATAAATATTTTTTTTTCTTGAAAGTATAATAGTGTAAAAAGAATATGTTATGAATCTGAACAAAATACGGATGGGAATTTGACAGTCGTATGGCTCTCACCATTTTTTAAAAATTTTCCAAAGGCTTATACTTTTCATTTTATCAGGGATGTGTTTTTGTAAGCAACCAAAAAAAAAACAACAAAACAACAAAAAAGTCATTTGTTTCTAAAACGGTTTTGTTTTTCCACTTATACTTTTCATTTTATTTCAAGTGTGATAGTGTGAAAGCAAAATCTAATATTACTTTAAATTTTTTGGCAGTCGCACCACATCTCATTAGATTTGTGAGAGAAAGTATTATGAAAGTCGTAAGACTTGTATAGTATTATAGTGTGAAAAGGCCTTAAACAGAATGTATAAAAATTTTTAAAAGCAAACTTGAAAATGTAACCTCAACCCCTGCAAATAATATTGGACTACGTGGTCCATTTTAGCTGAAATGGACTGGTTACAAACATGGTCCTATGCAATTCAGCAGTGGATCATGTCATTCAAAACAACAGCTTATTGTTATGCGACAAGTGTTCGTGCTTTTCTTCGTATTTACGATTACTCCGTCTGATGGTGACAAACAAATTTTATAAAATGAGAGTGAGATATCAAAATATAAAATAAACATTTTCAAAATTTTGCAATTGAGATCATATGTGGGGGGTTATTCCCAGGATGAATTCGGGTAATAAACATTTTCTTTCGTATAAGGGTATGTACAGAGTGGCAGCTTGTTGCCGAGCCGAGCTGGTTGACGCTTATTGTGAGAACCAATGCTAGAAAACTGGTTTTATATAAATTAGTACAAACAAGCGCGAAGCGGTCATAGTGGCTGCCGAGCTGGTCAGAGCGCAAAGCTGATTGAATGCGAGAAAACAGTTTCAAAGCGTATTTCACCGCCGATAACATTGTTTAAATAAAATAAAAAAAAGTAAATAAAACATGCAATCAAAAAATTAAAAAAGTAATAAAAATTAAAAAGAAAATAAAAATTAAAAAATAAAATAAAAATTAAAGAATAAAATAACAACAAACCCAAATGTACACGAATATATGTACATAAAACACAAATAATAAATAAAATATCAGCGCTGATTCTCGCATCCACTATGAACACTCAAACTTGTTTCTCGCATGAACAATTCTCGCAATAAGCGTCAACCAGCTCGGCTCGGCAACAGGCTGCCACTCTGTACATACCCTAAGGAATAATGTTTTTATTGCAAAGTAAAGGTGAATTCACCCATCCAATCAATATCTAGAAATTTAATAAGGTAGTAGTACTGCAGCGTTTAATTATGTTTTGCTTTGTTTTCTTGTGCCAAACTACATGTTTTAAATTCTTTTTAAATATTCTGTGTGTAATAATGGAAGAAAAATTAAAATTCCTCACGACAAAATTTAAAATTAAACCAATTAAGCCAAGCTGAGAGTTGTAATAAAAAATTGTTTCTCTCACTCAAAAAGCGAAATATTTAGAGAAAAATGTGGCAAATGAAATATTTAGTGAAACAGTCGGTCGAATGTGGTACGACGCTTATTTATACACCGCATCGCAATAGAGTTGTAGAACAAAAGGCTTGAAAATATCTATTTTTGAAGTTAAACATTCCTCTTCTGAGATTTGGTGATTAATATAACATGATATGAATAAAAAAGAAATTGCAAATAAAGGGTTTGTTTTTAATAAAAATTATTAAAAATTTATATTTTTCGGAAGTAGTATGCACGTTCATTAAAAAACCAAAAATGTCCTGTGCTCGACCAGTTTCACAATAAATGATAAAAATATCTCGCATTTTTTCTGATTTGCTTTAGTGTGTCTTTGTGTCAGTTGTTGTCGGAAGGTTTCAGTGGCAAAGGCATAGTCACTGGTCACTGAACAGTACTGGCTTCAGCTTATACCAATCCACAGGCACATTAGAACGCCCTCCGTCATCGGTATTGTGTAGCACCGGCGAAGTAAAATAATTACTACCAAAAATGGCTACTGAAAACTGAGCTTCAAAATACGTCTCCTTGACATCAGAGGTGCTACAACACTGCTATAAAAAAAAACGTGCACAAGCAGAGTTGATAGATACTGAAGCTTCACTTCCTGTCAATCCTTCTACTATCCGTTTCCTCTAGTTAGTAGCACAATGCATTGCATGTGTAGGGGTCATCTCCTGAGTTTTCATCTTCTTTGTCAAGATTCTAGGGCACTCGCTATGCTTACTATGGTTAACTGTTTATTTGCTTCATTCTGAATTTTTGATTTTTACTATCAAATAGAACTCAAATACTGTCAAGAACGGCGGCAAAGTCCTTTCAAGTTATGCAGTATTTGTTTTGTTTGGAAATGTTCAATGATTGTTTTGTAAACACTGAAGTAAAAGGCAGTGCTTGGAACTACTGCTACGTAGTGGACTGTGTATTTTAGAATATTTTGTGCATCATTATCAGTACCAAACAACAACTCGACTATGGATAACTTCATAAATGCATTTTTACTATCCTACATAATCGCACGATGCGCCAAATATGACATGTGTGTTAAAAAAGTAAATCAGTATGAGTGGATTGTGGGATTGTGTAGGATAGTCGCCATTACTGAATCGATAGCTTTTTTTTGGAAATCTTTAAACAAACTTTTTTACTGTTATACACGACAAATTTACTTTGAAAATTTACGTTCAAATACATTTATAAAGAATTGGAAAACTGTTCTCAAAGGTTTTATACTAAAGAATTCCCTTCAGGTGTCATATTCAGGTGAGTAATCATCTGATATATTTAAAAAAATAAAATTATTTATATGTAGATATTAAAAAATGTGTAAGTTTAATTTTAGTACGAATCCTAGCCTATAATTACACAATTTTGCATTTGCATTTACGGAACTTATTTCCATATACATATATTGTATGAAAACAAGTCTTGCATGAGAATAATATACTTTCTTGGTAATTTTATACAAAGTGGTGGCAATAGCTTTACTGGTATTCACAATTTGAGCATTGGCAATAAGTATTCTTGGCTTTACCATGCCATCCTGTAATTTTAGGGCAGCCGTTACACGTTAGTTATAGGTCAATATTTAAGTAGTTTTAATCATAATTTTAGTATAAAACTTATGAATGTCAATGAGTAAGGAAGTAGTAAATGATTATGTTACATCTGCTATACATAAGAGTGTTAGAATTTTGGTTTAAAAAGAAAATGCTATAATGTTATAAAAACTTACCGATTTAATTCAAAATTATCGGAAAATCGTTGGGTTATAATGGTTGGATCGATTTTTTCCGTATTTGGGTTTATTTGATTAATGAAACGTTTGCGATTGCGCATCAAGAAATTCTGAACATTGCCATACCGACAATATTCAACAATGACCATTAATTCACCTGTTGATAAAGAAAAAAAAAACAGAAAATTACTAAAATTTAAATAAAATTTGCCAATCATTTCAATATTAATTGTTGAGCAATTTTTTTTTATAAGCATGTATGACCCTGCGAAATACGTTCGTAAAAAAACGCCAAAGGGTGACATGAAATAAAGTAAATAAATTTCCCAAAATGAAATATAGCCCCCAAAAAGATAAATAAAAGAAGGTCGCACAAAATGTTGATAGTTTTTACTTTGAGTCTTTTTTAGTTATAACGCCGCCGCTTGCTAAAGATTTTCTGCATAGCCGTCCTTTGGGCATGCTTGAAATTTTTGTTCTTTCATTTTGAATAAATAATTTCTGGGGTGAAATTTCGTTTACCTAATTTGAGTAACTTTTTATAATGAAATAAGTGCCCAAATTTGCTTACATATTTAATTTAAGTTTTGCGGCGATATTGCATAAAAAATATTTTAATTTTTCATAATGAAAAATGGCCACCACTTTAAGTCTTTATTTCCTTACACACTTAGAGTCCTCATTTCGCAGCGCCGCATTTATGCACATTAGGGTCGCATTTTATTCTCAGTTACATATGTATGTACATACATGAGAAAAATAACGAAAAAATTATTGGCACCTACTAGTAGCCCTCTACCGCGCCATCAAGATTTTGCAAATGAGATCAAATCGAAAAATTTGTGAAACATCATATGATTAACAATAACTATATTTAATACAGTCAAACTTCGATATAACGAACTTCGTAAAAACGAAAAACTCAATATAACCTACGTTTTATTGAGTCCCTCGAGAAAAACTCTTTATTGCAAAGTTTTTCTTACAAAAATATACTATAGCTATAATGAAAAAATTCCGAGCAAAAAAGCCTCTATATTGCATTCATTCAAATGCCTCAATCTAACGAAATCAGAATAAAATCTAAATGGTAAATTCCCGTTATAACAAGAGCGAAGTCTAAATGTATTTACAGGAGCATTTGTAAAGCTTTTATACAAAGAATTACTCGTACAAAATGTACAAAATCTTCTATACAACGAAGTAAGAATAAAATTTAAAGCAAAATGGTAAAGTCCCGTTATCAAAAGAACGAAATCTTAATGTGTGTGCATTAGAAATGTATGTACATAATCAGTATTGACTTGATTCTTGTCACAATGAGTAAAGTATGCTTTTATTAGCATTCTCATGTTAAATAGAATTTAAAAAAATAAAACTATAGTTATAACAAATTTTTTTCGTGTTTCTAAAAATTTCGTTATATCAAGGCTACTTTGTGAGTTCTAAGTTTTTTTTATATCTTAACCGTAGATTGCTCCTAAGAAAAAGTTAACAATTCCATCCTTTGGAACATTTTTGTTCCATATATAAATTTTGTTTCTTTATTTTATTTTTAATAATTTTTCTAGTTTTTTGACCTTTTTTTTTTTTTTTTTTATATTAATAACACTAATTATTTTAAGCCTAAGGTCTTTTTATATATTTTATATTTATTTCAATATTTCGCTACTCCTTTGTGTAGCTTCTTCAGGAAAATTCGGTTCGAAATCGCTGCTTGATAATTCCTCATTTTCACTTTCCTTTAGGATATTTTCTATTTCTTCTCCAGTCAAATATCTATGCACCGTACTCATTGCTGTTTATTTTCGAATGAAATATATAACGGTAGCAGCCACGACAAGCTCTTTGCTACAGATGGTAGGCGGCTCACATATGACTTTGAATGGAATGTTTTTGTTCCATAGGATGGAATTATGAAGTTTTGAAATTATAACAAAAATTTGCAATAAATTTGTGCAAAAACTGCAGAAAACCAATTAGTAATGACGGATTTACAAATTAGTTAAATAGTGGAATTCAATATTCACTGAGAAAAAAACAACGGGTAAAAGAAAATGAATATGGAACATTTTTGTTCCAAGGATCGATTAACGGTTAAATAAAAACACATTTTCTATGCTAATTTAAGACTGTTGAACATGAATATAGTAGTTATTTATTTTTCTTAATGCTCGTTTTGGTGATTTTTAGTTTTTTTGTTTATTGGCGAAAATTTTCAAGAACGGTTCATCTGAGTAAAATAAATTTTATACTATTAAATGCATATCTCTATATTATTTCAGTCAGTATAAAAATTGTGTTGGTCAGATAAAAATGTATTGGCTTTAAAGTTGAAAAAAATTTATTTTAAAGAAAATCTATCAATTTAAATTGCTCCATTAAGATAAAAAAAAGATACAGAGTATTTTTCGGGATGTATTTCAAAGATAATTTTTTGACGATAACATGAAGTATAAAAATTAAGAAAGCCACAAGCCATTAAGTAGAAAAGGCCAAATTTATTTTTCACATAAAATTGCTTTAATTCAGCTTTTCTTAAAAACATATGCAGTCATCGTCTGGCATTCGAAGCGAACGGTTATTCTGTGAATTCTTTTCTGTAACATATTCGCTTAGTGCTTTCCCGTTAACTTTTGTTTCTTTTTTCAACTTTTGATAAAACCGCGTGTTTTTTCTTTTTGCTTTCCCTCTTACTGATTTAACTTATTACACTAATAAATATTAACAAACAGTTATATAAAAGGAGAAGAACTCCATTTAACTTTTTGGACAACATGGCTCCGGGCCCACCGGACAAATTCTCCAATAACAGGTTCTCTGTGTTGGGGGATTATATAGACAACCCACCGAAAAAACCAAAACCAAACGCAGACACTTCTACAATTTACCACAACAATAGAAACAATCCAAAATACGTGATAATCTCATCTACTGACCCGAAAAACCAACTATCAAACATTAGCCCATTTGCAATTAAAAAAGGCTTGGAGAGCATCAGTTCTGAATTATCCTCAATCACTTTACTACGAGACGGCAACATCTTAATACTCACGCGTAGCACACGCGTAGCTGAAAGATTTTTGAAAGCCAAAACACTATCGAACATATGCCAAATTTCATGTACACTTCACAACAGTCTAAACTCAGTTAAGGGTGTTATATATGCTCCCTGTCTAGTGAACGTCCCAGAACAAGAAATAATACAGGAGATGAAAGACCAGGGCGTTACCGACATATATAAATTTACTAAACCAAGTGAAGACGGCAAAACACGCATTCCATCGGGCAAAATGATAGTCACCTTTGACCTCCACAGGTTACCAGCATCAGTAGACGTTGCTTGGTATAAATGCAAGGTTGATCATTACATCCCTAACCCGATGAGATGTAAAACATGTTCAAAATTGGGCCATACCAAAAACAGATGTAAAGGAAATGCTACATGCCCTACATGCAACCTTCCTCCTCATGGGGATGCAGAATGCAATCGCACTTTTTGCACGAATTGTGCAGGCGAACACTCTTCAACAGACAACAACTGCCCAAGATACCTACAAATGAAAGAGATACTGAAACTTAAGACTATCAACTACTGTAGCATGGGCGAAGCTCGCCGCGAATACAAAGAAAAAAACCCCCTTCAACCCTCCATCAACACTTATGCCTCCACTGTATCTAACCATCTTCCAAACCGTGTACATAACCCGTTTAATACTACCGTAAACAAAACAATATCATCAAAAAGTAACAGTGAACAATCAACAACAACGACAAAACTATTCAATAAATCCCCGCATATCACACACGAACACTCACACATACAAGACCCCAAGAAAATAACACAAAACAGAAATAATACTTTGTCACCGACGATCGACAAAAAATCACAAGAAGACACAACATCATCTAGCAACAACACTAAAACTGAAATAAAATCACAAGAAATAACAACAGCTATTAACAACAATAACAAACTTTTAAGTAACAATACAAACATGAATACACCTAACTCACCAATTTCACATTTAACTCAATCACTAATAAGCAACAACAATTATTACATCCCATCTCTTGACGAGGAATCCCTCGACGAGATTACGATGGGACCCTCTCCAACGTAGGAGCATTTGCGAATACAACAACTCTTAGTCTCCCATCATCCATTTCCAAATTAACAAAGTCTACATGTTTTACTGCACGGAACATAATGGAATTTGTTATCTTACAATGGAATATCAACGGCTTCAATAATAACTACCATAATCTCCAACTACTCATTAAGGAAATGGATCCTAGCTTGATATCGTTACAGGAAACTCATTGCCCCTGCAGTTTCAACCCAATACCACCCAAAAACTTCAACGGTCATTTCATCAACTCATCACAAAATACCTCACAAAAACAAGGAGTTGGAAACTTCATTAAATCAAATATACCGCACAGATTCTTACCGATTAACTCCGAATACCAAATCGTAGCAGTCGAAATAAACCTAAATATAAAATTCACCATCCTCTCCTTTTATATACCACCCAACCAAGACATACGTCCCAGCGAAATTACCAATATTATCTCTTCATTCAACACACCATTACTTGTTATTGGGGACTTTAACGGGTGGAACACCATGTGGGGTTCCGTGACCAACAACAATAGAGGCATCTTGCTGGAGAACATAATACTCCAAACTGGTCTGTGCATATTAAATGACAGCAGTCCCACTCACCTCTCAACCCACAACACCTTCACTAACATAGATATTTCACTCTGCTCAATAAACCTACTCCCCTTGATCTCATGGTCCACTCTTGACGACTTAAATAGCAGTGACCACTTTCCAATTAAGATATCTATAAAATTATCTGAAGCGACATGTAAACCAATGAAAACTAATAATTACCTACTCCACCTGGCCGATTGGAAAAACTATACTCACAGAGCAAACATCGAAATCCAAAAACACCAACCCTCCTCCTCAAGCAACAAAGATGCGGCAGTCATCACCAAATCTATACGCATTGCAGCTAACAACCACATCCCGCGATCTAAGCAGGGTACAAAAAAAGAATATATTCCAGTCCCATGGTGGAGCCCATCTTTAGCAACCATTCGGAACCTCAAAATGAAACGCTGGCAACGTTTTAAAGCCAACCCTGTACAAGAAAACCTAATATTATACAAAAGGGCAAATGCTAAATTTCGTAGGGAAGTAAAACTTGCAAAACGCTCCAGCTTCGAGGAATTCACAAAGTCAATAAACAGAAACAGCACCACTTCAGAAATTTGGAACAAAATTGGCAAAATCACTCGCAAGGGCCCATCTAACATTATAAAAGCAATAGAAACTCCATACAATACTTTAATAGACCCAACAGAAATTGCTAACCATTTTGGACAGAACTGGGCAGAAAATGCATCAGACTCTAACTTCCCTCCACTTTTCACTACATCAAAACAAACTCTCAATCCATTTACCAATAACACACACGATAAAAGAGCACAAAGCCTTGAAGCCCCAATCACTATGACTGAATTAACACACTGTTTAAACAAGGTAAAAGGAACAACGCCAGGTCACGACAAGATACCCTACCAAATGGTCAAAGCTCTATCTCATAACAGCAAGGGATTTTTATTAAAATTATATAACACCATTTTCAAATCTGGCACTATACCACACTCTTGGAAACTATCGCTTGTAGTCCCTATACCAAAATCCAATAACCCGTCTTCAATTAAATCCTACCGTCCCATTTCCCTCCTACCATGTCTCTCCAAAATCATTGAACGGATTATAGCCACTCGACTTGCATGGTTTTTAGAAAATAAAAACCTTATAGCTAAGGAACAAGTAGCTTTCAAGTCTAACAAGGGATGCGTTGACGCACTTCTTCATATTGATTTCTACACAACACGAGCTTTATCTGCCAGGAATCATGTGACAATTCTATCAATTGACTTCGAGAGAGCATTTGATAGAGTTGGATCCCACGTAATTTTGGGTGCATTGAAAACATGGCGTGTCGGTCCAAAAATTTTTAACTTCGTCAAATCCTTTTTATCGAACAGACGTTTCAAGGTGAGAGTCAACGGTCACACATCAAAATCCTTCAGACTAGACAACGGCATTCCGCAGGGATCGCCCCTATCAGTCGTGCTATTCCAGATTGCTTTTAATGAAATTGGCAAAATAATTAAAAAACACTGCCACATCGAACACTGCTTATATGCTGACGACCTTTACATCCTCTGCAAGAAAAACGATAACAAAGAAACCAAAAATGTCCTACAAAATGTACTTCAAGACATAAAAAGATGGAATGAATACTCCGGCGGGAAAATTTCTATAGACAAAACAAAGAAATTTCACATATGCAGGAAACACAATTGTGACTCCGACACCTACACCATCCAATTTGAAGGTTCTACAATTGAAAACGTAGAAAGACTAAGAATCCTAGGACTAATTTTTTCAAGGAAGTACAATTGGAAAGATCAACTATTACAGCTCAAAAACGCAATAACATCCCGATCAAACATTATACGTTATCTCTCAACTAAAAGCTTTGTGCATATAAACACATTAACCTACCTTACTAAAACCATTATATTAAGCAAAATAGACTACGGCCTTTTCATATACGGAAACAGCTGTAAAACCAACATCAACATCATAAAATCCGCTTACCACCAGGCCGCTAGAGCATGCGTTTATGCATTCAGAACAACACCCATCGACAACATACTGTTCGAAGCCAACCTCCCATCAATACAAGATAGAATATACCAATCGAAAAGCAGAATGCTGCCGAAACTACTAAACAGCACTAACTCAATCATAGACAAAGACATTGCATCAATTACAAAAACAAAAAAAGAGAAACGAATACCATCCGCAATAGCACAATCATTATCCCTCCGCGAAGAACTGCATATACCCCTCTCCTTTACTAGGAAGCATGTTAGAAAACCCCCTTGGAAATTCAACAGCAGCTCACTAAACTTTTCGCTTTCACGGTTGAACAAAGCGTCCACCCCAGCAAATGCCTATGTCAGTCACCTGTCCGAAGAGCTAACTCATTTAAAAACCAACAATTGGCGTATCATATACACAGACGGCAGTAAATCAGTAGCTAATATACCAGGTTCTGGGGTAGTAGACGAAGCTGGAGCAAACATCATTCTGGGTACCCTCACCGAACAATCCTCTGTTTTCACTGCAGAAGCGTGCGCTATTTACCGGGCTATTCAAAAAATTTTATCCAGCAAACATAAAACTGCAGTGTTCACGGACAGTCTCTCGGTTATCAAAGCCATAAACAACCCTTTCAACAACAAATGGAACACTATAATCAAAATAAGAGATGCACTTATCGACAATGAAGACAAAGTCAGAATCCTATGGATACCCAGTCACATCGGCATCCGGGGAAATGAAAGAGCAGATTCAGCCGCAAAATTTGCTACATATGCTCCCATAATAATGGATGATACCGTGGAAAAAATTGACATCCAGCGATATATTGCCAACTACAACAAGAACAGAATGAAACAAAAGGAATTTACACATCATCATTATTCAAATATTATTGCTCATTGCAAACACCCCGTATATCCTACGACGCTTAACAAACATAAAATAAAAACATTTTCCAGATTACGCCTTGGTCACACCCAATTTTCCCATGGATGGATTTTAAATAACACCACAACCATCTTGTAACCATTGTAACACCTCACTCTCAATCCAGCACATCCTTACAGAGTGCCCATTATTCTCGGAACAAAAAACAAAACTGTTTGGCAATACATCACCTCTAGATACCCTAAAGGACCCAACCGTTGACAATATCAGAAAAATATTCAAGTTTATAAAAGTAACAAAACTTCAAATATAGCCCAACAATATTATAATCAATAGCACATGATCCAAAACTGTAATTAAGTAATACACTTACTACACTAATACTTATAGAGCTGATGGCCACTGCTGCTAGTGCTCCTCTTTTTTTTTCTAATTTAATCTTAGAATTATATTCCTTAAGATTAAATAAATATAATAATAATAATAAAAACATATGTTTTGATTAAAAACAATTTTGTATGGGAAATAAAATTATTTCCACTTACGGGCGTATATTTTGATTATTATAATATAAGTTTCTTTTATTTTTTACGTTTAAGCTTAAAAGAAATTATTAAAAATATTCCATAAGCAAAATAAGATAACGTTAATAAAATTACTGTAAATTCCGGCCCTTATAGAGCATTTAAAAAGCAACATTCGTCAAGTTATCGCCGAGATACCGCCCGAAAAGTATGAAAAAGTCACTTAAATGACATTGTATTTCGTACATAATGGAAAGGTCTAAGCATTATAATGAAATAAAAGTTTTATTTAACTTTACTTTTGAAATAGTAAAATGGATTACCCTATAATTTCGGTAGACGCAATATTCTGGTGTATGTATGTGTATGGTAAAAAAATTTTGATATTCTTTTCTAAATACAAAATTTCTAATCACCAGCGTTCTTTAAATCAGAATAAACTGAAATTAATCTCAGTAGAAGATATAATCAATGAAAAAATTGGAAAAAAAAACTTAAATTTGATTTCTAAAGAGAACAAATTTACATATGCTCAGAAATCTATATATGTACATATGTATATAGGATGGCCCAAAAGAAGCGAAAGTGTGTAACTTTTTTATTATAATTTTTTTTTTGTTTTCAGTATTTTGTAAAAGAAGTCTTGGGGAATTTAAAATGGAACAGTACACAATAGAACAAAGTGCCAAAATCGTTGAACTTTATTTCAGAAGAAAATCACGATTTTATTCTTAATTTAATTATGAGCGACGAAACCTTTTCCAATTGAATGGGTTCGTTAATCGGTAAAAAAAGGTTGCGGAAAATCCAGGAGTAGTTCAATAGTGAGAATTGGACCCACTTAAGTGTACTGTTTGGTGCGATCATTCGTCGGAAAGGATAATTGGCCCATATTTTTTTGAAAATGAGCACGGTGTCGCCGTTATAGGACAATGTTGGAAAATTTTTTTATGCCGGGCGTGGAAAACCATCGGTTCCAACAGTATGAATCCACAGCGAACACTGCGACGTACACAATGGCTCTTTAATCTCCCCTTCGATCATTTTGCGCCACTCTGTATAAATAAAAGTTGTGCTATGTTCGTCGTACAGAGAATGACCTGTGCAAATCCTGATTAAGGCATATACAAAACAAGCTTTGATTTATAAAAAATAGAACTGGAGATTTTTAAAAATATTGTTCATTATTCAAACTATAAATATCTTTTTAATATTCTTATACAAATTACTCTACAGTTAAGGGCTCAACACCACACAAAATTAAATACGCAATAAAGACGAAACATAAAGAAAATGAACAAGACGAATAAATATGGACAACGAAAATCTCTTGCTGGTTGAATGTCACTATAACAAATAAAAGTTGAGTTATGAAATCGTAAGGCTATTGTAATTGGCTCCAAAGCTGTTCTGAAGTATAGAAAACATAGAATATCGTACATTAGAAGATGTTGAAGTGGAAGCTATAGCAAATAATCAGAATTCCGAAGACACTGCTCAACACAAAATAATCCAGACAATGAAGTAACATCATTAATTTTTCCAGCAAGAAGGCATAATTATTTGTTGAGTTTTAAGAATGTTGAAGGATCAATAGACACATTTAGAGGTGAAGATCTTGAGATATCGGTTGAATGCTAAGAATGTTTAATCGGTCCTGTCAAGAAACAATAATTTATGCACCAAAACAATTAAGAGGTACTGCAATGGCTTATATTTTTAGACAAACAAATATTTATTCGTGGGAAGTTTTCAGAACAAAGTTGATAAATGAATTTCATGTAAAAGTTAATAGTAGAGATGTGCATGAGACTCTTCGAATTAAAAAGAAATTAGCAACAAAACCATGGAGAAGTTATTTCTATGAAATGACCGATCTGGCATCCTCAAGAAATTTTAATACATTACCTGCAATTGGTTATATTGTCGACGGAGTTGAAGATCATTCAGTAGATAAAATACTTCTTAATACAGGGTGTCTGGTGGCAAATTTATATTTTTAAATAGGATTATTTCAAAAAGTAATAAACGGCGCCGTTGGATTTATCGATTGTGCGGATTTGTCAGTCACGATGTCGCAGTGGTCAAGTGAGCATCGCGCGTTCGCTGTGGAGATATTTTTTAAGAGTAATATTTCATACGTCGCCAATTTTGTTCAAAGTTCGGTATTCGGCGAATAAGTGATGGACCGAGTGTAAATTTAATTCTTTCGTGGGTGCAGAGATTCCGCGCATGGGCTATGAATGCCCCACGGCCAGGGCCCAGTCGATCTTCAAAGACTCCCGAAAACATTGAACTGGTTGAAAGCAGTTTACGTGAAAATCCGAGACTTTCTATACGGAAAAGAGCAGCCTCACTGGGACTTCCAAGAGCGATTATTCATGAAATTTTAAAAAAGAATTTGAAGGATCTGTATGACATACTTGGGTTCAACCCCAGTTTCAGACTAAAATTTTAAAATAAAAATAAACATCTCGCATTTTTCTGATGTGCATTAGTGTGTCAGTTGTTGTCGGAAGGTTTCAGTGGCGAAGGCATAGTCACTGGTCACTGAACAATACCGGCTTCAGCTGATAGCAATCCACAATCGCATCAGAACGCCCTCCTTCGTCGGTATTGTGTAGCACCGCCGAAGTAAAACAATAATAAATAAGGCTACTGAACCGAAGCTTCAGCACTGCTACGAGTATAAACAAAGAACGTGCGAAAGCAGAGCTGCAAAAATAATTCATTAAGCTTCACCTCCTGTCGTTTCTCCTACTATCTCTTTCCTATAGTTCCAGCACAATGCTTCGCATGTGTAGGAGTCATCTCCTGATTGCTGGTCCAATGTAAAAAGAAAAAATTATAGAAATCGGTTGAGAAACAAAGAAGTTATCACTCTTTCAATTTGAAACTTTAAAAAACACCTTTTTCACTACATTTGCCGTTATAAAATCACTTGTCGAAGTGACCTAAAAAAATATCGGTATTTTCGTTCTCTATGGACTCCAACAAAATAGAATTGGTACACGAGAACTCCTGCATAATTTTTTCTCAACTTTTGTATCACAGCGTAATCAGCGGTTTATAATTTGGAATAAAGAATTCAATCAAATTACATACGAAAATAAGAGTATAATAATATGTATGTAGTTTGGACCAAATGGTCTCCTAATGCAGGATTCGCATATATTTTTTAATCTAACAGCAGGGTTAAAAAAAGTTTTAGAAAAAGAACCTTATACAATAATATTTTCCTTATATGCTATGAAATGCTAAAGAAAAATGACTGATAAAGAATCACATCTTACGATTTCAAACAATTTTGTGTTGATAAGAATATACAACATTTAAAAACAATCACTGGTGTACCTAGAGGAGAGGGGAAAGTTGAACGTGTTAGTGCAGTGTGATAATTTCGATGGTATCAAAACTTTCTATAGATGATCACAAATATGCATGTAGATAATGTTCAAAAATGCATAAATTCAACATTTCATCTTGTAATAAATAAATTACCACATGAAGTTCTTCCTGGGGTGTCAGAGACAACAGTATATGACTTAATAATAAATTAAATAATTCATCATGAACTTATAGAAGCATATTATGACCAACGTGAAGAATATCGTGTATGAAAAAGGAATGATTTATGTAAAGCTCAAGAAATGCAGAAGAAACAATGCGATAAAAACAAAAATGTTTTATATGTACAAGTACAACAATATGACTTTTAGGTCCATACGTTGTTACGAAAATCAAATGCAATGGCAGATATCATGTTTTGAAAACCGGTTTTTTTTTTATCTTGGACCAGTTCTCAGGGACTATCCCCTACATATGCAATGCATTGCACTGGAACTAGACAGAGGGATAGGGTAGAGAATAGACAGGTGGTGAAAGTGGTAGGAAGATAGAGCTTAATTCTTGCACAACTCTGCAGTTGCGTGTTAATTATAAAGCAAAGTTGCGGCGTATCTGATGTTTGTTTTTTTTTTACGCATTATTTTTAAGCTAATGGAGCCATTTTATTTATTATTTTACTTCGCCGACGTTTTATTGCTCAAATACCGACGAAGGAGAGTGCTGTAGCCCAGAAAACTCAGAAAAAACTTTTTTCTGATTGAACCTGGCTGGGATTGAACCTGGGTCTTTCTGGTTGCAGAGCCAACACGCTGACTACTCGCCATCAGCACCACCAGCAAAAAATAATATCATTATTTAAAAAGTTGCTATTAAGACATGTTTCTTTGCAGACAATAAATTGCGAAATACCTCATATAACTTTTTATGACTGAAATTATGGATATATACATATAATCGGGAACTGATAGAAGTCAGGATTGGCCGTCTGGAGATATACTTAATTATTAACCAGAGAATGTACCTGTGTAATTCCTGATTAAAGAATATAAAAAACAAGCTTTGAATTTCTAAAAAAACAAAACTTCAGATTTTTTAAATATTTTTCATTATTATAAAAACTTTTAAACAATAAATATCTTTTAAATATTCGTATACAAATAACACTATATAAGATGAACAATTTTTCAATATACATACTTCTTACATAAATATTATCTAAATATTTGCCTACTTACGTTTTGCTATATTTTTTGTTACCGCACCAAGCAAATTAACCACATTCAAATGTTGTCCTAGGTGTACCATTATTTTCAACTCTGACACTAAAGCTCGCATAACTTCGTTGTTAGCCTGTCGTTTAACCATTTTCACAGCTACGACACTTTCTTTTTCTTCTGGCTTTATGCCCTCTGCATGAGCTTTAAGAACTACGCCGAAAGCACCCGCACCCAGCTGCTTACCCAATTTAAGTTTTTCCCGAGGAAACTCAAAACCACGATCGTAGGGCAATAGATCAGCCTGTTCATCTAAAGTTAAAGCTGGATTTATGTGTTCAATAGCACCTTCTTCAAAGTTTGCCAAACCGGCTGCCTTCAGTTCGCGTAAAAGTTTGCGCTCACGCTTAACACGTATATAAAGATAGATTACTAAACCGATTAGAACCAAAAGTAAAACTAATATGCCCGCTATCAAGCCCAAAGTAGGACCGGGAATATCTAAGAAAGGGAATAGCATTTGTTAAATATTTAAAACAATGTTTCTCTCTCATCTTACTGGTTATCTTTATATGAACAGTTTGTTCTACAGAACCCAATCTATTGAAGACTTTACACATATATTGACCTTGATCTTCTGGTCTTAAATAGGGTATTACAAGTATCGCCTGATTGTCTGTATCATTAATTTCTATCAGTTCATCATTTTTATACCATTCAACCGTGGCTTTAGGTATAGCTTCTGATTCGCATCTTAGTTCTACAGAATCCCCTAGTTTACGTTCAATTTTATCTTCCAAATTGGTACTGATCATACGGGGTGAAGATGGTTCTGCAAGTGGTGGAAAGAAGTATATTTTTTTCTAAACTAATTCAATTAACTTTTATATACCATGTGTAATAATATTAAAGAGTCGAGACTCTGTAAATTCATGATTTATAGCTCTTGCCCGGCATTCATACTGTCCTTGTTCGGAATCCTGAATAGTTTTGAACGTTAAAGCTTTCTGGTACGAATAGGGAGTTGACGAATTGTGTATAATGATATCTAAAGAATTGAAAATAATTTTTAATTTTAAAATTAAAATTACACAAAATCGATTTTTTCCTTTTTAGCAGCAATGTGACTATACGCCCATTTATCCACATGTAAAACAAATTGGTTTTTGATATCCTCGTATTTGGTCCTTTTTAAATGACTTAACTTTTCTTATGTATGCTTGTTTTAAAAACTTTTTTTCATATTAAGATGAAATAGTTGTTAAGTCGTATCAGTATCAAAATAAAGGGAAGGCTCTATAAAATTTTATAAAACTATTTAATTTACGTCCCCTGAACAAGAATATGAAGAAAATGTCCTTTGAAAAAAATATCCTTCGATATCCTTGAAAGTTTCTACAAAAAATAATTTTTTTTCAATTATATGTATGTATGTTAATAGCCATTTGTAGTTTTAATTCAAAATTTAATAGAAAATTCAGTTATGGAAAAATAACCATTTATTGTTTTATTATATAAGTATTGAATAACTCGAAAGATATGGTATTCCGCAACTCGACTTCGATTGCTTCAAATCTGGCTTTTTTTTTTTTCTTGGACCGGCACTCAGCGGATGACCTCTACACATGCAATGCATTGTGCTGAAACTATGAAATTAGGTTATGGGAGATAGGATAGAGGGAGTAGTGTTTATTGCCATTCGATTTGAATCTTCCCACGTCAAAAGTGACAGGAAAGACCTCTGCGGTTAGTCCATTCCACATACGTGCTATTCGGCCAAAAAACGAATTTTCTCTGTAATGCGTAGTGCGCTTCGCTGCCAAGTTGACCACAAATGAATGCGCTCTTAATGATGAACGCGTCGTGCGCGTGAATGACCGGGTTTCGGGAACAAGTTCTCTGATTTCGTCAGAACACATCCCATTATAGTAACGACAGAACAACGAAACGCACCCCCCGTTGCGACGATGCTCAAGAGAGTCAATAGAGTTGGCTACCCTACTGTCTCCTATGAGTTTCTTCGCTCTTTCCTGTACACGGTTGAGTAACTTAAAATAGTCTTTGAAGCACCGGGCCATACATGAGAGTTGTATTCCATTTTCGGTCGGGTATAAGCGGTATAAATAGTGAGGAGATCAGATGGGGTGAAGTATGTCTTCCACCGTCTTAAAAAACCGAGGCACTTGAATGCTTCCTTTGAGACCTGAAAAATGTGCACTGAATTTTCATGCCAAGAACATCAAGAGCTTCTGCTTCCTGGATGTTTATACCGCCCATAATTACGGATGAGGCAGCGCAGTCGGGCATGCGTCGCGTGACCCCATTCCGATGTTCTTGTGAGGTCACCATTTAGCGAGTTATTCATATTCTGCCTCGACGCCGCGATCATATTCGACGTAGGCCTACGATTAAATGAATATGAATAGCAGATACTGCTGTCATCTGCGAAAGAGTGAATAGGGTTGGAAGTTTGACATAGAAGGTCATTAAGAAAAATAAGAAATAGGGTAGGACAAAGAATGAAGCCTTATGGTACCCCTGAATTAATATTGAACTCGTTAGATGAGATCCCGTCCATAACAACTCTTATAGCGCGATCGCTGAGAAAGCTCGATATAAATCGAGAGAAGATATCACCGACACCAAAAGCAATAACTTTGGACAAGAGTGCTCCATGCCACATTCTGTCAAATGCTTTCGAAATATCTAGAGCCACTACCTTACTCTCGCCAAAATGGTGGATGGCTCGACACCATCACCAGTAATAACGATTTCACTGTTCGGGTAATTATCGAGGATCTGCGATATAGTGTCGCAAGGGCATCGAAGTTGTATATAGTTTTCTCCCTTTCCGTATTTGGGCTTCTGTAAAGAAACACGAAATGCAAAAGATGTGCCCTGATTTCGAATTTAACCCAAAGACAGCTAAATTCGGGATCATGCGTGCCTAAAGATTGCTGGCACTGGTACAAACCTCATTGCGTATATAAATTGCAAGGCCTCTGTGTAGATGGAAAAGAGATAGGAGGTGATACCCAGGTATGTGAAAATCCTGTGGGTCAGCATCTTCAGACATCTGGGTTTCTCTTAAGGCGAAAACATCCGGTCGATGGAGACAAACGTGACCATAGACAGAGAAGAGGTTTGCCCTTAGACCACGTATGTTGCAGAAGTCAATTCTGAATCGGCCTGTCATGATTAGCGCCAGAAAAGTCAAAAAAAATGTCTATGTTTTGTATTGCAAGCGCCACTAAGCTAATCGCTGCTTGAATGACTGCCGGTGATCAGTGTTACTCCACCAAACAGTCTGGCAGCAACTAACACAATGGCACCAAAAGTAAGGGGATTTAGCACAATGACACGAAAAAAGGCAATAAAAGCCCTGATCCGGTCACCGTGACCCGAAGTGACAGCACTGGTTGGTAGTGTCAATACTGATTTGTATTCTTCGCCCGTCACTGGTATAGCTGTTTTCTCTTTTTTTTTCCCCAGTTATTCCACCGTTTAATTGTTATTGTTTTTCGTATTTTATTCAAGTTTATTGTTTTTGATATTTGTTAGTGTACGTAAATTACTTAAATTAGTTTGTTTCTTTGTTTGTCACTATGTTATTTTTATTTTTAATTTTTTTTCCACTTGTACTTTTTACTTTAAATTTATTTCTATTGTAACTATTTGAATTATATTTACTGCAAGACCGAACAGCGGCCCAAAGGAAGACGCGTGTCTACCAGTCGAACGAAAACACTTGAAAGTATTTTGATGTAAATATGGATATCGTCAACTCCTACAAATACTTAGGAGTGGAAATCACGTACAACACCTTTACAAAACACCTGATGAATAAACTGAAGTCGGCTAAACTAGCTATTAATTCCACTTGGTCGAAATACGTAAACAAACCCCATTTTGGTAACCACAAACAAACTTAACAAATTTTCATGGGTGTATAGTCGCACTGTTGTCAAAAAAAATACTGTAATGCAGTGTTATATATGTTTCAAAACATACTCTCCGTTCCCTCGATTAAATTCCCCTTTTCATCATACCAATCAATATCACCCGAAAAGTAATACGCTACTGCGGCACATGTTATGGTAACCCTGTCGCCTAAAGCAATAATATCATTTTCTTTTATGCCATAAATAGTCATGTTATCGTTAATGTCACGTATCAAGACATGACTTTTGGCCAAGGCTTTACCGATTTTATTCATAGCGGCACAACGTATTATGCCAGGGGATTTTGGCTCAAAATATAAATCATAGATGAACTCAATGGCAGTAGATCCCTCTGATGATGAGGTTTCCTAAAATATTGTATTGTATATGAGTAAAAAATTGTCAGAACCAATTGTTAAACTTACATTAAAATCTTGTATAACCTCCTTGGAGCAGGACGGCCATCTAGGCATAATGCTACAGGGTTCAAATACCCATGACACTATAGCCTTTTGATGAGATTGCACACGACATTGAATATGAGCCTTTTCATCTGTATGCACGTATACATCGCTCATAATAATTATCGGAATATCTTCAATGGTGACCGTAAATTCTCGTTTCAATGAGGTCTCCGAATTTGTGGCCTCTACCATATATATTCCTGTATCCCATAACCGTGTATTGTAAATCTTTAAAGTTGATGACATATCATCCGTAGTTATTTCAAATTTATGATTATTAAAGATCTCAGTACCATTGGGATTATACCATTTTAATTTGGGCCACGGGTAACCGCTATAACGTACGGACATTTGTACCGTCTTGTTGGCTTTTTCATTGATCTTGTAGTAATCATTGGACTCGCGCATTTTAATATAACTTTCATCTTTACGAACAATTAACATGTTGTAGGAGCTTTTGGCTTTATTCGATGAATGATCGGAAACATTACAAGTATAACGGCCGGAATCTGAAGTTTTGGCATTTTTTACCGTCAAAATGTTGCGGCTGTAGACATGTGTATCCGTGAAATTGATATTTGAATAGCTTTTCTCACTAAAACGAATCTAAAATGGATAATGGATAATAAATAAAAAATATTGATCGACATATTAGTTTCGTTTTAACAAAGGATTTTTAAATTTTTACCTCATCCCTTTGCACACCCTCAGGTAAAACCCATTCAATTTTGTACTTGACATCATGGGCAATTTTAACATCACATATCAATTCGAAAGATCCGCCTTCAGGTGCATGATGTTTGGCATTGGATGTAACATTTGGTTTGTCCACGTGTGTGGTAAATGCTGTTGTTGGATTTTTTTTAAGAAAGGAAAATGTTTAGAATTTGCCACAATCGTGCTTTGGATACCAAATAAAAACTACAGTGGTATTATTTTCATGCATGGTTTAAAGTTTCAAAATTGCTTTCTACTCATTATGTTTGAGAAAACATTTTTGGTTTTATAGTTTCAAGAGATCAATATAAATAAAAAAATTTTTATGAATTCGGCAGTAAATATGAAATGAATAATTTATCATAAATTAGTATACAATATAACAAATTCTACGAATACAAAAGCTTTCATATACAACATTCTGGGTTAAAAGAAGTTCTTCTAAAGCTTGAGGTGTTTATAAATGAGATGTAATTTTAATATAAAATCACAAAAATACTCATAACAGATATTGGAATTATAAAATTCTAGTGAATCATTTTAAATATTTTTTGTATATAAAGAGTTTTAATATTGAATTTTTAAATTACATAAATGTAATTAATCACTTGGGAATTTTATAGGAAATTTTGTCCCATCTATTTGCGGCCGCTGTAGACCTAGCAAGTAAACCAAATTATAAAATTGTTTTCTAGTTTTTCTTCCTAGTAAATAATGCTATCCAAAGGTTAGCGAAATATTGCAGAAAAAAAGTAAAATTCTAATAAAGAAAGACCTCAAGCTTAATAAACTTAAAATTAACAAATAAGAGGTCAAATAAAGAAGAATATAAATTTTTGGATATTAAACAATTCTTTTAAAAGCTTAGAGCGCAAAATTTTTTTCAGAGTAAAAAGAAAATAAAGCTTTTTCAGTTTTTTTAAATTTGTTTTTACATTTATAGTACATATTCTTTTTTATATTTTTAACGCTAGTCGAAATGAATTATGATTATTAATTTATGTTTGTCGTTTGGTTATGTAGCCAATTCAACCAATTTCTTGTTTATTCATATTTATTTATTCTCAATAATTTTTGTTTTTAGATAGACATGTAACATTTCTTAGTTTTTTTAAGAATTTTATTGAACGTCTGCTCATGACTTAGCATTACCACCAAAATTAGATAATTTCAATTACATTTAACTTCAATTACAATTGAGATGTTTTTGGATTTTAATTGAACAAAATTTAAATTACAATTGCAAAATATAATATTTCTATTACAAATTACATGCGATTGTAATTGTTTTTCTGCAATTATAATTACATATACTTGTAACTGTAATATAGAAAAAGTTATTAGTTTTAATTGAATAAATTCAATAAAATTTTTGTGAAAATAAGTTTTATTTTTTAAAGCTAACTTTGTTAAATGTTTAGTATTATGTACAAAAATATATATATAATATATGTATGTATGTACAATGGATTTAATGGAAATGACTGCTCACGTTACGTGACGATGATGAAGACAATTTTGAAGAAAATAGTTTTATTCAAAGCGAATAATAACCGTTTATAAATTGTTTTCGCTTCAGTAATGTCATTTACAGAACTTTTTATTCAGTTAAATAAATGAAATTGATGGTATAGCACAAAGATAAAATCTTTTTTACCCATTTTTTTATTATTTTAGTTTAATATTCTTGTATTTAATATTCTTATTATTGCGGCATTATTTTTCCAATTATGTACATGTAATTAACTTTTTTTAATTATTTCCACCGATATTACTTTAAAATCTTATTGTTTTTTTTCAATTTTCAATTACAATTACAAAATTTTTTAATAAATTACAAACATCAACATATGCCTAGGCTGGCTTAACCTAACAACAAACATAAATTAATAATTTATTTAAATTGGTATAGAAGTAAACAAAAGTTGCAACATTTACGATAAGTCCAAATTTGTACTACATACAAACTTAAAATAATAACTTTTGTAATATTCACAAGCTTTGGAATTTAATAAAATATGCAAAGAAAACTTTCGAATGCTGTTTAACTTGAACTTTTTTGTTTATAATAAGTTTATACTTACTTATACTCTTAAAAGATTTTCATTTACAACATAGAACATGCACTATACTTATAATTAAATACTAATTTGTTGGTTATTATTTTACAACTAAATTAGCCACAGTATGTTCAATTTAAAATTTAAACATAAAATAGAATTTAAAAAATTTAACTGCTGCCCAAAGCAAAAACGTATAAACGAAACAAAACCATGCTTAAGAAGTGAAGAAAAGAAACCGAGTGGGAAAGGAAAACACAAAATACCCAAAATGTTAAAAACAATCAACGTAAATGAACAGATGAAAGCATACGCAAAAAGAACTTACTAGTCGAACGATAATGATGAGACGGACGTCTGGTAGTAACTTGACGAGATTCTCTAACATGTTGGAATAAATTTGATTCTATACTTTCAAAATTATAATCACTATTGTAAACATTAGAGTCAATAGGTCGATTTGTCCTGCTTTTCATATGTAAAATTGTTGGTTTGGTTGTTAAGTCTAAATAACGTTTCTGTCTGTAACTTTTTGTAACAAAAATCAAATCAGTGTGGTTCTCGCCATCATAAACATCATTATCATATTCATCATCATGTACAATGCTGTTATCATAAGCTTGACTATCGTTATACCCATCACCAATAATGCGCAAATGAATGATAATATTTAAGACGATCACACCATTATCGGCAGTAGTATGATTTAAATTTTCTAAATATAAATTTGCTTGATTTTCAATACCAGCTGGTAGTAAGACATCATAGGCAAGACTATTATTTTGTTTGGTTAAATTGACAAAAATACTGTTAGTTGCATTCAAAATGTTAGTAACTGAACTGTGTTCCGTAGTAAATTTATTAGGGGTAGTTTTTGTTGTTTCTAAATGATCATAGTTTAACTCCATTTCTTCCAAAGCAGGTGACTTCTCCAATTTGGTTGACTTTAATGGAGCTAATTTAAAAAAAATTATTTATTTTGTCACTTCTCAATAAATTTTTCTTTGTTTAAATAGACGCACAAACACATAAAAAAATATTCCAAAAGAAAAATATATTTGTAATTTTTCAACCGAAAGTATCCTTCACCATAAATTAATTGCTTAATTAAACTTGTTTTAGTAATTCATCTCTCTTTCACCACATAAAATATATTATTAATTTATTTTTTAGCTACTAAACACTCTTTTCTAACAGTGTGTGCATTTTCAACAATTACTTTTTTCCATTATTCAACATATTTTTTACACATTTAATGCAAAAGACCATTAGAAAACTTAAAAAAAGAGACGAAAAACAAGCACAAAACAGGGGTGCAAAACTCACTATCAATGATTTTGTTACCCAAAATAATTTCAATTTCCGTTTGTTCCTCCTCGTTTGACGGGGCCGGGATCTTCGGCCGACAGATGTACATCCCACTATCTTCAAAACCTCGTATTTCGATGACAAACCCCAAACGTGGATTATAACGTATACCCGTATTACTGGCAAAACTCTAAATAATTAATAAAATTAATTTAATAAAATTAAAATGTTTACAATAAATTCAGACATGAACAATTTCGTTAAATGCAAGCGTGTATGACTAAAAAAATCTTAATGTATGCGATGAAGAGTGTCAATGTTCAAATAAATATATGCGAGATTGTTTAGTGGAGCTGTATAGAAGAAAAGTTTGTCCAATAGTTTGTCCACAGTGGTCAAAAATTGTCTGGTTGTCAAACATTTTTTGCAGCTCAGAACCTTTAAAGCTTTGATAAGCAAGTTTACCACATATTCCATTCCCAGTGTACGTCGAAATTTTATTGTTTGCATTTTATCTTCTTCAAATTTTTATATTTTTGTTTTTCATAGAGGAAATTCTCGACTTAAATAGCGATTGGTTCCGGAAAATAACGACGTAAATCGAATCAAGTCTTTCCTTACTTTTTTAAATTAAAAATAACATTTATAACTCCTCTGCTAGCATCATATAAAGTACAAAAAATAAATACCTACATAGGATTTAAAAGGGTAGTGATGGCTGAAATAGTTAGCACGTTGAATACAAAAACAAAAAAGTCCTGGTTTCGTGCCCAGTTTCGGACTAAGTCATAAAAACAATTCGCATTTTTCCTGATATGCATTAGTGTGTCTTTGTGTCAGTTGTTGTCGAAAGGTTTCAGTGGCGAATGCATAGTTACTGGTCACTGAACAGCAACGGCTTCATCTGATACCAATCCACAGCCATATCAGATCGCACTCCTTCGTCGGTATTGTGGGGCACCAGCGAAATGAAATAACTACTAAAAATGGCTATGAAAACAAAGCTTGATAATTATACGTATCCTTGGCTTCGGAAGCGCTGCAATACTACTATAGACCACACACGTGCAAAAGCAGAGTTGTAAGATAGTGAAACCTGTTTCTCTCCCACTATCCCTTTCCTCTAGTTCCAGCACAATGAGTTGTTGAGGTACGCGTGCCGAAGGCTGAATGACTGGCGGGTAGTAAAACTTGTCAATCGTAAACGATCCCCTCCGCTGCTGGGCAATGCCGGTTGTATAAGTGCCTTCTCCCGGAATGCCGGCTATGCCGGGAGCTGATCAACCCCTTCCGAGTTTACTCGTGAAAACGTCTTTGAGCTCTGCCTTCCAATAGGAATATTATTTTCAAACTTTTTTTATTGTTAGTATTATTGTTAGTAAAAAAATTTGGGAGTGCCCAGATATGTAAACCAGTTTTAAAATTGTTAGTGTATAATATGGGTCACGTTAACGTAGGCATATAATTATTGCAATTAGCACTCTGAACTATCATTACTAGGAAAATAATATAAGTTTAACGTATTACGTATGTTTAACGTATTGTGTCACTATTTCAGTCTCTGAAAAGTAAAAATTTCTGTTTTAAAACGATTGAAGAGAAAATTTTCTATTAACTCGAATACACCCACATTTTTTACCCAAATATTTGATACTTACGTTGCAACATTATAATTACTTTTTACCAACAAATTACTTCTGGCTGAAAATTAATTTTCCAAATTTTAGTAAATTTGTGTTTGATGTTCAATTTCTAAAGTTTGACATAAATCGTAGCAGCAAATGAAGCTTTGCGTAATATATGCATGTTCTATGTACACTTATTCTTTAATTTTATTATTTATGTACAAAAATATATTCATATACTATGTATGTATGTATGCATGTACATATGTACATATACAAAGTATGTAGTATGCATGTACGTATTCAGAAGCGATTTAATAGTTCACTTCAACAAATACTAGTTTTAATACTACGAATTTTTTTCCAACTTTATGTTAATTTAAACTACTCGTAAAATACATTTTTAATAAAAATATTGATATTAAGAAAATGTCACACATACGCAAAACATGTACAGTTAAAGGAGTTTCATACATTTGATCTTGGAAAAGGCCGACACAACTGAGTAGTGATGGACACGTGTCTAGACCATGTAGGATAAAACCCAATTTTGGATTATAACTGATACTCTCGTAGACAAAACCCGTTTTAGTGGTGGTTTTCTGAGCTTTTAATGTAATATTGGAAGATCGAATGGAAAATGCAGTATTATTGTGTTCATCATCCTAGAATATAAGTTTGATAATTCAATGGTTTTTGTTAAAAAATGGAAAAGTGAAGTCAAATATTAAATGTTTTAGAGACGGGAAAAGATGGTATGAGGTGATATCTAACTTTTTTTTATTAGCTTTAAGCTTCAAGAGCTTAAAGATTTTATGAACTTTAACTGGAGTCAGGTACATAAATAAATGGTGAACTATACTCCGTGCAAATTAGTTATGCCTAATGAATTAAAGATTACGACAAAAGCTAAATATTTGAGATGAAAAGTTTTAATGATTTGCACTTGATGCGGTTAGTAAAAAATTGCAATTATACAAAATGCTTTTATGATATGTGAAATGTTGCGATATTGGGAAGCAAAAAAAAATTTTTAAATACTATATTCATATTAAGCTTGTAAGAGGAAAGGTCTATGACAAAGTTCGTAATTTCTTATCAAAACGCCTCTTTTAATTCATGCAAACTTGAAATTTTAAAATATGCAATCGCTCTTCATTAAGCCTGTGAGGCTTTACGTTAAAATTTTTGGAATTTAAATTTATTTTAAACTAAATCTTCAAAACGTTTCAAATACACAAAGGCTACATTTCATTAATGCTATCAGATATTGTCTACTCTGTGTGTAAATCTTTAACTTTATGTACCTATTATTTTAATGCCAATAGAATACGAGAATAACAATTATTATTATTCTTTATTAGATCTATAAATAAAACAGTTCTCTAATACAAAGATCAAAAACTCTATCGTCTCTTAATACGAGAGTTGCTTTGATTCATCGTATTATCGTATTAAACATTATGTTGAATGTTTTTTGCAATGAAGCTGAAATTTCCCATGCCTTAATTTAAAACCGTCCTGCTGTTTGTTTCATTATCAATCACATACAACATTGTTCATTTCCTTACTTTTTGGAAAACTATTCGTACATGTATATTTACATAATTGTATATTAACTGAATTTTTTTTGGGAATATCTCTTTATATATGATTCTAATTTTAAAATTGTGTTTTTCCCGAAAAAAAATATATAAAATGTATTATTATATACATACTTTATGATATTCTCATAAATATTTTTTATAAAAGCAAACTCAATAATGGATGAGGAAAGGATGTCCATCGTAAAAGCAAACTCAATAATTAAGGAGGAAAGTATACCCATGTAGTACTATTTCGCTAATGCTTTGTTATGCTAAGAACGCAATTGGGACGAACGACGGATTATTCGTTGCGAACTTACTGTTTTTCATTTTAGTTTTAGTAAATAATAGTAATTAGTAAATAAAGTTAACTTTTATTTCAATAGTTGTTTAATTTTTAAAATGATTAATTTAAGTTAAATATACAAAATTATTTACGATAAAATTGCTTTCTAATTCTTTTCTGTTAATGTTTAATTTTTTCTAGTAATTTTTTTATACGCTAACACAGCCAACAAACAACTTTGCTGATTATGACAGCTGCAATATTTTAGTTTTAAAGCTGGCGTATTTAAAAAATTTTTTTGACGTATTGCATAGCAAGATTGAATAAGTATTTCCAAAGTTACGACCAGATGTAGAGAGCAGCCTCTTCAAAAAACCCAAATTTTAGAAAAAAATTTTTTTTTATAAAAAACCTTACCATAGAATTTGAAATAATGATGATTTTTGTTGTTAGGTAACCACAGCTGATTAAAAAAAATAGTGGTTATCAAAGAAAAAAAATTAATTTCTCATTTGTTGCATAGTGCTATTTATTTATTTATTTCATTTTGTAATATGTGTAGCCTTTCGACCAATAAAAATATATATTACAACATAATAGTTAAACAGCGAGTATTATAATTAAATATATAAATTAAAATTAAATCAAGTAATGCAAACTGACCAGCATCCCAGAAAGCAGACATATTCATTCATACCATAAAAAATGGCCTTAAATTAAGAAATGATTACTGTGTGTAAAGAATATATTGTGCTAGTTTTAAATGTTATCGTTTTCGTAACTGCTTTAGCATAATTTATGAAATTAGTTATAATAATATTGTTAAAGAAAATTAGATTTTATTTTACGAGAATATAAGATGGATAAATTAATTTATATTTATGTATGTAATATTGCTTAATAAAATTTTATTAGTGCATCAGTGTATTTTTTTATCTTGGACCAGCACTCATGGTATATAAAGGGTGGTTAAATTTCAAGGGCCGATGTTGATTTTGAATAAAACACAAACTATTTAGGAAATTATTGTAATTTTATTTTATTATGATATATTGGTATTACTCAATTATGTATGGAACAAAATATCGGCCAAATGGGCGCCGCGACCACGGCGGCACACCTCCATCCGATGGTCCAAATTTTCGATGACGCTGAGGCATAATTGAGTTTCTATGCCATTAATGTGCCGAATTATCTCATCCTTTAGGTCTTGAATTGTTGCTGGCTTATCGACGTACACCTTTTCTTTCAAATAACCCCAAAGAAAAAAGTCCAACGGTGTCAAATCACATGATCTTGGCGGCCAATTGACATCGCCATTACGTGAGATAACACGGCCATTGAATTTGTTGCGCAAAAGAACCATTGTTTCGTTAGCTGTGTGGCAAGTGGCACCGTCCTGCTGAAACCACATATCGTCCACATCCATATCTTCCAATTCGGGCCATAAAAAGTTCGTTATCATCTCACGATAGCGAACACCATTCACGGTAACTGCCTGACCGGCCTCATTTTGGAAAAAATACGGCCCGATGATGCCGCCAGCCCATAAACCGCACCAAACAGTCACTCTTTGTGGGTGCATTGATTTTTCGACAATCACTCTTGGATTCTCATTCGCCCAAATGCGGCAATTCTGTTTATTGACGAATCCACTGAGGTGAAAATGTGCCTCATCACTGAAGATGATTTTCTTCGAAAATTGATCATCCACTGTTGCCATTTCTTGCCACCATTCTGCCCATTCACGACGTTTGGAATTCAAATTGAGTAAGTCTGAAATAGAGAAATGTCAAATAAAATTCGGAAAAAAGCTTGGCGTTTAGGTGTGGTTCACATTCAACATCGGCCCTTACAATTTAACCACCCGATATTTGCAAATTGGCAATTTATGTGCCTTTTAGTCTGAAAGCCTGGGGGGGTTTCGACACATCTGTCACTTTTGACGTGGGAAAATTTAAATCGAATGTCAATAAACACTACTCCCTCTATCCTTTCTCCCAACTCCCAAAACCTTATTTCCTAGTTCCGGCACAATGCACCGCATGTATAGGAATCATCTCTTGACTGGCGGTCCAAGAAAAAAAATTATATCGGGGATAAAAAATTTGTTACTCTGTGTTTGGTCAGTATCATCCATTAAGAGCACTGTAAATTTTTCAGCCATTAAACATTGTATATTTTTAACAACTTGTTGAGATATCGGCTGCTGCTGCCCAAATTTGGTTGGTAGCATTACAATCCCCATTTTAGAAGATTTTCTTTTTATCTTGAACCAGCACTCAGGAGATGACTCCTACATATGCGATGCATTGTGCTGCAACTAGAGAAAAGTGATAGTAGGAGAAATGATAGGAGGTGAAGCTTCACTATCTGCATCACTTCTTTTTGCACGTTATTTGTTTTTATAGCTCTGTTTAGCGTCGCTGATGTCAAGAAGACATATTAAATTTTGAAACTTCGTTTTTAGTAGCCATTTTTTTCAGTAATTATTTTACGTCGCCGGTGCTACACAATACCGACGAAGGAGGGCGTTCTGTGGTATGGATACAAATGAAGCCGTTGCTGTTCAGTGACCAGTAACTATGCCTTCGCCACTGAAACCATGCGACAACAACTGACACAAAGACACACAAATGGACATCAAAAAGATGCGAGATATTTTTATGAGTCTGAAAGTGAGGTGAACCCAGCAAAATTTATCGTTTTGTAGCCAACGTGTAGACTACTTCGACTATCGCCACCCTCATATTTATTTAGATACCTAATATTTGCTGTTGTACTTGTTGAGTGGCGTGTTGTATAAAAATTTATTGTTGCTTTTTATAGCAATAGTGTATACATATTCACTAAAGCCCCGATTTGCGTCGATCCGATTTGCGTTTTTTCGATTTGCGTCGCTTTTTAAAAATTGGTATAATCCGACTTGCGTCGTTGTGATTTCGATTTGCGTCGATTCTATTTGCGTCACTTTGATTTCGATGCTTAAGCGTAGCATCATCTGTTGAGCACGCCATCAGTTGCTACAAGGAACTCTATGCGCAAAAAAAAAATTTATAAAATCAGCAAACCTTAGACAGTTTTGTTAACAAAACAGTGAGACCACCTAACCAAATGGAAACAACTGTTGTTAATTTAGATGTATCTGCTGAATAACATTTATAACACTATTTTTTACTTTAATGTTTATGTGAATCGTATATACGTATGTATTTATGTATGTATTTATGTATATGAAAATGAATTTTAATAATTTAATTCTAACTTTAAAAACGTTTATTGAATGAAATTAAACAAATAAAAACGTATTCATATGACTTTTTTTTATCTAAATATGTATATATTTTTTCGAAATTTTTTAGTTTTTCGCCCAATTAATTCGAAATCAGAACATTTGTATAGAAACAAATAATTCGATTTGCGTCGCATTCCTCCCGTCCCCATTAACGACGCAAATCGGGGCTTTAGTGTATTTAGAAAGCGTTAATAGTAAAATAATTTTATTAACTGCGTGGCCCACGATCTCGAAATACATTACATTTATACAAATCCAAATACATTTAAAATAAAAATAAATTCTAAAATATTGTTTTTATTATAATGTAGTTAAGGAAATGAAAATATTCCTTAGTCCGTGGCCACGCAATGAGCGGCAGAGCGGCGAGTTTGAGCGGCTTATTACTGAGCGTCATCTCTGAACGGTTAGTGCGGTTAGTTTTTAAAATCCCATTGTCAAAAAAGGTTTGTTTAATGTTTTTACGCGAAAATCGTATTCATATTTATAAGAATTTAATGCGCTTAAGAAAAAAAAAAGATTTGGTGTTCATCCTATAAATCAAGCAAGGCGACATTACGGCGAATTTAAACATTTATATACAAATCTACGCAAATTTCCAGACAGATTTTGGCAATACTGCCGTACAAGCACCGTCAGCAATATAATTTCAGAGACATGCATTATCTTATGGGAAGAACTTGTTCAGGAATACATGCCTATACCATCAGAAGAGCACTTAAAAAAGTGATAAGCGAATATTACAGGCGTTGGAGGTTTCCAAACTGTTGTGGTAGCACTGATGGAAAACACTGTCAAATTAAATGTCCACCGAGTTCTGGGTCGTATTTTTTTAATTACTTGCACTATTTTTCTATTGTACTGCAAGGTGTAGCTGACGCTGACAAAAAATTTATTACAATCGAAGTGGGAGGAAGAGGAAAGCAATGTGATGGCGGTACTTTTGCTGGATCTACATTATTCAACTTGCTTGAAGCAAGTAAATACAATGTTCCCTCGCCACAACCACTGCCTGGATCAAATATTGTTGTGCCGAATGTTTTAATTGGTGATGAAGCGTACCCATTCTAAACGTATATGTTAAGACCCTACCCTCGTAGAGATTTTAATCCGCAAACCGAATTTTTTTAATGAGCGTCTTTCAACGGCAATAAAATGCATTGAATGCGCATTTGGAATTTTAACCTCAAAATGGCGTTTTCTACAAAAAAAAAATATTGAAACAAAAGCAAAAACTGCAATTAATTTCATAAAATGTGCATGCATATTGCACAATTTTGTACGAAAATGTGATGGGGACGGTGATCGTGATTATATGCAAGTAACTGTAACAGTAAACAATGACTCAACAGAAATAAATACGGTTGAACAATCCCGTTACAACAGAAGGAGCAACAGAGCGTTGAATATCAGAAATGAATTAACACAGTATTTTTAGGATTTTAGACACTAAATAAAATGTATTAAATAAATATATACATAAATTAAATTAAATCTTTCCAGGTAAATTTATTGTTCATTTATTTTCTTTGGATTAAAATTTTTGTAGTATTAAATTTTGGATTTCTCATCGAATTTCTAATTTTTAAACTTTTAAAAAACTGCAGATCGGTATTGTCTTCTCTTTTCAGCACATCCTTTTTAAGTATTTCCATTCTTTTCTTTTCCAATTTTAGAAATTCTGCATCAACATTCATTGGTGCACTCTTCTTTTTTGTTCTTAATGGGACTGGAGTGAAACAATCAGTAGATGTATTGCTAGTGCTGGGAATATTATTATTAATCAATGTTAGTTCTTCCGTACTGCTGCTGATAGGCGTATTGTTTACCAATATAATATCCTCCTCACTCAGAAGATCCTCAATAATAGCATTTATTTCAGTGTCTGCAGTACCTGGCACCTTAAACTTTCCTTCGTTGGGATCTGCAGCAACAGTGTCTTTGATGAAAGTCATCATATCAAAATATTGCCATATTATTTTGTTTGTATGAGCTCTGGAGACAGATGTTACTGGTGGAGTTTTTCGCAAAGTTTTTCGGAATGTGTTTTTTAAATTTTTCCACTTTGCTTTCGCTGTCTCTCCTAGAAATAAAAAATAACATAATTATAATAAATATTATGTATTATTAGAACCTAAATAAAATGTATTAAATAAATACATATATAAATTAAACAAAATCTTACTTGTGCAAGCACAAATTTCACCAACTTCACTCCATAATTTATCGGTTATATTTTTATTTTTAAAATTTGGTAATCTGTCTTGCCATACTAGCGTTCGGCTTTGTACAGATGAAATTATAAGCTCCGCATTCACTTTTGCCATGTTTATACTTTGCCGCTCAAAAATCAACTTAAAATTAGAACAAGGGCTATTCCTGAGCGGCGCCGTTTAGCCGCTCAGAAATTCCGCTCATTGCGTGGCCACTTCAGTAGTATTCCATATGTTTTAATTTTTTGCCGCTCATTGCGTGTATAAATTTGCTCTATATACATCTATAGAAGAATACGACGATTGCAATGTTGATATAACACATGCTTCAAAATATTTGGTTTAGATTCCCATAATGATAAAGTTTTGTTAATTGCCGGGACCAGAAAATATTTGTGTGTTTTCTAACCATGATTATTTTTGTGTTTTTTAATTTATTTATTTAGCAAAACATTGCAAACATAGTTGGCCTGCAGAAACTGCACATTTCAGATATGTAAGGTTCTTGCAGAGTTCTATTGTAACAAACTCATTATCCAGCGCACAAGGCACTGTGTTACCTTTTTTATTTGCTAAATGCTGGACTTGCTGTACTAAGCGTCTGTCAAATGATACAAATTCAGCAAATTTAGCACCATAATTTTTGCAATTGCTCCGATGAAGTGACGCCTGGCAAGAAAATGTATATTGTGAAAAATATATTGTCGGAAACCATTTTGTATTTCCATTAAATACTTACCCATTGCTTAATAGATAATTCATAATCCAACTGCTACAAGGTTGATTGATTTCACTTAACTTTTCATTTAACAATTTTTAAAATTTCTGCTTGAAAAATAAACTAACACGCCTTCAATTTTCCATTTGTAAACAAAAGTCGGTTTTGACAATCTGAACAAACAACAAATAACAAAATATTAGGTGTGTTTTTTTTACTTTTCTGGTAAAGTTCGGTTAAATGAGAGCAAACTCATTTATCTCAATAAGAGACAAAAATGTACAAAAGTAAGAAAACGCAAAAAACCCCAAAATTTACCACAAAATAGGTCTGTTCCACGTGCATAACAAAAGCGCCCAAATAACTTCTATTTTAGTGATTTTAGACGCATCAAATGCATAATAGCTGTGTTTTTTTTTACTCTAAATTGGGCACCGCGGGCGTCCAATTTTACCAGAAAGCGTTTTCTTACATAAAAATTGGGTAAATGAGAGACGTTTTGAGAGAGTAATATTCTTGAGAGAGAGAGTAATATTCTTCTTCTAAAATAGAAATATGTGTGTGGAATAGGACAGACAGACCACTGTGCCAGTGTAGGGTGAGACAACATCGTGACCACTGTGCAGATGGAATAACGGACATCGACATTTTTTGACTATATATTCACGTAAACAGCGATGAGAGAGCAGAGACCATGAAAAATAGAGTAGACGAGAACAAAGTTGAGTTAGAATAAAATTAGTCTTAAAACTACCACGGCGGTAATATTTAATTCTTACACGATATGAAAATAAAAAATAAAGGTAAATCCTACATGTATGTGTAATAAAAAAAGTAAACTCATGGATTGTTACGTTTTTGTTTAGAGATTTTTGGTTTTTTGTTGGGTATTCAACTTCAATTCTCGATTGATTAGTTGAATTTTGAACAGAAGAATCTTAAATTTGTAGCAGACATTAGATAAAATCCACTGATGAGCTAAGCAAGCATTAGCGAAATAGTAATATATGGATATGCTTTCCTCCTCAATTTTTGAGTTTGCTTTTATATATAAAAAATACTTTATGAGAATACCATAAAGTATGTAATAATTCCATAAAAACACAAGAATTTGGCATCATACATGTTAATTAAAGAAACCCCATATAATTTTTAACTAAATCGTGATATAAAATTAACTATGATTTGTTCATTGCATTGTTGGGAAACTTTTAATTTGACTTCATTATTCTTTACTTATAAACCAGTTGTTTGCTTGTTCTTCTTGCCCAAACTAGCCCGAAAAAAAAGTACAGGCTGTTTCGTGCAAGAAGAACAAGAATATTACTCTCTCAAAACGTCCCTCATTTAACCAATTTTTGTGTAAGAAAACGCTTTCTGGTAAGATTGGGCGCCCGAGGGTAAAAAACACACCTATTGATACGAGCATTAAGAATCACCTGGCGTAGCGATCCCAGCTAGTTGAAGACACGTGGGAATTTTGGATCAAATGAAAAAAAATGAGAAAAAAAATCTAAAAATAGAAATATGTATGTGTAATAAAAAAGGTAATGTTTTTGTTTATAAATTTTTGTTTTTTGTGTTCGGTATTCAACATTATTTCTCGATTGATAAGTTGAATTTTTAACATAAGAATCTTGAATTTGTAGTCAGAAATTAAGAAAAATCCACTTATCCACTAACTTATAAGAATATCATAAAGTATGTAATAATACCTTTCATATATTTTTGTTTTCGGGGAAAAGCACAATTTTGAAATTAGAATCATATATTTACATAATTATATACTACATTATATATTAATATGTATACACAATTTTTCATTAAATCTATTATAATTATGCTATTAAAATTCAAATTTGGATATCACATCCGTATGTAGGTATTTAAGGAATATATTCCCATACTTCTTAATTCTTTAAGAAAAGTGAAATCTTTGAAAAATATGTATATGTATGTATGTATGTGTTATAAATGTTTTAAATTATAAATTTTATATGATCCATATACAAAATATTACAATGCGTCCATTGCATAATTCTAAAAAGATTACACAAAAATTACGACCGCATTGTGTTAAAGGTTGAAATAAATAATGCGTAATTAGTAGAAAATGTGATGTGAAAAGTTTAGAAAGGGAAAAGCTTCTGTTGTGTACGTGTAAAAGGGTAAGTAATATATGTACGTACATACCTATGTATATCTGTCGCAATATGGAAGAGTAGTAGCTTAAGTCTAATTCAATCGATTGGTAGACTCCTACTTTAAAACTGAAAAAAGTTGATTTATATATGTAAATTTAAGTCTATTGTTATGAAGGTTTTGGTATTGCTTAAAGTCGCTACTAATAGAACTATATGTTATTTTACCATTTAATAAATGATTTATTAGAATTTAATACGATTTCCACGTTTACATAACTTAAGAGCTTAAGTCGACTTAAGCTACTCTTCCATATTGGCACTGATATGTGAAAGCATGATCACTTTCAGCAGGTTAAGCGAACAAAGCTATTAAAATGATTTTATTAAGTCCACAAGCATGAAAAGTTTTTTAAATCTTACCGATCCACTGGGTGTTGTTAATATGACATCATAATTTGGCATAGATGGTTTACAAGGTATAACTGCATCTTGGAACTGTATGACATAAGTTACGGGAAATGCCATAGGAGCCAGTAAGTTATTTGGATCTAAATTAAAGTGTAGAGTGTAATGCTGTGCAAAACCGTTTTTTATGATCTTTAAAAACTTACCAAAGTCTATTTATTAGGTTTGTGTAACTCGCCATGGGTTTAAAAAATATTTTGTACTTGACTGTCAAAATTTGTTTACATTTTACATATTTGTTTAATTTGAGAGAGCGCGCAATTGACAATTTTACTCATTCCTTTATTTTGAGAGAGTGTTGCAAAAGCAATTAAGGCATACATAAATAAAATTAACGTCTTGCTTGCTATTTTAGCCTGTATGTGTTTAGTTTTGAGAGAGTATTAGTCTCTTTTTTAGACATCCTAAAGTACCTTTACACAAACACTGCCTGTTTTTTTTGTGTTGTTCATTACTGTAGAGCTGCATAGACCTAATAAATAGACCTTGAAACTTACCATTTACATAAATATATATGGACGAAGCTAAGTTGCTGTTTGCCAAGTCGGTGAGTTCCGAATCTTCCATTACGTTTAAATCTTTCTTCGCAGCGCTTGACTTCACACAGTAATAATTGGCCACATTCATATAATTCACTTGCTTCAAAGTTAAGCTGCTGCCAAATATTCTTTTCTGATCTTGTGGTATATAAGAGCTCTCTTCAGCCATTATAGCTTCGAATGGATATTTCCAGGCAATGGGTTCGCTGTCTTCACATCTAATTGTAAAATCACTATTCTCTTCTAGCTGAACCTCTTCCATTAATGGTATGATAAGTGGTGCTCCCAGTGCTACTGCAACATTTTCATTGTAATCATCATCGTCAATATGATCCCTTTTATTTATACTATTTGTTGGAGTTTTGCTGGTTGTTTGTGGTTTTGGATGCGGCACTACAAAAAAGAAAAAAAGCGAGAAGATAGAAGAGTCTCATTAATAATATTTATGAGAGTAAGTATTTTGTTTTTGTTGTTGTTGTTAATTTCATTTGACAGTTACAGTCTGGCGGCAAGAGTTTGATTTGTTGTTGTTGTTTTTCATTTCTTATGAATACCATATCATTATAATAAAATTATTGTTTTGTTGTTTTTTTCATCGGTTTCTATAAAATAATGATTGAATTTGAACTTTAATTTTTCCACACAAGAGCAGCTTGCTTGTGTTCTGTTGATTGTTCTATGCCATGTGTAAAAGTATCTATGCAACTATAAAATGCGTCTGTTCACTGTAGTTATCTGTCTCGGTTTTTTTTTACTATATATTTACATATTCATTTACATGGGGATCTTGCACTTTGTGCAGACTTTTAACTTGAGGTTTTGCTTAAAAATCCTATAAAGTTTTCTATATTTTTTATCAAGCATCAAATTTCAATTAAAATCTGCGTGAGTATACACATCATGTGCCACGTAGCATTAAATTTATTAAAAATTCACCTTACATTCAAAATGGGAAATGTGGTGCTATATCAGAGAAACTTGATAAGTTCCCAAATCCATTAGCCAGAAACATTCTTAATTATAGTGACCAAAACAAAATAAATTTAAAAAAAATAATAATGACTGTTAGATGATTCGGTACATAAATACAATAGTATTCCATCATATCTTGGGCTTAGTCGGCAAATATACCGTCCACTTTTTATGCAAATGGAGTTTTTAATGCAGAATGCTACTGTAACTCAAAACACATAATATTCAACAATTAAAATGGCGTTATGTTGTTCTTTCTTGGTAAGCAAATATGCTAAATCAAAAAAAATGGTAGAAAACACATGTTAAGTGCAGCGGAAATGTACTTAATAGTAATTCCGTTGATTCTTACGAGTTGCCATCCACATCAAAACGACACTAGAAGAGAGAACGTGTAGAAAAACCTGATTGGTTTGGGCCTAGAAATAAGGAACGCAGGAAAAAGGGTAAGAGTTACGTGGGAAAACAATAGTCTGTTTGGTAGAGAAGAGTGACTAGCATAACAGACAAATTCTATACTCTGGTAAAGAAGTTTTAATTTTTAATCAAATTACATATTCATATTAAATGAATACGTTTAACCACCTCATTGAGGTTATTTTAAGTTCAAAGCATGTATCTCTTGACCATTTTAGTAAAAATTTTAAATACTAACTTTTCCTTCATTTATGACAACGTTGTTCCTCACAATGGAATTATACCCGATTTATAATATTTAAGAAAAACTCGGTATAAATTTTAAAAACTTTTTCCACTATTAACTGGAATGCTAAACTTAATCTACAATAAATAAAATTTACTTTTCTCTTTTGCATAATTTTCCAAGTCAAATTGATTAATAGGCAATTTGTTAAACCAATCAGGTTGGATTTTAAAAACATCAGCATTTATCACATCATGGCATACTACGACTAATCATCTCTTCTATCAATAACACAGGTCAACAGCAAAAATGGCCTTTTAAAACCACAATTTTTTTTAATCCCCTGTGGTCACCTAACTTCAAAAATCTTCTTCAAAATGAGCTTTTTGAACAAAAATCTGGAAAAAAATGAAAACTGCAAAAAGTATTAAATTTATTTATTTGTAGTGAAGCTACATATCATGTGAATTAACATATATATATTTTTATGTTTTTATTTACAATTAACAATTATTACGCATACAATTAAATCGCATATTTACAAGCACTGTAGAAAATGGTCTAATGAAAATACGGAACATAGAAGCATAGATCCATGTAGAAAATTGTTTAGAAAAAACCTTTATGACATTTTTGTGATTCTCATAATTAAAAAAAATAAGTAATCACCAAATGGTTGTTTCATTTTTACGATTGCGGTAGAAAACTAATAAAGGCTCATAAATGTACCTGCACGCTGAATTGCTCTTCTTTTCCATTGGCTACTTTCAACAGATGATTTTTTTGCATAAAATTCCGTAATGTTTTTTATGATTCATTGGAAAAACAAAAAATTTGCAGCACACACACACAAAGGGTTATCCCAAATTATAAAATCAGTATATGTATATAAGAACTCCTTGAACCGTTTTATTTCATTCATGAAGTATTTCCGATGACTTACACATCACTATATCCCTACATAAAGATTAGAGTCATTCACCTTACAAGTTGAAAACAATTTTCATTATTAATAAAAATGAGCAAGGAAGCCAGAACATTTTGATGGAAAAACAATCCGGATTTATGTTGTTATGTGTGCGACCGATATATCACCAAGGAAAAACGAAACTGCTTCTCAACTGCATTGCAAAGGCATATCAAAATTGCTATAATATATAATAAAATTTTTTTTATTTTTTAGGGATATTAGGAGAAACGACAGGAGGTGAAGCTTAATTAATTATTTTGCAGCTCTGCTTTTGCACGTTCTTTGTTTATACTCGTAGCAGTGCTGAAGCTTCGGTTTAGTAGCCATTTTTATTATTATTTTACTTCGCTGGTGCTACAAAATACCGACGAAGGAGGGCGTTCTGATGCGATTGTGGATTGCCACCGAGTACTATATGCATCACGTCGATTGAATTAATCTAACGTAAAGTAAGTATAGGTTAACACATTTGGAATATTTTATACTTACAGTATTTCTCAATTAAATTTTTATTTTTTCATATTCCTTATTTCATTTTACAGACGTCACTTGGAAATTTCGAAGCCGATGCTATGGAGAGAGAAACAGCGAGCCAGAATCCGATTGTTATTTTAGTTTTAATACAAAAAGGTATCGGAAAACATATGCGATGGTCTTACCCCACGAGGTATGCTGATGGGTTTCCACTTTTTTTTTGACTATGCGCAATATCGGGTTCCAAGCTGTAGTCGAGTGCTTTCATCTTCACAAGGATACTCAACCTCAAGTATGTGTTATCGATCAGATAGTTCACATCCAGCACTACAATCTACATATAAAATGACGAGTTCATCACACAGAAACATTTCTTGCAGAGACCATGGAATCAAGACCATGTAATACAATGATATAATTAGAGACCTTGGGTTGTCGAAAAGATCTGAATTACTTGCGTCCCGAATGAAAGAAACAGATCTCATAATTTTGGCAGTTCAGTGTCAGAAATTGAGAAGAATCCATGGGATTCGTTAGTATGGGTATTGAAAGTTTCGTAGAAAATAAGGGTGATTGTTCCGTTGCGCACGTTGAAGAGATGTTAACTCCCTTCCAGGATCTTGGATGTAACATGAGCATCAAAGTACACTACCTGCACAGTCACTTAGATAATTTTTCTGAAAATCGAGGATACTTGAGTGAGGAACAGTGCGAACGATTTTACAAAGATATTCGGACAATGGAGGAGCGATACCAGGGTCGCTGGGATGCACACATGATAGATAATTTTTGCTGGAGTATTCAGAACAACACTTCGCAAGTCAACAACAGCAGAAAATCGAATGAAAGAGAATTCCAGACTTTGTAGTTTATAATAACTATTTATTTTTTTATTTTATTTCTTATAATACATTGAAAATTTTCTAATGTTTAATCCATTCAAACTCATCCATTTCCAATGTTTTTCCGAAGAATAGAATCAGTATTGTTACCTAATGGGTTACGAATGTTACTATACATAGTATTTTCGATGTGAAAATTTATATGTACATAGCATGGGGAAAATGTTTTCAAAATTCTATCCATCAAAAGAAGAATATTAACTACTGAATTTTATGTACATACATACATATATCAAACAAAAAAAATTTTGAGAAAATGAGCGAATTCACTTAATCGGCAATACAACATGCATTTATCCATGGATTTTCATGAAATAAAGTTTATTTAAGATGGTAGTAAAAATTATAACTTTTTGGTGCTTTCTATTTTTTAAGAATTTTTTGAATTTCAAAATTTGGTAATTTTTGAAATAATTTCAATTTCCATCAATAACTTTAAAACCACAGCGTATTAAAAAAAATAGTGGTTTTAAAAGCCCTTAAAATTTTTTCGATTTTGTTGCCTTGTGTAATTGAAGGAAACCGGGAGACATGTAAATTAAAGTTAGCTGCCTGAAAGCATGCGTGTGTGTGGCACGTTGGAAGACTCCTACAATTTCTGGGGAAAATCTAACACACAATAAAATACAAATTATTATGAAGAAAAACGGAATAATTTATCATTGATCAAACGTATAAAATTGTAGAGAAGTACAACTATAAAATAAAACGTGCTTTTATTTTGAAATTATTAAAAAATTCCGCTGACAATTGCGGCAAGCACATTAATGCCAGTTCCAGTTGACGTTGGTGTTAAAGTTGTCATATAAAAAATAAAAAACGTCATTAAATTGATATGCATATGTTCATTTGAAATAAATTGTGTTTGAAATGAAATCTTTCCTAAAAACTTGTGTGACATAGTTAACAAATAAGTACAAAATGTGTCTCAATTTTACTACTCTATATATGGGCATATGGACTTTGAATTTTAGGAAAATTAAAATAAATTATTTTGAATATTAAAAAACTTTTTACTAAAAATATTGCAATTTATTTATGCTTTTGTGTGTGGTATTGGCATACTCAACACACTCACATATCAGTTCATTTAATTTCAATTTGTAACATATGCGTGCTTGAAATTTTTAAATACTTCAAACATTTTTTTGTGGACCGTTCAGAAATATGTAGAGTATAAAATTGTGTTTGTAGCCACTCACAGAGAACAAAGCCGATGCAAAAAAATTAGACGGCGGGGCTTGAAAGGTAATTTAGTCGGACGTAGCTAAAATTCGGTTTCATCCGAAATACTATGTAACAACATTTTTACACAGTAAAATATGTAAGTATATTCTTTTATTAAAAATTTAATATATACTCATATACTCATCAACTTAACTGTACATACGCAGAAAAAAAAATTTTTTGTATTTGTAATAAATACGAACATCATTCACTCAATAAAAAATTTTCTTGAATATTCTGTGATGACGATTTTTGCATATTTGATAAACAAAATTGTAGGGTCGTATATTGAAAATATATCCATTTTAATTCAATAAAGAAATATTTTAAACCAAAGAAAAAAATTGTTGATTTAAATTTTATATCCAATAACGATTTTTATTGTTTTGTAAATTTTTTTAATTAAAAGTTGTGCGGAAATCAAACAAAACTTTTATTGATTCAACAAGGAATTAATTCTATGTTCTGCCTTTTTTAAGTTGCAATTTTGATAAAAATTGTCTTTGAATGAAATACTAAGTGTTATTGACTTTTTGTGCCATATTCAACAACACAGATCTTGGAAAACAAATATTGGTGTATTTTTTTTGTGTATCCCAAAAATTTCTTCTAAATGTCGGTAGCCTATAATAAGGCTGTACTAGATTTTTTTCCATATGATGCTTTCGGTCACTACCTCCTAGGCGAAAGGTAATGTTTGCTCTGATGACGTTGCAGGTATGCCAACATAAATATTAGTAAATTTTGCAATACTATACTGTTTTAAACGCGAATAATAAACATGGTGGTGATAACTTGCTCTGCGTACAAATGTTTTTATAATATATTATGGCATATTTTCTGACAAACGCATATAAGCATACAAAAACGAATATAAGCATGTTCTGAAAACCGGGCGATTTGCTTGCGTTTTTTTATTTTCGAAGTTGTCATTAATCAACGAAAACATATGTTTTATATTAAATATTCCCATCTGTTCTGTAAATCAAGTCGATTTAAAAACGAGTGATTTCTCAAAATCGAATAAATGCTAATTTGGTGTTCTAAAAATCACACGATTTCCAACATTCGAACTTGCTTTCGAATAAGGTTTTTTAAACGTCAATATAAAAAAGAATTAAGCTACAGGAAATTTGTTCAAAATAATGTTTATTCTTATTTAAAAGTGATTTTTTAATGATTCTAATGAATTTAGTGAAAATTTGCTTTTATTCACCCTTCTACTTCTGCATACTTTAACAAGAACATGGAGAAATATTGGAGTGTTTTTTAAATTGATTATTTTGTATTGAAGTCTATTACAGAGTATATAATTTGACTTAATTTAATAAAAGGAAGACTTCAAGTAAAAATGGGTAAATGTTTTTTTTATGTTTGATCACTTATTTATTAGGCCGATAGTACCGGACCTGGCTTATCTACTCGATTTTAAACCGACTAAAATTATGTGAATTCGGTTTACAGAACACTTAAGTATGTGTATTCGTTTTAAAAACCAAAAATTCGATTCACAGAACATACCCCAATGTAAAAATTATTTAAAAAATTAAATTAAAATTAAATTTTCAGTAAAAATGCCGACAGCATTTAAATAAAATATATTCAAGAAAAGGCATAATTAAAAAACGAACACTAAACATTCCATTGGCCTTTTCAGATCAAGCGTAAGTATACATTTATGAACATTAGATTGGGGAAATTTTCTTGTCTACAAAGTGTAACCAGAAACGTAATCTGCAGAAAATTCCAAGAAAATTTTGCTAAGAAAACATGTTTTTAAAATCTGCTTTTGCTAATTATAATGCATCAATCTTTGTTCTGAAATGCTTGTCTAAGTACGGTTGGATCGTTGTTAACTCATGCACGAACTTTTTTGTCATCGAAGAAATTAGTTTTACCCGTTTTACTCCCAAAAACTATACACATATATGGAAAATATAGCAAACACGCTCCGCTTATTTTTCAGCAGTATTTACATGCTTTTGAAATTCTATTTCTATCTCTGTTAGTTTCGGAGATATTACGTTACTGTTTTTACCCCTTTTTACCACTTTAACATTTGAATATTTAAATACCCCGTCTTACTGGATGGAAACATCGAAAGAGGAGCCTACGTACCGAATTTCAACCCTCCAGCTTTATTCGTTTGAGGTGGTTAACTGAGAGACAAATCAATATAAAATGGGTGTGAAAATATGCGTAGTTAATGTCTTAATTTCTAAAAACTTAAATTGGATTACTGCGATTTTAGATAAATTTAAAAAAGTGGGCGTGATACATTTTTCTTTACGTAGAAACCAAAGTTGGGATATGATGAACATTATTAAAGAAAACAATTATTCAAATCAGTGCAGCCGTTCTCAGATGATGCGATTACCAACGAACGACATTTGATTTTTATATAAAATAAATATTTTCTCGTAAAAAATTGGCGGCAAAATTTTCTTAGAATTTTCCGCTAATTACGTTTATGTTATAATCTTTGTTAAGTTTTTTCCCCCGAACAAATTTAACCACCCTAATGTACATACATAAACATTTTGCATCACAAGCAGCATGAATTTTTCATTTCGTTTGCTTAAAACGCCAGTTTATAACTAAACAATTGACAAAACCAAGACAAGTTGTTAATATTGTGAAATTTTTTTAGTCTTTGTTAAAATAAGATGAAAACAATAAATTTTAATTGTGCGACCAAATCGCTTAAGTATATACCAGCGTTTTGAAAACTCAAAATTTCTAGCGTTTTTGTTTGTCAGAAGACTTATTTACAGTTTTGAAAACGAAAGCGCCAATTTGAAGTGATATGTGTTTTCAGAATAATAATATTGCGGACCACACTTTGTGCTATCCAATCGGTTAATTTTTTTAGCCGAATGTAGCCAACGTGTTCGGTTGGGGCTGAAATGGTTGAAAAATATTAAGAGTCGCCTTGGCCGCGCCTGTCTATTGTCCGGCTACGTTCTCTGGCCATGAAAGAATACAACATCAGTGGCAATCGAAATGAACAAATGATTGTATTGTTTTCATACAATTTCGTGCCGTGTTTAAAGAACAAAATATTCCATTTATGTACGTATGGATATGTATGTTCATATGCATACATCCGTACCAATATGTAAATAAATATACATATGTATACATATGTATGTAAGTGATAAAGATAACCGATTCTCGCAAAATAACGCAAACGGACACATTATGTTATATTAAACATTATTATTGCCTATTTCCAATAGGAACACATTTGTTGATCTCACTTCATTGAAAAATGTTAGTAAAGTGTGAAAAAAATTCAGTTAAGAGGCGTAAAAAGATCTGAAATTTATACTATATGTGGATATTATATCCTCATTGAGTTTATAAATAAAGGTTCTATTAAGAATTATAGGTAGTAATTTATTATTTAATATTTAGTTTTTATAGAAATTTATATATTGTATGTACATACATACATAAATTGTTCATCAAATAAAGATTTTTTGAGTTGCAGTTTGCGATATATTTTTTGTGTACGAATATATTTTTGATAAATTTTTTTTTTTCTCAATTTTTATTGTTACAGTAACATTTACATTTTTACAATAATTTAATTTTAATTTTAAGAGATCAATTCTTAATCAAATTTTTCTACTTAATCATTTACAGCAATGTTTTTAATAAGTACAGTTTGTAAAAAAAATGTTTTCAAAACTTAGAAAAATTAAAAAATTTAAGAGAAACTCTTATTTGCAAGTAAATTATATAACTTTTATTAAATTTTTTTCTTCATGTATTCAATTGAAGATGTTTATAAACACTTTGCACAAAAAAAAACAAATTAATTAAATAACAATATAATAATCGTAACTTAAAAAATACTTCCAGTTTCTACGCTGTAAAATAAATGTTTTCAAAATTGTGTTAAATTTAATTAAATATATTCTAAATGGTAAAAAAAAAGATTTGAGGGTGCTAATACTTGGTGTGCCCTCCTTTAGCTTTAATTACAGCTTCTAAGCGTCTAGACATTGAATGGATAAGCTTTGGTATATCATAATTTTCAGGTATTTTTTCCCACTCTTCTTTAATAAATGTTATTTGTTTTTTGGTGCCCTTTTTCCGACTTTTTTGGGTGGACCCATGAATTTTCTATAGGGTTTATTCTGGACTTTGTGCTGAGCTATCGATCACTTTTGTACAGTTATATAACAACCAGGATCTACAAATATATGCCTTATGCTTCGGATCATTATCCTGCTAAAATTTATACTTGAGCTTTTCTGGGTCAACAAAACGGAATTTCCGAGCAGTTGCACTCAATTCCTTTTTTAAAATGTTTAGATAGACTTTCTTGGTCATTATATCCTCTAATATTCTTTTTTCGCCAACACCCTTGCTCGAAATACAACCCCACACCATAACGAATAGTTTACCGAACTTTACAGTGGGTATTATATTTTTATTTTTTAAAGCCGCCAGGGGTTTTCGCCAAACTTTTTGAGGTCCATCATGGTAGTAAAGCATCACTTTCGTTTCGTCACAAAAAATAACATCATCCCAGTGCTCCGGAGGTAAAGAAATGTGATCAATGGCAAACTTATACCTTTTTCAATATTTACCGCGGATAGCAAAGGTTTTTTCTTCGTAACTCTTGAAGAGTATTTATGGTTTTGTAGCACATTTCTAACAGTCTGAGAGGGATACATACTCCACATTCATTACTGATGTTAAGTGCAATTCCTCTAGTACTGAAATGTGGATTCTCATCAATCATTTTCAAAATTTTCTTTTCAATTCGCCGGTGTTTCTGCCTGGTGTTTCTTTTGGTTCCAGTTTTCCTTCTTTTTCAGCACGGTTAATAACATTATATACCGTCCTTAGGTTAAGAGACAACATTTCAGCAATTTCTCTGTGAGATTTTCCTTTATAGTGAATAAAATACACCAGTTGGGTAATGTCTTTGTTCAGTCGCTTTCCTGGCATAGTTTATATATAATTGGGTAATCATTTGTTTATTCTATGAGCTTAATTTAATGAATAAAAGACAACTGCTACTCTTAGCGTCCGTATAAAACCCTTACACGCGATACATATGCAAAAAACCAACGGTTCTTTCTTGTCTTTGTATTTTTGAAAACACCTTTTTTACACTGTTGAAAGTATACAAAATTATTTTGTAGCGTTGTTGTTGTAATATGTTCATAAATTTGTAAAAGTTTCGACGCCTGCTTGTCGACAACATACAAAACAACAGTTTTAAAAAAAAAATTCACAAATATACTGATATTGTTGTTGTAAATATTTATTTAAATTTAAATTCTTAAAAAATTTTTGTTTTGAAAACATATTTTTTACAAACTGTATGTTTTTATTTTATCATTTATACATTTATTTAGGGAAAAAGGGATATCAAAAACCCTATAAGTAGAGCAGTAATGTCAGAGGGTAAAAACAAGGGATAAACGTTATCAAACTAATGCATTGATGTGTAGATAGCTAGAGTATCTACAACGATTTTTAAAGTTTTGAGACAATATATTAAGTTTATCTTTAACTAATTTTATGTTAGACATAGAGTGCAAAGTTTGTGTGGAAAAATGTATTGGCAAATTATATATCATTTTGTGAAGTTTATTTTGACATATTTGTAGTTTTTTAAGATGACACTCAGAGGTGACATACCAAGCAGGCGCCGCGTAAAACATTATAGAATGGAATATAGATTTTAAGATAAGAAGTTGGTTGTGTGTATTTAGTTCAGACTTTCTGTTTATTAACGGGTACATTATTTTAATTGTTGTATTAATTTTGTGTACAATATATTTAATATGTTCATTAAATAATAGTTTTTTATCCAGCATTATACCAAGATATTTAACCTTGTCATCCCATGGAACAGAGTCGGTACCAACAATAATGTTGGTTTGTGGTAGAAATAACCTTTTTCTTCTTCTTGTAAAGAAGATAGACTGAGTTTTTGAGGGGTTTATCTTTATTTTCCATTTCTTAAAATAGTCGGTAACTATTTTAGTTGATTCCTCCAAAGTGTGTACGATATCTTCTGGTAATATTTCTGAACTAAGTATAGCTGTGTCATCTGCAAAAATAGATGAATTACATCCATGTAAAGCTGGAAAATCATGCGTAAAAAGATTGTATAAAATTGGAGATAGACATGATCCTTGTGGACATCCAGCAGGAATATCATAGTTCTGTGAACAAATATTTCCAGTATGAACTTTAAATGTTCTGTTTGATAAAAAACTTTTTATTATTTTGACAAGCGCAGGATCCAGTCCAATTGTATATAGTTTATGAATTAGGGCATCATGCCAAACAGAATCAAAGGCCGCTTTTATATCCATTAGGACCATTCCTGTCGACTTACCTTCATTGAAGGAGTTCTTGACAATATTTCTTATTCTAACAAGAGGCTGAATTGTGTTGTGTTCCGAACGGAATCCAAACTGTTGTGGCGGTAAAATGTTGGTTTCTTCCGTGAAACAAACTAGTTTTTCTTTAATAATTTTTTCTAGTATTTTAGACATTGTGTTTAGTAAGCTTATTGGACGATAGCAGTTAGGATTGCTGCTGTCTTTTCCAGGTTTGGGTAATGGAGTAGTGTTTATTAGTTCGACCGGTATACACTTATCTTCTTTTGGTCCGCTGTTCGGTCTTCACTTTAATTAAAACAGTTAGAACGAAATAAATTAAAAAAAGAAAAATACAAATGGAAAAAAAAAATTTTAAATAAATAAAAAATAAAAATCAAACAACTTAGTGACAAAAAACGAAACAAAATAAACTTAAAAAAAAAAAAACAAATTTGATCAACTTACATTAACAAATAAAAAAACAATAAACTTTAATACAACAAATAAAATACAAGAAACTGTAACAAATTAAACGGTGGAATAACTGAGAAGAAAAAAAAAACCGCTATACCAGTGACGGGCGAGAAATAAAAATCAGTGCTGACACTAACCAGTGCTGTCACTTAGGGTCACGGTGACCGGATGAGGTCTTTCGTGGCCTTTTTTCGTGTCATTGTGCTAATTCCCTAATTAATACCATACCCGACTAAATCTTTTGCATTGTTGGTGCCATTGGTGTTGATTACTGCTAGACTGTTTGGTGATGAAGGAGTAACACTGATCACCGGCAGTCGTTCAAGCAGCGATTAGCTCAGTGGCAACTACAATACAAAAGATAGACATTTCATTTAGGTTTTCTCGCGTTAATCATGACAGGCCGATTTAGAATTGACTTCTGCAACATACGTGGTCTACGGGCAAATTTCTTCTCTGTCTATGCTCACGTTTGTCTCTATCGGCCGGATGTTTTCGCCTTAAGTGAAACCCAGGTGTCTGAGGATGCTGACCCACGGGATTTTCACATACCTGGGTATCACCTCCTATCTCTTTTCTATCTGCACAGGGGCATTGCAATTTATATACGCAATGAAGTTGTGTACCAGGGCCAGCAATCTTTAGACACGCATGATCCCGAATTTAGCTGTCTTTGGGTTAAACTCAAAATCAGGGCACATCTTCTGCACTTCGGGTTTCTTTACAGAAACCCAAACACGGAAAGGGAGAAAACTATACAGAACTTCGATGCCCTTTCCGACAATATATCGGGGATCCTCGAAAATTACCCGAACAGTGAAATCGTTATTGCTGGCGATTTCAATGTCCATAATTTATCGTGGCTCCGCCATTCGAGCAATAGAACTCCAGAAGGCCAATATGCTGAGCTATTCGCAGCGCATAATCACCTTGCGCAATTAGTGAATGAACCAACACATATTTCATGTGTTGACGGGCACCAACACAACACCCTCGACCTTTTACTCACTTCACACCCTGAAAAGTATGAAATGAACATTAGCGCACCTCTCGGTAATTCGGATCATTGCACCATTTCTGCCTCCTTTTCGTTTGCGGAACTTCGAGGCGTTTCACCGGCAGCTATGAAACGTTTGAGATATATTTACGAAAAGGCACGTTGGGCTGAGCTCAATGATTTCTTTCGGCATTTCAATTGGAGGCTCTGCTTCCTCGACAATGATGTCAATGCCATGGCTAAAATGGTCCAAAATATAATAATGCTTCGTATGAAAACGTTCATACCATCGAAGCAAATTTCGATTAGGCCTAGACCAAAGTCTTGGTTTAATCAGACGTGCAGACTTGCAGTCAGATCCAGAGAGGAAGCGTTTTGTGTCTGGCGGAATAATAAAAACGCAGATACTGATATGATGCGCAAAAGGGCGAGAACTTCGTGTGCCAAAGTGATAAGACGTGCAAAAGCTTTGTACGAGCAGAGTCTTCGCGCTAAAGTTCTTACTGCCCCACGGGGAAGTAAAAGCTTTTGGTCATTCGTTAAAAGAGTTAAGGGAAATGCTAGTTCTTCTATCCCGTCTCTTTTAAAGGCTGATCAAATATTCACAGACCCGGTTGAAAAAGCTAACCTCCTAGCTGAAATGTTTGCAGGTAATTCTCACCTGCCGGAAAGCAATCAACCACTGCCCGCATCCGAGCGTGTATCCGTAACTATGCCAAAGATATACTTTCGGGCTCGTGCAGTAAAAAGGGTTTTATCGGACCTTAACATAAATAAGTCTCCTGGCCCGGATGGAATTCCGGCACTGGTCTTGAAGCAGAGCTCTTCGACGTTATCGCGTCCTCTGGCAATCCTTTTCAGCACCCTATATCATGCAGGCGAATTTCCGTCGTGCTGGAAAGTTGCAAATGTTCCGCCGATCCCCAAGAAGGGAGAGGCAAGCAACCCTGAAAATTATCGCCCAATCGCAATATGCTCTACCATTTCTAAAGTAATGGAGAGTATGCTAAATTTCCATCTTATGAAATATCTGGAGTCCAATAGCTTACTTAACGACCGGCAATATGGCTTCCGTGGAGGACGTTCCACGGGTGATTTATTAGCCTTCCTCTCGGAAAAATGGTGTCGATCCATCCACCATTTTGGCGAAAGTAAGGTAGTGGCTCTAGATATTTCAAAAGCATTTGACAGAGTGTGGCATGGAGCACTCTTGTCCAAACTTTTGCTTTTGGTGTCGGCGATATCTTCTCTCGATTTATATCGAGCTTTCTCAGGGATCGCGCTATAAGAGTTGTTATAGACGGGATCTCATCTAACGAGTTCAAGATCAATTCAGGGGTACCACAAGGCTCTATTCTTTCTCCTACCCTATTTCTTATTTTTCTTAATGACGTCCTATGTCATACCTGAAACCCTATCCACTCTTTCGCAGATGACAGCAGTATCTACCATTCATATTCATTTGATCGTAGGCCGACATCAACTATGATCGCGGCAGAATATGAATGATTCGCTAACAGGTAACCTCACGAGAATATTGGAATGGGGTCATGCGAACAGGGTCGATTTCAATTCCCAAAAGACCCAATGCTGCATGCTAACACACCGCCGTATGCACGATCACGCTGCCTCATCTGTAAAAATGGGTGGCATAAACATTGAGGAATCAGAAGCTCTTGATGTTCTTGGCATGAAAATTCAGTATGATGTCCGATGGACTGAGCACATTTTTCAGGACTCAAAGGAAGCATTCAAGTACCTAGGCTTTTTAAGGCGGTGTAAGACATACTTCACCCCATCTGATCTCCTCACTATTTATACCGCCTACATCCGACCGAAAATGGAATACAACTCTCATGTTTGGGCCGGTGCTTCAAAGACTATTTTGAAGTTACTCGACCGTGTACAAGAAAGGGCGAAGAAACTCATAGGAGACAGTAGGGTAGCCAACTCTATTGACTCTCTTGAGCATCGTCGCAACGTGGGGTGCGTTTCGTTGTTCTATCGTTACTATAATGGGATGTGTTCTAATGAAATCAGGGAACTTGTTCCCGAAACCCGGTTATTCGCGCGCACGACGCGATCATCATTATGAGCGCATCCATTTGTGGTCGATTTGACGGCGACTCGCACTACGCATTACAGGGAAAAATCGTTTTTTGGCCGAACAGCACGTATGTGGAATAAACTACCCGCAGAGGTGTTTCCTGTCACTTTTAGCATGGGAAGATTTAAATCAAATGTCAATAAACACTACTCCCTCTATCCTCCTTCCCATAACCTAATTTCCTAGTTCCAGCACAATGCATCGCATGTGTAGGGGTCATCCCCTTAGTGCTGGTCCAAGTCAAAAAAAAAAATGCAATGGTTTTTGATTCTTTCCAAATTAATGGGAAGTAACAAAACTGTAAGCATAAGTTGTAAATACGACACAGAACTTTTAAAGCTTTCGCTGCAATTTTCTTTAAACTAAAATTTGAGATGCCATCAATTCCTGGCGCTTTTTTGTTTTTTAAATTTTTAATAATATTTTTAAGAGTATTGATGCTAACCGTTATATGACTTAAGTTTTGATCATTTCCAATCGTACTTAAGGTACTGCTTACTACAGTCTCTGTATGAAATATTATGACTCGAAAAGAAATTTTGAGCCAGTATTTCAACTTTCTCATTATTCGTTACATACAAACTATTATTTTGCTTTAGCGTAGGTATACAATTTGCTTTTTTCTTAAGAGCTTTAGATATCCTCCAAAACTTTGTAGAACCTATGGGTAGATTAGATAGAACGTTGTTCCACTGCTGATTTTTAAATTCTAGAATTTGACCTTTAATGACATTGTTTAAGAAGTTCATTTGTGATTTAAAAAGTGTTTTTTTAATCTTATCCACTTCCCACGAGCACAGTTTCTTAATTTAATAATTTTTAGAATCGATTCTGGTAATCTTTACACGTAAATATTTGGTATTGAAATTTTTGATACACCAGCATCTATAGCATCTTTCAAAACATTCGTAAATTGTTCAATTAGGCAGTCAATATCATTTTCAGAACTAATATCCATTTGCGAAAGCGAATCAACATTATTATTTACATGGTTTGCAAATATATTCCAGTTTGCGTTTTTGAAATTATATTTTTCAGACACTAAGCGATTACAAGAAAAGTCTATAGAAATGTGTACTGGCATGTGATCAGAGTTCAAACTGTGGAAAATTTGTGCTGAAGATACTTTTTCAGGAATATTTGTTAGGAAAAAATCAAGAACTGAGCCCTGAGATGTACTACTTGTGGGAACTAAAGTTGGATCAGGGGGGAAAACCACGCTAAAAGTATTAGTTGTTATTAAATCGTGCATTATTGATCCCCAACAGTTAAGTCTCAAACAACCTAAGCTATGATGTCGGCTATTAAAGTCCCCACCAATTATAAAATTACCCTTTATCCTTGAAAACATTTTTAAATCAGCTTTAAAGAGGTTTTTCTTAATATCGTTAGGACCTGCGGTCCCTCCAGGACAGTCGCAGCTGTAGATATTTATGGAGTAATTATCGGAAGTATATAATTTGAGTCCAATGTTTTCTATTAATTTTGTTTGCAGTGAGTAAATTGGATCGTGCTTAAAATTTTTTCTGATTGCAATTGCAACACCACCTCCCCTTCTTGAGTTGGATCTATCCTCTCGGTAACAATAATAATTTGGATATTTCATAATTATTTTATCATTCAGCCATGTTTCACACACTAATGCAACATCTATATTTTCTCTGATAAGATAATCAAAAAACTCGTTAAATATGTTACGAATACCTCCAGCGTTCCAAGTAATTATTTTTATGTTGTTATCCATTTTTACGACAAGAATTTAATTGCTAATGAAGTTATAACATCAACCTGCTCTAACTTATTTTTAAAATTTTTTAAATTATTTATCAGTTCAAATGTTAAAGATTTTAGTTGTTCTATAGAAAACAAATCATTATTATTATTATTATTATTATTATTAATATTATTATTATTATTACTATTATTTTTATTTTTATTATTATTATTATTAAGAGAAGAAGATACAACATTGGCCCAGCTTCTGTTACCATAATTTTGTTGAGTAAAATTAACATTTTGTTGAGCATTACCATTTGGCAGTCCATTGTGGGAAGCCTGTTGATTATTTCTGCCTTGTCTACTTGCAAAACGTTGCCTCAATCCGATATAAGCTGATCTGCTTGGGCAGGTGTTATCAGTTGCTTTATGATCCCCGTGACAGTTTGCGCATTTGACTACGTCAGTCTTACACTCCGTTGTTTTGTGAGGACCAGCACATTTAGAGCAAAACGTAATTATATTGCAATTGTCCGAACCATGGCCAAACATCTGGCAGTTATAACATTGAGTAAGCTTATGTGAATTCCTAGATTGATAGCTCCATTTAACTCTAACATAATTTATACTTTTGTATTTCTCGCGCAGTTCTTTAAGCGTTATAACACCTTTTTTAAAGTAAACTATGTAAAGTATTATTTCTTTATTTTTTTCTGTTTTTCTATAAACTAGCTTAACATCAGTGCACTGCAGCCCAAGTTTCGAAAGAATGGCTTTTAGTTGGATTGGGTCGGTTTTATCCAAACCAGACAGAACAACTTTGTATGGCCTATTATTTTTTGGTGTATATGAAAAATACTCAACTTTGTTCTCTTTGAGATAATTAATTGCACAATCATAATCATATTGAAGCTCACAGAAGAGTTTGTGACCGATAGACATTTTTCTGATTGAGTAACTCGAAATCGATAGATTTTTACACATTCGTTGTATTTTTTCCATATCACATTTCACTAAGGTAATAGGTGGTATATTAATTTTAATTTCTTTTGTAGGTAAATCATCCACATTATCATTATCTGCTTTATCCATTAAAGTTTGTAATGGAAAAAAATTATTTGAGTTAACAGTTGTTTTAGGATTTTTAGATGTGGAAGCAATTCCATCATTCGCTCTTTTTCTCTTACTCGAACTCACCCAGCAGTCCGGTTACTCATTACAAATTGAAAGCCATCCGATTGTATAATATTATGTCAATAGGGAAAATAAAACGAAAATAGTTAAGCCCTTACAACTCGCATCTGATTCGGATTTGTCTTTTTCCCATCCAATTGTAAAGTTAAATGTTTATTAGAAATGAAGATCAAAACAAACACAAATAAAAATTTTGCATCGCATTACCATCTGATTTGGATGGCTTTGTAATGTATCATATTGTCATTTCGTTTTAATTATGAATTTTGTTCTTTTTTCTGAAGTAATTTTTCCGTTATTCTTTCTTTTTCATTTTTATTATTATTCCAAAGTAAAATTTGTATAAAGTTCATAAGTGTTTTTAAAAGTGAAGTGTTGTTTTTTATTTCTCATATTATAACAATTAATTTAATATATATTAATAATATATATGTATAACAATAAAAAATTAAAATATTGAAAAAAATGAAGTTCCTAATTTAATTATGCAATAGTTAAAATTCATTCCAAGATCAATGGCATTCAGATACATCTTATTGCACTCCGAATTCACCATAATAGTTGGACCCATCCAACAACCGCTTACAATGTATATTGTGTTGGACCCATCCAACCTTCGCTTACAATGTATATTGTGTTGGATAAATCGTACAGCCTAGGCCATCGCTGTGTAAATGTAAATAGAAATTGTATACAGACATTGGATGGGTCCTGCTTACATTGTCATTGGTCTCAAATCGAAGATGTATGTAGCAAAAAGTTCACTGGGCATGTTCGAATAAGAGAGCGTTTTACATTCGCTCACTTGTTCACAGAAGTCTCTCCAATATTCCAATCCAATTTTTCTATTACAGTTGAAAGTTTATTGAATTTGAACAAATCTTATTGTTAAATATTGCTACTTTTGTATTATAAAATTGTGGAATTTCAGGAAACGCAGAGTTAAAATTGCATTCTATGCTCTTCCATTTAAATCGACTGCAACTAAAGTTTTTAAAGCTAAAATTTTACTATTTGCTGAATACAGTCGAACTTCTCTATAACGAAATCTTCTCTATAACAACTAAAATTCATGAACACAACATTTTTGTGAGTATTTTCATACATTTTGATCTCCCTATAACGAACTTCCCTATAGCGAAGTTCTCTCTGTAACGTACAATTTTTTAAGACCTAAATATAATTTTTCACACTAAATAATCTCTCTATTGCGAAGTTTTTAACAATCGATTTTTTGCATCAATTGAGTCACATACATATGTATGTATTAATAAAAAAAAATTAATGTGTTCATGTAAAAACAATTTTTTTTGTCTTAATAAATATATTTTCTACATAAAAAAAAAGTACTCAAAATTTTCTGCAGTTTCTCTATAACAAATTTTCTCTATAACGTAGAAATTTGACGGTCCCCAACTGCTACGTTATAGAAAAGTTCGACTGTATTTATATCATTAAGACGAATATCATTTTATTTAAGTACCAGCTAAGAATCCTTAGTTAGCGCAACCGATGTTGGTTATACCTTAGTGAGCAAATCCGAGCTTCACCATTTTCTCCCCATGGAATAACCAACAATGGCTTCGCTAACCAAAGCTTCTTTGCTTAGCCGGACTTAAAATATTTCTTCTCCGGGAATACCAAATAGCGTCCTCCGTAGCGAATCGCAGACTAGCTGCTCATTGATTGCTCTTTATGAAAAATCACTTACATTTCAAACATTCATTCCTTTAAAATTGGGCATTTGTTCATTAGGAATGAAAACCTAAATATTTCAAAATGTTGAATCACCCAAACACATCATATAATTAATTTTGGGCGATTGCGTTTTGGGGGATTTTCGTAGCCATAATTTTTCGGGCAGTATTCATTTTGCACTTTGGGCGAGTTTGTAATGTTTTTGGTTGTGCCTTCACTGTGATGGTTCACCTAACAATTTTGGGAGATTCTTCATTTTTAGTATTTGGGTGTTTGGGGTTTTTTTTTATCTTGGACCAGCACTGAGGGGACGACTCCTACATATGCGAAGCATTGTGCTGGAACTAGAGAAAAGAGATAGTAGGAGAAATGATAGGAGGTGAAGCTTCACTATCTGTATCACTGCTTTTCGCACGTTATTTGTTTTTATAGCAGTGTTTAGCGTCTCTGATGTCCAGGAGACATATTAAATTTTTAAACTTCGTTTTTAGTAGCCATTTTTTTTAGTAATTATTTTACGTCGCCGGTGCTACACAATACCGACGAAGGAGGGCGTTCTGTGGTATGGATACAACTGAAGCCGTTGATGTTCAGTGACCAGTGACTATGCCTTCGCCACTGAAACCATGCGATAACAACTGACACAAAACCACACAAATGCACATCAGCAAAATGCGAGATGTTTTTATGAGTCTGAAACTGGGGTTGAACTCAGGAAAAATTTTCGTTTTGTAGTCAACGTGCAGACTACTTCGACCATCGCCATAACTAATCTATTTTGAATCAAAAAAAAAATTTTAAAAATGAAACAAAAAAAACTAAAAATAGAAATAGAAATATGTGTGTGTTATAAAAGATTGGATTGTTAGATTTTTTGGTTTGTATGTTTGATATTCAATTCAATTCTCGTTTGATTAATTGAATTTTAAACATATAGATCTTGGGTTTGTATTCAAAAATTAGGAAAAATCCACTGATGAGCTAAGTAAGCATTAGCGAAATAGTACTTTATGGATATGCTTTCCTCCTCAATTATTGAGTTGCTTTTGTAATAAAATGCTTTATGATATTTTTCATACTGTATGAGAATATCATAAGGGGTGTAATAATAAATTTCACATATAGTTTATAAGGGAAAAAGCACAATTAGAATCATATATATTTAAATTATATGTTTAGTTTATAATAATAACAACACGAGAAATACATACATACATATACCACCAATTTCTAATTTTGTAAAGTGGATTCTGTTATGAAAAGAGAATAAAACTCCAAATTAATAATATAATCCACTCATATGCATACATATGTAATGCAATATTTTATTTTACTAAAGTTATATATAAGGAATTATTTCAATTCGCAACTATTCTGCTGTCACCTGGCGTCTGCTGACAACGTTGGATAGATAATAAACTATAAGTTGATTAACTCTTTATATATATATTTTTTTTTTGTTTTCAAAATTTGCATTTAATTGATTAGGAAATAGTAAGATTAGATATTTGAAATTTTACTTCAATTTTTTTATGTAATCATTTTCTTTCTTGACATTTAAAATTTTTTTTACATAATTAAATTATTCAAATTACTCTAACGATATTTACATTACATTATCCTAATTATTTTTCACACTTTCTGTTCTTCATACATCATATGAAAGAAGTTTTGTTATTATTAATATAATTTTTTTTTACACTTTAATCCACTAACATTTATTAACTTGTTTAATTTTAATTCTTTTTGTAATTTTTTTATTTGTTTAATTGAACGGATATTCATACAAAAATTTAATTATTAAATAATGTAATTTCTGACCTATAATTGTTTACAAATATGGAATTTTGAATTTCGAGTTACGGTGGTACGAAAGGTGAAGACAAATGGGGCAAACTACTTTTTGCTTAATTTTTTTATCGGGCTGATAAGTGGATTTTTTTTATCAGCATGGAGAGAGGTATTAGTATAATGTGTCGAATTTCACCATGGCCCATATAATTTTTTTTATCGTCAACTAAAGTTTTATTTTGAATTATATATATGTATATATATGGAATCACTAAAATTTCGGTGTAATGCTACCTAAAATTTAAAATCTACTGTGACGAATAACATATACATTAAGGGAAACTAATAAACCACACCCAACGACGAGCACGGCCGGAATAATAATTAGCCCCTTTTTTTATATCATCTTAAATGTATAAATCGTTACAATACCAACAATTAAATATTTCTCAAACTTTCTACTGAAATTTCCTTAAAACTTATAGAATCAAAAAATATTTTAACACTTCCGTGCTAAATACGCGTACAATTGTTAAAGGAAATAAAACATTTCTTTTCTGGTTCTGTTGTACTCATAAATATTTGTATTGTTAAAGATTTGTTTTCTCGCACAGTACATGTGTCAATACACTTTATCCGAAAATAATAATTTCCAACGAAATTGACATAAATACGATTATTATTAAAATAATTTTCATGGTCCCGTATAAGGCCCCAATAATTTCGTTCTTAAAAAACGAGAAATACTTAATTATCATTAAATAGTCAAATTATTATTGTAAAGATTTCTAGGAAATCGACACTGACATTTCCAGGATATAGAACGGGACACTAGCTCGCCTTTGAAGTGCGGTAATATATAGAAATCCTAATTTTTTTAATTGTTTAGACCACTGCAGCAAAAAAAGTGAATGCATTTTCACTATGAATTGGTATTTTCATGTTAACAAGATTATCACATTTGAATTCATGGAAAACTCATTCAACTCTGCCGACTAATTCATATGAACAACTGCACAGCTGCCATTATAATTTAAATAAATTTTAAAATCTCTTACAGGAACTCATAAAACCATGATAAAGCGGAAATAAATCATGAAACATTCATTGGTTCTAAAGGGTCAGATTCACCATCCTACACAATTGCAGGGTTCATTTTCAACGGAATGATAGTGAAGTCTGACCGACTTTAAAAAATCGCTTCAAAATATAGTTGTAAGTGCTACAATGTTACAAAAATAATTAAATACACAATATTATGTATAATTAAAAACTACTTTTTAATACCTGCAAAAATTCTCAACTGTTTGGCTAAAATCGCATGAAAATTAATTTTTTTTTTTATTCTAATAATGTTTTCCAAATTGCGCGACTTGGCAAAAAAAATCTGGCATACATATATATATATGTATATATAATATACTAACTTACTTTTCTGACACACATGTCATATTTGCAGATCGTGCGAATTGTTTTGTTAAATGTGAACACATGCTCGCCAATGATACCCCTATGTTAAAACAATGGGTTTTTCAGATAAGTTGAACCAATTCATTTGCAATAGAACCCATGTATGCATGTATGTCTTTTTTGCTGGGACATTACTGGTAATTTGTAAAGGGTGGTTAAATTTCAAGGGCCGATGTTGATTTTGAATAAAACACAAACTATTTAGGAAATTATTGTAATTTTATTTTATTATGATATATTGGTATTACTCAATTATGTATGTAACAAAATATCGGCCAAATGGGCGCCGCGACCACGGCAACAGTGGATGATCAATTTTCGAAGAAAATCATCTTCAGTGATGAGGCACATTTTCACCTCAGTGGATTCGTCAATAAACAGAATTGCCGCATTTGGGCGAATGAGAATCCAAGAGTGAATGTCGAAAAACCAATGCACCCACAAAGAGTGACTGTTTGGTGCGGTTTATGGGCTGGCGGCATCATCGGGCCGTATTTTTTCCAAAATGAGGCCGGTCAGGCAGTTACTGTGAATGGTGTTCGCTATCGTGAGATGATAACGAACTTTTTATGGCACGAATTGGAAGATATGGATGTGGACGATATGTGGTTTCAGCAGGACGGTGCCACTTGCCACACAGCTAACGAAACAATGGCTCTTTTGCGCAACAAATTCAATGGCCGTGTTATCTCACGTAATGGCGATGTCAATTGGCCGCCAAGATCATGTGATTTGACACCGTTGGACTTTTTTCTTTGGGGTTATTTGAAAGAAAAGGTGTACGTCGATAAGCCAGCAACAATTCAAGACCTAAAGGATGAGATAATTCGGCATATTAATGGCATAGAAACTCAATTATACCTCAGCGTCATCGAAAATTTGGACCATCGGATGGAGGTGTGCCGCCGTGGTCGCGGCGCCCATTTGGCCGATATTTTGTTCCATACATAATTGAGTAATACCAATATATCATAATAAAATAAAATTACAATAATTTCCTAAATAGTTTGTGTTTTATTCAAAATCAACATCGGCCCTTGAAATTTAACCACCCTTTATAATGCAAAAGGTAGCTTTTATCGAATTTTTTTTTCTGATGTACAAGCAAATAAACATGGTATCACGAACAGAACAACATTTAGAATTCGATTTCGACTGCAATTTGGAAAAATTAAAAAATTTGCGAATTGGAAAATGGAATAATATTGATTTCTAAGGCAGGTTGTCATATTTAAAGATTTCTTTTCTTTTTTACTTGATTATGATTTAGCACGGGACATATTTTCTTACCATATATTAAATAATAAAAATTTGTTCAACTTTATATTGTATTTATTTATTTACATACATCTATGGATTCATGATCCTTACAAATGATATAATGATATACAGTACATAATTAAGAGTTTAAAAATACAATTAAACTAGATTTGACACTATCAACATTAAGCGAATAATCAATATGGTTATACAATTTATTAAATTGCTTACAAATTCTTAACAATGGTTCCGAATTAGCATAATTTACTCTGAAAACTTTAACTGCAAGCGGATAGTAATGACGTGTAAATCGTGAAGGAACATTAATAAAGATATTGCTAATCAAAAATTCAGAACAAACATTTCCTTTTAGCAAATTTAAAACAAAAGTAACATTAAGCATAGTCCTGCGACTCTTAAGGGTCGGCAGCTTTATCAAGGCAAGTCTGCTAGTATAAGGTGGGAGATCCAACGGATTCCAGCGAAGCCCACGTAGACCAAATAAAAGAAACTGCTTTTGAACGGATTCAATACTATTGATATGAACCATATACGTTGGATCCCAAATTATTGAGCCGTATTCAAGAACAGGTCTTACCAGAGATGTGTACAATTGCTTTGTAATGTACGGGTCGGAGAACTCCTTTGCCCATCGTTTTATAAATCCAAGAAGACCGCGTGCTTTAGCAACAGTAGAAGAGATATGTTGTATAAAATTTAACTTGGAATCAAGTAGAATGCCAAGGTCGGAAATAATATTTAAATTGTCTAGCGAGTAACCATTTAAAATATATTTTACGCTTAAGTTACGTCCACGGAAGAAGCTCATACATTTACACTTTTTATGATTTAATTCCATCAAATTACGATTACACCAAGAGCTAAATGCATCTAAGTCCTCCTGTAGGTAGTGATGATCAGCATATTTTCTATAGCTTAAGAAAATTTTGACGTCATCAGCATACATTAAGACATGACAAAACTTCAATATTTTCGGTAGATCATTTATAAATAAAGAAAACAAGAGCGGCCCTAAATGGCTACCCTGCGGCACACCAGACAATACAGCAATCGGCTTAGAATAACATTTTTTAAAATGAACATTTTGAGTTCTATCAGTCAAGTACGATTTTATCCACTTAAGACAGTTTAATGTAAATCCCATTGAGTCAAGCTTTTTCAAAAGTATTTCGTGATTAACCTTATCGAACGCCTTGCTAAAGTCGGTATAAATAACATCAGTTTGCTCTTGTTGTCTAAAACCACGATGAACAAGTGATGTTAACTGCATAAGATTTGTAACAGTTGAACAACCTTTACGAAACCCATGTTGGAAAGGAGACAATACAGATGATACTTGATGAGAAAGAATGTCAGTACTAATTTTTTCAAAAAGCTTCGGTAGAGTGCTCAGTTTAGCAATGCCTCTGTAGTTTTCGATATTATTTTTACTACCATTTTTGTATAATGGAATTATGAAAGAGGTTTTCCAAACCTGCGGAAAACATTCAGTCCTTATTGATTCATTGAAAATAAGAGTTAGTGGGGTCGATAAAGCTTCAGCACATCTAACTAACAGACAACTCGGTATTCGGTCAGGACCACAGTTAAATGAAAATTTCAGTTTTTTTAAGGTATTAACTACGGTAAGTTCATCAAGAAGTGGTATTGAAACAGGTGGATATGGTAATTCAGATAGTGGATGAGAATCTGAATCAGCAATCTTGACATCAGAATATGTGGACGAGAAGAAATCCGCAAACAAATCACAGATTGCAACATCATTATCGGATTCAATATCATGGTAATTCATCACAGAAGGAAACGAACTCGATCTTCTTTTGGAATTTACGAATTTATAGAATGTTTTAGGATCACATTTTAAATTTTGTTTGACTTTAATTAAATAACTGTAATAGCAGGAGCGATTAGCTGAGATGTATTGAGCACGAGCTACAGAATACTTGGCGTAATCAGCAAAAAGTCCAGAGGATTTATATTTCTTGTAGAACTTATTCTTTTTATTTTTTATAGCAGAAAGAACTTTGGAATTCCATGGCGGGCCAGAACGATTAGAATCAAAACATTTAGGAATACATTGATTCATGTACAGATACATTCTTTTGTAAAACGTGTCAACCATTTTGTTAATATGTATTGAATTAGTATTTAAAGCAGCATTCGTAAAAAGGTTCAACCAGTTTGTATTAGACAGAAGCTCATCAAGCCTATTATAGTTTGTTTTCTTGAAGCAAAACGATTCTCTTCTCTCTGTTTGAAATGATGACACAGAAACACGACTAGATGCAACAGAAATTTCAATTCCAATTGTAGGATGATGTAAGTCCTCAGGCAAAGAGATCGGGTAACAGCGATCAATGGAGATGTCACTCAGTACATTTAGGAATATTAAATCAAGTAGTCTCGAATTTGCGTTGTATAAGCCATTTAATTGGCAAAGATTCAAGTCTAGAAGAGAATTAACAAAATCCATATGGTAAGCATTACCTCCAACCATTCTCGGAATGAAATAATTAACTTCAGAAGAGAAGTCCCATGATAATAAAGGCATATTAAAATCGCCAAGAGCAATAACGTAATCGTATTGATTTGCGGCCTTAACAACATTCCCAATAGCTGTTACATGTTTCATGTAAACCACTTCAGGTGAAATTGGAGGAATATATGAACAGGTAATAAACATTTTCATATGTTTTAACTTAACTGCAACACCAATAAACTCGATGTCATACAGACCTTCACTATAAAGAACATCAGAAGATAGACGATTAGAAACTGCAATCAGAACACCGCCACCTTTGATAAGATTACCACGATCGCGTCTATAAATTTGATAATTTCCGCAGAAAATTTCAGTATTGAGTACATTATCGACAAGCCAGGTTTCAGTAAAAATAATAACATCATATAAAAAATCAAAGCTTTGGTTGTAAATTGAAGGTAATTTTGTATTTAAACCACGAACATTTTGGTAAACTATAGACAATTTATCAGGTAAAATATTTAGTTTTTTGAAATTGTCAGATTAGACGATGGAGCATTAATTTGTGGTAGGTGGACTATATCAGAAGGGACGTTTTCACTATACACGTATTCACGTATAAGTGCGTTCTTCGGCCAAAAATCTGGATTAACAACTACGATAATCTTCGTATTTATTATTATATACATACGAGTATTATACAAACAGATTTTATGTTTCAGTAAGCCATTGAATACGACAAACTGCAAATACTTTATATTCTTAAAATTTTTACATTTTCTAAATTTCTAAAAAAAATCATTTGTTCATTGATATATTAATTTTCGATCCCTGTAAACCATAGGCTAATTATTAAAATAATTATAAAAATAAATAAATAATAAAAAATAAATTAAGAAGTTGAAGGTTTTGTAAAATTTCCTTCAATTCTTTTCCTTATACAAAAATCAAAGTGAAGTAGTTACAACAAATTCGTGTCAAGAAGAATGGCATGAAATTACTTTAAATACAGGTAGACAACAAAGCTTATGTTGCGGAATATATGTATGTACATATTTTACAATTTCCTTTTTTTCAGAAAGAACTCGCAGTACTTGGCAGGATATTAAAGTAGCTGAAAAAGCTGGAGGTGTTAATGCAAACAATAAAAGCAATCGCTTTATTTATTGGCGCACGTATTAGGATGTATTAGAATTTTTTTTTTTTTTTTTTTTTTTTTTTTATTTTTATTTTTAGTCAATAGAAAATTAATTCTATTCTAATTGTTTTAATGGAGCAGCTTCACTGCAGTATATTTCTGCAGAAAATTCTACCACTTCAAAAAAAGAGCCTTACCTGATATTGTTCTTCGGGAAATGATGTAAGGGGTTCCCTGGTCCACATCCCATTATGCAGCTTCCACTCCTAAAATTTTATTCATTTTAAATAACACTTTATTTAATTTATAGAAAAATTTCTTAAATTTCCTTGGTATATTTTTCACTTTTAATCACACAGATGTATGTTTAGAAATAAACAACCGCACATAACGCAAACACTTTTTTCTTATAGGACTTAGTACCGAACACTTTTTCTTTTTTTTTTAATATTAATATTTTGGCGCATTTATATAATTTTTCGCCAAAATATTAAAAAATTTGCACATTGTAAGGAATTTTTTGACAATTAAAGTAAAAATTCCGATAAAAACATTGAAAAGGGAAAGTTGCAAAAACACACATTTGCTATCCCTTTTCGATCTTTATAGCGAACGGAGATGTTAAATTTTCACGACCCTGTTTTTATGTCGAGTCTATATTAGCCTATTCTGTAAACCTTCCTGTAGAAAGCGCCGAATATTCGCCAATTTCATGATATTCGTTTTCGTCAAATTCAAGGAATCTTTTGCGAGCACATTCAAAAACAAAATACAGGAAGTGTAAAGAATACATAAAATGAAATAAAGATATCAATTTAAAATATATAATAATCAAATATTTTAAATATTTTTTATTAAAACAAAACTTTCTTTCCGTAAAGAAAAAAGACTCAAAAATATATTTCGCAACTGTATTTAAAATAGTGAAAAGTCATTTTAGTTCATATCATTTTGTATTAATAACCAAATAACGGCAACGGAAAATATACATATATTGTTCTACTTCAATTATTTTGAGATGTAGTATAAATAAGAGTCGCCACATTCGACCGATTGGAACACTCTTTGGTAGTGGTCACTAAATATTGCCTGGCTATAGATAACTTAAGCTCGCATTTTTCTTTATTTACTGTCCACCATATCCGCTATAGTTTTTCCAATTAAAAGATGAATAGAATAGCTGGGAAACTAATCTGAGAAATGTTCAGCAGTGGCATTCAGGTGCGAAGTTGAAAATGTAAAACTTAGTCAGCGGAATGTCATTGTTATTGACGCAAAGGGAAGATTTTTTTCAATTAAATTTTATACATATATCGACTGACGCTAAATTTCATATTGAATATTCGTATTCGGCGAATATAAGCGCATATAGTATTAGTATTCGTATTTGCCAATATTATAAATTGGCATTCGTAACATCACTAATATGTCATTGTAGTGGTGTATACTTATGCTCGTGTTCTATTCTGTTTACACTGATCTTACAATACGACAATAATTCTCAACATTCTATGGTTTCAAAAAATGGATAAATAATTTCTCAAGATCCAACGAATTTCAATGTTTTTAGAGAAAAGTTGCATAATTCAATATTGCAATGGTTCTGGTAAGCACACATGTACAAATAAAATATTTCCTTTAGGACAAGATAAAGTACTACTGATTTTATTCAGTCATCCTACGTACGATTTTGGTGATTTTTCGAATAAGTAAGTGGTACAACAAGTATAAAAAATGCCGGCATAACTCTTTGCTCTCGTCCATAGATGTTTAACTCCCATTCGCACAGGCATTATTAGATTAAAAATATTATTTTACTTTCATATCCATAATTATAATTGCTAAATGTAAACAGTTTTGACTTTCATAACTTTTCACAGTTATGTTGACATCATCATTATGTGGACAAGTTTGGACATTTCTGTTTCGACTAAAGCGATAAGGATACTTTTTTCTTACAAAACATACATAAATTAATCTTATATGAATGTGAATATAAATTTTTTCGTTATTATTTTAATATCATTTGTTGACTTGTGCCCACAGAAAATACAATTTATTTATTTTTTTGTTATTTTTTTATTAAATGATTTTTTTATTCGTTTTGTTTAAAGCATTTTATTTTTTATAAATAATCGCATTCAGCTAAAAATAGATTGAATTTTAATTTTCTTTTATGGATATTGTAAGAAAATATACACATCTATACGCAGATACACATCTAAATATATGTATATACATGTGTTTTAAATCATTATTTATTTATTAATATTTTTTCAGTAACGCTTGCTATTCAACATTTTTTTTCCAAATGTTATCTTACTAAATTTAAAATCTAATAAAACAATTATTTCTGAGACATAATTCCTGTTAAAGCAATTAAGACCAATTTAAATAGGAACTATTTTGCATATAGCAAATCTCCAGCGATACGGCCGATCACTTTTGTAATGTTTACAAGTCATAGCATGCAGTTATGGTTTAAGTATGTACTATGTACATAAGTGTTGGTAAATTTTTTTGGTCAACAGGCGTATAGCAAAATCGAAATCTGTACAAAATTCTAAGAAAATTACCGCAAGAAAGTATCAAAACCTAGCTCCCGCAGAGGGGCACCATGGAATAATATAACGTTCTGCAGTACTCTGAAAAGTACATCGGAGACTTGTCAAATTCGGAAGATTCTATCGAACGCATCCACAGTTCCGGGTTTTATCAAAAGGGACAGTGGTAGCTAGACGACGAACGGAAGTGAGACCTCTGGTGTACTCATGGATACGCATTTGCCGGGGTGAGCTCTTATGTGTGAAGGAGAGTATTGAACCTTTCCTTAATTATTCCGGCGTACTTGCGGTGGACTGCGGATATCGTGGTACCGTGGCTGATGCAGATCTTCACTGCCAGTCTTAGGTTGTCTTGTGTTCCGAGGCAATGGAATAAGTGTTTTCATTCCCAAGGTGGGTTGACTACACACACAAACGTCGAAGGACTGCAGACCGCTCTGTCTGTCTTTGTTCCTTCTGAAAATTTTGGAAAGGCTGATCGATCTTCTGCTGCGAAGGTCGATAACGAGTGACCATATATCATGGTCTCAGCATACTTACATGAAGGGCAGGCCTGTTGAGACCGCACCGCAGTCTCTGGTGGGCTTTTTGAAGAAATTGTTGGTGTATGAGAAGTATGTAAGGACCCGTGCGCGATTACGTATTAATTGGCCTGGTGGAGGAACACCAGACCAACAGGGTTCCCATATACTGCTTGGGGCGGACTACAGAGGGGGTATTATCTTCTCTGCTGTGGCATCTCACCCTGAACTCTCTAATGAGGGAAATGTATACCGCGATGTATAGAAGCGTAGCGTACGCCAATGAGATAGTGGTGGAACTAACAGGTGGACATCAAGACACTGTGGCGCAAATGCAGCACGCATCATTGTGGACCATTGGCAGATGGTGTGAGGGGAGCAGATAGGCTGTGAACCCGCTGAAGACGGATTTCGGCTGACCTCATGGTCCGGAAACTAGGCTGAATTATGCATGAAGGGAGGTGGCCACTGGCCAATCGACGGTGGTTTGGGGGTTGGATGACTTTCCATCGAATGTGGACACAGACCTTTGCCTAATAGTAGATGGATTAACGAACGGATCGAAATCAGAGGGTTGGAGGTGGAGTTTTCTTCTCCACTGTTACGGAGGATGAATTTTAGGATGAACGATCGTTATGAGCTTCGAACTGGATACGATATTACGGGGTTATATGGGAGTATATTCGGATATGTACCCACAGTGGGCTACGATCAGATCTCTTCCGGGTGTATAAAGGAAACATTCGAGTCTTGAGGTGTGAGGCGTACGATAGTGTGCTTGGAAATGAGCTAACGAAGGAGCCAACGGGATACTGCAAAATACGGCTGGAGCTGGAGCTCTACAGGACTGGGTAGTCGAATGAGACCACATGCTCGGCTTCCAGTATGACTAGGCCTCGGGTATGACACCGGCTCGACCACTAGAATTTTGGAATTACCGAGGGGCCGAAACCGGATGACGCTGGCGGTGCCAGGAGATTTGGTTTACCATATAACAATTTCTGCAGAAGTTGTGATGAGGCGGAGTTGAGGTAGAGCACTTGCTGTGTCACTTGTCTGCTCTCGCCGTTAGGCGGTCGTTTACGATGGATTTTCCTTTCTTGCGGAACCTTGCTGAGGTATCGGGAGGAACTAGTGGGCTGATTCCTTTTTGCAATTGTTGCCTGCTAACCTAAACTAATCTATTGTCGGTGTCACACATACAAAAAAATGCTTGATTTGAATTTGACCAATGTAAAGTGTCCTCAAGGCTGAAGGTATGTAAACACGATTGTCATTTACTACAATATTGACAGAAACACACAATTTTTGCGTGGCAACATCGTCACAAAATATATTGTCGGTGCATTGTATGCCAATAATATTGTCACAATTCTGACAATCGTGAGAACACCCTTCATTTCCATTGACACACAATTTACAGTCATTTGTTATTGTGGCATGTGCTTCATTTAGTGCACCGTACAATAACACCATTGGCAGATAAATATTTCTGTTGGCAATGCTGCCCATAAATATTTGGATACATTGTTAAAAGTCGGCTCTGGCAACGTTTGCCATACAATAATCTGAGAACCGTGTGAACACACAATTATTATTGGCAGAAAAATTTATTGTCGCAGAACTGTGTGCCAACAAATTTGTATGGTTTTCTTTCAATAGTGTGAACAGACAAATTACCAGATGGTAACAATTTTTCTTTGTGAGTGCATTACCACCATATTGCCGTATCCTACAATATTGTACAATCTGACAATCGTGTGAATATAGCTTTAGTTAGATGAGCGTTGATGTTGCTGTACTTAAAAATTCTCTCATCATTTGTGTGACCTTATTTTAAATTAACATAAAGCTAAAGCGGGATCAAATATAATAATATAATAGAAAAAAAATAATATAAGCAGTACTTTATAGTACTTTAAGGAATAAAGTGAAAAATGGAATGCCCTTTTTGTGAAAAGAAATATCAGTATGAGTATCACTCCTGCTAGCAATAATTTCCCCACAATTGGTCTCACTTCTTTCTTTTGCACAACCAGATTTATAATTTTATTATTTTTCCGGAGAACTTTATATGTTCATCATACGCGAGTTTATTTCATTGCACGTTTTAATTTTAAGATACTTCATACATATACACATTTAAATACCAAAAACTTAATACAATTTGACAAAGTCGTAAAAAACTAACTAAAAAACAAACAAAATCGGAAAAAATAAAATCAAATTAATCGAATAAAAATCGAATGTGGGCACCCTGCTCATCATGGTTTTTCACCAAAGTATATTTATAGAAGTACAGTCGAAGTTCCCTATAACGAATTTTTCTCCATAACGAAATATTTTTGAGAACACTGCATTTCCCCAAGTTTTCCGCTTATTTTTACCTCCCTATAACGAATTTCTCTATATTATATTTTTCTCTGTAAAGAACGTTTTCTTGAGACACAACTTCCTTTGGATATGCTAAATAATCTCCCTCTGACGTAATCCTCAGTAGCTGTGAAAACTATGTCCATGAAGGTAAATTTAAAAGTCTAAAACAAACAAAAATAACGACTTATTTTTAAAATGTGTCTCAAATTAAATATTAAATTAAAATTAATATTAAAAACTTGTGTTATTGTGGCAAAAATGTAAAACAATAAATTTTATTTAAGCTGTATGAAAACTTGTTTCTTTTCAACAAATAAAAAAAATTAAATTATATATTTAAATTGTTTAAAATTTCAGCTAAAAATGTTATAGCTTTCTTTCTTTTTTGAATAAGATGCACAAATAGATTCTGTTGTTGGTTCTATTAATCCATCCCCATTTGTGCAGTTTTTGATGACGATTCGAAGCTATTTACTTATATTGCAAGTTCTTCCCACATTTATTTTGGTGCATTGAAATTGCTGTTTGACTCTTCAGTTTTGGTAATGCTCAATAAACTCAGCAAGTTGTTCTAGTTGAGTTGTAAACCGCATTCTGGGCATAAATTTGTTTGGACGTAATCAACCCGTAATTGAATTAAAATGCAAATATTTTTTTTTTGAGTGTGAGGTAGGATTTAAAATGCCGTCGCACTTACAGAGACCGTCGTCATTTGCGTGGAGTGGTGTTGCCACTAAAAATTCCCTTCTCCTCCGCATTACTTTGGAAAGGCCCACAGCGACGTCCCAATCAGGACTGCTCCTTACTCACCCACGTCTGGGTTCGCCAATTCTGTAGCCGGCACCACGGCACCGCTCTTATTCCCTGGTCACAGTGAGAGGGGCCCTCGCTCTGCAGCAACCTATCGAGTCCCTCTTATTTCTCCGTAAAACGTATCTTACAGCGTTCCAATTGCCCTAGCAATCGAGCATATTCGTGGCCCGAGAGGAATTGTGTCAGGAAGTAGTTATTCTCCACAAATTTCCTCCAAATCCATACTTCCACGCAGGGAAATGAGCCTAGCCGTCCACCAGCCGACCGACTCCTGGTCCACCTGTCCTGCCACCGTTGGACCGTTTGGGGTCTCAGCCCCATACCAAGAACACCAGGGCCGTTCTCGTTTGGGTTCCAGGCCTCCCTCCGCTCACTTCTTACTTCATGTAATTATAATAAAAAAATTAAAAATATTGCTTTCTATATTACGTTAATGGTAATTTCTATGTATGGATTTTATACATTGGCAAAACATGCACAATAAATTGTATGCGCATCCGCAGAAATTTTTTACGTTCATTTATTAGTGTCAGTAATAAATAACTAAATTTAGAAGTCTCTCATAGTGTACAATCGAAAAACATCATGAAATATTTTCAATTAAAAGTGTTAATTGACTCTGCAATTTTCGTTATAGTTTGATATCTAATTATTATTGTAATTGAATTTTCGCTTTCTTCAGTTGAAACTTTACACATTATAAAACAAGACATTTATAAAAGGAATTATGTGAAAAAAAACGTTAAGATTAAATAAATTCAATACAGTATATTAAGGGCCTCAGTTTCTCAAGGCCTAGTCAATAAATAACGACTATAAACTTTCCTACTACTTCGGTCGTGCTTACACTTACATCTTGTTTATATAAAACTTTTATTGCAAATTAAAGAAGCGTTAAAAAATGAATTAACTATCAAGAAAAAAATTAAATAAGTCCTCAAACAATATTAAGGAATCCCAAACAAAAATAAAATACATATTGGGAGACAACAGAAAATCATTAGTTAATAATGAAATACAGCTCAATTTTGTATGGAAAAACAGTTGTGATTTATTTAATTTTTTTTTTGTTGACAGTTATTTAATTTAGCTCGTTGCTCTTCATTACCTAAAATATAAAATAACAAGTTTTCTCATGTTTTAATATTTTTTCAATCTATTTACATATGTATATGTAGTCCGTAAGTTGCACCATAATTTTGGATGCGAAAATTGCACAGCTTTATTGCATACTTTCCATTAATTAATTTTATATTTATTGAATTTGTTATTAAAAATTGAACTAAGAATAAGTATTAAAATTTTGACTTGAACATTAATTTGTACAAATACCCATTTTAAGAGTTTTAATGATTATGCTAATAATAAAGTGAAATCAAATATGAATGTAATTTTTTTACTTACTTGATGCACAGCCCATAATTGTATTTGATATCCATAATCCCAATAAAAGTATTAAAATGTCAAAATTCAAGTTTCTTGAATGGCAAACACGCCTACTGTTTCCGCGTTGTTTGTGAGGTAAATACATTGTTGAAAATATATATTTCATAAATACTATTTCGTTTAAAGTATCTATTCAAATTTCGTTTAATTTTATAATTTACACATTTTTCTTGTAATAATTAAAACATTGTAAAAAATATATTTTTTGGCTTATTTTAAGGCATTTTGTTACATATTGTATGTATGAATTTTATTTACATATATACACATATATATATACATATACAAATATATATATATATAATGTGTGTATTTTAGTGTTTTATTTTATTCACGCCGAAAATTATTTAAATCAGTCTTATCCGTTCGAGTTCTTATTCAAAACTATTTGTACGCGAAGAAAGCTTTTCTTAAGTTTTTCAAATAAGTTGTTGTTATTCAGTATTTCTGAAGCTTTAAGTTCAGTTTGAAGATAAATAATTAACAAATACAGTAGAATCTCTAAAATCTGACAAGCCGTATACATATTTTTTAATGTGTATTTACCCAGTTCGAAGCGTAGAAGACTCTTTAACGATCGCATTAGGCGATTAAATTAATCGTCGGCGATATCATAATCCGATTGTGTACGTTCAGGACAAAGAGAGAAGCTGTGTTGTGCTGGCAACTCTTCCATATGAATCATCTACGATGCTTAGAAAAGAATCATGTAAGATTCTAAAATTCGTACTGCAGACGAGCCTTGAAAAAACTGAGGAAAGCCATTTTAATTATAATTTAATTTCTCCAATAGCAGAGACAGTTCAGAAACACTTTTGATGAGACAGTATTGAGTATTGAACCGAGGATCTTCTGGTTGCATAGCCAACACGGTAACTAATCAGCCAACAGTAGCCACAATACGCAAGAGGCGATTTTGAACTAACATACTCGTACACTACACTGATTTGTTACACTTGCCGAACAATAGTCAAAGACTCGCAAAAGCATCATTCAAATTAGTAAAATACGATTGTGGAGAAATAAAGGCTTTTCAATGGTCTTCAGAATGCTTAACAGCGATTGTGGTGTAAAATATAAAAAAAAACACTGGTAGAACACTCACCAATGTCTCGCAAAAATACCATTTGGAAGATTCAAATACCATTGTTGAATTCAAAGTGTGTAAACGACGATATTCACTCGTCCAACAATCGGCTGGACTATTTAAAAAAAAGGTTCGTAATCGCGCCTGTCAAACAATCTGCCCAGCTGGTAGATTGCATATAAAATGGTGTTAGAAATAGAAAAATAAAATTAAAACAAAAATTACTCAAAAAAGTTAAGAAACACTTAACTTTCTAGAGTCCCGTGTGGAGACTGAAGGGTGCTTAACTTTTCCGATCTTCTACTGTATAAGTAATTTGTGGTTGTGAAATTGTTGTTGTTACTGTTGCCGTTTAAAAAAATATAATTCTTTTTTTATCAGCTTAAAATTATTGTTTATGGGTATGTTGTTTTAACAAGCAAAAAAAAAAGAAATTAACTTTTTAGCGGGCTTCAAAAGCAGTTGTCGTTTTCGTTTGTTTTGTCAACAAATTTAAAAAAATTTTGTTCTCTATTCTCATGTTTGCATTCATTTCATTTTCCCTTTTGTTTACTTCGCTGAAATGTAATTTTGCTTTTATCTGAAACGAAAAGAATTTTAAAACATAAGTAGTTAATAAATTATTTTTCTTTTTTAATAAAAAAATTTTCAGATAAACTCTTTAAAAGTTTCATGCTTTAGGTTTGCTTATTAAGGCTAGATTAGCCTAAGTTTAAACTAGGCTAGGCTTAATGGCGCTTTCTATAAAGTAGTGATGGAGATAAATTGATGTAAACTTGTATAATGTCATATTTACAAACAGACATGTGTATATTATTGAAGTATGAGAAAAATAATAAGTACTGCTTAAAAATTTAATTTTAGATTGAAATGGAAACAAACAAAGTAAAATTTCTTCAAAGTAATTCGCGTATGTCAAGATAATTTATATATGTTTATACATACATATATGTATGTATATTATATCTGTTGCACTGAAAGTAAGTGATCTGAATCCTTAGCAGACTACCCTCCAGATTATGTTAGCTAAGAATTATTATTATTACTACCATTTACTCGCGGGTTCACTGTCGTTATTATCTCCATCGGATAATTTCAGAGGGCCAAGTGTTAACTCCTACGTCACCTTGTGGCTATATTAAATATATATGTATATGTATATATACTATTTGTCTTTCTAGACGTATACCTATCTATGATTTAAATTTCATTTCAATCGGTTAGTCAGTTTCAGAGACGCTGAAATTGCCTCCTACCTCCCTCGTGATAATGTTTTCCAAAAAAATAAAATCGTTATTTTGTACCATTGTGCTAATAAAAAATGTGTCACTTTGCTATTGTTATTGGCAAACTGTAGAAAATGTTATGCATCGAAAGGGCAAAATTTTTGTTCAGAAAAGAAATCACCATTAATACACATAAAAGAGCATTTGCAATGCATCTGCTCAATTCTAAATGCTTTATTTTGTACATGGAGCAGCATTCAGGGGATGACCCTTACACATTCGACGCATTGTGCTGGAACTAAAGGAAACATTTTTAAATTCTCACCTGATTTTTAAGAAGTGTTGCATATTTTACGTCTACAAAAGAATAAAATAAAATGCAAAAACTGTATAATTATCACGAGGAACGAACTAAAAATAATTAATTTTTTTCTGAAACAATAGCAAAATCATATATTAATTTAATGCCTGCACTTATGCCCTTCTAATTAAAATGAGTATTTAAAATCTAACATTTTTTCTTTTTAAGGGAAAAAAACGAATATTACTCAGGATTAGATTATACTCGTGTATATCAAGATTAAAATATTTTTGTATGAAAAAAAGTATTTATGTTTATATTTTCTCTTTCGATAAGAGTAAAGTCTTGCAGTTAGAAAAAGAATTTTATAATGAATGAATTTCAAAAATATGTTTTCTCCACAACATTTAATCGACGCTAAAGTAGACTACAGGTTGACTACAAAACCAAAACAGACGTGGGTTCAACACCAGTTTCAGAGTAAAATTATAGAACAAAAAACATCTCGCATTTTTCTGATGTGCATTAGTGTGTCAGTTGTTGTCGGATGGTTTCAGTGGCGAAGGCATAGTCACTGGTCACTGATAGGAATCCACAATCACATCAGAACGCCCTTCTTCGTCGGTATTGTGTAGCACCGGCGAAGTAAAATAATAATAATAAAAATGGCTACTAAACCGAAGCTTCAGCACTGCTATAAACAAAGAACGTGCAAAAAGCAGAGCTGTAAAATAATTAATTAAGCTTCACCTCCTGCCGTTTCTCTAACTATCCCTCTCCTATAGTTCGAGCACAATGCATCGCATCTGTAAGGGTCATCTCCTGAGTGCTGGTCGCAGACAAAAAAAAACATATTTGGTTGTTTATTTTTTTTTTATATTTCTACTACATACGAGGTTTGTTCAAAAGAAAAGGTGAATTTGGAATTTTTTTCAAATGTATTTATATATTTCTCAATATCCATTTTGTCTACCTTCAAAGTAATGCCCCTCAGATATAAATAATATATGTATAAGTATATGCCAGCGCTTCTTCCAATTCTCGAAGCACTTCTGAAATGCGCTTTTAGGTATGGCCTTCAGCTCGTTCTTCGATTTTGACGTTATCTCATCAATTGTGGCGGGTGGCGATGGCACGATGGTTAGTACTCTGCACGTTGACTACAAAACCAAAAACAGACCTGGGTTCAACACCAGTTTCAGACTAAAATTATTAAAAAAAAAAAACATCTCGCATTTTTCTGATGTGCATTAGTGTATCTTTGTGTGTCAGTTGTTGTCGGCAGGTTTCAGTTTAGAAGGCATAGTCATTGGTCACTGAACAATACCGGGTTCAGCTGATAGCAATCCACAATCACATCAGAACGCCCTCCTTCGTCGGTATTGTGTAGCATCGGCGAAATAAAATAATAATAAAAATGGCTACTAAACCGAAGCTTCAGCACTGCTGCAAGTATAAACAAAGAACGTGCAAAAGCAGAGCTGTAAAATCATTAATTAAGCTTCACCTCCTGTCGTTTCTCCTACTACCATTTCCTGTAGTTCCAGCACAATGCTTCGCATCTGTAGGAGTCAACTCCTGAGTGCTGGTCCTAGATAAAAAAAAACGCTTTCGTTTTATTAGTCTCTTCAGTTTTGGGAATAAGAAAAAGTCGCAGGGAGCCAAAACTGGTGAATAACGTGGAGATTAAGGGGTTGTTTTTGACAAAAAATTAATAACAAGCTCGTGATGCAGAATCCATGATTATTTTTCCACAATTCTGATCGTTGAAGCCGTATTGCTTTACGCAAACGTTGTATAACTTCTTTGTAGTATTCCTTAATAACTGTACGACCTGTTGGCAAGAACTCACAAAGACCCAGGTTCGAATCCCAGCCGGGTCAAACCAGAAAAAAGGTTTTTCTGAGTTTTCTGTGCTACAGCACTCTCCTTCGTCGGTATTTGAGCAATAAAACGTCGGCGAAGTAAAATAATAAATAAAATGGCTCAATTAGCTTAAAAATAATGCGTCAAAAAAAAAAACATCAGAGACGCCGCAACTTTGCTTTATAATTTACACGCAACTGCAAAGTTGCGCAAGAATTAAGCTCTATCTTTCTACCACTTTCACTTTCTTCCCTATCTTTCTCTCCAGTTCCAGTACAATGCATTGCATATGTAGGGGATAGCCCCTGAGCACTGGTCCAAGATAAAAAAAAAAAAAAAAAAAAATGTACCACGCCATTGTAATCGAAGAAAACAAAATTCACCTTTTCTTTTGAACAAACTTCGTATGCTTCTATGTTTATGTATATGTTGACTATAGTCGTATTTCCGTTTTGGAACGTGATTTCTTACATTTTAATGAGATCTGTTCGTCTATTGTACAAATTTAAGTTCAATTTTGCTACAGCTTTATTAAAATAAAGAATTTCGTTTCAGAGGTTTTGTTTAAATTTATTTCTTTGCCTAGTGATGGTGTGCTTCTGAGATTACTGGGTTTTTGCAAAAGTCTCATGTATTTTAATTGAAGAAATTGCAATAAATTTTAATTGCTAGAAACAATTTTTTATAAGAAAGGAGTATGTGGTAGTATCATATTTCTGATATTTTTATCAGAATTTATATTTTGAGGGGCGTTTGTATTCATCGTTACATTAAATTAAATACCTCCTTTCACTTCCAAATAGAAAAGAAACAAAAAATATCCAATGAAAATTGCACTGATTACGAACTGAATATTTAATTTTGATGTGGGACTAAAAAAGGATTAAATTGCAATTAAAAAAATTTATCTTACGGCGCACAGACGAACGAATCCGGACTCTAGATGGACAAAATTATTTGAAGGTCTGTCTATATGGTTTTGGGGTTGCTGAATGGGAAAAAAATTGTTTAAAAATTCCAGTTCTATTTTATAAGAAAATGCGATAGAGTTTCGCTATGGCGAACTTTGTAGTACATATTAATGTTTCATTTATTTACAAATTCGCATTAGCTTTTAACGTTTTACTGATTTTTCAATTTGGAAAATCATTTAAAAATTTCTATATCGTTTCAGGGATTGAGAACTTTATAATTGAGATTTTTTATAAGTCGGTAATCATTTTGTTTTTTATTTTCTTCGTTGTCTAAATAATGGAAATGTATTAAAGTACAAGATATTTATGATTTATAGTACAATTAAGCTTTAACGAATAGATATATCAAAAAATTTTTGAAACTTGTATTAAATAACTTGATAAATCATTTTATTACAATAAAATAACAATTCATTTCATAAATAATTTAAATAAGTAATATTATAATATCTAATACTCATTGTTATCGTATTAAATGTTTTTCTAATCGCTTTCATAATCGGTGACCTTGGCATTATCATCATCGGTGTCTCTGTCATCATGCTCTGCTATTGAGAGAAGATTTATAACTTCTGCTGGAAGTGTTTTAATTTCTAAGATTTTCAAATACATAAAATTGACTTTTCCATCGCTTATTAAAATGACTGCATAAATTTTTACTTTGTATTGAACTTATTTAAAAGTCTCATCACTTAAATTTTCCGAATCGCAATTATTGATAGTACATATATTTATGTACTCTGGTTGTCTTTTTAGATATATCCCTTTCAGCGAGTAACGTGGAAAAGCTCGATGGGTAAAATTTGCACCTCAACTATTTGCCACCTTTGCTTTTTCAATGATACAAATATGTGATGTTGCAAAGCAATATATTACAGTTATTTGTAAGCGCATAGTTTCATATGCCGCTCCTTAAGAACGTTTATGAAAACAAAGCGTGCAAAAGAAATATCCAAATTAAAAACATACAACTGCACAATTTTTTTACATTAGAATTGTAACATCACGTTTACCAGAGTTTTCTGCCTGGCCCACGATGTCACACGATATCGCTCGTTCGCTTAATTACATTCAAAACAAAAACAATATTTTAAATATTGTTTAGTCTGTATTAATTTTTACATTTTTTTTTGTTTTATTATAAATAAAATAACCCATTTTTTATGTTACATCGTTTTTATATAGATCGTTATTTACTCCAAAACAAAGCAAAGCTTAATTGGTTACAAATTATACATAAAATTATTCTCTGATAAATTGTCTATTGTCTAACACCTGGTTACAGAATTCTAATAGCAAAATAGTAATTAATCTTATCAAATTAAAAGAAATATACATATGTATGTATATATTGCTAAAATATTTTAGCCTTTGTACCTACATTTCTTATAATCCTCGATGTCATAGCAACAGTAACTTTATTTTTATAAATAATTCAAAGACTCGTATGTGTAAAATTTCTCGCTTGGCTATACATAGAAGTTGGTCGAATACTCTCTATTTTTGTTGATACACTACAATAAAACCTGAGATCTAAAATAAAAACAGGCTCTTAGCTATCCAGAAATGCACTTTTTGGTTTTATAAAATTTATGACTCTTGTCCAGCTAAATTCGGGTTTCGTAACAATATGTGGCGTAAGTGGCTTTAATAATTTTGAGGAAGTGTGAAACGGAATAAGATTTGATAACTATTAACATTACAATTACGAGCTCGTGCAGTTAAAAGGTTTTTACCAGACCTCAACAAAAAAAGTTTCGTGGGCGGGTCTTTAAGCAGTGTTCTTCGACGTTATCAAGTCTTTTAGCTATATTTTTTAATTCTCTATAAGATCAGTTGTTTACATCGTTTCCTCGTAGTCCCAGAGACCATTATCGAAGAAGCCGGCTTGTCTTTTTTTATATCTTGGACCAATGTTCAAGGGAAATCCCTTACATATGCAATGCATTGTACTGAAACTACATAGAGAGAGGGATAGTGTAGAGAATGGACATGTGGTGAAAGTAGTTTTTTTTAACAACACAAACTCTACGAAGCTCTTATAGCTTGTCTGTAGAAACACCCAGGGTCTAGGCGGGAATCGAACCGGCACCCCATATTAATAAGACTACGGAGGATGGTAGAGCTAAATTCATGCACAACTCTGCAGTTGCGTGTTAATTATAAAACAAAGTTGCGTTGCGGCATCTCTTACGTTAATTTTTGACGTATTATTTTTAAGCTAACGGAAATCCAAGGAAAGGAAGGTGCTGTAGCACAGAAAAATAAGAAAAAATTTTGATTTGACCGGGCAGCGAAACGAACCCGGATCCGGATTCTGGTTGCACAGTCAACATAATAACTACTCATCCATCAGAAACATAGCCACAAACAGTTTTTAACAAAAATTATTGTGTTCTAAATGGTTGTAGAAAACTTACAAATTGTGATATACTTGTACAGCATCCTGTGAATTCCCTTAAATTGTTATTGATTTTATATGTAATAAATAGGAAAAACTTATAAACACGTACCTGTATAATACAAGAAGATAAAAATAATGTAAAATGCTGTTGAAAATTCATTGTATAAAGAAGTTTTGAAATAAATCTCTGAAATACAAAAAGCTACAAGAGCTCATGTGGTTTTTGGAGTAAAATATAGTGCACGCATTTATAACGTTTGATATAGAGATAGATAGTGCAAGCAAAAAACCTAAAATCTTGCAATAGTATGTTGAAATATCGCATAAGAATAAACTGCAAATAAAAGCTGAAATTAAATTGGGAAAGGCTGCTAAAAACTAAGCTATAAAATGAAAAAGAAATAACGTATAAAATAAACCGCACTAAGAAAAGTAAAAAATCTTGATGTAGCACTCTTTCACAATTCAGTCACAGCACTTAACTCTTGTCTATTAAAGAAGCCAAACAAGAGTTTGAACATTAAACAAAATATAAAATAACAACAGAAGCAGCCAGACTACATAAACATACACAAACTCTTGGTAAAAACATCTTACCCGCATTTTTAAACTAAAAGAAAACATTGTTTAGAATTTATTTTCCGCAATTGGTCTATGTAAGTAATCTGAAAAGTTTTTAACACATTTAGCGCCATGTGCGGCACCGGTGCACACGACCTGAATAGTCGTTCGGGTCGCGTGTTCACATATCCACACGCAACCTTGATGTCTTTAAGCGTGAATGTGGCATAGCGCACACGATTTACATTGGGATGAATCTGGAATACATGGAATGAATTTGTGGATTTGTGCTTGGCCCGAGCGTTTTGAATACCCATAATGCGTCAGGGGCGGATAAAAAAATATAGGGTTATTTGGTTCAGTGAGAACAGGTGGATAGATTTTTTTAATAGTATTTTTATAATGTTTATATTGAAATAAACAATCTTTTATCATAACAAAACAATTTTGACATTCAAATCCAATTTTTCTTTTACAAATTTATGCATGTTTTTACTTGTATTTGTTAGTATTGGGCAAAAAAAGCAATTTTGGTACTCAAAAATTCAAAATGTAATCTATACATGACCTAAGCAGATTGTTGTTCAAAGCACTTGATACAAATGGGTATTTTACACTTAACACAGAAGGTATTGATAATTTTTACAGTTTTTCGAGCATAAGGACTTCCACGTTCTTTAACCATCTTTTTGTAGCACACCGAGCACCTCTTTCTAATCTGCCTCTTGGGTCCTTCAGCTTCCTTGAGAATATGCTTCGTTGTAACAGGGAGCATCTGCGGTAGCTGTGGTTGCTCAGAGATCACGGGCGTGACTGGGGTGTTTGCCAGAGTTTGCGCCGCAAACCTATTGGTATCAATGACCAATAGACCAATTATTTCATAGTCCAATAAATGATTGAAACATTCAATTAGCCCTTTCTGATGTAATTTCGGGTAGATATCAGGTGGAACTCCGGTGTTTCCAAGTATTACATGTTCTTTCCCCTTCTATTGACTGCAATATTGATTCAAAAACTGTTTCTGATACGTTTGGATTTATATTATTTTCCTCTAAAATATTGCAAACAGAATAATTTCTGGAAAAATTTGGCCCGAATGAGTGAATTACGATTTTTGGGCTTGGCGGGAGATGTGTTTAAATGACTAAAATAGGAATCCATTGGCTTATGAATATTCAGTTTGTGTTAGCCTCTGACGAGGTCAACATATCTCATCAAATAAATTAATTTGCGTTTGAAGTGTAAACAGTGCTGTCAAATGTGCAGATTTATCTTTTTTTTTGCAGAACACTGTTGAAGATTTATACTCCAAAAAATAGTTTTTTATATCCAGGAAATTTTTAAAATTTATTCGAATTAAACAAAAAAGCATTAAATAACAATGTGATTGACAAGCATTTATTCTGTATTTCGACAATGATTTTCTAAAATATGTGGAAGGTTTATATTGCTAATGTAATTCAATCATTTCTGATTTGGTTTATTTTGTTCCGAATGACGTAGAACTAGATCATATCCACATTGACGATGAATGGTGTGAATCATTGCACTGTAATTTTAAGAACTATAATTTATTGGAAAAATTTTGACAAGTCATATTTAATACAAAATGTTGTGATGGTTCAGAACTATTTGCGAATCGAAAGAAATTAGTTTATGCAATTCAGGCAATACCAATGTCAACAGCCAACTTTGGGAGAATATTTTCTCAAAAAAATTAAAACTATAAATTAATGCAAATGAAATTCAATAAAATCATGTACAACTAATATGTATGTATAAATATGATGGTGGCGACGGCTGCACGTTGACTACAAAACCAAAAATTTCCTGTGTTCGATCTCAGTTTCAGACTAAAAAATCATAAAAACAACTCGCAGTTTTTCTGATGTGCATTAGTGTGTCTTTCTGTCAGTTGTTGTCGGAAGATTTCAGTGGCGAAGGCATAGTCACTGGTCACTCAACAGTACTGGCTTCAGATGTAACCAATCGACAGACACATCAGAACGCCCTCCTTCGTCGGTATTGTGTAGAATCCGCGTATTGAAATAATTACAAAAATTGGCTAAAAAAACGAAGCTTAAAATTTTAGTACGTCAGCTTGACATCATCAACACTACTATAAAACAAAGAAAGCGCAAAAGCAGAGTTGTACGAAGGTGAAGCTTCACAAACTGTCACCTCTCTCACTATCCCTTTCGCCTAGTTCCAGAACAATGCCTCGCATATGTAGGGTTTATCCGCTGATTAAATAGTTTACTACGAACTCTACGTGAGATCAACTAAATGATATATTTTATGTTATGTTTATACTTATGATTTTATTTACAATATAATAGAAAAGTTGTTTTGTTATTTTCTTCAATAAAAATTAATTAAAAATACCCCAATATTGCATTTTTCTCATTTATTTTGAGGAGCAGTTTTTTTTTTTAATATTGTCAGTACGAATAAACGCAGACCAGCGACGCTCTTCTTTGCTCTTTCGCCAAGAGTAGACACAATTTAATATTGCGCTTGTGATGTGATGTTAAACATATGGGAATTTAAACCTCTGAACGGTAGGCAATTAATTTTTATATTTGTACGGTAATTTTAAAAAAGTTTTAATATTTAAAAGTAGAATTTCAAAATTTTGTTCCATATTGTGTATGCACATGATATATGTATGTACATAGATATATAAATGGCTAAATGACACGTTTATGCTAAGATTAAATATTACAAAAGTGTGTACATTGATTTTACTGACGGTAAACATTTTAAATACTTTATTTTATTATAACTATATTCTTGTTTCTTTAAGTTTTCGTTCTTTTTATGCAATATATGGAATTACAAATGCAGGCTGTCCCAAAGGGGCGAATTCCTTATAACTTTTTTTTTTTTTGTTTTCAGTATTTTGTTAAGAAGAGTTGGGAAATTTAAAAAGGCACAATATACAATTGAACAACGTGCCCAAATCGTTGAACTTTCAGAAGAAAATCTTGATTCTATTCATAATTTAATTATGAGCGACGAAGCCTATTTCGAATTGAATAGGCTCGTTATTAGACAAAAAAGGCTACGAAAAATTCAATAGCACTTCATCAGCGCGAGTTACACCCAGCTAAGTATACCGTTTGGTGCGGTGTTTTGTCAGAAAAGAAAATTGGCCCATATTTCTTTTTTAAAATGAACACGGTGTCGCCGTTTTCATCAGTGGTGTTAGATATCGGACAATGTTGGAAAGTTTTTTAAGGCCAGCTGTATGGTTCCAACAGGATGGAGCCACAGCGCAAACTGCGCAGAATAAAATGGCTCTTTGAACTCAAACCCTTTTGGTAATTTCTGGCCACCTGTTTTAATAACTAAATATTATTATTTTTGTACAAGACTATGCGTACGAAAATTTTGCCTAAAACCGGCAATTTTTCTAGGCCTGTACGGAAATCCAAATAAAAAAGTAAACATCAGTACTCTGCGCCATTTTTTTTTGGCGCATTGATTCATAAATTCGCAACGAGAAACCAAAAAAAAATTTTTATTTTTTCAATGCATCCAAATGATTAAAATTTTTAAAATATGTACCGATATTTGAATTGGAACTGTTGTTTTAATTATAATAAAAAAAACTGGCAACACTGCACATATATTTGTAACTATTTGGGAAACACTGTCTTATATAAAATTAGTCTGAGAGATTCTTACAATTAATTTGAAGTAAACAAGTAATTTGCATAAATTCACTTTATTACTTTGCATTATTGCCATATTTACCCTTAACAGTTGTGTCAGTTGTTGTCGTAAGGTTTCAGTGGCGAAGGCATAGTCACTGGTCACTGAAAAATACCGGCTTCAGCTGATAGCAATCAACAATCACATCAGAACGACCACCTTCGTCGTTATTGTGTAGCAACGGCGAAGTAAAATAATAATAATAAAGCTTCAACACTGCTATAAACAAAGAACGTTTCTCTAACTATCCCTTTCCTTTAGTTCCAGCACAATGCATCGCATGTGTAGGGGCCATCACCTGAGTACTGGTCCCAGATTAAAACAAAAACAGTTCTGGATATTTATTTTTTGTTTTTTTTTGTTATTGTTTCAAATATATTGATTTAGTTGCTGGTTTTTCCTTTTTTACTACCTTTTTATTTAGTTATTATGTATGTATATATTAATAATTAAATATAAGCTGCCATGAAAAAAAAACAATAGCAACAATAATTATGTATTTATTGCTTTTATTACAGTGCCGATTATTTAAAAAACAAAGTGTTAAGCAAAGTGTTTTTTTTTACAAATTATTTAAAAAATGTTTATAGATTTACAAGAAAAAAAAAATGGTTGTTTTACTTAATTCGGCTTATTTGACAACTAATTATCGTAATTTTTCCCGAAATCCACTTATTATAGACTTAAGCGTGAAAACAAAAATAAGAATAACAACAAAAATTACACATAAAAACAAAAACGTACATTACTAAACCGAGGTTACAAATTATATTTTCCATTATTACATTTTTAATGTATAGTGTGGTCAAGGCGAATGATCTTGGCTTCAAAACGTGAGGTTAATTGCTCGACAAATTCGCCTCTCAATAGATTCATGGTATCGCGTAATGTGAGACATGTGGAACCATCTTGTTGAAACCACATGTCAACGAAGTCAAATTATTCCATTTTTGGCAAAAAACAAAGTCGGCAATCATAACCAAAAGTGTGAAAATTTAAGAATTTTAAAAATAAAATACATACATACATATATAAAAATACTCCAAGAATTTTAATAAAATGTTTAGTTTGCACGGAAAATGTAATCATGTAGGTGTCAATAACTATTACAACTCTTCTTTTGTACGTTGGTTATAGCATTGTTGTAGCGCCTCTGATGCCAAGAAGATACATTTTTATTAATTGTCTCTTCTTCGCCAAAGATGCCCCACAATATATAAGCATCTGCTGAAGTCGGTACTGGTCAGTGACTATGCCTTCGCCACTGAAAACTTCCGACAACAACCGACACAAAGAAAACAGTAATGCACATAAAAAATATACGATGTGTTTTTACATGCTGAAATGGCAAACATTACTGAACATGTTTGGCACTGAAAGGTGTCACGAATCTTTTTTTACAGTGAAAAAAACTTTGTCAAAAAACACTTGATAAACTCGTGGTTAAAATTCAAACATGTTAGAAAATAAAATCGATTGATATTCAATAAGTTATAAGGGAATGAGGTTACGAAAAACCGGTTTGTTACCAGAAACTCAAGATTTTGGAGGTGTTTGCAAAATCATAGAGAGCAGATCATTGTTGTGCTAGACAATACCTACCAGTAGTATCATATACCAGGTATTTATTTGGATTTTGGCGTCAAAATCATTTCAGATTCGCTATATTTTTAGCAGTGCTGAGTTAATTTAAAAAAGTAACAAAACTGGGCTAAAAACAGATGTAGGTTTGAAACTGAGTTCAGTAACTAGCTGGATACTAAGAATATAGTGAGTGCATTTGTGTTGTTTGTTATGAACGAAAAGCAGACGAATCGAAGAACTTGTTACGTTTTCTTCAGTCGTTTCTCCTGTTAAAGCTGTTGAAAAAGTATCTCAATTAAAAATAAATACATAAAGCAGCGGGAAATATTAAGAAATGTTGGTGGCACGGAAGGACCTTCGGAAATCTAGTCGACTGATTAAGAGTATTCATTACTTGATTCCATTCTTTAGATCATTATTTATTGCATTTATGTCACTTAACTACTTTGCATGTTCTTTGTTGTCTGAAATTGAAAACTTAAACATTTGCTTATTGTAAGAGAAATAAACGTCATGTTCATTATTGTTTCTTAGACAGTTTTTGATTTAATTTATCCATATGTATGTCCTTCTAATGGAAATATACATACATACATATGTAAATACATATATCTTTTACATACACAGACCCATAAAATGCTGCTATTTTGAGTTTGCTGATTTTATTTGTCGTGTTAATAAAAGAATTAATGCAACATTATGTACAACATGTATAAATATATGTACATATGTACATACATACATATTTGTAGCTTTTAATAATTTTCTGTACTAAATTGAATGCAGTAACAATTAATTGAAGGCAATTATTACCAGATGGTGGTAGTAGACTCTATGCAATCTAAGTACTCTTAGGAAAAATTTAAAAATCAAAACCAAATTCTATTACATATGTATGTATGCATATGTATGTATGTATATATGAATAACAAATAATTTTTATTTGATTTTTATCTTTGAAGGCAAATTTAAATGCACTGAAATGTATAAATGAACTGGTTTAGGAATTTTCAATTAAAGTAGGTGCGCCTTGTTGTTTTATTTTTTGGCAATTTATGAACTGAATTAAATAATATTTTTAATATTTGTACATAAGTATATTTTTATTACTTACTATGTCATAAATTTGCAGAGTGTGTGGTATCGCTTTTGATCTAAAAAGTTTTCTTTTTTTCCCTATTATTTACCATTCTGTCAGTTACTACTACAGTCGAACTTCTCTATAACGTAGCAGTTGTGGACAGTCAAATTTCTACGTTATAGAGAAACTGCAGAAAATTTTGACTACATTTTTTTGGGTCTATGAAATAACTCCCACGAAATAAGTCCCACTTTTAAAAACGAAATAAGTCCCACCAAAAATTGCTTAAAAAAATAAAATAACTCCCACGAAATAAGTCCCACTTTTGAAAGCGAAATAAGTCCCACCAAAATGAAATGATTTAAAAATTTACTTGAAATGAAATAACTCCCACTCAAAATGAAATAACTCCCCCTTGAATAATATATTTCTTAAATGAATTAAGTCCCACTTTCATAAACGAAATAAGTCCCACTTTTTCACTGTTTAATGCGATTTCAAATAAGAAGTATTTGGCTCTTCGAAAAAAACACACGTCGAATAATATGAATAATCAAAGCAGAGGAATAATAAAGAAAAATCGTATGCAAGCTTGCAGAACGCTTCTTAATGGAATGTATATTACTAATTTTGATAGAGTTCCAGAATTTATTATTAATTCTTTTTTCGGTCAAGGAACGTATAGAGAACGCCTACTAGTAACAACGTTTAGATTCGTAAATGGATTAAGTACAGATCAATTGTTCTTATTATTAAGATGGAAACCGTTTCGGAAGGACCATCAGATTAAAATTATCGACCTTTATAAATGGCTTGAAGATCCAGTGCATGGTAGACGGTATTATAGTTTTAACGTGGCATTGGGATTAGTTGTATTTTGTAATGGTGATATTAGAAAACATGGAACACGAATTCCAATTTCCTACTAAAAATATAATAAAACACATACATACGTAATTACGTCAACAATTTTTTTTAATATTGTTTTTCCAGTAGTTAAGTTCGGTACCTATTTGTACACATTTCTTTAAAGTTTTTTTATTATAGTAAGTATAAAGTAATTAATAACAAAAAAAGGAGAGCCATGAGAGATAAGGACAAAAAATTATAGTTGTCCCTTTTACGAAATGTCCAATATATAAATTTTTGCATAAGAAAAAAATGAGAAATAAAGCCATAATGGCCTTATATTTCATGGCTCTATCGCACCCCTCCATAAAAAAATCATTTATTTATCAGATAAATATTTGAAGGGTTTCATGAACTTCTGCACGACAGAATGGACATACTAGTTTACTGGTTTGATCAATTTTGTGAGTTTGCATTGTAAGACAGCATTCACTGCAAATTTTCAAGTGCTTACAAGGAAAAAATAAGATATTTCTGGTTGGTTTCAATATGGTTTAACGACTCGTCTTTAATGTCCTCTTCTAAATATGATAATTCTTCAAAACGATCTTCATCAGGCTCCATTTGTACAATTAAATTATTTTTTGATAACACCAGTTGGTCAAGGAATTTAGAAGGAGTTATAGTACCTTGTAAGAGATCATTCTTGAATTTCGAAATCATATCTGCTTTCAAAACACAGGACTTTTTAATACGCTTTTTTCCCACACTACCATTGGTATTCATCAATAGTTCAAATTTTCTTACTTTTTCAAATTCTTGCATCTGTAAAAATGCTACAAATTTGAAAAAAGTAGCCTTCTTTGGAATGCTTTTTCCTATGACGCTATTGTAAGCTTATATTGCAGACGTAGTGCGGATTTCAGAATCGAAAACTGAAAAGTTATGTGGACCGATCTGTAATAATGCAATCATAACACCTTTTATGTAAAAGGGAATATTGTACCTTTTGCATCCATTGATTCTCAAAATATTTTATAAATATATATTTAGGGTTATGAAATAACTCCCACTTTACAAAACGAATTTATTCCCACTCAAAACGAAATAAGTCCCACTTAAAATAAAAACGCGTAACGAAATAAGTCCCATCAATTGACGAAATAAGTCCCACTTTTAAAAACGAAATAACTCCCACTTTCAAAACAGCAATTTTTTGTGGGACTTATTTCGTTTTTAAAAGTGGGACTTATTTCGTGGGAGTTACTTCATAGACCCCATTTTTTTATGTAGAAAATATATTTATTAAGACAAAAAAAATTGTTTTTACATGAACACATTAATTTTTTTTTATTAATACATACATATGTGACTAAATTGATGCAAAAAATCGATTGCTAAAAACTTCGCAATAGAGCGATTATTTAGTGTGGCAAGTTCTATTTAGGTCTTAAAAAATTGTACGTTACAGAGAGAACTTCGCTATAGGAAAGTTCGTTATAGGGAGATCAAAATGTATGAAAATACTAACAAAAAAGTTGTGTTCACGAATTTTATTTGTTATAGAGAAGATTTCGTTATAGAGAAGTTCGCTATAGAGAAGTTCCACTGTACTTGCATTTGTGTAACATACAAATGTTTATGTTGATATTTGCAGTGTGGCCATTTTAGCTCTTTTTTCTTTTATTTATGGTGATTTCCTTTCTGAACAAAAATGGATATAATTCTACAGTTTTTTTTTATCTTGAACCAGCACTCAGGAGATCACCCCTACACATGCAATGCATTGTGCTGGAACTAGAGGAACGGGACAGTTAGAGAAATGACAGAAGGTAAAGCTTTACTATCTTACAGCACGTTCTATGTGTTATAGCAATGTTGAAGCGCCTCTGGGGTCAAGGAGGCGTATTAAATTATGAAGCTTCGTTTTAGTAGCTACTTTTAGTAATTATTTTACTTCGCAGGTTCTACACAATACCGATGAAGTAGGGCGCTCTGATCTGATTGTTGATTGCTATCAGCTGGAGCCGGTACTGTTCAGTAACCAGTGACTATGCATTGACCACTGAAAGCTTCCGACAACAACTGACACAAACACACTCTAATGCAGATGAGAAAAAATGCGAGATGTTTTTATGATATAGTCTGAAACGGTGGTCGAACCCACGACTTTTTTAGTTTTTGTAGTCATCGTGGAGACTACTTCTGCCATCGCCACCCAATAACTATATTATTACCACAATGGTACATAGTATTTAGGGCTTAACTTAGCGTTTCACTGTTTTTACGGTTTTTAGCACCATTTTATCAATAATAGAAATTTTTTTTAGAAATCTCTCGCTTTAGCAAATAAAACTACAAAAATAAAAGTCTCTTTTTTTCTATAAAAACGTACTTATAAACGATTAAAACCAGTTCAGCATCTCACTGAAAACTAATTAAGTAAATTAAAATATTGATTAAAAAAATCTGAGTCATTCCATCAAACCATAATCTTGTAAAATTTGCTATATTTAAAATCAAACGGTTTCTATCTGAACTACAAAAAGTAAAAAATATAGTAACGATGCTTGTTTTCAGAACTCGACACTCTATAGAAAGAACTTTCGTATCAATTAATCGTAAAATCAGAAACATTTAATCTAGTAAACTCTAAATTAGACGACTATCTAATTCTTTACTTACTTTAACTACAACTTTGAATGTTTTTGCAATCCAGAAATATCTAATTGATTCTGAAACTTAAAAAGACATACGGCTTACTTGCGAACAATTAATTGACCAACTTCGGCAACGTTTGCCTAATAATGAAATGAAAAGCTGTTTAAGGGATTGTCGGATTTTGATCTTAAACTTTTAGTATTATCGTTTAGTAAGTGAGGGTTCTCTTTCGGGGCCACCTAACCTTTAATAATGCAGAGCGGCATGAACTTTATTAAAAGAAGAGGGTGTCGATTGTCTTTCTACTTTTGTATCAGTTGTCGTCGGAAAGTTTTAGTGCCGAATTCATAGTCACTGGTCAATGCACAGTACCGCCTTTAACGGTTTCAGGTGATACTAATCCACAATTACCAACAGAGCGCCCTGCTTCGGGGGTATTGCATAGCAGAATCATCGGCGAAGTAAAATCTTTATATATAAAAATGACATGTTTGTATGAATGTATGTATGTATATGTGTTTGTGCTTTATGGACAGCTATACGGCTGAACCGATTTTTTTGAAATTTTCACAGCCTCTCTCTCTATATCTGGAAAGAACTACAGGCTATAAAAATTTCTAAAATTTCATAAACATTTAATATTTAATTTTGTAATCTTGAGAACTGTTTGAAGTGAAAGTTTCTGACTACAAACTAGTGTCAAAATACAGTTGGACAAAAAAATCTCCAGCATAAGGTCGCCTGAAGCGAGTTAACACATACGCGAACTAGTTATGCTGCACAAAACCACACTGCGAAAACTAACTATCCACGAATATGTAAACTCTTTCACTGTTTACTGAGATTTGTATTCGATAAGAAATTCCAACAAATGAAGAGAGGATCATATATGTAAAACATTAGATTGGAATTCATTAGAAATGTTCATTAGTTTATTCGAATTTCAATATAATACTCGTATGCACTACATATTACATATTTAATGTCTCTGACCAACTTTTAAATATCAGAACCAAAGGAGCAGATACTACGATAAAACGGAATTCATATCAGAAATTTCCAGACATTACCTATGAGTTAAAAGTACGGTAGGAGGGAATCTGTTGGGCTTAAGAGGTAAGCTGGAAGAGCAGAATTTAAATTGTCTGCTACCAAACCAATATGTTAGTTGTTTAGTGCCGTGCTTGCGGTTGTTGTTGGGCGCAATATTTTGTAGTACTCCATCTCAGGATAGATTTAGTTATGCTTGTCGGAAACGCTTGACATTAAGCCTACTGTCAATAACCGGGTACACGAGTCCCCTGGTAACTTTTTCAACTTAAAAATGCTCGCTATTCTGTAATAATGAAGATATGACGATGATGTTTATAAATATTACAAAAAAGAAAAAGAAAAATGTTTTTAATATTAACTTGGTCTATGTTTGAAATGGTACAAAATTGGCACCTACGAGAGTCAATAAACGGGTACATCGGCACCACCATTAACAGTTTCTAATTTTCATTTTAATTTTTACAAGTTTGTTGTCATATTTGTTCTTTATAATTCTTTACGCACTTGCACCGCATTTTGAAATCATTTTAGTCGCATATTGGCTTATCACACACGATGCAAGATTTTCTGAGTGTAGTAAACAAATTATCCACTGTGATGTTGCACCCACTTCCATAGAATGGACCTGTCAAGTCTTTAACCACTCTTTCTCCTTGCCGAATCTCACGACCCGTTGCCAGTTTACAGTCGCCCTTGGAGTGGATTAGATTTATTGGCATCTGACAGAATTGGACAAATGGGCGTGGTACCTCCCATACAAACTAAATATTAATTTCTATATATTTTTAAAACCGTTAAAGCATAATCTTCTAAATTGAAGACTAGAAATGACGTTGTAAATTAACATCATTAGTCAAAAGGGATTGGACAATTCAGCACGCTTACAAACTAAATATTGATTTCATTATACGTTGGGAAGGGTCAAAAGTAATGTTTCTGTATTTGGTCTCAGGAACTTAATGGTCAGTACAAATCATCAGTCAAAAAGTGGGCGGAATTCACAAGGGGGTGTGGTACCTCTCATACAAAGTGAATAATAATTTTTGTATAGCTTGAGAGCGGTTAAAGCTGAAATTTCTAAATTTCGTTCCTCCCAGTTAATATTTTTTTTGTATATCTTGGGAACGATCTCAATGACTTAATAGTAAATTTTTGTGCTTCGGGCACTGTCATTATAGCTATAGAGCTGAAATCCGGTATACGGGAGAGTAAATAATGGAAAAAATAAGAAAAGTGACAATTTTTATCGGGGGCCAGAGAGCTGAAAATGGGTATACGGGTAGGTCATTGGAAGGTAGGGAGGGAAGGTAAAAAATAGATAGGTCTGCATCTAGAGGGACACATAGACTATATATTTTTTCAAAGATTGGACCACGACGTGTGGTAGGGGGCAAATTGCGCTTCTCCGAAACTAACTAACCGATTTAAAAAAAAAAAAAACTATTATAACAGTTACAGCAACACGTAACCTTGAAAACTCAATTAAATAAATGTTGCTACAATTTTGAAATGAAAAATATCATTAAAAAATATGATAGAAATATTTATAAATTTAATAGAAGCCACATATATTCGGAATCCATGGAGGAAGCCTAATATTTACCAGAATGGACAATTTAGCCATACGAATTTTTAAAATGTGGTCATACTGCATATTTGACAGAATGAATATTATATTTAAATGCTCCACATTCAACAAAATAATTAGCGGTCTCTTTTTCAAAAGCACTATAAAATATGAGCCCACTTTACTTCACTATCTGATAACGGTAACAAAATCCAGTTTTTTATGTGAAAAATTTTATAAACAAGAATGTGTGTCATTATGACAAGGGAGATAAAGAAATGTTCTGGCTGAGACATAAGTACATACATATGTACATATTAAGGGGTCTGAAAAACAAATAATAATAATAATAATAATAATAATAATGATATGATATTCATCGATTACATCGTTTGTGGAATTAATTATAATTTGGAAGTTCCTTCTCGTGTTGATTAGCTTTGAGTCAGTACTGAAAAATTTATAACAAACTGTGACCGCCGAGTTGTTGTAAGCGTCGCACCTTATTTCATCGTTTTTATTATCTTTCTATTAATTGGGTTAGAGATATTTAATTAAATGTTTTGATAACTTTATTTGGAAGACTGCTATCAAGAAAGATTGCAATTATTCCGGGGGCTGATTTAAGAAAATTTTATAAAAGTTTTTCGTAAGAAGAAAATATATTAATTTACTATGAACGCAAACATTTTGACATTATATTTTACATGCAGATTGATAAGTGAAGCTATTTGCCAGAGATCCTTTTCCCGAGTTTAAAAAAAAAATATATATTTTAATTCAAAATTTCATTTTGAAATCGTGAATTGAATACGAAACTTCGATTCAATTGTATGCATTTTTTGAAATCTATTCATATATTATTTGACTATAATCAAATCTTTAATTGCAATCAAATCCAGTAATTGCATTCAACAACTGTATATAAATATATACAGTATTCTTAATAATTCTGTCCAAGTCGTCATCTGTTTCATATTATGGCTGGACTTCCCCGACCATTATTGATAGCAAAACTCCAAATACACACATGCATTGTGTAAGTGGCTAATGAGCAACTTAAAATATTTTAGCTATTTTTCCAAAAATTGTACCGGTAAATAATAGATTTTGCAGTTTCTGAAGGTTTTCAGGGTGTAATCTAGTGGATAACTGCTAAAAAAAGTTGGCAATAATGCGTGTAAATAAAAATAAGTACACTAACAACTAAATAAAGGAATGAAGTAAAAGCAGAATAGGAAAACTGAATATGAAACGTAATATTTACTGCAATTGGAATGTTATTTATTTTTCAAATTGAAGCTGAAAGTGTTATACCATTGTCCGCACTCCAGACGTAACAAAGATTTATAACTGCAGCAAATGCAACAAACCAACAACAACAACAACGAATCCTAAACTACCAGTTTCACTAAACAATTACAAAAGTAGTTCATCAAACAGTTAAGACAGTTTGCGTTTTCCTTCTGTCTTCTCTATGAAAATTTCTGTAGTGGTGTGGTTTGGAGGTGGTGGTCAGTTGGTGTAGTTGGCGGCAATAATAGTGCAGTACTGTTTGTTTATCATTGTAATTCTAATATTGGTTTATACAATATTTCAATGCAGTAGGCTAAGCGAATGCAGTCTAGTAAGAGTATTAAATTAAACTGTTACCAAAAATATTTGTGATAGCAATGTAAACTACGAATACAGTAAAATTTACTGTCAAATTATTGTTAACTATTAGTATTTTATTACTACTATATTACTAAGTACTACTAGATTGGACATGTTATTTATAAAATAAGCACTACCTACAAATTCACCATTATTCTCCAAAACTTAGCCTCTCTCTCTTCGATATACGGTAGCTTTCTCTCCAGAGTTTAATTGAAATTTACTAGAAGTATTTAATTTCTGTAATTGACAATTTAAATTTTAAATAAAAGCTGCAGCATATTGACGTAACAGAGACAATGTTTTGGTGCCTACGTCGTCCTGATCTGTTATGAATCAACTTATCGGTTTTTGTAATTTTTCTGCTCTGTTGCAGTTCAATAGTAAGGGGCAGCTGATATGCATATTAAATTGTGTGAAAATAATATTGAAATCGGAGATTTAGAATTTAGAATTTATAAATGTAGGCGCATAGGTTAGGTTAGGCTTCTTGGACCGCCTTTTAAGAGATGACTTCTACACATGCGGTACTAAGGTTTTGGGAGAAAGGGTAATGTGAGTAGTGTTTATGGACATTCGATTTGATGTTTCCCACGTCAAAAGTGACAGGAAAGACCACTGTGGATAGTCTACTCCACATACGTGCTGTTCGGTCAAAAAACGAATTTTCTCTGTAATGCGTAGTGCGAGTCGCTGCCAAATCGAGCACAAATGGATGCGCTGTTAATGATGATCGCGTCGTGCGCACGAATGACCGGGATTCAGGAACAACTTCACTGATTTCATTAGAACACATCCCATTATAGTAACAATAGAACAACGAAACTCACCACACGTTGCGACGATGCCCAAGAGAGTCAATAGAGTTAGCAGCCCTACTATTTCCAATGAGTTTCCTTGCCCTTTCCTGTACGCGGTCGAATAATTCAAAATAGCTTCAAAGCAGCGGCTCATACATGAGAGTTGTATTCCATTTTCGGTCGGAAGTACGAGATCAGATGGGGTGAAGTATGTCTTACGCCGTCTTAAAAAGCCGAAGCACATCAATGCTGCTTTTGAGATCTGAAAAATGTTCTCAGTCCATCGAACATCACACTGGATTTTCATGCCAAGAACATCAAGAGCTTCTGATTCCTCAATGTTTATATCGCCCATAATTACAGATGAGGCAGCGTGATCGGGCATACGGCGATGGGTAAGCCTGCTGCATTGGATCTTTCGGCCATTGAAATTGAACTTGTTCGCATGATACCATTCCGATATTCTCGTGAGATCACCATTTAGACAATTATTCATATTCTGCATCGTCGCCGCTATCATATTCGATGCCGGGCTACGACCAAATAAATATGAATGGCAGATACTTCTTTCATCTGCAAAACAGTGGATAGGGATGGTAGTTTCACATAGAAGGTCAATAAGAAAGAAAAGAAATAGGGTAGAAGAAAGATCACTTGTTCGTATAGAAATACACAAAAACACCGTTGACACAAAGAGTTGGCATAGAAAATATTTATGTATTACGTCTTCTACTCAACTGTTGTTGGAGTTTAATTGTCATTTTTTCCTTTATTTTTTAAAAAATAATTTTCGCATTATTGTGATGAATTAACTATGAACTTAAACACAACTAAATATTCATTAATTCATTTGTAAAAAAAAATATTTAGTTGGAAAAAATAACTGATTTCGTTGATTAAAAATAACTTCAGCTGGTTTCAACTTTAAAGTTGGTTTCCATGCTACAAATATAGTTTTACTAGTCTATAGTTGACTAAAAGTGGACTTTTAACAAAAGTATAGTTTAGAATTCTTACAATACTCTTTACTGTTGACGATGGTTAAGGGCCATAGTAAATTATACTACAAAAGCAACAGAAAACTATTTACAATAAATGCATCTTCAGTAACTGAATCAAATTCAGAATCTGGTAAATTAATTTTGTTGTTTGTTTGAAGTTTTAACAACTTTTTTGGTTTTCATTTATCTTTAATATCTGTGCTAGAAACAGCTGATTACAATTTAGCAACAGAACGTCACAGAACAGCAACAGAAATTTTAAATTACATGCGGTTTTAATGGGGATTGTGTACTTTCGTCTATCATGGAAAAGTAATAGGGCTTTGTTATCTCATAAAAAACCACTTAGTTTCAATATTTCATTAGGCAATATGAAATAAGTGAATAAAAAATAGTTTTTCAAGGCAGTGTTGTTTGAGTTTCATACACTTTTTGCAAAAAGTTTTCATCCCCATAGCCGCTTTTTGATATAATATGATGAGGAAACCCCTAGCTCTGGCCGAAGGCAAATTAGGAAACCCATTTCGTCAGAGAAGCCGCTATTGGACATACGCGAAGGAAAAAATCTTTAAGCACTGTCTCTATAGCTTTAAGCATTTAAGCTATGCAGGAAATTTGTCATCCGCTGTTTAGCATATCCGGAGGATTAAAGGTTATTTCCTACCCCCAAATGGGATTTTTCAATTTTAATTTCAGTCAAAATAACATGGGATAATTGCAAAGAAACAAACTAAATCAAAGACAAAATTGTAAATCATACTGACGAAGACTAGCAGAACGGAACAACGTGCTGTTTCGAAGGCAGCTGCTGCTTCATCATCAGCGTTCTTCGTGTTTTGGCCACTGCGTGTGGTTATCAGTAGATGTGACTTATTAGCTTTATATCTTTACTAAATTAACCCGGTGTGCTTTGCTACCCCCATCATTATAAAATCAATTAAAACGTGTTTATATAGCCAAATTTATATTTTCTTTCTTCATTCTTTACCTGCAATTTTGACTGCCTGTGTTTTGTTCTTTTGGTAATAAACGATTTTTTAATACAAAATATTTTTGCAAATCCAAATATATGCCTTATAATTTAAGTGCACGCAAAAAGCAAACGTCGGATGTCGTTTTTGTAAATATTGTACAGTATTTGTACTATTTGAGGTACTAAAGCAAGTAAATATATCTGCACACACAGTTCTAAAAACCATACTTTTTCCTGAAAGCCATAATATATGTACGTCTCCGTGGACATCGAAATGAAACTTCGAAAGTATTTTCGATTGCTTTTGTGATATCCGATATGGATATCAAATATTACATAACCATTTGAAAATGCAACATATGTGCATCTAAACAGCAACATAATTAAGTGAAAATTCTGTAAATCGGTACCACAGCAAAATAGACGCCTTGGTTTTCCCTCAAATTAAACAACTCATTTTCTAAAAGCATCAAAGTGCCAGTAATACAAAAATTCGTACCATTTGTAAAAAAATTCAAATTATTTAAATAGAGAAATGAAGCTTCAGCAAAGGATTTGATAGCAAAACTTTCCATTATGGGAGACAAAATGGGTGGACCATAACGATTCTTTTCACAAATTCCGACAAGTGTCCATACAATGCAGTCTTTGGGAAAAATATCTGAGTGGAAAGACAGAGATATTTCATCAAAATTCCTTTTATGCATTAAGAAACTGACTATGCGGTTTTAAATTTATTTGCGGAATATTATTTTTTCAGCTCTCTAAGAAGAATACTATTTCTTGCGGTTCATTCATGAAGTCTTTCATGTACATATGTACATAGATAGGCCAGCGACAATTCCAGGCGTTAAAGACAACATTACAGCTGACATTGGTGAGATACTGACCGAAATACTATAAAATGTATGCCAAAATTGGATATCAGGGATGGACTACCGACAGCGCAGCCGAGGATAGCATTTACATGAATTAATCTTTGAAAAGTAAATGGCAGGTGTGAATTATCTAATGAATCTATCAATACCAAAGGACCTATTCGTTTGATCAATTGTCATTGGCTATATCTTAACACTGCACCAGCGCTTGAACTGGTGTCATTGACTAGAACCAAAATGAGATATATAAACTGTGGTAGTATATGCTATCTATTGTCTACTGAATCTTAGTACTTCGATTTCTGAAATTAAATCTTTGGGCACTCCATCCGTTGCATATATGGCAGAAAGTTGAAATTTTTAATGATCAAACAGCTTTATGTGAGGTTTATCTTTTTATATGTTTTGCGCACTATACCATGGTGTATTTTCCTGTTCTTGATGTTACGTGCTCCTCCTGCACACACGCCAATATGATATTTTGTCAATTCTCAGGTAACTACCACCAATCTGGCAACTCTCGGTCATGGTGCTAATTTTTCTTAATTTTTGATAAGATTTTTTATCTTTTTGAATTAGATTTTCATATAGATCATCTATATCTTTCTTCTTTGGCAAATATTGCAGCTGCAAAATAGAGTTCATATAGAAATATTTTTAAATTATGCTGGGTGAAGTAATTGCATTATTTTCTGAGTACGCAAATTGGAATGAAACTACCGCGAAGTGGATTTGATTCAATCAGAAGATAAGAGCGATGAGGATAATAGTGGTCTAACCACGCCACTGTATATCCAGAGAGCGATTTTAGACTTAAGACCACACCTCCTTCCCAACATAATCTTAACAGATGTATAAAGCCACACAAACCTTTCTTACACGCTCCTCAATGAGCCTCCTCCAGTTAAGTCTGAAGTCCAAGACCACGCCTACGCCCAGTTATATAACAGTCGACGATTGCTGAAGAACCTGTCGACCAAGGCGAGGGATGCGAAAGGCAGGAGGCCTGCATCAGGTGATTTTTAGTTTTTTTTTTTCTTATTAGCAATGTGCCTTTCACTCCTTTATATATCGGCATTACTTTGTGCATTTTCTCTTACAGAATTTAAATAAATTTATCAATAAACTCTTTAAGACACGACCAATTTATTCTTGTACGTAGTTAACAATATAACATTTTATGACAGTTGGCAAATTATATACCATTAAACAAACAACATGCAGCAATGTGTGGCATTTTTACAAATTATTGTAAAATATGTTACGAAAGGGGAGAAGCAGTACACAGTAAACACCTGTAAATTCTTATCAAACATAAATTATAAGGAAATGGACGAAATCAGTGTGCAATAATAATAATCTGTCTCCAGGAAAGGAATAATAACAGGGGAAACAGAAGATAGAGATTTATTAGCGCAGAAGAATAAAGCAAAATAATAAATATATAAATAAAGAGTAAAAACCAATGGCAAGTTTATCTTTAGAAAATTGCAATGCTGGATAACTCCCGTATTAAATTTATTTATTTTTGTATTGGCCGGCTCATTGCTGCTCATTGTGCTGGAAGTAGAAAATAAGGTTTTTGGAAGGGGTTTATGGACATTCGATTCCAATCTTTTTTAAAAGTGGCAGGAAAGACATCTTTAGATATATATATATTTTTCAGCCAAAAAAGGGAGTTTTCTCTGTAATGCGTAGTGCGATTCGCAGTCAAATCGATTTCAAATGGATGCGCCATTAATGCGGGAACAAGTTCCCTGATTTCATGAGAACTAATCCCATTATAGTAACGATATAACAACGAAACCTATTCAATAATATGAGAATAATGATGCTTAAATAAATCAGCAGAAGTGGGATTAACTATTAAATTTTAGCTACGATTCGATTGTTAAAATTATTTGTATAAAAAAAACGAATAGTCGTTGAACTTTTGAAATTTGTGAAAATTATTATTAAAAAAAGAGTTAAAAAAAACTAGAGAGATTATTATAATAAGTATAGTAATGTAAGCTCGCATGTCTTCCCAGGGCTGGGTTCGTTATGGACGCATCGGACGTTACCGTTAAACAATAAAATATATTTATATTTTCTTTAAAAATTAGAACTACACAAACACCAAAAGGGGAGTTGAGACTTGTACGTGAATCAATCAGAATCATGATCCAATAAACAGGTCAGAACGATTGTCCTGGTGATTTTTTGAAGGGTTGAATTTTTAACGTCAAACATTGTGTACCTGTCAAAAATTGTTTACCTTTTTGTTACATTTTTACCTTTTACATTTTTGTTACACTTCCTATTCTATTTGGTGGTTATGGCTGAAAAACCCGTGCTTCATAATTGCTGTAAATTTTCCAAAATAAATAGATTATATTATATGAATAATAAAATTTAAGAATATTTTTCTTTTTTTAACAAACGACATTTCTCTTTATTATGTAGACAAGCATGGTTGCCAAACTTGACAATTTATCGTCATTTTGACGATTTTTGGTGCCGAAAATAGTAAGAGGAACAAATCTAGTTTACCAACGCTTCACCAAATGGAATAAAAATTATATATGGTTATAAAAAATTGAAAAATAAGAAGAAGATATAAAAGGAACAATTTTGCGTTAACGCTTAGTTTTCGAGTTATAGACTTATGAATTCTTCACTACATTTCTGAACGCATATGATCAATATTGGTATCATTTGAAAGATTTTTAAATTTTAAAATTTATCAATATTTCAAATGTTAATACAGTTTTTACATCATTTTACATCGATTTGACGTTTTTCCTTAAAAATTTAGCACTGGTCTAAATATGCCAAATATCTTTATGTTATGTAGACGACATCGAAGAAATCAAGCATTTTGTGAATGAGTCAACTATTATTTTGTGAAATCAATTAAGTGTAGCAGCAATTTAACTACAAATTCATTTTGAGAGGGTTTTTATGATGATGATATAACATATTTAATATTGCCTGTACGACTTGAAACTTTTTTGTAAAGTTTAGAGCTACTTTACGTTACATAATCCATGTACATACATGCTTATGTACTATATCATATATCAAAGGGTGGCGATGGCACGATGGATGGTAGTCTGCACATTGACTACAAATCCAAAAACAGACCTGGGTTCAACCCCAGTTTCAGACTAAAAATTTTAAATTAAAAATAAACATCTCGCATTTTTCTGATGTGCATTAGTGTGTATTTGTGTGTCAGTTGTTGTCGGAAGGTTTCAGTGGCGAAGGCATAGTCACTGGTCACTGAACAATACCGGATTCAGCTGATAGCAATCCACAATCGCATCAGAACGCCCTCCTTCGTCGGTATTGTGTAGCACCGCGAAGTAAAATAATAATAAAAAAGGCTACTGAACCGAAGCTTCAGCACTGCTAAAAAAAAAGTATAAACAAAGAACGTGCGAAAGCAGAGCTACAAAAATAAGTAAGCTTCACCTCCTGTCGTTTCACCTACTATCCCTTTCCTAAAAGTTCCAACTCAATGCTTCGCATGTCTAGGAGTCATCTCCTGAGTGCTGGTCCAGGATAAAAAAAAAAAAAAACTCGTGAAATAATATAATATTTTGACTCATTTGTTTTCGTTTTTATGAGAACTCGCTATTTACATGTATCCATTTTAAAAATTTGGCTTAATACTTAATTCTACTTCTAGAAAAAACATAAGCTATATATTTATTTTTTAATGGACCCCAATGCACTGTAGGGTTTAATACATGCCGGTAGTAGTTTTATATTGATTGAATAGGTGTATATGTACATGTGTATAGCATTTAATTTATTTCAATGATATTTAAACTATGTATAATTAATACTCGAATAATAAAAGAATTTTGTTGGAAAGCAACAAATCCATTTATCTTTATCGTTTTTTTTTGCATTCCGTCTTAAGCTCTCTTTTGAACGTCATTCATCTAATATTATTTGAAAATAGTATGTCCACACTGCTCGCTTGCTAAGAAATTACGTTTTAAATATCAATTATTTTATTGCAACTTATCAATAATTAAACAAACAATTAAATATTAGTTTTTATATCTTTGACGTCATCTTTTTGAATTTTCTTGTCGTTTGTTTTTACAGTATCAGTATTTTGTTAAGTTTCCAATCGCCTTTATTTTGTTTGACTTTTAAACGTGACTAATTTTTATTTACAGCGAACTTTGTTAAAAATATGCCGGTATTAAATAAATATTTCTAATGTATTTAGCAAAATTCTAATGAAAATTTAAATAATAAATATCTGTAAATTTATTGTTGTGCTTTGTAAAATGATTTTTAATTTTTAAAACAGAAATTCTGGTAAATCCTAAGACTGAAAAATGTCAATTAGCATAATACACTACTACATCAGGTAGACTTTTAAAATAATCGATTTCTAAAATAATTAAAGAATTGAGAACACTTTTTAAAAGAAGAAAATTATTTTGGTAAACAAAAATACCAAATAGACAGTTGAGTCCCTATTGAACGACATGTTTTTACATCTGAGTTGTCAAATTTTACTCATATCGTATGTTAGATTTGAAACATTCATTCTGTACAAGTCAGACGGCAGTTGACAAAATTTCAATTATCAGTCGTAAAGCAGCTCTGGGTTGAAGAACAACTCACGCGTCGTCGTAATTATTATTTAAGTGCGATCAGGCCTGTTTTTGTTGTTTGGCCTTCGAGAGTTCGAGAGCGTCTCACTCGCACTGGTTAATGGATTTGCCACGGGTAACTGTATCATTTACGGTTGTTGTCGCTTTTCGTTATTAATGACGTTGCTGTTACTAGTGGAGACCATCACGTTGCACGTTATTTGTTTTTACAGCAGTGTTGTAACGTCTCTGATGTCAAGGATACGTATTAAATTTTGAAGCTTCGTTTTTAGTAGCCATTTTTAGTAATTATTTTACTTCGCCGGTGTTACACAATACCGACGAAGGAGAGCGTTCTGATGTGCCTGTGGATGGGATACAGCTGAAGGCGTTACTGTTCAGTGACCAGTGACTATGCCTTCGCCACTGAAACCTTGCGACAACAACTGATACAAAGCCACACAAATGCACATCAGAAAAAATGCGAAATGTTTTTATGAGTCTAAACCTGGGTTTGAACCCATGAAAATTGTTCGTTTTGTAGTCAACGTGCAGACTACTTCGACCATCGCCACCCTCAAAATCGGACACCAAAAAAAAAGTTTTAATAGCGGCATAAAACATTAAAGAAAGGCAAAATTAGCGGAATTTCCACAAGATATTACTTCATTTAATAAAATTAAAGATTGCGCAGAAAAACTACTCTTGTGTGTTTAAAATACAATACAAAAATGATTCCCAATATCAGATGTTGAGAAGATGACGAGCTAAAGTCAGTTGTAACTAAACATGTACATTTGCAAACCAATCAAAATAAAAAATAAAAATAAAATACAATTTTGACAGTACATATTTGTGACAAAGGAGACAAGTCAGATATAAAAAACATGAGGTCTAATGGGGACTTTCGTGATGTCAATCTTTGAAATATATACATAGTGCAAGTACTGAGATATTCTCTCGTTTGTATTGTGTAGCATCATCGGCGGAATAAAATAATTAATAAAATTAGCTACTAAACAGAGATTAAAAAAATCCAGCAACACTGCTATATAACCAAAAAAAAAAAAAAAACGTGCAAAAACAGAGTTCTAAAAATAATGAAGGTTTCCTCTGTCTATCCCTTCAGCACCTACCATCTCTATCACCAACCGCTCTCCTATAGTGCCTGACTGTTACTTGTCTTAAAAAAATGGTAAATTTTAAAGTGCTGAATTCATTTAACCGAAACTGTTTTCACTTTTCCCAACTTCTTTTTGAAAATCGCACAATCGAAATCGCTTAACCGAATTCGACAGTACATGCATATTAAAATTATTTTTTTTATCGTTTTCTTAGTTTTGTTTTTGACATGCATATATAAAGGTTGTCTGGTAGCAGATTTATATTTTCAAACTTAAATAAAAAACGAAATAATTCACACAATGTTTTATTGAGAGCATTGAACGAAATGCGGATTTTTTTTTTAAAGAGTATGTCATCGAGATATTTCAGATCATTTTTTAAAATTTCATGAATAATCGCTCTTGGAAGTCCCAGTGAGGCTGCTCTTTGCCGTTTTGAAAGTCGCGGATTTTCACGTAAGCTGCTTTCAACCAGTTCAATATTTTCGGATCGACTGAGCCCTGGCCGTGGGGCATTCTTAGCCGAAGCAGTTGCGAGGGAATCTCTGCGCCTACGAAAGAATTAAATTTACACTCCGTCCATCACTTATTCGCCGAATACCGAACTTTGAACAAAATTGTCGACGACCAATTACGTAAGAAACATTACTCTTAAAAAAAGTCTCCACAGCGAGCGCGCGATACTCACTCGACCACTGCGACATCGTGACTGAGAAATCCGCACAATCGATAATTCAACGGCGCCACCCTCCCACCGCACCGTTTATTACTTTTTGAAACAATCGTATTTAAAAATATAAATTTGCCACCAGACACCCTGTACATAATTGTTTGGCCATTTGACAAAAAAAACACAAGGTTGATTTTCTAACATCTCAGGAGAGCAAAAATACTTTTAAATTGGTCAACAAAACTTTTATATCCACATTTAATGAAATGTGATAAGTATTGAGATAAGTTGTTTTGTAAAACACAAATCAGGTGAAACTCGAAAGTAGTATATTTTGCATATGCATATGCATATAGTATTTCTGGAATATAGATATACATATTTCAAAAACACTCCGATTAGGCCAAGGACGCACCTTAAATATTTACGCTTAAGAAAAAAAAATTTGGAATTTTCAGTTCTTTTGTCAAAGGTCCTCACATAGACTCATTCCTTAAAAGAAATTAAATAGTAAAACTAATTTCCTGGTCTAATATGAGAATTTCCAGGATATAGAACGGGACACTCGCTGGCCCTTGGGGTAAAATAAGAAGTCTTAAATTTTTTTTTTAATTTTTTTGAAAAGTAACTTTTATGGAGTTTTTGTTTCTGATATACAAGCCGTTAACAAGGTAACATATACAGGACAAAATGTAGAACTCGATTTCGACTGAATTTAGAAAAATTAAAAAATCTGCGAATTAGAACACAATTTCTGAAAGGACATTTTTGCCCAAATGGAATAATATATCTTTCTACTGATGATTGTCATATTTAAATATTTCTGTTCCCCCTCTTTTAACATTATTATGATTTAGCAGGGGACGGTTAGATGTGGACATAATGTTCTACCACGTTTGTAATAAAAACCATTGTGGTATGTAATAAATGAACCGTTGATTGCATAAAACACACATTTTAATCATTTAAATTCTTAAATATTCAAGTTATCTCTTTTTGAGGTAAATTATAAATATTATATTATAAAATAGAATCGTGTTTTTTATATGTTCTATATAACAAAATCCTTGCAACGTGGAAGTAATTTTAACTGATTTTGTTAAGAAAATATTTTTTGTTTAAGAAGATTTGCCGTTTTTATTACTAAATTTTGTACTCTTTTTCAAAATGTTTAAAGGTTTTCTTAATTGGATTTTAAATCTCGTTGATATAAAGCAAAATGTAACGTACACACGCGCTGCGTAATTTGCACTTCGAAAACTTGATATCAGTTTTGGTGCCTCCGTAGTCTAGTGCATGAGCATTAGTCTTAGCAATATGGTGGTGCGGGTTCGATTCCCGCTTAGACCCTGGATGTTTCTACAGACAAGCTTAAGAGCTTCGTAGAGTTTGTATTGTCTTAAAAAACAAATAAAGGGTGGTTAAATTTCAAGGGCCGATGTTGATTTTGAATAAAACACAAACTATTTAGGAAATTATTGTAATTTTATTTTATTATGATATATTGGTATTACTCAATTATGTATGGAACAAAATATCGGCCAAATGGGCGCCGCGACCACGGCAACAGTGGATGATAAATTTTCGAAGAAAATCATCTTCAGTGATGAGGCACATTTTCACCTCAGTGGATTCGTCAATAAACAGAATTGCCGCATTTGGGCGAATGAGAATCCAAGAGTGAATGTCGAAAAACCAATGCACCCACAAAGAGTGACTGTTTGGTGCGGTTTATGGGCTGGCGGCATCATCGGGCCGTATTTTTTCCAAAATGAGGCCGGTCAGGCAGTTACTGTGAATGGTGTTCGCTATCGTGAGATGATAACGAACTTTTTATGGCACGAATTGGAAGATATGGATGTGGACGATATCTGGTTTCAGCAGGACGGTGCCACTTGCCACACAGCTAACGAAACAATGGCTCTTTTGCGCAACAAATTCAATGGCCGTGTTATCTCACGTAATGGCGATGTCAATTGGCCGCCAAGATCATGTGATTTGACACCGTTGGACTTTTTTCTTTGGGGTTATTTGAAAGAAAAGGTGTACGTCGATAAGCCAGCAACAATTCAAGACCTAAAGGATGAGATAATTCGGCACATTAATGGCATAGAAACTCAATTATGCCTCAGCGTCATCGAAAATTTGGACCATCGGATGGAGGTGTGCCGCCGTGGTCGCGGCGCCCATTTGGCCGATATTTTGTTCCATACATAATTGAGTAATACCAATATATCATAATAAAATAAAATTACAATAATTTCCTAAATAGTTTGTGTTTTATTCAAAATCAACATCGGCCCTTGAAATTTAACCACCCTTTATATATATATATGTATATCTAAAATTTTATTGAATTTACTTCAGACAGAAATTTCATATTTTTTACAGATACTAGAAACTTACGTAGTTGATATAAATAGTGAAACACTATGAAAAAAATATAGTATATAATATATATTTTTAAAACCTTTCACATTGTCATGCAGATGTAACATTTGCCACGCACAATTACACCGTACTTTTATAATACATATTGATTGGTGTTGAACTTGTTAAAACATACGATTAAAATGCAATACAATATGATATTTTGGTTATTATTAAATCCGCATTAAACGCCAATCAAATATCAAAATAATAAACACAATAAACTGAAAATACATATTAAAATTTCAACATTATTCTATAGATTAGAAAAAAATCACTTGTTTATTGACATATTAATTTTCGATCCCGGTAAACCTTTCTGTGGAAATGCCCTATATGTAAACTTATTAAAATTCAAATTTCCAAATTGAATGCAATTAAAAACGTGTGTTGTTCGTCTTGTCATCAAATCAGAATATACAGCCGGCATGATTTAACAGCCAGCACCGTGAAAGAACTCGTATTTTGTGGAAAGTTTATATATTGAAGATAAGATACGCAGTAGTGTAGTATATATCAGAAATAATAAGAATAAATTAAAAAAAAATAAATTTATAAAAAATACTCTTTTTTTTCCTCCTGTGCAAATTTAATATACTTTTTAGTTGCTAAATTTAATTTCCACTTGTCGCTAAAATATTTTTTGAAATTTTTAATCACAGTCTTCAATACATGAAACTGAAATGTGTTTTTTTTTGTCGATTTTAATCTAGACAAGATTCTTCATGTCGAAGAAAATTTCCATTATACATATACTTATGTATGTATGTATATATGTATGTAGATTAAAAAAATCACAAAATCATGGACTCTTCATTTTTAATTTGTTTCTGCTCAAAACTATTTTTATATAATTTCCATCATCACGCGTATATCCACTAAAAATAACAACACTATAATTAGCGTCAGTCATTTAGACTGGTACATGTTGTATGCCTCTTTCGTTAAAGGGTACTGTAAAACTCAGTATTAAAAAAAATATCAAATTAACGAAAATAAAAAAAATAAATACAATCATACCAGTTTTTTATATGACAAAGAAAACAGTTTGCATAGACAATAATATACATATTTAATATTTTTAGATCTGATAGATTGTCCAATATTTTTTTATATGAGAATGACGAGTGCAGCTTCATGTATAGTAAAACTCTTAGATATAAATTTGTCTGCTCTATTTGCGGATTAGGCCACTGCGAAGGTAATATATTCAAGACAACTAACAGCTCTACGCCGATTTCATTTGCAATAACGTTACAGCGAATGATTTTTTTCTACTTCGTCATTATCTTTACGCAATCAAGTATTTTACAGCAATCCTCTTTTAGATTGCGCTGAATACTTTACTACCCACACTATCAGCCCATAGTGGAAACAATTCAAGAAAATAGACTACCAAAATTATAAACGAAAAATATAATAACTTTTACTCCTTCCATATAGTACCCTTTACATAACTCTTAAAGAATTCATATCAACTGCTAAACTAAACAGATTCACTGAAATTTACTTGAAAGAGAATATAAAACACGCCATTCTTGAAAAACAATTAAACAATTTCAATCCACCTCATCTTTAAAACGCTTTATGTTTTTTAAAGGAAGCCAACAAGATTCACGCATGAAGTTGTTGAAATAAAATCTATAAATAGCACTGCATCACAAAAAACACACATACATACACATAATCAAAAGAAATAATATGCAATTTAAATTAAAAATAGCAAAACAAGCAACAGCAAATAGTGAACTTGACCTTGCTATAGGCACGCTAATAGCTAAAGACAAACGACAATTGAACACACAAAAAAAATTCACAAATACACATTAAAACAAAAGTTTCCAAGGCAACCACTAATTGTTGCCAACATGTCAAGAAGCCACAACAAACAAGGCTGACAACAAAAACGAAACTATATTTTTATACCAACAACGCAAAACACACTTTTTTTTAAACTAAAAATACTAAATAAACAAATCCTTTGCAATATCTCCATTAACTTGTTTTTTTTTACCAAAAATAAATTCAAGAGCAGTCAGTCGGAGTTAATGGCGGCTACAGCAGTTGCATTTTCATGTTCATTTAACTGTTGCTTATAAACATTTCGAAAGAAAGAGTTGCCAAAAAGGATTTTTGCGGAAGAAAAGTGTAATATTCCTCGTATTTATGCGAGTGCACACAGATATAATGCTGTGCATGCATAAATAAACATACATATATACTTACATATGTATAAATATGTTTTATGTCATATTAAAAGTATCAGCCGTTTCGTGTCACTAGATACCTGGAAGCCTGTATTGTCGGCAAATAAGGTTACTTTTGAGGTTTTGCGGGGATTAAAATGGAATTTACGAATTGCTACAAACTATGTAAATTATTATTTTTATCTCCATTTCTCAAAACTCTGTTGTTTAAATATAGCAAGAAAAAAAGAACAATCATTACGGGCCAATACGAGACGAGTTGTGTTCCTTATAAGGTTTCCAGAAGTGCCGCTTTTTATTTTAATTCTGATATTGACTGCGCCGAATTTTACGATATATTAATGAAAAACTTCTCTGAAACTAAATAATTACTTAATTTTTGTGCCTTAAATACAACGAATTAAATACTTATGTTATTTTTTCTTAAATTATATTAACTAAAAAGAATGAAGTTACTTTTTTTTATTATAAATGATTATTTGCAACTGTTATTTTTTGAATAAAATGTTTTTTGAAAAAAAAAAATAAACAATTATGTATTTCTGTCCCGCAAAAGTTTCGAAAATCACGCGATTTTGCACCTTTTTCAGGTTTCTCCCGTTAAAAAAAACAACCCAGTTCCATAATAACAATACCTGGCCACACACATTTCTGATGAACTATAAAAAATTGAAAGCACTTTTTTTAGTACTTGTCATTCCACAGCGATGAAAGTAGAAGTAAAGTGAAAATTAAAGATTATTAATTAAATCAAATGAATTTTCAATATAGATTTTCTACATAGTTTGAAAATTTACAAAAATAACCGTTGATACCTTCAATTCTTTGTGATAGAAAAGTCGTGATTCTAGCTAGAAAATTTGCACTGACTAAACAAATTTTCAGTCAACTTAAAAAATTATTCACATATCAACAACTCTTTGAATGCTGGTAATACTTGATTTATCTTTTCGTTAGTTGTTGTTACAATATGTTTAATATTCCAGTTCCAATTATCAATCACGTTCAAACTACCAAATTCATTAGGTTCGTTAGATGTTCACACAATGCGAATCTTATTGCTACTTGTGAGGCGAAGCTTCTTGTACTGTCAGTACGTTTTACATTCTCATCCGTAACGCACATATCGGACTTTATCAACAAAAGGGTATTAACTCGAAATTTTTCAAATTTCAGTTTTTTTTTTTATTCTTATTCAGTTTACTTTTTCTTCTCCAAAAAGCATGAAGTATCTGGATTTTCAAATACAATTCAAATGTAAAGAAATACCGCCAACAATAAGACTTGTATTGTGTGTACGCCGAAGATAGTTCAAAGAAGACCAAGTAAGAATATTATCAATAAGAATTGCAAGTTCTGAGCACAGACTAACATTATTGATGTTTTTATGACAACATGTTTATACATTTGCGGCTACTGCAGATATATCGTGACGCTCCCCATGATGGCCAACATTAGTCATACAACGTTTAACAACAATTCCTTATCCTACATCGTTTCGATGATAGATTTTGCAGAACAAGAATTTAATTTATATACTAATGGATTTTAAATGGAGTGTACGTATTGTACTTTAAAAACTCAAATAAAACTGACAAAAATTTTAAATGAATTTGTTTTAAGATCCATTTTCTGTTTCCTACGATGAAATATAAAATACTGTGCATCGTACCATTAAGTGTAAAAGACTGCGTTGGAAGAGAAGAAGAACACAACATGAAGAAATTTTGCAGTTCGAGTTCTATACATTTTACTTGTTTGCAAGTGTAAAGTATTCAAGTGTTGCTTGGGCCATGTCGGCAGAATAGTTGTTTTCGTTTTGTTTCGAAATATATGCAACTGGTCTAGTTTATAGTTTCTGTGGGGTTTCTTTTTCTTGGTACTTCAGTGAAATAAAATGTTAATTAGTTTAGCTTGCTTATTTGTTAAATAAATTAAATAATGTATGGTTGCTGGAAGCTTCCAACAGAACATGTACACTTTAATTATGAATTTATAGTTTTTTTTCCATCAACGAAAATCTTTCTGTTTCTGCGGTTTCTTAATTTGTTTTAAAAATTACACAGGTCAACAAAATCAAATTTGTTTGTGTGGTCTGAGGTTTCCTTGGGTTCAATTTAAATACATATGGTACTAAATTACTTTTTTTGGATTGACTTTGGTTCGCGACATTTACCGTTATATAGAAAAAAGCGAAGGTTGCACCAAGTAATTTGCAATCACTCAAGAACTGGCTCTTCGATAGAACTAAAATAAACACGAAGGGATCGAGAATAAAATAACCTTTAAATAATGTTATTACATATTTTTTGCAAATTCTTATAGTTTAGAGATATGCAGCACATTTTGAGAAAGAACCATTTTTTTCTAGAAAATTTTAAAAAATTTGTTTTAAAAAGTTTATCAAAAACGTGAAATACACAAAATCTGTAATATTGTAATTAATGTTGGTACTCGTATATGTTGCAAATAAAATAAGACGTATTTCATTAAAATCCTTTTATAAATTCGGATTTTATTCACAATTAACTGGTAGCACGTATTAACAGAAAATTTCTGTGGCAATTTGAATCAGAGTACCATATGTGTTCAAATTGACTAAGAAAACTCAGAGCAATAAATTCTTGTTATAGAAAAAAGATTGATATACAGCGGAAAAGGAAATTGAGGCCATTAATTACAAATTCTTTGTCTTAAAAAAATGTTTAAAATCTCACTTGTCGCTACCGGATTTGATATATAAATGAAGCGTGTTTCAATATCAATAATTTCTTATATATCATTGAAAACTACGGAAAATAAGTATTTAAATAAAATCTAAATATAATACATACATATATGTAATTATACAATTTATGAAGTACATACATATGTACTTATATGCTTCTTTCTTTGAATTTTATGTTTTATTCTGAGAAGAAACATAAAAGTGACTGTGGCGTTTTATTCATATTACAGTCAAAGACCGGTATAACAAAACCGCACTTCAATGAAAATTGGATATAACAAATTAGCATATTTTTCCACATTACGAACGGTCAACTTATTTTCTGCTGCATTACAGTTATTGGCCCTTATATAAATGAGTTTTAATGCCAAATGACTAATTTTTATTTCCCATTTTAGCGAAAGCGTCTGTCTGATATTATAGCATTCGTTATAAACGGCTTGGTTTATATTTGCATCAAAATTACCCTTTGCTGTCTGACAATGCAATTCAATTCTACTTGAACATTTTCATAAGAAAATTCAATTACATAAGTATGAATGTGTACATAACAACATCAAAGTTAACTAAAACAAGCGAGAGTGTTATATTCGGCTGTGCCTTACATACCCTGCACTGGCTCACTTTATTTCCCATATTCGTCTGAATTTCCGGATACTTTACACCATGCTCGTTGATACCTCATTCACCAACTTCTTTGGTTTCGTTGTTACTAATACATTTAATAGTCTAAAGAGCTTTTTCAGGGTCCATATTTATACATGTATGTACACAAAATTAAGAACTTAAATAAAATGCCATATGCTCCCTATAGGAATGAGAGGACCATATACATATACATACATATGTGTATATATATGAACGTAAGTACTCCAAAATTAAAAGCATATATCCGTTCAGAAACACATATTTATTTGAAAATACATATTTTTAAAATAAAAACTCACATTCATGGTAATTGACTCGCATACATAACCCGTCATTATAGCCATTTCAGCATTTTTACTGTTAGATTTAATATTTTCTTTCGTTAAGCTGATGCTACACTTATCAATATCCGTGTCATTATTTGTATTTCTGTCCGTTATTTTACAAAAAAATAGTCACACATAGCCATATAAGTTAGAAAGCATTCTACATTTTTTGCAATATTGTACAAAAAATTGAAAAAAAAATTATTTTTTATTAATTTTTATGGTGTAGCGACTGATTTCTTTCATAAGAACAATTAAGTCTTTCCTACTATGATTTTAACAACAGTCACTGATACAATCAATTCAATTAAACTTGTCTCAGTTCGTTGTTTTTTCTTTAAAAAACATATAAATAAAAAATCGGATAATCATCGATATGTCGACTTAGCTATATCTCAACATTATTTTGTGGCAGCAGTGTTCGCCAAAATCAGAATTTTTATTGGGTTAGTAAAAGAAACAACATTATATTATTTCCATACAGAAATGCTCAAAAAGCAATGTCACTCTTTCGCATGAATGTACATATTAAAAAAACAGCAAAACAGAATGACGAGGTGTAGCTTCTAAACAATGTTTTGTTAAAACTGGCTTTATGCTTATGAGTGCTAAGGATATATTTGTTTTATCAGACCCCTGCTAGCAACTGGGTGATTATTTTTTTAAAAAACATTCTTTAAAGAGTCTTCTAAGATCACTTTTGATGATTAAAAACTGATTTAATTGATTTATAATGTGATTGAAAAGGGTTTAATATACGATTTATAGATATGTGAATAAAAAAAATATTAAAGCATACCAAGCTTTTCATTAAAAAAAAAATACAGAAAATTTTAAATTTGTTTACCTTATTTAATATAACTTTCAGTTATTGTTTATTCATCTCAAAAATTAATCAGAAATTAGTATCGTAAATGATTCACAAATTGCTAACTAGGTCCGTATACAGATATGGTAAAATTTCTATATATGTATTGCTAAAGAGGGTCATTACACGACTTATAAAGGGTGTCCCAACAAGAACGCAAGATTTAAATTTTAAATGCAGCAATTGAATTGTTTCTCTGGCTGTATGACATGTGGCGCCGTCTTGTTGAAACCACATGCCCTCCACATTCATTTCTTCAATTCTTCAATTCAATTCCGAACACCATTGACTGTTTGCGCTTGACCTGCCTCATTTTCATAAAAAAAAAGGTCCAATGATTCCTCCAGCCCAAAATCCACACCACATTGCATTTGCTTCTCGTGAATCACTCGAGGATTTTCCACACCCCAAATGCGACAATTCTGCCTATTGACGAAGCCATCAAGATGGAAATGGGCCTTCTCACTGAAGATGATTTTATCGGCAAAATCAGCATTTTCATGTTGTCTCTCCAATACCCAATTAACGAACTCCCTTCGCTCCATTTTTACTAACCTCGTACGTTCTACTAGCAAACAATAACAATTGTTCACATGTCAAACAATGACACTTCGAATGGCGCCAAAGAAGTTACAACAAACACAGCGGTGTCGATGGCTGAGGTGACAGATTATCTGGATGGAGTTTTAGTGTAGTTTTGATGGTGGTTCGAATGATGGTATATATGTAAGGTATATTTTAACTTAACTATTGTTATGTCATTTTAATTCATAATTTGTAATGTATTTCATAATAAAATCGAAAATTTCTTAGTTTTTTTTTATATATCTCGCGCTACCTAGCAGTCCACATAGTTACATACACGGAATAAATTTCATAAAAATCGTTCCAGCAGTTTCGAAGGTATGGAAATTTTTGTACTAAAATTTCAAGTAAAAAAGAAGTTATCATGGTTCTTCGGGTATAGGTCGGAAACTATTCAACCAATTTGCCTGGATTTAAATAGCAAGAGATTCAGGTATACTATTGACCGATTGACATCAAAAGGAATTCTGTGTTATGTTTAGTTTGGCCGAAAAGTTGATTTCAACGGACATACAGACGGACAGACCTGGCTCAACAAACTTCTCTATTCATCACATTTCTGAAAATATATAAATTTTTCGTCAGAAAGGAATATTAAAAAATTACAAACGGATTGACAAACTCATAAATGTATACCCGGTACATTTAAAGCGAAGGGTATAAAAAGTAAAGAAAAATCAATAAATCAATAAAGAAAACTTTACTGTTTTAGTTCAAAATTTTAATATTAATATGTCTCAGTGAATGCAACAAGACTTTACAATTATTTGAAATTGTTTAAACCCACTGTTATGCGTTTTTTTATTAATAATTTATTACAGTAGGCGTGTGTTTTTGTGTTCGCATTCATTGATTCGTATGCATGAATTTAAAATGTATGTCTTTTACATACATTCGTTTTTATGTAAGAACTGCCTTGAAAGAGAAGAAAAAAAAATATCTGTGAAATGTTTCTCAGGACGTAGGAGCATTTCGTAATAATTTTAGCGATTGTGAACGTATAACGCCTGTTTGTAAATCATATTAATAACAAAGAAAAACATTTTTTTTATAAAACAAAAGATAGGAAAAATATAAGGGACTTTTATCTACTCTAGTACTATGTTTATACGTACGAGATATTTACAAATAACTCACTCTTTATACGTAAAAACTATACAGCAACAAATTTGGAAGCAGATGGCAAATAAACAATTGTATGGCAACATCAAAAAACCTTCCATAAGTATTTACAATAAAAATTTTTTGTTTAGGAAAAAGTTTGTTTGTTTTCAAAGAATTATGAAAATTTTATAATGAGGAATAAAAGTTATTCTTGTATTGTAATTAATACTGAAACTGAAAGTTTTCACACAAGTGGCAACGTTTTTGTTTTAAATTAATTAACCAATGCGTGCGAGGCTCAAAACTATAAAAGTCCAAACAACAAACACAAGCCTGACAACACGTAAAAAAAATTACAATGGCGCCAGAGCCGTTTTTCAGACCAGAGCTGCTTTACGACTTATGTACATTTTATGTTTAATAGTTATAATATCTCTCGCCAATACAGCTACAAAGCATTTTGGGCATCTATGCTATAATAATCACAGTATAATTATTAGAGTACGGCATTGCACAGCGAACCGTTTTACTTTGGATTCCTTTGTGACCCCAAAGATAACCTATGCTCTCCCAAAAAAAAAATTTCAAAATAAGTGTAAGAGTAAGTATACTCTTTACTAGTTCATAGTTTGAAAAAATTCGAAGGATAGATTTTTTTTGCTCACTATTTGTAACGACCGTTGACCCTTTCTTTGGTACGAGTACTATTATAGTGCTTTATCTATATATATATATATATATATATACAAGAATGTGTGTTTGTTTGTACCTTATAGCAGCTCAAACTGCTGGACCGATCTTACTGAAATTTTCACACCATATAATTGGGACTCTTGAATGAATTATATACCACTTTTGCTTCATCACGCACACCTTTACGTCTACTTTTTTATAATATAAACGAGCTTAATTTTGCCATTTGTGGACTAATGGCGATGACATTTGGTGCACTTAGTCTGTGAAACTCCGGGAAGGTTATAGGGTATTACCTTTTTTAAAACTAGGTCCACGAGGGCGATAGAGGGGAAACTTCTGCCCCTCCGATACGTTCAAACAGATTTTATTGAAATTTAGAACATTTATAGATCTGCATCTAAAATTGCTCATAGCTAATGTACATTTTCAAAACTAGGACCAGGAGGGCGATAGGGGGAAAATTTCGGCGTCTCTAAAACTGCATAGCCGATTTTGATGTACTTTAAAACTTGGATGTATTTGAGTTTAAAAGATACATTGACAATTGTTCAACTACATATGTATATATTTTTTAAATAGAACCAGAAGGCGACGTAGGCGTAAGATATGCCTTTCCGAAACTGTATAACCGATGGATATAATAATGGGAGCGAAACCGCGGGTAAATGCTAGTATAGTATAAAAAATAAATCAAAATTTAACTCTACAATAAAACCGAACGTATTAGATTTTTATATTGATAAAGTGCAATGGCTTTGGAATTTTAGCGGAAATTGTGGTATCTGTATTGAAATCGGAGGCAGACCAGAAAATTCATAATGGATTTAATAATCGCTGTTAAAATTAAACAAGAAAGACAACAGTATTCACGCAATTATACCGACCATAAAAATACTGTATGACTCCCCATTATTATTAAGTTGTTCTAATAAGTATGACATATAATGAGAACAATTAGAAATTAAGTGAAACTAGTGTTCATTCAAATGAAATGTTTATGTTATTAAATTTTATCTCTGCTGGATTATGGTGAACAGGATAATCCAAGAACAACCCGTGCAACACTAACATCACACCAGCACAAACCTATACTTACTACATGTTGTAAGCTTGTCTGTTGAAGTACATACTAACATTTTTATTTTATATATGTATGTATGAATATGTACAGTGTCTGTAATCCACTGCACACAAATGAACAGAAGAAAAACTTTTTTCTTTAAACTCACAAAAATTAATTCCAACACACTGCGGAAGTATTAAACAATAATATTATTATATTAAGTTTAATATTGTATTAAGTGGTTGGCAACAAACAGCGAACCATGATCCAACAAAATTATATGAAGATGGCACTCCCTGCTGTTAATACTTATTTGTAGTCGGTTTTATGCAGCATATTAAGGAAGCATTAAGAGAGTGATGTGTTTCACTTCACGTCAAGAGTTCAAAGGAACGTTGTAGTGATGTAACGTATATAAAACTTAAGATATTTGCGAATACGAATATTATTCTTATTAACCCACTTGGCGCAATGGTCCTTGTAAAAAAACGTATTCACAAATAAGAGAAAATCACCGTCATATGCGTGGATTTGTGTGCATATCTTTGAATATTATTATTGTTTACGCTTTGTTATGTAACTTCGCAATTCAAAACTGTCGGTTGAAGAAAATAGTTCAGCGTCTTTTAATTGCTTATAGAGTGGAAATAAATCATTTGTACTCAGTTAATTGTTATTTTCTTGTTAAAAATTAATAATAGTAACATCGAAGCTAAACAACAAATAAATGGAAAGCGTGGATAATGATGTATTGCAACGGAAAGTGCACTGTTCTCTTAAAAGGGCAGCGGCAAAATATATTACCCACTTTTATAATTTTCATACATATTATTTATGCGTTTTTCAAGTTTTTAACTCGAACCGAAGGGCTTTGAATGTTAACAAAATGTTGAAAGAACTTATTCAAGGGAGTGATGATGAGGTTTTTGGCACCATTTACATCGCACCCGCCGACAACGCTAACGCTTATATAACGTATAAAGAAAGTGGCAATTAAAATTGTGTGCCTCAACAATTTGCCAACGGACGTTCTGAGACAATATTGCTTTAGCCGACCTAAAAAGGTTCAAGCAAGTTCAGCGCCAAACTTTCATATGTACTCACAATTTGATGAAAAGGGTGTCTAGTACAAGACTAGAACCAGCAAACACGTTGCATCTGTCGCCGCTTCTTTTGTTTTGTTAATTTTGATTTGTTGAAGAAGCTGCGAAATATTACATTAAATGATATAATTTTTATAAAAAAAACCTTGAAGAATATATACTTGATTATTATTTTAATTTCCAAATACTTTTTCTTTTATTAAAATTTATTACAAACTTAAGTTTTTGTGCCTTTTACTTAATGTGTTTCTGCACCACGTACATAAATACATAAGTGTATGTTTTAGTTTTCGAATAAAAATATTCGAACAATACGAAATTCATTACATCACTAGAACTTAGACAATTTTCTAAAATATAATTTAATTAAATCAACTTGGAATATTAGAAAATGAAATGTTACAAATGGTTCCCACATGGAGAATTATTGAATGATTGCAAGCGCCCATATTATAATTACACACCATATTATGTAGCAAATTTTAAAAAGAGGAGAAATTATTTAAGATGAATTTGTACAAATAACGGTTGTTTTACTACAAGTATTAAAAAAATTTTTAAATAAATATTTCATTTGATAGCAATCACATTGCAAATCTGATGTAGTATCAGCAAGCGTTGACGACAATAAAGTTCTAGAATTTCTTAAATTAATTTTGTTTTCGTTTCCAATAAGAGATATTCAATTTAAAATAACAAATAAGTTTAGCCTGCGTAATTTGGATTAAATAACCAAAATATACTCAGATAAGAAAATTTTAATCATTTTGTATTGCATTTTATTTTTTAAAATTTAACTCGTCAGAGCTTAGGAAAACGTGTACGAGAATTATATTCACTGTCTACATATTATTAACAAAGCTGTCAGCTTTTTTTGTTGTTTTTATGTTTTCTAGTAAAGGTCATACTTCATACAATCCCAAAGAACAAAGCTTCTGTTTTTCAGTACGACTGAGAACGAAATTAATTTTTTATACAACTTTTTAACTGTATTTTCCTTTATTTGATTTTTCTTGGTTTATTAGCCCTCCATCGGATGGCAATGAAAAACCACTTAATAGATGATATTGATAACTTTACAACTACGTCCCTGTTGACACAAAGAGTATTGATGACATGCGTAGTGGCATAGAAAGTGCGCATTATACTCAACTAGTGTTGGAGATTAATTGTTTTTTCCTTTATTCAAATTAGGAATGTAATTTCTTCACAATAATGTGATGAATTAACTTTGAACTTGAACTAGACAAAATTTCTTTAGTATGTAATAACTACAGTTCAATTAAATTCTATTATTAACATTGTATATACATACATAGTATATATTTTCATATAATCTACGAAAGCTTCTAATAGCTGTAAAAAATATGAAAATGCTATCTGAAATTTTAGATATAAACTGAAATCTAGTTTTCAAAGAGCAAATTTTGTAACCCGTGAACACGTTACATTTTGCTTTATAACAATGAAATTAAAAATCTGATTAATACATACAGTTTGTAAAAAAAATGTTTTCAAAACTTGGAAAAATTAAAAAGTTTAAGAGAAACTCTTATTTGCAAGTAAATTATATAACTTTTATTAAATTTTTTTCTTCATGTATTCAATTGAAGATGTTTATAAACACTTTGCACAAAAAAAACAAAATTAATTTAAATAACAAAATAATAATCGTAACTTAAAAAATACTTCCAGTTTCTACGCTGTAAAATAAATGTTTTCAAAATTGTGTTAAATTTAATTAAATTTATTTTAATGGTAAAAAAAAAGATTTCAGGGTGCTAATACTTGGTGTGCCCTCCTTTAGCTTTAATTACAACTTCTAAGCGTCTAGACATTGAATGGATAAGCTTTGGTATATCATAATTTTCAGGTATTTTTTCCCATTCTTCTTTAATAAATGTTATTTGTTTTTTGGTGACCTTTTTCCGACTTTTTTTCTTTGGGTGGACCCACGAATTTTCTATAGGGTTTAAGTCTGGGCTTTGCGCTGGGCTATCGATCACTTTTGTACAATTATATAACAACCAGGATCTACAAATATATGCCTTATGCTTCGGGTTATTATCCTGCTAAAATTTATATTTGAGCTTTTCTGGGTCAACAAAACCGAATTTCCGACCACTTGCACTCAATTGCTTTTTTAAAATGTTTAGATAGACTTCCTTGGTCATTATATCCTCTAATATTCTTATTTCGCCAACACCCTTGCTCGAAATACAACCCCACACAATAACGGATAGTTTACCGAACTTTACAGTGGGTATTATATTTTTATTTTCTAAAGCCGTCAGGGGTTTTCGCGAAACTTTTTGAGGTCCATCATTGTAGTAAAGCATCACTTTCGTTTCGTCACAAAAAATAACATCATCCCAGTGCTCCGGAGGAAAAGAAATGTGTTCAATGGCAAACTTATCATGCATTTTCAATTCGCCGAGTTACTTTTTTTGATCTGCCTGGTGTTTCTTTTGGTTCCAGTCTACCTTCTTTTTCAGCACAGTTAATAACATTATATACCGTCCTTAGGTTAAGAGAGAACATTTTAGCAATTTCTCTGTGAGATTTTCCTTTATAGTAATTAAAATACACCAGTTGGGTAATGTCTTTGTTCAGTTGCTTTCCTGGCATAGTTTATATATAATTGGGTAATCATTTGTTTATTCTATGAGCTTAATTTAATGAATAAAAGACAACTGCTACTCTTAGCGTCCATATAAAACTATTATACGCAATACATATGCAAAAAACTAACGGTTCCTTCTTGTCTTTGCATTTTTGAAAACACTTTTTTTACACTGTTTAAAGTATGCAAAATTATTTTGTAGCGTTGTTGTTGTAATATGTTCATAAATTTGTCAAAGTTTCGACGCCTGCTTGTCGAGAACATACAAAACAACAGTTGTAAAAAAAATATTCACAAATATACTGATATTGTTGTTGTAAATATTTATTTAAATTTAAATTCTTAAAAAATTTTTGTTTTGAAAACATTTTTTTTACAAACTGTATATATATGTATATATATATACTGATGTACATATCAACTACGAATACAATTTTCTATTGGCCGTTACTCTGTATTCAGCGTTCTATGCCATTTCTGTTAACTATTACCTACTACAATTATTGGAAAATCCTTTACGGGTATTAATTACATATTTATATATACACATTATTAATTTTCCAAAATGAAGTTAAAAAATTATAGAAAAAGTTTGACTAAAAACTTAATAAGTATTCATTCCCGATATGTAAAAATTGGATTGATTCACTTACATATGCATAAAGATAAGTAATTCGACTTGACAAAAATAAATAACATGATAACTAAAGCTGATATTCGTAAAGTATGTTCGGAAAATTTCAAGTAATTGGAAAGAAATATGTAAAGGGTGGTTAAATTTCAAGGGCCGATGTTGATTTTGAATAAAACACAAACTATTTAGGAAATTATTGTAATTTTATTTTATTATGATATATTGGTATTACTCAATTATGTATGGAACAAAATATCGGCCAAATGGGCGCCGTGACCACGGCGGCACACCTCCATCCGATGGTCCAAATTTTCGATGACCCTGAGGCATAATGGAGGTTCTATGCCGTTAATGTGCCGAATTATCTCATCCTTTAGCTCTTGAATTGTTGCTGGCTTATCGACGTACACCTTTTCTTTCAAATAACCCCAAAGAAAAAAGTCCAACGGTGTCAAATCACATGATCTTGGCGGCCAATTGACATCGCCATTACGTGAGATAACACGGCCATTGAATTTGTTGCGCAAAAGAGCCATTGTTTCGTTAGCTGTCTGGCAAGTCGCACCGTCCTGCTGAAACCACATATCGTCCACATCCATATCTTCCAATTCGTGCCATAAAAAGTTCGTTATCATCTCACGATAGCGAACACCATTCACAGTAACTGCCTGACCGGCCTCATTTTGGAAAAAATACGGCCCGATGATGCCGCCAGCCCATAAACCGCACCAAACAGTCACTCTTTGTGGGTGCATTGGTTTTTCGACAATCACTCTTGGATTCTCATTCGCCCAAATGCGGTAATTCGGTTTTTGACGAATCCACTGAGGTGAAAATGTGCCTCATCACTGAAGATGATTTTCTTCGAAAATTGATCATCCACTGTTGCCGTGGTCGCGTCGCCCATTTGGCCGATATTTTGTTCAATACATAATTGAGTAATACCAATATATCATAATAAAATAAAATTACAATAATTTCCTAAATAGTTTGTGTTTTATTCAAAATCAACATCGGCCCTTGAAATTTAACCACCCTTTATATTTAAAATCCTACAAGAGTTCATTTATAAATTGTCCGAAATATTCTAAACAATAAGATTTTTCGTTGTAAAAAGGTTGCATATTTTGCATTTTGTTTCAAGTTGGATGGTATACCAGTTGAAAATGGATACTGTAGAGAAGATACTCGTGGTGTAACGATAGAACGATATAGCAGTAATTCTTGCACAACTCTGCAGTTGAGCGGTTTTGTGAATTTATAAAGCAGAGTTGCTGCGTCTCCGTATCAAAAATATATTATTGGTTGTCAGTCGCTTTTTTAAATATTGGGTATTAGGAAGTGGTTGTCGCGAATAATATACAACCGTTAATGTCAATTCTATATTGTGAATACAAACTTCGGAACCCATTCATAACCTTTAATCTCATAATCCTAAAATTGCTCAAATTCCATGTTTTCCATATGTGTATCGCTCCATTGATTGTTTTTATTCCATTTCCTATTTATCTTTAAAATATTTGTTTATGTTAAAGTTCAATAACAGTTGAGGGGTTACTTGCAAAAATTACTTTTGTGTCATTTGTTATACATATGTATATGTATACATAATTATGAAGACTTTACCTACTTTACCTACTGTAAAATTATGTCTACAAAATTTGTATTACAATATGTTCAATTTTCAACAGACATACTCGTATCATATATTCTCAGCTTCAGCCAGAACAGAAATGTATATAATTTTATAGCTTTAAAATAAATTTTTATCGACTTATGTGGTAACAAAACGAAGGTGTTTTGGCACGATCGATTGTAGTCTGCACGTTGACTACAATACCAAAAACAGACCTGGGTTCAACTCCAGTTTCAGAGTAAAATTATAAAAAAAAACATCGCGAATTTTTTTGATGTGCATTAGTGTGTCAGTTGTTGTCGGAAGGTTTCAGTGTCGAAGGCATAGTCACTGGTCACTGAACAATACCGGCTTCAGCTGATAGCAATCCACAATCACATCAGAACGCCCTCCTTCGTAGGTATTGTGTAGTACCGCCGAAGTAAAACAATAATAAAAATGGCTACTAAACCGAAGCTTCAGCACTGCTACGAGTGTAAAAACAGAGAAGGTGCGAAAGCAGAGCTGTAAAATAATTAATTAAGCTTCACCTCCTGTCGTTTCTCCTACTATACCTTTCCTATAGTTTTAGATAAAAAAAAACAACTGGGTATACCGACATCAAAAAATAAAAATTATTATAGAGTGTAAGCGCATAAAATACAACGAGAAAAGAAATAATAGGGAAAAAATAAAGAAAAGTTAGTTTTTTAATTTATTTTTATAGCGGTGTATTATTTTTTTTTTTTTTTATCTTGGACCAGCACTGGGGAGATGACCCCTACAAATGTAATGCATTGTGTTGGAACTAGAGGAAACGGATAGTAGGAGAAATGACAGGAGGTGAAGCTTCGTTTTTAGTAATTATTTTATTTCGCCCGTGCTACACAATATCGACGAAGGATATTGGATACAGCTGAAGCCGTTACTGTTCAGTCACCAGTGATTATGCCTTTGCCACTGAAACCTGCCGACAACAACTGACACAGAGACACCCTAATGCATATAAGAAAAAATGCGAGATGTTTTTATGATTTAGATTGAAATTGGGATTGAACCCAGGAAATTTTTGGATTTTGTAGTCAACGTGCAGCCATTGCCACCCTCAAGTTTGATTGGCCCAGGAAACACATCTTATTGTACATGTACTTTTGAAAGAAAAAATGAGAAACCTTGTGTAAAATAACAATTTTAACAAACATATACTACATACATAGATTTTCACAAAGGTCAGCGCCCTGAAATATCGCATGTAAAAAACATCTCATATAAAACCAGCTTTAGGAAATATTGTGATAAAATTCCGGCATGATAAAAATTATTTCCAATCTTCTTAAATAAAATATGTTATGTACTATCAATCAATTCTAAGAAATTCAAACCTACAGCCATATGTTTAATAGCCTATAAAATTTTCTTTCTGGTACGAATGCTCTTAAAATTAAATTTATGTAAATAAAAAACTTCCAAAAAAATACATGTGTTTAAAAGTCAACATCACAACATACACATAATTTTATTCAATCAATCATTTATAATTCAAATGGCATCTATAATTTATCCATCGATCTCTCTTCATAAGTGACGAACAATGTTTCTGTATGCATTCGATTGACGGTTTTTTTTTTGTCTGTCATCACCTTCAGTATAAGTTGAAACTCAATTTTTTTCTAAAACTTTTTTTGTTCTTGAAATTCATTATAAATGAGTGTTACCTGTTATTTCCAAAATGAGTTTGAATTGTGTAATCGTCAGCATAACCGGTCTAATATTGCTGATGTTTCTTTTTTTTTTCTGAGAAATGTAATTATTTACATGGATTGAAATTGAAAATTGTTGTAAACAATGCTTTTTAATAACTCTTCGTATTATTTTTGTAATTCTTTTATACACATCTACGTAGGAGAGGTAGGATTATGCTACGGTAAAGACAGTAAGTGTACAGTGAGGGCATTTGAAGGCAAATATAAATGAAAAAAAGACAAATTTGATGGTACGTCTTTTAGAATCGACTAAAGAGTCGCGACTCAAAATTAAGAAAAAAATTCTTAATCTGATTATAAAATTACAACCATATAAGAAAAGGATAGAAGACGTCGCGAAGTATTTTCAATTGGCAAAACTCGGTTCGATTTAAAAGAACAATGTGAATATACCGCACATGTTTGTTTAATTTATATGATCAGAATTTGATGCAGAAAACATATTAGAGTGGACAATTATATTGAGAACTCCATTATATTGAAAACTGGGAAATATTACGATTTTCGTGACTTTGGATCCTGCTGGTTTTGACCGATCTACCCGTTCTGGCGAAGTACACCTTCCATGTGAAATTACACGATTAAATTTACAGTTTCATATGTTTGTATATAAAAGAACAAAAAAATATGTGTACATGAATACATATATACATACACATATATTCCAACTTAGTCTCAGGTTTTTGGATTGTTGCGAAAATTAAACTTTGGAATGTTCAAAGAAGCGTTCAAATGCCTTTTTAAATGCGTTTTTTAAGACGGTGTAAGACATACTTCACCCCATCTGATCTCCTTACTATTTACACTGCTTACATCCGACCGAAAATGGATTACAACTCTCATGTATGAGCCGTTGCTTGAAAGACTATTTTAAAGTTACTCGACCGCGTACAGAAGAGAGCGAAGAAACTCATTGGGGACGGTGGGGTAGCCAACTCCATTGACTCCCTTGAGCATCGTCTCAATGTAGGGTGAGTTTCGTTTTATATATCCCTACTATAATGGATTGTGATCTAATTAAATCAGAACGCAGAACGCGTTCAGCATTAAGGTCGCATCCACGCCTAACAGAGAGCTCCTTTTTCGGCCGAGAAGCCAAATTTTTAAAAATTTTTACATCGTTAGCACACGAGTACATTAGTACTTCTGAATTCAAAATAATGGAAGGGAGATCATTAATGAATGAAGTAAACAATTTAAGATCCAGGTAACCGCAGAATGATCTTTCGATATAGCATTTCTGAAATTCATTTGTTGCGTTCTATTACTTTTTCACTTTGTCAAAAGCCTTAATAAAATCTGTGTAAATTGCATCTGTTTGACTACCATTTTAAAAAGCCTTTATTTACCACACTTGTAAGTTCTACAATGTTAGTTGTTGTGGAGTGTAAATTGCAGAATCTATGTGGATATGTTGAGCAGAGTGGAAAAGTTTCGTGGGTTAATACATATCTTTTCTAGAAGTTTACCAATACCTTCAGCTAAGTAATTCCTCTTTAATTTGATATTTTAATTTAACTTTCAAAAAGCCGAATTATAGTATATGATATTTTTCCATACGAGTGGCACATCACATAATTTTAGAAACATATTGAAGAGTGCAGTGAACGTATATCACAAGATTCAGCATAGTTTTTTAGATGGCTGCTTGGCATTCCATCAGAACCAGAGAGAAGATTTGAATACTTTTAAGTTGTATAAAACACTACTATGGCTACAGAGATTGTGATAAGACAAAGGAATATTGAGTATTATTATCAAATTTCTTACAATATGCATTAGCAAAATATCACCGAACAAATTGCAAATCTTTGAGTTATATTTGCTGGTACAGGAACCAAATTTCAGTCAGAAGATCAACGTTTGGAAATTATAAGTTTACAAGTTTTTACACGCGGCTTCGTTCCCGTTACTATCTCCATCGGTTATACAGTTTCTAAGAGGCATATTTTACCCCTACGTCGACTTCTGGTCCTATTTAAAAATATATATGTAGCATATGTGTCCTTCTAGACGCAGAAACAGAGACATATTTAAATTTCATTAAAATCGGTTAGATGGTTTCGCTGGCGTGGAAATTGCCCCTACCTTCCCTCTTGGTTCTAGTTTTGAAAGAAATTAATAGCCAATGTGTCAAACTCAAATACATCCAAATTATAAAAGTTCATCCAAATAGGCTAGGTAGTTTTGGCGAGGGAGAAATCGCCCGCAAATATATCTAGGTTCTATAGGGTGGCGATGGCTGAAGTAGTCTGCACGTTGACTACAAAACGAAAACAGGCCTGGGTTCAACCCCAGTTTCAGAGTAAAATTATAAAAAGAAACATCTCGCATTTTTCTGATGTGCATTAGTGTGTCTTTGTGTGTCAGTTGTTGTCGGAAAGTTTCAGTGGCGAAGGCATAGTCACTGGTTACTGAACAATACCGGCTTCAGTTGATATCAATCCACAATCACATCAAAACGCCCTCCTTCGTCGGTATTGTGTAGCACCGGCGAAGTAAAATAATTACTAAAAATAGCTATTCAAAAACGAAGTTTCAAAATTTAATACGTGTCCTTGACATCAGAGGTGCTATAAAAAAGAAATGACGTGCAAAAGCAGGGTTGTAAGATGTGAAGCTTCATCTCCTGTCATTTCTCCTACTATCCGTTTCCACTAGTTCCAGCACAATGCACCGCATGTATAGGGGTCATCTCTTGAGTACTGGTCCAAGATAAAAAAAAAAATATCCAACACTTCAAGCTTTAGCAATTTTTAAAAAAAATGAAATGTTCCGAATATATATTTAGTATATACATGGAACCAATCCTCTCATTTTGTATTGATACTTAGTATTTTTTTTTGTATTTTTGCACGAGTTTACGACGAAATTAAATGTATTCTACGACTGATATAAGGATAAACACAATAAAGCAATTTTTAAAAATTTATTAAGCATAAACTGTTGTTTATTATGACGACTTTGCAGCCAGAAAATCCACGGTTCAAATGTCAGATAAAAAAAGATAAATATGTAATTAAAATTAATGTGGCTTCATGAATATATCTTAATTTAACAAAAAACGATAAAAAACAGTTCACTTTAAAAAAAAATTCCAAAAATTTTAATTCTTCACACACATATTAAAAAAGACAATAGAAAATTAGTTCATTTAGAATATTCATGAGTAGAATAATGGGACCGATTATGGCATATTAGGCTAGGTCTTTTTGAAAATAATTAATTAATGAAATGAAATAAATAATTTTATGCAAGTAATAAATGAATGCATAGACAAAAAAGTTTTAATTATTGTTACACTCTTACTTTCACATGAACTTATTTAAAATAAACAATGGAAAACACCTGTTTTTATTGTGGTGACTTTTTCGTACAGGCACGTTTCGGAGTGCTGCCAACTATGTATTTAATTTAAAATGATCCAAAGCAGATATAAAAAATAGTATTTGAGGGTGACGATGGCACGATGGATGGTAGTCTGCACGTTGACTACGAATCCAAAAACAGACCTGGGTTCATCTCCAGTTTCAGACAAAAATTTTAAAATGAAAATAAACATCTCGCATTTTTCTGATGTGCATTAGTGTGTCTTTGTGTGTCAGTTGTTGTCGGAAGGTTTCAGTGGCGAAGGCATAGTCACTGGTCACTGAACAATACCGGCTTCAGCTGATAGCAATCCACAATCGCATCAGAACGCCCTCCTTCGTCGGTATTGTGTAGCACCGGCGAAGTAAAACAATAATAAAAAAAAAAAAAAAAAAAAAAAAAATGGCTACTGAACCGAAGCTTCAGCACTGCTAAAAGTATAAACAAAGAACGTACGAAAGCAGAGCTGCAAAAATAAGTAAGCTTCACCTCCTGTCGTTTCTCCTACTATCTCTTTCCTAAAAAGTTCCAGCACAATGCTTCGCATGTGTAGGAGTCATCTCCTGAGTGCTGGTCCCAGATAAAAAAAAAAAAAAATAATAATAAAAAGAATAACATACATTTTTCTTTTTAAATTTTTAGAACGCGATAAATCAAATAAAATAATGTAAAAACAAAATGAAATATTTTTTGGATTCTCGTTAAATGAAATTCGTGTAAAAAAGTTCGCGTAAAAACAGAATTAGGTGTACTGATTCTTTTACCTTTGTCTTTTTATCTAAGAATGTTTCATATTTTACGGTTTACTGTCACGTGTAACCATAATTTATTTCCGATTACCCTTCACATAAGTATTTTTCAAACATACTGCAGTTCTGCTTAAAAGCAATAAAAGCCATTAGAGTTTGAAACGTGACCTAAATACATTAGTGAATGAGTTTAAAAAATTATCAAGAGTCATGAGTTCAAAAGTCGAGAAACTTTTCATATGGATGCAAATAAATTTGAAATTTTACTTTTTAACATTGCCAGCGTAAAAACATAAGCAAGAAGATATCATAAGAAGATCTGCATTGACAACAGAGAAATGTGCATAGGAACTAGCTAACACCTTCTAAATCAATTTAAATATATTTTCTTCACGATTTAGGTAACTCAAAACGGAATAACCGTACAAACCATAAGTGGACATCACTGTAGTGCTTTATGAATTAAATTATACTGGTTTAATTAAAAATATGCCATTTAGGCCCAAATTCATAGTTATTAGTTAGCTAATGGCAAAAGTTTAACCAATAATATTGGATTTACAGCTTTTTGTTTACTATTAGTTAAATCCATATGCTATAATAATGCTACCAATATTGAAAATTAAAAGAATGTGAGTGTTACCATTCCATTACCATTGGTAAGAATCTTAGTTGAAAAATACACTGTGAATATGAATTTATTAGTTAAACAATAGTTATCATTTTAGTTTACTAATAATTAACTAATGACTGTGAATATGGGCCCTAATGTTTATAGAGCATGGACTTATTTGACCGTAAAAAATAGTTTTGTTTTCACCGGATGCAATATTTTTAAAGGCGTATAAATTGCAATTTAAAAAGTCTGTAGATACAAAAATGTCTTTAAAAACATGGAGGTAAAAACAAAGTTGTGCACATAATTTAGGTTTCTGGAGTATAAACCGGCCAGACGGTTAAAGGTTCGAAATTGACCTAAAAAGGATTTGTCACGTTATTTGTCTATAACTCTTAAACTGAAAGGATTACGTGGTTATTCTATGCAAGTTTTTTTTGTACAATCAAGAGAGGCACATTTCCTTCACAAAATGTTTAACTTACGAGAGATCGCTAGTAGTGCTTTTATCGGCCAAAGTCACAATTTGCGACAAATCTGAGCTTTGAATGACTCCAACATGACTGTAAGATATGGAGACACATGTGCTCTTCACGCATCACTCCATATGCAATAGAAAGCTTTATGCTGATTTCCAACATACATATGTGTATGTATACTATAGTATTGGTAACATTTTATGACCAAAAACTTCTTCCGAGATACAATAATAATATTCAATACCGCGAAAACCTGTAATACGTCGATTCAAAAGTCAGCTGGAAATTAATTTTGCTGATATGTCGATTATTTTTTCATTTTAGTTAAAATTAAATTTTTTTGATTTATTTATTTATTACCCTACGTACGCAATGCACTGCGCTGGAACCATAGGGTACTGTTGCAAAAATCCCCAAAATTAAAACGTAATTTTTAATTTATTTAGAGACTATATTTTTTTTTATTTTTTTTTTAGGACCCGCAGTCAGGGGATAGTGTGCGAGATGACAGGTGGAGAAGAAGAAATTTATTTGTATGTAGAATTATATGTGTACACATGCATACAGATATTCCTGTTTTGTTTTTGTTTCCCTTTTGTGCCTAATTAATTTTTTGTGATATGAACCAAGGCAAATTGACAAGGTAGTGTTATCGGCGAATTGATACAACAAAACAACTTTTTTGTGTCGGAAAATGTCAAAACAAGAGAATATCAAATAAATTTGCTTTTGAAAAAATAAGAAAGAGTTCCCGGATACTTACTTTTTACAAACATAAATCCCCAAAATTTGCCAAAAAATTTACTTAATCTTTTTAATATTAATACTATTATAATTTAATTGAAATTGGTTAATATTTTTTATTGAAAGTGTTATTGTAGTTATTTATATATGTATATATATTTATGCTGTTGGTTGTTCTTCCTGAGTTCACAATGCTAACCCGAGTTGAATAAATTGATTTTCTTGTTGTTGAATTTTCTTTGTGCTGCTTTAAAATAACAAGAATAAATATTATATGTATGTATTCATGAAACAACATGTAATTTTAAGATTTAATATTTACCGGAACGAGGATTTAAGTATTGAATTTGAGCATTTTTATAAATCTCATAATTCACTGTTTAGGTTTTTGTGTTTTATGCCGTTTGTTCAGTTGCCGCCCACGAAAATAAATACGGCATCTAAATAAAAGCTCCTGTATATTTTGCGATAGGTGAATACACTTTACTTTCCTCGATCAGGTTCCAACGAAGTTTACGGAAATGGGCTATATTCATTCCTTTAATTTAATTGAATACCATCTCCAAACCTTTTACCTTTGATAAGAAAAACGTTGATGGCGCTTTGAGACACCTGAGCGACCCATGTACACGAACTTTCTTATTGTTCAAGACAAAGCTTTCGAATAATATAACAAGATATGTATTTTAAAGCATCTTCTTCAAGAACACCAATGCCATCTAAGTCCGAATCATCTAGGGCTGGCAGTTCTGTATTAGTTGGTGGGAATAAATAGAGTTCTTCACTGCCATTATCCATTTGCTCTTCAAGCATTTGTCGATATTATATCGAGATTTTTGCTATGGTACTTGTAGTTGCCGAATTGAACATTTTCCTTGCCATGGAGATTTACTGTATTTTGAGCTAAAAGTAAAAAACAATTCAAGATCAAGGTGAATAAAATATACATGTACTTTTGAGTATCGGCTGCAAAAATTACATGACTGAACTTTTCTTAATATAAATTATGTAAGTGTGGCAGTTTTTATTTGGTCCTCTTACTTTGTTTGTGTTTGTTGTTCCTTTAGTATGAGCCACTGTTCTTTCGCGGAAGAACTTCTGGTAGATTTTTCGGAAAAGACAGCAGGTGCAATGAAGTCAGACATATTTACATCACATTGCGTTTCACTGCATTGTTGTTGTATTGATGAGTTACTACTTACGGTAATTATTAATGGGCTTTAAATCAATCTTGAATCTTGTATAAAATTTACTTACTGTGGAAATGAATATTGATCCATGTGGTAATACGGTACAAAATAATTTGATTTGATTCGAATTTTTTAGATTTGAATTTTTTCCCGTTACAAATATGTAGTTACACTCTTGCACTTTTTTCACACTGTTCCACTTATTTTAACACAAATTTTTTAACAATTTTAAACATTTTTTCCCCTAAAAATGAAAGCGAATTAAAAAAATTAATAAATAAAGTTTGACATTTGCTACACGCTCACCTGTACTGTTAACGACACATAATATAAATTCGCCTTGATATAAATTCTTTTTGTTAGTCAATAAAATATTTTAGTTTAAAAAATACATATGTTTTATTTCGACCAATTATGTATGTATGTACATATATGCTGCCATGTATTCGGATAAATGCTGTCTTAAAAGTTTTTAAGCGTATTCTCATTATTACCTATATGAGGTAATTAAAAATTTACGCTTTAATAATTTTCCCGTCTAATTACTCAAAAATCGTGACCATTTGGGTGGAGTAATTGACCGGGGTTTACTGTAGTTAAGTTCTCTTTGAGTAGCTGAGACGCAAAACTAGCTGGTTACATGTTTTTTAATTCTGAAATGTTTTGCAATTCTTGATTAAAGACACAATAGTTGAAAAATTTAAACTAACTGAAATATCTAAAAGTAGTAAATAAAAGTATCGAACGAACGAGTTTTGCTACGAATTTGACATTAATCACGCAACATTGCTATATTTCGAATATTATAATTAATAAATAATTAATAAAACCGTGGAAATAGTGGTAAAGAAAGTTTAGAATGTTTAGAAAAGATATGATTTTTTAAAGAGATAAAGTGAAATCTCATCTTCAGTGTACTTGTCAGTAATTTGTTGTAGACAGAAACATAAAATTGAACGTCTTTATTATTCCTCCAATTTTCACCAAAGTGGTTAATTAAAAGGGTTCCAATATAAAAGATATCTTTTCACATTTAGTACCTACATTGATGGGAAGAAGTTCTTGACTAATGACATTCCTCGTTTCAAGAATGGTTCAGGGCTACAAGAATTATTTCTATAATTAATCTCTCCTTTTTAGTATGATTATTTACTTTGAAGGTTTGAACGAGAAATATAGTTAACCTGGTGCTTTCACCACAGGAGCTACGGCAGTTTTCCAATTATATATAGAAAAAGCAATTTTAAGAAGTTATAGTATATTTCAATATTAATGTTGGCAAATGACCCAATAGGAAAATTTCTGCAATTAAACCAAACAGAAAAGTTACAACCAGCCACGGAAGATGTAACGAGAGAGTTTTGAAAATGTATGGTGAATGTAACAAACCAGTTTTGTTACTAGGGTGGCGTTGGCTGAAGTATTCTCCACGTTGACTACAAAACCAAAAATTTCTTGAGTTGAACCCCAGTCTAAGAATAAATCATGAACACATTTCGCATGGCGAAGGCATAGTCATTGGTCACTGACAGTATCGGCTTCAGCTGTATCCAATCCACAAAAGCCCGCCTTCGTCGGTATTGTATAGCACCGGCGAAGCAAAATAATTACTAAAAACGGCTACTGAAAACGAAGCTTCAAAATTTAGTACACCTCCCTGACATCAGAGGCGCTACAACACTGCTATAAAATAGAAATAACGTGCAAAAACAGGGCTGTAAGATGTGTTTCTCTAACTATACCTTTCCTCTAGTTCCAGCACAATGCATCGAGTGTGTAAGGATCATCTTCTAAGTACTGGTCCAAGATAAAAAAAATATCAAACATAGAATAGGACATGCATCGATACAATATTTATATTTCTAATCATAAAGCGCCAAAGAAACTGTCGGAATCAATTGGCATCACAATTATTTTAAAGTTTGTAACGAAAAAGTTTTGCGTCTCAGCTATTCATATAATCTATAATTTCTATTACAAATATATAAATATATAATTCGTATTTATTTTGGCTTAGAGAGAGAAAATATTTAAGAAAAAAATTTGCATTTTTAATGCCAGTTTTAAAATTATGGTCTCACTAAACAAATATTTGATGGAAAAACTATAACGATTTACAAGGAAACACTTTTCTGGTTTAATTTTTACACTGTTTATATTTATTTTATGCAAGTTTGAAAACACGTGTGGTGCAAATAGTACGTCGTTTTGCTTCTTTCATAAAATATGTACGATGACACTGTAAGAAACATTCTGTAATAAATAGTGAATATAATGTGATTACTTAACCTTTAATGTACATTATACTCGCAATATGTGAGTGGTTTATGGGAGGAATAACATGTCCCATAATAAGGACATTCAAAAATATTCTTTTGTTTTATTTAATTCAATTATTCAATTCTTTTTTATAGCAGAGTTGTAGCGCCTCTGATGTCAAGGAGGTGTCTGAAATTTATAAGCTTCGTTTTCAGTAATTATTTTACTTCTCGACCGCTACACAATATCGACGAAGTAGGGCATTCTGATGTGCTGTGGATATGTTACAACTGAAGCCGGTACTGTTCAGTGACCAATGAGAACCACTGACACAAAGCCACATAAACGCACATCAGAAAAATTGCGACATGTTTTTTTTTATGAATCTTACAACGGGGTTTGAACCCAGGAAATTTTAAGTTTTGTAGTCAACGTGCAGACAATCAGACTACAGCCATCGCTACACCCAATATAACTTTAAATAAGGTTATAAGGTTAGTTATTAAGTTTAGGTCTGTTTTATATGTATATCGGGTGCGCTTACAGCTGCATTAGAACTTAAAATGATAACATAAGACAGAAATATTGTTGGAATGAAATTTTTTCATTATAGTGTAAAGCATAAGTTCGTGGCATGTTTTTTAAATAAGATTTTTGGTACAATCGGTACAATTTTTTACTACTTTTTCCTATAAATCTGCCCATATGGCGTCAATGGCGGCTCCAATATTGGCTTCCAATGCTTCAAGAGTTGCCTACCAGCGTATGTTGGCATAAATCAGTGATCTAACATAGCCCCATAAAAAGACATCCAGAGACGTTAAATCGCACGAACGAGGTGTCCAGTGAACAATACCACTTCCGGAAATATAGTTGTCAATATATTGATTTTACAATAATTAGATTGTTAAGCGCACTGTATGGCAAGTTGCGCCATCGTTTATCGTTTATGGTTAGCTGATTAATTTTTGGAAGCAAAAATTCAGTCAGCATCGCTCGATAGCGCTCACCATTCACCGTAACAAAGATGAGTAGCAATGTCGGCGTCTGCTTCAATACTTCTCAGTATTCTCAGCAGCAATATTCTCTTCGCGCATTTCTTTGTTTTGTTAATGGTTTTGAATCGAGGAGAGCAAAAATTAGTGCGAAAACGACAAATAACTGCACGAATTGCTTGCTCACTAGACCCTTTATGTAGATCGTAAAATTGAAAAAGTGTTCTATGAACTTTGCAAACAGATTAATTTTTTTTGCTATAAATTCCTACTATTTAGAAGCGTTGTACTAGCTCTAAACGATTCATGATGACATGCCAAATCTTAATGTCAACGCAATTTGACAGTCGAAACATAGTTATCGATATCGATAGTTCTCATTCCTCAATACTTATGCTGATTTATGTCAACGATCTTAAGTGTTTGACTGAATAAATGACAGAAATAATTTAGTAACAACCACAAATTTTCTATTACAGATGGACTCCGTGCAAGGAATATTTAATTTTCAATGGTTTTACATGTTTTTATAGTTTTAGGACAGAAATTATAAAAAAAAGAACATTGAATCCATAGCCTACAACAGAAAAGTAGCTCAGGGTACTCTCATTTATTTAATTTAATTATGCTGGCTAAGTATTTTAGAATATAAATACAAAAATTTAGATATCATTTTTGATCACTTTAGAAGATATTGTAGTATTTCTCTACTGATGCGAAAAGTTAAGTTGAAAGCAATAACTGCAAAATTACGATGGTGACTAAGTTTGAACTATTCTTAATTCTAAAAGGGAACTAGTTTTTGCATATTTGTAACAATAAGTCTTAAAACAGATTAAAAGTCCATGTTTTTTAAACCATCACACAAGTGATTGTCCAAAAGACGATTAAGAATGGATAAATACTATATGTATATGAAAATTGTTGGTATCAAAATTAATTACGGAAAGTACGGAGCAGACCATGGAAAGATTTTTGAGATAAATTTGATCACCTTGCAGAAAAGTTGGTCCAACTAAATTATTTATTGCTGCAGAACAAGGACTGAGGAATGACGGTAAAAAACCGCTACCCATGTTGTGCGGTTAGCAGTATCATCAATCCAAAGAATTAAAAAAAAATTAAGAAAGCTACATCGACATCTTCCATAGTCACTCACTATACACCTAAAGAGGCAGTAGAACTTAACATAGCTTCAAACTTAACTCAAGTAGATTACATTGAAGAAAAAAATAAAAAATAACGTAAGAAAGACGAAACAAAAACGGCTACTTAAATAGTTTTTTCGCTCTTTTGAAAAATTTTAAAATTTTTTTATCTTGTCTTGTCAAAAGTCAACCGATATATTTTAAGTATAAACTACTATGTACGATGGTCGACGGAAAGACTATTAATATATTAACATAAACAGCAACCACTCAAAGTTGAACTGTTTGTAAAGCTATGCCAAAAGACATGAATTAGCTAACTAGTGTTTTAAAACAAAAAACCTTGTGAGGATTCATGCATATGGTATTTACATTCCGCACGCCTATTTAAAATGTTAACAGTATCTCCTTAATATTTTCTTTAAACTGCCCGCAAAACAATGGCATGCACGATGTAGAGACTCCAAAGATTCTCTAAGATTAAGAATACCCGATAGAACAAAAAAAAATTTAGACAAAATGTGTCTTTTAGTATATCAGCCAAAACAAAGAGGAGGGAACAGTCACGATACAAGATAGGCGGAAAATCTTTCGCCAATACCGACACTGTTTCAGAAATCACGGAACTTGAAACCGCAAACTTGTTAAAAGAAATTTAAGGATGATACAGAATTAGAGCTACAGTATATGTAGCACATATAGCTGAATTATTGCCATTATCTGCAGGACGGTATTGAAGCCGGTCATAAAGCCTATACAAACATACGACTTTTCCATTCTGGAAACACGTCCAGGATAAACACAAAAACATTTATAATACACATGGTACTTCAGATCCAGTAAAATCTAGAGAAACTAAAAAGCGCAAAAATACACCCTCTCCGCCAGAGGTACTATAGGTATAATGCCTGATATACAGGAATTCATGGTAGGTACTTCAATGAGCAGTGATGATGTTGATGAATATGACTGTGAGGTGAGACTGATGATGAAACCATCCAAGACTAAAATTTCAATTGAGTGTTTCAAATTAAATCCATTTTTATGTTTAATAATCCATATTACAATAATGTTTAATAATGAAAATAGTAAACTATATTAACTGAATTTATTTTGGGAATATCTCTTTATATATATGATTCTAATTGTGCTCTTTTCCCTTAAAAATTATATGTGAAATTTATTATTACATACCTTATGATATTCTCATAAAGTATAAAAATATCATAAAGTATTTTATTACAAAAGCAATAATAATAAATATATAAATAAAAATAATAGTAAACTATTTTTTAGCAACACTTCTTATTTTTATGATTTATTTCAATATTGTGAATTAAACCATTATTTCATTTCGTTATTTGTCGTTATTTGTGTTCAAGTCGTTATTAACTATCATATTATGTAAAATTTCTACTTTAAAAAATCATCTTTATGAGTGAAATATTTTTGTCCACCCAAATCCTGGGTACTGCGCATCGATCCACGACTACTCTCCGATTGTTCTCGAAAACCCCGATACTATTCTCCGAGATGAAATTAAAGGAAGGATTAAAATAATACTATATATATTCTATCATTCCTATTCGGTTTAAAAAAAAAAAAAAAAAATCGCTAAATTACCATTTACGTTGAATGCCCTTATTATATACAGGGGTTAGATAACAAAGCAATTTATGCATTAGTTAGTGTCGTAATAATTTCTTTTCTGTTTTTATGGTACTTTTGATGGCTTTTTGCAGAGACGCGTGTAAAGTAAACGCAATCATTTCTGGGAAATCGATTCCAGCGTTTCATAATTTATTGCAAAATTAATATGTTTAGTACATATCCAGCACGGAAGAGAAGAATATTTAATAAATGTGAAATTTCATTGGTAAAAAAAGAAATATGAGTGAATCTCTTAAAAATTCCATTTAAAAGTACTAAAACGCCCATACGAATGCTTTTAGGAAGTCAAAAATTGTTCATAAATAATTGGCCTTTTGTGTTTATCAACGTCGCCATCGACACCAAAATGTAGCCTTTGTTACGTCGATATTCTGCGGTTTAATTTCAAATTTAAAATGGTATTTTTAAAAATTCGACCTTTAAATATAAAATTAAATTTGAAAGTGAAAGCTATAGCATATCGCTTAGCGAGAAGCTCAGTTAACAACCTTTGTCTTTATAAAAAAATTTCTGATAGTTTTGTAGAATAATCAGCGGTGAATTTGGACTGGACGAGTGCGTAAAATTGGACATTACTTACATATTCTCCAATGTCTAATAATTGAAAAATAGTCTGCATTTATGAATTCTTCCTCCTGTTTAAGTACGAACTTATAAAACCAAAGAGCAAAATCACTGGGAAATCTCAAAATATGCAGTATCAGAATAATTCAGCAAGTACTGAAAATTTAGCACATTAGCGGTTTAAAAAGAGGTTTCTGCGGATTGTTACACTTTTTGATGAGCTATTTTATTATCCCTGATATTAAAAAAAATTATTCTGCAGTTATTTTCCAGTTTACAATCTCCTGGTAGATGATTGTGTTTGTCGCTTGGTCTATTCTCCTTAGTTTCCTATTTAATTAAAACAAACAAAACAAAAAATCTGTGCTTCATTCGTAATTCGTAAAAAAGCAAAGTAAATATAACCTTCAGATTAAAGCTGCGAGCAGTCATAAATTCTAAAACTTTCTTTCGGTGTTTCTGTGCTTACCTTTTTATATTATTTTATTACGTTCGCTACACTAATTTTTGCAGTGTACAGTTTAACAAATTATTATTATAATAATTTATTTTATTTATGCCTACGCTGGTTAACTGAGAACTCCTTTTGTTAATTCTCTGCGTCAAATAACCACTTCCGCTTCCTACCGGGCATTAAAATTTTTTTTATTACATACAAGTGCAGAGGGATGATTGTTATCTGCAAATAAAAAAGAAAACATATTAAAGCAAAAAAAAAATCATCGTAGGCGTAATTTTTTTCTGTTTTTTATCTTAAACGAATACTCAGGGGATGACCCCTACACATGCGATGCATTGTGCTGGAACTACGAAATGAGGTTATGGGAAAGAGGATAGAAGGAGTATTGTTTATGGACATTTGATTTGAACTCTCCCACGTCAAAAGATGACAGGGAAGTTTATTCTATATACGCGCTGTTCGGCCAAAATGAGTTCTCTCTGTAATGGATGGTGCGATTTGCTGCCAAATCGACCACAAATGGATGCGCCCTTAATAATGAACGCGTTGCGCGGAGGAATGAACGGGTATCGGGAACAAGTTTCCTGATTTAATTATAGCGTACTCCATTATAGTAGCGCTAGAACAACGAAACACACCCGACATTGCGACGATGCTCAAGGAAGTCAATGGAGTTGGCTACCCCACCTTCCCCAATGAGTTTCTCTGCTCTGTCCTGTACGCGGTCGAGTAACTTCAAAATAGTCTTTGTAGCAGCGGCCCATACATGAGAGTTGTGTTCATTTTCGGTCGCATATAAGCGGTATAAATAGTAAGGAGATCAGATGGGGTAAAGTATGTCTTACACTGTCTTAAAAAACCGAGGCACTTGAATGCTTCTTTAGAGACCTGAAAAATGTGCTCCTTGGATCGAACTGAATTGTCATGCCAGAATTACAAATGAGCGTGACGGGCATCCGTCGGTGCGTAAATATGCTGCATTGATGAAATTAGAAAAACGGAACAACAGTTAAATGATAAAATTTACCTTTCTATGAAAAGAGTTCTATGAAATACATTTCCAATAAATATCAAATTTTAACCTTAATTGTGTAAAAAAACACATCACATTAATATGTCTGAGCTAAAAAGCTGTGGGAATAGTGCAGCGCACCACGTTACTCTAGCAATATATATCATATCCATATAAAGAAATGGAAAAAAGGAAATTGAGAAAATGTAACGCGATAATGAATCAAGAACAGTTGTGTGAACACTATGTTTGGAAGTCGTGATTCGAAGACCCAACCAAGTGGTTCATATTTTTTTTTAATGTGAACATAGCTTGAGTAAATTGGTAGGTGTTATTTATAGTTTTGCTAAAAAATAATTACAGCAACTTATCGAATACTGTTCGGCACTTTCGGCGTTCGACAAAGTCTAGCACGACGGTCTGTTGCACAAGATTGTAAACTTGCTACCGGAAAACGTTCACAAATTCAAAAATTATATAAAAAATAGATATTTTCATATAAGGTCGAAATCTGTGATATCTTCCACTAAAAATATCCATGCTGGTGTACCACAGGGAAGTATCATCGGTCCTTTTCTGTACATTTTATTTACTGCGGATATGCCTGCAAGTCAATTGACGCATACATCAACTTTCGCGGATGATACTGCTTTCCTAAGCATACACAAGAAAGCAGCAGTAGCAAGTCAACATCTTCAAGCGCATTTGAACCGATTGGAAAAATGGTTATCAAAGTGGAAGATAAAAGTAAATGCTTCTAACTGCGTCCACATTACGTTTACTTTGAGAAGGGACAATTGTCCTCCCATCACGATAAACGGTGTTACAATACCTCTAGTTCCAGCACAATGCATCGCATGTGTAGGGGTCACCCCTGAGTGCTGGTCCAAAATAAAAAAAAAAAAAAAAAAAAAAAAAAAAAAAAATACCTGAGGGCAACCACGTAAAATATCTTTTTATTCATCTCGATAGACGTCTTACGTGGACTAGTCACATAGCGGCCAAGATCACTCAACTGAAGCTCTACTTGCTTATAGGACGACACTCTGCACTAGGCCTAGATATGAAGGTGCTGTTGTATAAGGCGATTTTAAAGCCCATATGGCGTTCTGCTGTGTTGAACTGCTTCCGCATCAAATGTTGCAAAATTACAAAGAAGACAGTCGAAAATTTACGAAAAATTACATAAAAAATGCAAATATCCACAGGGATCTAAAAATTCCATCCATTAAAGATGAAATCAAAAAAGTCTGTACGAGGTATAGGACGAAGATCACGGTGCATCCCAATCCACTTGCTAGAGACTTGCTGGTTTTCGAAGGTAACAGAAGACTCAAAAGGACCCAAACGTTTGATCTAATGGGATGAAAATTCTGTGTGACCATCGGGTTGAAATTGCAGTGGCAATAGAAACTATTTTTTTTTTATATTATATTTTTAGATTAAGATTTGAACACATTTTGTAAATTTCATATTGAAAGATCCTAAATTAAAAAATAACATGAAAAAAAAAAAAAAAAAAAACTTATCGACATGGTTTGTTTCATCACATACTGTGGAAGCAAACATTTAAAAAATCATATGATACACATACTTTTTTACTTTTTACTTGTTGTATTTGTTGTTGACTGTGTTGTTATTTTGACAAAGTAATAAATTAATATAAATTTCTAGGTGGAGTCTCCATCTCTCCATCAGCTAATACTGCATAATACAGTTTAAACCCATATACAAAATATTGTGCAGCTTTGTATCTTAACGTTGTAGCGAGCGTTTTAAAAATACAGACAACAAAAAAAGCAACAACGTATGATTAATGTACATCCAGCACAAAGTAAAATAGACGTATAGAAATCTGTCCGCTTTTCGAATAGTTAAAAAAACAAGTAGATAAAAAAGCGTAGGAGGATTTCAAATAGTCAAATGACTATTGCAAAATCCATAGATACGGATAAAGATACAAATAATAGTATTATAAGAATTCCTCCAGATACAAACGAAACAAAAATCTTTTTAAATAAAAAACGAAATATGTATGTAGAAATAAATATTTCTTTGGGTAGAGGAAGCTTTTCACAAACGAGTAGTGACTAAGAAATATAAATAATGAATAAAACTAAACCTGCCAAGTATGAATATGCCACAAGGCACTTTTAGCAAAAACCACTCAAACTGTACAAATATACATAACACCATTTCTCCGCAAAAAGAAAACAATTTGCGAAAAAAAAACTGCTAAAACATTTAATTAACGGTTTCTAACATTTATTTCATGAAGCACACTTTTCAGCACTCACTCGCTCTCCTGTCACTTGTTGGAATTTTTACACTTCTGCCATAAAACACAAATAAAAATTAATTAAAAAGATAGAAAATTTTGTTGTTGTTTTTCTTCACTTAACAAGGCTAGTTTGCTATTTTTTATTTAAGGCTTGTTAATACATCCAATAGACAAAAGAATTTTGTATTTATTTTTTTACATTTTGCTTGCCGTAGTTGCCGCTTTCATTTCATTCATTCATATTCCATTCATTACATGTCTCAAGCAAACTGAATATGTTTATTAAGGCGCAAACAATATTTTAATTATGTTACGATAATACATACATATATATACATGGTCCAGGTAGCATATACTGCGGGATGATGGATGACGATTCTGAACAAACTTTCTACGACTGCGTCAGATAGCACGCTGAAAGAAATGCAAATCGCAACAAGTTGGCGAATTCAATGTTGGCCAACATAATAGAGAAAATGCTCGGTGTGAGAATAATTGGAAAGCTGTGGGACACTACATAGAGTGCATCCTACGCAGGAAGAAGACCGACCTCGGGAATACAGTTTTAAAAATTATGTGTCTGAGGATGCTGACCCATAGGATTTTCACGTACCTGGGTATCACCCCTATCTCTGTTTTTTCTACATAGGGGCCTTGCGATTTATATACGCATGAGCTATTCGCTGCGCATAATCACCTTGCGCAATTGGTGAATGAACCAACGCATATTTCGTGTGTTGACGTGCACCACCAGAACACCCTCGACCTTTTTCTCACTTCACACCCTGACAAGTATGAAATGAATATTAAAGCACCTCTCGGAAATTCGGATCATTGCACCATTTCTGTCTTCTTTTCGATTGCGGAATTTCGAAACGTTTCACGACCAGCTACGAAACTTTTGAAATATATTTACGAAAAGGCATGTTGGGCTGAGCTCAACCATTTCTTTCGGCATTTCAATTAGAGGCTCTGCTTACTTGACAATGATGTCAATGCCATGGCTGAAATGATGCAGAGTATAATATTGCTTGGTATGAAAACGTTCACACCATCGCAGCAAATTTCGATTACGCCCAGACCGAAGTCTTGGTTTAATCCGACGTGCAGACTTGCAGTCAGATCCAGAGAGGAAGCATTTAGTGTCTGGCGGAATGACAAAAACGGGTATACTGATTTGATGCGAGATCTTCGTGTGCTAAAGTGCTAAGACGTGAAAAGGTTTTGCACGAGCAGCGTCTTCGTGCTGAAGTTCTTACTGCTCCACGGGAATGTAAAATCTTTTGGCCATTCGTTAAAAGAGTAAAGGAAAATATAATTCTTCTACTCCACCTTTTTTAAAAGATGATCAAATATTCACTGACCTCCTAGCTGAAATGTTTGCAGGTAATTCTCACCTGCCGGAAAGCAATCAACCACTGCCCGCACCCAAGCGTGTATCCGTAACTCGAGCTGGTGCAGGGTTTTAGGGTTTTAGCGGACATTAACATAAATAAGTCTCCTGGCCTGGATGGAATTCCGGCCCTGGTCTTGAAGCAGTGTCTTTCGACGTTATCGCATCCTCGGGCAATTTTTGTCAGCACCCTATACCATGCAGGCGAATTTCCATCCTACTGGAAAATTGCAAATATTACGCCGATCCCCAAGAAGGGAGAGGCAAGCAACCCTGAAAATTATCGCTCAATCGCAATATGCTCTACCATTTATAAAGTAATGGAGGGTATGCTGAATTTCCATTTCATGAAGTATCTGGAGTCCAATACCTTACTTAACGACCGGAAGTATGGCTTCCGTGGAGGACGTTCCACGGGAGACTTATTAGCCTGACTCTCGGAAAATTGGTGTCGATCCATTCACCATTTCGGCGAAAGTAAGGTGGTGAATAATGTCAATAAACACTACTCCCTCTATCCTTTCTCCCATAACCTAATTTCATAGTTCCAGCACAATGAACCGCATGGATAAGGGTCATCCCCTGAGCGCCGGTCCAAGTTAAAAAAAAAATATTTTAATTAAAAGCAGAAAACATTTATATATAATTTTATAGAGGAAATGCCCTTTTTGTTGACTGCCTAGCGCTAACTGACATCCACTTCCGAAAAAATACTTTTAAAAGACAGATGGTGGCGATGGCTGAAGTAGTCTGCACGTTGACTACAAAACCTGGGTTCAACCCCAGTTTCAGACTAAAATTTTAAAATAAAAATAAACATCTCGAATTTTTCTGATGTGCATTAGTGTGTCAGTTGTTGTCGGAAGGTTTCAGTGGCGAAGGCACAGTCACTGGTCACTGAACAATATCGGCTTCAGCTGATAGCAATCCACAATCACATCAGAACGCCCTCCTTCGTCGGTATTGTGTAGCACCGGCAAAGTAAAATAATAATAAAAATGGCTACTAAACCGAAGCTTCAGCACTGCTACGAGTAAAAACAGAGAACGTGCGAATACAGAGCTGTAAAATAATTAATTAAGCTTCACCTCCTGTCGTTTCTCTAACTATCCCTTTCCTATAGTTCCAGCACAATGCTTCGCATGTTTAGGAGTCATCTCCTGAGTGCTGGTCCCAAATAAAAAAAAAATTGTTCTTAAAAGTGCATGTTAACTCGCACCTTAATGTTTATGTTGTTTATTTGTTCTTTTGTTCATTTAATTACACGTCATATTGCCGGACATTTAAATACTAAGCATTTTCCATATAGTTTTTTCCTTCGTACATAAGAATGTATTTAATATTTGTTTTAATATTTTAACAGTCTCGACATTCCTGGTGACACAAGTGCCACTCAAGTTTATTAAATCTACAAAAAAAATGTCTGTATTTTGTGAAGAATAAAAAAAAACTTTAAATTAATAATAAATATTACGCTGTTGGTTTTTAAAAAAGAAAAAGAAAAGACAAAAAACTATACAAAAAATACATACAGTTTTGATAATTCACATATAAAGGGTGGTTAAATTTCAAGGGCCGATGTTGATTTTGAATAAAACACAAACTATTTAGGAAATTATTGTAATTTTATTTTATTATGATATATTGGTATTACTCAATTATGTATGGAACAAAATATCGGCCAAATGGGCGCCGCGACCACGGCAACAGTGGATGATCAATTTTCGAAGAAAATCATCTTCAGTGATGAGGCACATTTTCACCTCAGTGGATTCGTCAATAAACAGAATTGCCGCATTTGGGCGAATGAGAATCCAAGAGTGATTGTCGAAAAACCAATGCACCCACAAAGAGTGACTGTTTGGTGCGGTTTATGGGCTGGCGGCATCATCGGGCCGTATTTTTTCCAAAATGAGGCCGGTCAGGCAGTTACTGTGAATGGTGTTCGCTATCGTGAGATGATAACGGACTTTTTATGGCCCGAATTGGAAGATATGGATGTGGACGATATGTGGTTTCAGCAGGACGGTGCCACTTGCCACACAGCTAACGAAACAATGGCTCTTTTGCGCAACAAATTCAATGGCCGTGTTATCTCACGTAATGGCGATGTCAATTGGCCGCCAAGATCATGTGATTTGACACCGTTGGACTTTTTTCTTTGGGGTTATTTGAAAGAAAAGGTGTACGTCGATAAGCCAGCAACAATTCAAAAGCTAAAGGATGAGATAATTCGGCACATTAACGGCATAGAACCTCCATTATGCCTCAGGGTCATCGAAAATTTGGACCATCGGATGGAGGTGTGCCGCCGTGGTCGCGGCGCCCATTTGGCCGATATTTTGTTCCATACATAATTGAGTAATACCAATATATCATAATAAAATAAAATTACAATAATTTCCTAAATAGTTTGTGTTTTATTCAAAATCAACATCGGCCCTTGAAATTTAACCACCCTTTACATATGTATGCATATACGATTTCCTTTTGCTGGAAGTTAAGTCTAATTGTGACAAACGGCTTGGTATTTTGCGACCATCACAAATGATGACTTTCATTGAATAAAGATTTACCAACTCTAAACTAAAGATAGATAGACTATTTGAATGCAACAAATTGCTTGGACACATAAGCGTTTTATTTTTCAGCATAATCTCCTTTTAGATCAAAACATTCAGTACAGCGTTTTTCCATTTTTTTATTCATTTCAAATAATAGATTTTCTCAAGGCGTTTGTTTCGGTTATGACCTTTTTATTATCAGTATTACCATACTGACTCTGCATGTATGCACTAGTGCATTACCTTGATGGAACACCACTTTTTCACCATATGTAGTCCGTTTTGCTTTAAATCAATATCGAATCTACCTAAAAGCTCTCAGTAATATTGGCCGGTAATCTACCACAACGGCGAACATTGCATATCACATTAAATGATAGCAAACAAAGTATTCGACGGTAGTGGTTGGAATTCAGAAAATGAATTTGTTCATCTTTTGTATTCATGTATGTATTCAAGCTGTATTCGAAATTGTATTCGAGCTGTATACTATAAACTTACAAAGTATGCTGGGCAGTATTGAGCCAACACGTTCATTGGATGAACACTTCACTATATTGTTTAATTTGTGTACACTGCACAAATGTGGCAATGCATTTGAAAACGTATACTACGTTCGTATGGTGTGAGATGGTGTGAATTACTCTCCTACATGTGTACATCGGATCATCGCTTCTGTAATCGAATTTTTCGCCGCTGGACCCTTCCCCGTGAATTTTTTACTTTTTCTAAATGGTTTAAACATATGGAAAAATATATAAAGATATCCATTAGGATTCTGACCACACAAACTTTGCTAAAATATACATAAAAATAAATTCCTTTTTTTTTATTAATTTTGTTAAATAACATAACATTTTTCAGGCGCAAAATTACGGACATGGATTTTTCATTAATGTTTTTCGTAGTTCCGTACGTTATGTTTGAGTGTATGAGTTTTCGTGTCATTACTTATTCCCTTACAAAAAGAACAATTTTAATGAAGAAATGCTGTTAATTTTTGGATTTTTATGTGACAAAGGTTTTAGTTTGCCAAATAAAATGAATACTTACCTGTATCCATCCATACTTGCATATTTATCTATTGCGATATTTTAATTAGTTCCCCCAGTATACTCCAAATAGATTGTGAGAGACAGGTGGTACACCGATAGACAGAAAAAAGCTTAATTATCTTTACAACTCTATACCAACGATGGAGCGTCCTCCTCTAATGTGGAGGGTGCGTACCAATCCAGGTATTAGCTGAAGTCGGTACCGTTCAGTGACCAGTGACTATGCCTTTGCCATTCAAACCTTCCGACAATAACTGACACAAAGCCACCCTAATGGGCATCAGAGAAATGCGAAGTGTTTTTACGATTTAGTCGAACACTGAGCTCGAACTCAGAATAGTTGGTTCTGTAGTCAAAGCGCTAATCGCCACCCCCTCGCGGTGTACCAAACAAAGTTCACACACTCATTGTGTCTTGCCTAATTAAGTCAAGGGCGCTTGTAAACGGTAGTGGTAATTGATCACTATTTCACTAGTAACCGGTTGAAGTTCGCTACTATCTTGCAATGAATTGAGAACTGTATTGCGATAACGACTCTGAAGCGATGTTTTTTCTTTTTTTTTTTTTTTTCTGTCTTGGACCGGCACTAAGGGTATGACCCCTACACATGCGATGCATTGTGCTGGAACTAGGAAATTAGGTTATGGGAAGGAGGATAGAGGGAATAGTGTTTATTGACATTTGATTTAAATCTTCCCAAGCTAAAAGTGACAGGAAACACCTCTGCGGGTAGTCTATTCCACATACGTGCCGTTCGGCCAAAAAACGAATTTTCCCTGTAATGCGTAGTGCGAGTCGCCGTCAAATCGACCACAAATGGATGCGCTCTTAATGATGATCGCGTCGTGCGCGCGAATGACCGGGTTTCGGGAACAAGTTCCCTGATTTCCTTAGAACACCTCCCATTATAGTATCGATAGAACAACGAAACGCACCCCACGTTGTGACGATGCTCAAGAGAGTCAATAGAGTTGGCTACCCTACTGTCTCCTATGAGTTTCTTCGCCCTTTCTTGTACACGGTCGAGTAACTTCAAAATAGTCGTCGAAGCACCGGCCCATACATGAGAGTTGTATTCCATTTTCGGTCGGATGTAGGCGGTATAAATAGTGAGGAGATCAGATGGGGTGAAGTATGTCTTACACGGCCTTAAAAAGCTTAGGCTCTTAAATGCTTCCTTTGAGACCTGAAGAATGTGCTCAGTCCATCGGACATCACACTGAATTTTCATGCCAAGAACATCAAGAGCTTCTGATTTCTCAATGTTTATGCCACCCATTATTACAGATGAGGCAGCGTGATCGTGCATACGGCGATGGGTTAGCATGCAGCATTGAGTCTTTTGGGAATTGAAATCGACACTGTTCGCGTGACCCCATTCCAATATTCTCGTGAGGTCACCTGTTAGCGAATCATTCGTATTCTGCCCCGTCGCCGCGATCATAGTTGATGTCGGCCTACGATCAAATGAATATGAATGGCAGATACTGCTGTCATCTGCGAAAGAGTGGATAGGGTTTGAAGTATGACATAGGAGGTCATTAAGAAAAATAAGAAATAGGGTAGGAGAAAGAATGGAGCCTTGTGGTACCCCTGAATTGATCTTGAACTCGTTAGATGAGATCCCGTCTATAACAACTCTTATAGCGCGAGAAGATATCGCTGACACCCAAAGCAATAAGTTTGGACAATAGTGCTCCATGCCACACTCTGTTAAATGCTTTTGAAATATCTAGAGCCACTACCTTACTTTCGCCAAAATGGTGGATGGATGGACACCATTTTTGCGAGAGATAATTAGCCATCATTAGATTCACACATTAATCTTGAATATATTAATTTCATTTTCCTCCAGTGTTCATAGTATGTCCCCTACGTATGCATTGCAGAGGAACTAGTTGGAAAGTTATAATTTAGAGGCGAGACAGCTGGTGAAGTGACAGGAAAGAATAGATAGTTGCTGCGTCTCTGATGTTATGGTGACGCATTACTTTTTAAGCTAAGTCAGAGCCATTTTATTTATTATTTCACTTCGCCTCCATTTTCTTGCTTAAACGTTAACGTGGATAGATCGCGATGTTAAAGTCTACACATCAGAAACATTTTGGATCAGAGAAGGAGTCAATGTAAATATTTACTATACTCATAATTACACCTTCAACTGCCATTTATTCACAACAGAAGTAAATGTATTTAGTAAAACTCGTATGAGTTATTATTGACTTTATTACGCGAAGAATGTGGCGATGGTGACACGTAATCTTGACGATTTGTAAAAAATTTATGAATGAATTTTATTTTCTTTCTACACTTTTCACCACAAGCACAAACATATGCCAATCTAAAGTAAAAATTGATAGTGACATACTCACGTTGCGGTGGTATAGCCCAGCAGTTCTTAAAAAAGCAATGCAGAGCCTTTCCTCGTTTATTGTGTTTTTATTGCTTTATTTGACTAATTTCAATGCAATCAACTCGCTACTATTTATAGTACTCTATGCCAGTCAGTAATAAAGCCATTAAGTTCTCTTTGGGAATGTAGAAGAAATGAAGCTTAAAAGGAATTGAAATCATGTTCGTAATGGGCCAAATACCAAGCACTATGGGGTAAATGCTTATTATTCACATTTAAAATTATTCTAGTCTATCGTTTATGGGCAGGTCGTAGTATGATTACCGGGTATACTCGTAAATTGTGCTTGTGTTATTGAGTGTTTAATTGTACAATTGTACAATTTACGTTTTTTGATTTCTTATTGCATTGCTATGGAGGTAATTTCTCTTTGTTAATTAATTTCATTATATAACAAGTCTAATTGTCTGACTGTGATGGATTTCAGTTTTTGCTCTTTATTCTTAAAGAAAACATTTAATAAATTTTTTTTGGGTTTATCCATTTCCATGTGTTTTTAAGGAAAATAATAATTCCAAGAATTCATGATTTTTCAGAGTAGAATTTCTTAGAACTTTTCTTTGTGCAACCAAAAATTTCCATAAAAATATTTAATAAAACCTAATTTTAATTATATTATTAATTGACCTTTTCTATTATATTTTTTTAAATATATTTATTAAGCTTGAGGTCCTTTTTTATTTTATTTTGTTTTATTATTCGATATTTCGTTAACAGGTTGGTAACATCATCAGTAATAATTGGAAATTTTATTTTTTTATTATTATTATTCCTGATGATGTTAACAAGCTGTTAACGAAATATCGAATAATAAAACAAAATAAAATAAAAAAAACCTTAAAGCTTAATAAATATACACTAAAGCCCCGATTTGCGTCGTTAATGGGGACGGGAGGAATGCGACGCAAATTGAAACGACGCAAATCGAATTATTTGTTTCTATACAAATGTTCTGATTTCGAATTAATTGGGTGAAAAACTAAAAAATTTCGAAAAAATATATACATATTTAGATAAAAAAAAGTCATATGAATACGTTTTTTTTTGTTTAATTTCATTCAATAAACGTTTTTAAAGTTAGAAATTAAAAAAAATAATAAATTAAATTATTATTATTGTTTCCATTTGGTTAGGTGGTCTCACTGTTTTGTTAACAAAACTGTCTAAGGTTTGCTGAATTGTTAAAGATTTCTTTTGCGCATAGATTTCCTTGTAGCAACTGATGGCGTGCTCAACAGATGATGCTACGCTTAAGCATCGATTTTCATCGGGATCATTTTCAGTAAATATATCCATTGCCTATGAAATTAATTGCAAAGCTTTGGAAATATTGAAAGTTGTTAACTTATTTTCTTCTAAAGTAACATCATTCATTACAACATCTTCTTCTAATGCACGCTGAACATTAATGGCTAATAAACTTTCATTGTCAAGCTCCTCTTCGTGAGATAATAAGATTTCATTAATCAAAGTGACGCAAATAGAATCGACGCAAATCGAAATCACAACGACGCAAGTCGGATTATACCAATTTTTAAAAAGCGACGCAAATCGGGGCTTTAGGGTATTTCAAAAAATATTTAATAAAACCGTTACTGTAATTTAAGAAGACATTTCCTACTTTTTCACACCAAAAATGTAAATTTCTTTTTTTTTTTTTGGAAATTTCCAATGAAATAAATTTCTGGAAGTTTTTGCACCAAACTCATGTGAAATATGTAAATGTCGTGATTTATTCTCAAATAAATTGAATTGGGAAGTTTTTAGGTATTTTTGACATACAGTTCCGTCTTCAGCATTATGTGAATCAAATAACACAATCTTAGTTGCAAGCAGATTTGTGGTTGCTAATAACGAGTCCTGAAGCACTTTATATATTTTATGTATGTATGTATGTCTGTATATTGAACTGGTGGTAAGAATGTTAGTTTATTTAGCTTTGTCATTGTATGGGCATAGACATACATATAACAAAATCGATATCTTGCTACCGAATGTATGTACATACTCATATGTTGGTGAGCTCTTCTCTGGGAGAACACGCGCTGATTCCAGCTAAATTTACGTAGGAGTTTCTTAGAAAGGGACACAGAATTTTTGCGATGCTACATTTAGAAAAAATTCGTTTAATTTCATAGGCTGAACCTATGTATGTATATTTTTTGGGCCATCCTCCATCAGATATTCTTTAACAATATCTCACTATGGAATGGTTGGTCAGTACCGTATGTCAAATAGTGTTTTCTTTTCTAGAAAAAGTTTTTTTTTTTTTCATTAAAAGACTAAAAATAAAATTTAATGCTCTTTCCTATTAAGTATTATTTGTTTTCTGCATGGGATTTTCTTATAAATCCATAAACATCAAACGTACGTGTTTTTGATGTGTGATTATCAGTTTCGCCTCCAAAGATTTAGCACATATCGCGATATTTGAATTTGTTTTGTTTTACAAATTTATTTATATGATGTCATTAAAATTGACACCAAATGTTTCGCAAATAACGAAAAATAAACTTTTGATGAAATGATACATGCATATGTACGTAGCGTTACCTTCAGTCGTATGGAACCTAAGTATACTTTAAAAAAATTCATATTGAAAACTTCTTAGTTTTTTTTCTGCAAACCATGTATTTTTCTTAACTCAAAATCTGTGTTTTCAAAAAATGTGGCATCCTTTACGACTGTAGGAAACGATATTTATATTCAGTTAAGAGCACCTTCATGCATTCATCTGTATAATCGTATCTCGTATATAGATTTTTATTGAACGAATTTTTGTGTTTATTATTGGTTTGTCATTTCCATTTACTTTTTGTATATTTTGCTTGAATTTGTTAGTTTAAATTATTATAAATCAGTGTGGCCCGCGTTTGTAAACGTTTTTCTCTCTTTGCCAATTTAAAGCTTATATTTGGCTTACACGCAATTAAACATGTCAATGAAATTAAATTAAACTGAAACCAAGTTAAGCAGTATTTTGACTATGCAAAGAGGGAGGAAAAAGTAAATCAAAGTGTATTTTTTTTTTAATGGAGTGACAACAATTTTAAACTAAAATGTACAGAGATTTCTTGAGCAAAATTAAATCATTTCAAAATAGTTTGAATATTTCTGACAGACACACTAAAATAATTTCATTCAGCCCCATTTGAAAGCTCTTGTATTAATTAGTTAAGTTTCTTCTTCTTAACTATTAAATTTTTACGGAAAAATATTTTTATTAATTTTTTTAAAAGAACGATGCAGTGACACTAAAATAGTGAAACTGATACGACACGAATAACGTCTTATTGAATTAAAACAAAACATTGTTTCTAGTCTTGCAAGAGTGTTTATCAGTATTTATTTGAAATTAACCGCCAAGAACCGGCATTATTTATTTCAAACTAAAGTAATAATCGTGCAACAAAAAGTAGAATGACTGCAGATAAAGTGGGTGTTAAGAAAAAGTAAGAGAAATAGTTGTATAAATAAAAATTTTGAAATATGATTTTGCTATACTCATCAATGGCTGTTATCTTCAGTTCTCTGATGGTGTTCTAAATTCTTCTAAATGCATATTGTACTGTTGTGCCGTAAAGGAGTGGGTGCTAATTGAGTATGTACATTGTGTGTGGAGTGTTGAATGGAGCAAACAAACATTTATTGGAACACTATTACTTTCTGTGTAGCAACCAAACGATTAAAATTCACACACGTCTATATTATTTTTTTATTTGAGTTTGTTTTCAATCGTGTTACAAGCAAAAAGGAAAAAGTTGTATAAAAGATTTTTTAGGTATTAAATTTGTAAAATAAATTTGGCTAAAAAGATAAATTTATTTAATAGAACAAAAATTTTATATGTATCATTTGGTATTAGCACGAAATGAAATTTAAATATACCAGTACATAGACCAGCTAAACCATATAATAAGCATAGATATTTAATTGTATCATATATTTTTACTATAAAAATTTTATGACAAAATTTTCCATTATAATTAAATTAAGAAAGTTCTAATATTTAATGAGTATTAGCAAAAATTGTTAGATTAAATGAAAAAAATTTTTTTTTTAGAAAATTTAGATTTAATATTTTTTTTTTGATTCTTTCTCAGCTCAATGTTATACGAGATAAGAAAAAAAACTAATGGTTCATTTCGCTGTTTCAAAAACTCATTTTAAATAATTATTGACCATTTAAGTGACTAATCACTGACCCCTATAAATAAAGGATTGTTTTCTTAACACGCACAGAGATTCTGAATTCAAATTGTAATGTTTACAATCACTTCATGCTGATAAACTTTTCCTGTTATTTTTATTTCATTTAAAATTATTACACAATAAATATTTTAACACAAGGATTTGTAAGTCGCCTAAAACATCTAAATAGTTTATTGTTATTTTCAGAGAGATAAAACAGAACCACTAACATTAAATACATAAATGCTCACTTGAAGTGCTGCTTTTGAAAAGTGTTCTAACATTTAAAGGCGATATTAAAAGCTGAACACTCAAGGAATCCGATGGATGTAAAGAATTTTGTTGTACACATACATACATATTGAGTAGAAAACTAACATCCAATCAAATTAAAGAAATTTTTTAGATTTATAGAGGGTATATTGATTGAATTTTATGTGGAAATTTGTCTATTAAACCTTTTATAAATAAAAAAAAATTTTCTGAATACCACAGTTTATGAATATCGCCATAGAAAATGCAACAAGCCAAATCTAACATTTAAAAAATTCAAAATCGGTTAATTCTTTTTTAATTATTTATATATTATATTTAAACAAGTTTTTTTGCTTCCCCTGTAAAATTTTTAAATTGCTAGATAGGGCTTCTTGCACTTTCTGTGGCGATATATAAATCCATGTATGTAATCGCATCACTTGAGAATGACTGGATCGATTGGCCTAAAATTTTCTTTGTTATGTTTGACATTTTCAAAAGATGGTTTGTATGAAAATTAATTTAAAAAAATTCCGCCAAAAGTCGGAAAATATAGTGTTCTTCCCATGTAAATGTACGACTTAATCAATCATCAGTATAAATAAAAATTAAAAAATTAAGTCATGTTTGTTGATAAGGGCATCGCCGGAGAAGGGTGATTTCCATGTCGATAATTTGTTATGTTTATTGTTTGAAATATTCCGAGAATGTATTTTAAGGAAAGAAAATTTGTATGAATGTAAATAATAAATAAGACTTTTTTTTAAATAAGACCAGGAAGGAGCGTTGGCGGCAATATATGCCTCTCCAAAACTATCAAACCGATTTGCATTAAATTGAAAACGTAAATAGATCTGAGTAGATAAGCACACATGTGGCAAATTTTTAAATAAATAGGACCAAGCTTTAGACCTTACATTGAACTTAAATTTTCTAAAAAAATGGGAAATATTTCCCAAAGAATTAATAGTAATCATTGGCGTAGATTGGGGAGACTTTTTCTCCTTTTTTAATTGATGTTTTCATATGACATTTTTTGTAAGTGTATTGATATTTTCAATACCTAAGTTAATACTCCTTAATCCATTTCTTTTACTTAAGTGTTTACTTTGCATTCAACGAAATTTCTTCTCAGTGTATACAACATAGTAAGTCATACTACTGTGGTGGTGGTTGCCTTTCATAAGAAAAATAAGAAGATAAAAACAAAGTAAACAAAAAAGAAATAAATTCTACCAAAATTGCCATTACTTTGGAAAATAACTTTCTTCGGTAAGTTTGAAATAGTCTAACATATACAAAATAACTTCAGAAGAGATATTAAACATGTTTTGTAACAGCAATTTTTTTTTGTAGCGCAAAATTCTACAAAATATTATTATAAAATACATATACATTATATATTTAACAATAAAACGAGAAATAAAAGCAAATTGCCTTAAATTCAAGTTAAAAAGACAAAATTATAGATTTGTTTTTAAAAGGTTTGATTACTGCCGGAGTATAAAATTGCATTTTTCAGATAAAAAATAAGAAACACAAAAAAATTTAAAATACTTTTTTGAGCTTCCTGTAAAATTAAAAATGGAGTTGTAACGTTTGCACGTTAAGGTGATGCTATACTCTACTCGTTTATATTTAATAAACCTTTTTGACTTAAGGCATTAATGAAAAGAAAAGCTTTCAGACAATTATAGCAGAAAACGTTAAATAAATGAAACTTTAGTTGTTTTTAAACAATACTGACATACTTTACAATTACCATCACAATATAAATATCTGATAAGCTGAAATTGCAATAAAACTGTTTTCAAAACTAGGAACACGGACAATAAAGTAACAAATCTCGGCCATAATTTAACATGTATTTCAAAATGTTTTTAATGCGGAAACCGGTATAATTTACAAAGGCCGGTGGTTCTGAGGGTATGTAATACACATATATACATATATATACATATATATCAAGCCTTTGGTGCAATACCGTCGTAATTCAAAAAATCGTAAACTGAGAAAAATGCATTTGAAGTTTTGAGCCATCTTTTTGATAGTACAGTGTAAGCTCGTTAATCCGAATTACTGATTGCATGCCCCTATTCGGATTATCGAAATATTCGGATTATTGGATAGGCTGTTATAATAAATAAAAATAAAATAAACTCCCGATATTATTTAAAAACAAGTTTATTTCAATCGAAAAAGGAAAAAACAACGATTTTTTAAAATAAAACAAAAAAATATTTCATATAAAAAAGTCAACAAAATAAAAATTATATTTTTTTCATAAAGTTAGTAATGTATGTTTGCTGCTGTTTCAATGCGCATCCTTCTAAAGCTTTTTTTCGCAATTTATTGAGCATCAATATATGATTTGTTTCTATTCCACGTTCCTTTGTCCAACCTATTGATGTGCTTAAAGCCTGCACAGCATCACTATTTTTAACATGCTTAAACAAAGGAGGCTCTTCTTCTATGTTTTCTGCGTCTGATTGTGAATTACTGCTCAAAGTAACGGAAGATTCATTAATCCAGTCAATTATTTCATCTTCAGAAATTTGCACGTCATTATTACAGAGGAAAAAAATTTGTATTGTGCGTACTTCTTCACTTTCTTCAAGACAATCTGCAGAGTCAATCTCAACTAATTCTTGTTGCAATAATGCTAATGGGATGTTATCGTCTGAAGTCCATGTCGTGTTTCCAACACGACTTTAAATTAGAATTGGGCACCATGTCCCACGATCGCTTAAGCAACTCACAAGCGTCCTTCATACTGAATTGTTTCAAAAAGCCATCTGTGTTGTTCGCTTCAGAATTCACCAATTCACACAAGAGGTTTTTCTTGTAATATAATTTTGTATTTTGAATTCCGCGAACAATGCTATCTAATAACTAAATCTGTTGTAACAAGACACACTACATATTCATCAAAATACACATTCCAATGATGTCCCGTTAGTTTTCACATAGGATACGATAACAAACAACACAAGAATAAGAAAAAAAACAAATTCGGTTTAGCGAGCTGCAATCAATGCGGACTATAAGATATGCAATGCTTAATATTTTCAATTCGGATTACTGGATAATTCGGATTACACACCGTTCGGATTAACGAGCTTACACTGTATTTTCGTTTACTAAAGTTATTTTTTTACAAGTCTTTAAATAAAGAGGCATGTTTTGAATTGTTTTCTGTTTGTAAATTTCTAGTCATAAAGGAAATATTTCATTATTGCAAATAAATATTGTTGGAAATAGCTGGAGGCAACAATTTGTACCTGTAGAATCTGAACAGTTAGAGATAGAACCATAATTATTTTTCCTTTAGATATATATTTCCCCAAAGATAATTTCTGCATACCCAGCTCAAAAAATTCAAATTTTGAGTTACTACGGTATTGCACCAAAGGCTCTAAATACGCAAATTAGTACAGTGTTTACCATGTGCCACTATACTGTTCATTTGTTATATCACTACAGTTGTTTATATTCAGCTGTTACGTTTGTTTTATTGATTTCTAATGATTGTTCACTCAATGAAATTTATTGGAAAAACTTCCGGAACTATAGGCTGATTGAAAGGTAATGTATGAATGTGTGCAAGCCATTGTCAATACAAATGTACTTCTATTACGAATGCTTCAATGAGGGTGTATCCATAAGTGTGTATCTATAAATGTTTGTGTATATTAATTAAGCTCAACAGGTGTGTTAAAAAGGGAAAAAGCAAGACACATTTGTTCAACATTATCAGCTAAATGTCTACTGTAATGGATAAACCTTTCTCTATCTTCATCTCTAACCTGCTACAAAAATAATTTTTTTTTATATAATTATTATCTAAAAAATTATGATTAATTAATTAATATTTGCACGTACCTACAACTCTTTCATCATCTTGTCAAATAAGTTTAAAAATGAATTGTACTAAAATAGAAAAATAAACTCGAGTCTACGAATGCATGCATGTTTGTGATCAATGTTTGGCAATTTGTCTTTTCTTTCATTCATTTTTGCCTCTGTTACTTTCTAAAAAGGGTAACTGAGGCAAAAAAGAAACTAATTAACTTGATCTCACGTAAAACATACTTTTTGTAACACCTTTTTGCTTTTATTTGACAATGGTAACAAAATAAGTTATACCGAAAGGTTTGTTTTACATACATACTTATGTATATCAACTTTCAACAAAAATTTGAAATTCTGTTAAAAGAAATACACTAATAATATACGTACGAGTACATATAAATTAAAATAATATATAATTTAAATTATTTTCTGTATGTAGCAAATTTTGTCAGCTGCACTGTGCATTGCCTTTGCTTTACAGTACTGCGCAAAACACTAAGTGAAATATGTAGTTTGTTATGCTTTTCCATTACAGCCAAAGCCCGGTATAACGAATATTATAATGTTAGACACTTTCGGTAAACTGGGAAATTCCGAATACCAAATGATTTTTAGATGGAGACTAGAATCTTTTAACATTAAATTGTATATTTTTGTATATTTTTCATTTCAATACAGGCAAGCTTCCTACAATGCGGTAGTTACGTTCCAAGTTGACAAAATTGAAACATTTTAAATTCTATAACTAAATAAAATGTATGTTAAATTGTTGCACTTGCAGAATCTAAACTATTGAATTTCATTAATTTCCTTTAACACAGAATATTATGAATTGTTTTTGGAAACAAATTGCAATCCTGCATGTTATTGAAGTAATTTTAACGTTTCAACCAATAAGTTCGGGGTTCGACCCCAGTTTCAGGCTAAATCATAAAGACATCTCGCATTTTTGCTGACGTGCATTAGTGTGTTTTTGTGTCAGTTGTTGTCGGAAGGTCTCAGTGGCGAAGCCATAGTCACTGGTCACTGGTCACTGAACAGTACCGGGTTCAGATGATAGCAATCTACAGGCACATCAAAGCACGCTTCTGTAGCACCGGGGAAGTAAAATAATTACTCAAAATGGCTACTAAAACGAAGCTTCAAAATTTAATACGTCTCTGAAAAAAAGAACGTGCAAAAGCAGAGTTGTAAGATAGTAAAAGCTTCACCTACTGTCATTTCTCTAACTATCCCTTTCCTCTAGTCCCAGCGCAATGCATTGCATGTGTAGGGGTGATCTCCTGAGTGCTGGTCCAATATTGAAAAAAAAATACCAAAATGTGTCATTTGTAAAATAGTGCAATATGAAGATTGGCCTTTTTACTCGAATCGTTGCCAAGCTGTTTGGCGCTTTTGAATTGTTGTTGCAATGTAAACAAAAACACATTGGCCCCAATAAAAAAAAATGTAGATTTGCCAGTTTTGCGCAATAGCGTCGATATATAGTCTAGGTGGGATCTGTTAGTTTTCCCACTCCGTAATGGATAGCTTTACTGTAGTTCCACGGCGATTGTATGGGTCAGGGTAGCGATATTGTTTAGCGGGTTCAAGTCTTGCATTCCGGTTTTATCTTTGAAGTGGTTTTTCGTTAAATAAAAAAATATTAAAATGTTTAACATTTTGGTGTTATCCCGCCCGAACTGAAATTCGAAAAATACGAACGTTAGCTAAAAATGAAGAAAAAGAACAAGACAAAAATTTGAAACGTACGTTGCATATTTGACAAATGATGATTTTCTTACCAAAACTTCTACCAGAGCTGGTTTGAAAACTATAGACTTTTATCAACATTGTTGTGTTTTACTTGTCGTATTGAAATACGTATAAGATTTCATTAAACACTCCATAGAATACTCTCTCGTATTAATTCCTCTTGAAAATATATTTGGGATAGTAAAGAGAAGCGTTTCTTGTAGGTGGTGCTATAATGTAGTTATACGAGTACTATTTAAACATATGATACGGGATAAGTACGCAGACGTAGCTAACAACTTTTCCCTTAATTAAATTAAATTACTGCATGTAATTATGTTCATATATGTATATATTATTTTCGAATGGTAAACATAATATACTCGTATATCAATATTTGTTTCTTCCATGTATCGTTCAAAAATTGTTTTTGCTCTAACTGATGCTTTTCTTCTGAACAGTACTGTATATACATATATTGTACAATATATAAAATGCTTATCTTTAGTAAAACATTTTTAGTTTTTTTTTTAATTTAATCATATTTTTTTAATCGCTACAATAATAATCTAAACCTGAACAAAGAAAAAAAGGAAACTTATAGTGGAGTTTTTAAAACAATAGTCGATATTTTATTGTGAAATTTAAAAGTTTTGTTTTTTCGCTGTAAAGGAGTAGGGAAATCTCGTATTCCGATGTTCAGGGTTTTTTTTCGGGATTTTCATTTTATTAATTTTTATGTACAAATATGTTAAGCATATAAAAATTTTTAATAAATAATTAAAGCTAATTAAATAAAAGTTGTATATTAAAAAAAATGCATTGATCCCGATATCGCCGGCATTTTGAAAAATCCTATTAAGGAGCTCAATTTACAATTCAGAGCCAAATTTAGGGAGTGTTTACATCGGCATTGTGTATTAATTATGTAACTATTTTTTCTATTATTCAACTTTAGTCAAAATTCTTTACGATTATTTATCAATATTTGTTAAATTTTTTTATAATTATTTATATTTTTCAAGAATTTTGTTACAGGTCTACTGAAGATTTTGATATTATCAACAAATGAAATGCTGCATTTTGGTATTTTTACTGTTTTACTATTCTCATTTAACAATATTTATGCGATTTTAGAAACCTTCCATAAAATTTACAGCTCTAGATAGCGCATGCATAATTTCAAATTGCCAATATATGTACATAAAATTTAGAGCAATCCTTACGTCAGATTTATGTTGATGCAAGATTCGGTATATCGATTTTTGTATATGTAACATTTTTTTTTTATAGAAATTACTCCAAAATGTTCAGATTTTCATAAAAATTTTCTTAAGAATTAAAGATTAAGCTCACGTTTGCGGAACCAAGCTTTAATAACAAAAAATTTTTATATATTTGTTGTTTAATTCGAGTAGGACATTCCTTCTAATTGCCCCGAAATTGCATTGTTATATTGAAGAGTATTTAACTGTTACTTTTGTGTCAAAATTAACACAACAAAGCTAATTGCTAAGCAGACGAATGTTGTAGACAATACTGGTCTACAAAATTTGGAAATAAATTGACTGCAGAAACGAAGCAGGTTTTTTAACTAATCTGGGTTGCTGAATTCGAATCTGGAATTGGGCTGTCACGTCTTGTTCATTTTTTATTACTTGCTGGCAATACTATATAACACTACATCACATTCATTATAAACTTTCATAATACTCGTAGTAGCGTTTAAGCATGTCAGGGATATCCTTCGTTAATGATTCAAGCTATTTTTGCTTTGTGTGTCGTGAATATTTGGTTGGGAAAAAAGTATATGCAATATCAGAATCATTAAAATATCCTTATTTACATTATTTTGGTTTTGCTGTCAGAAACTTGTTCAAACCGTGGACTCCGACAATGTTTTGCAATAGTTGCAAAACTGTTTTATTCTAGTGATCAAATGACAGGAAGATCTATTTCGATTTTTCAATTCCAGCACATTGGAGAGAGTCAACTAACCACCAAACCGATTGATATTTCTGTTTAACAAAAGTTGCTGGATTCAATATGAAAAATCGAAAAAATATTACTTACGCGAATGTCGCATCGGTTTCCAAACCAGTTCAACGTCCACCAAATGATACTTACCTGTCATTCCAAGTGGTAATGAGCAGTGACTCCGAAACATGATTCACCATTAGTGGAGGTTTTTATGATGATCATGAACGGAATTTAGTGAATCAAGCTGAGCTGAATGATGTAATTCCGGATTTGCATTTAACGAAGCAAGACGCAGAATTACTATCTTCACACATGCAGCAGTGGAATCATCTTGCAGTTGGGACAAAACTAACAATTTATAGAGATAGAAGCTTGGAATTGGCTGCATATTTTGAAAAGAAACACTCTATTTTATACTATACTAATGTTGATGGTTTATTTCAAAAAACTAACCAGCCATATGGCAAAATTGAATGGAGATTATTTATTGATGGCTCTAAATAGAGTTTAAATGCTCTTCTTGTGCATAATGGGAATTAAAAAAGCATCCATACCAATTGCTCATGCCATTAATACAAAGGAAAATTATGTATCAATGACTGAAATTTTGACATTAGTCTAATACAACGATAATAAATGGAAGAACTGTGGCGACCTTAAGGTGTGTGATTTAAATTTCTTTGCATATATTGTAAATAACTGTAAATTAATCTGTTTCAGGTCGTTGATTTGTTGACTGGTATGCAAGGCGGTTTCACAAAGTATTGTTGTTTCCTTTATCTATGGGATAGTTGCGCTACATGTCATCATTACGTCAGAACAGAGTGGCCAAAAAGAACTTACTGTTCAGCAGGAAAACAAAACATTTCAAATAAACCGTTAATTGATCGAAATGACGTTCTTTTTAAGAACTTTGTCAAGGCGCTGGACAAAGATGGTGCAGCATTTAAATATTTGTAAGCGGTTTTTCCTCAAATTTCATATGCTAAAATCAAAGAAGCCATATTTGTTGGCCTTCAGGAAGCTATTAAATGATGACAATTTTTCATAATGTTTATTGGAGAAAGAATATACAGCCCGGAAATCTTGCAAGAGCATCGTGAAGAGTTTCTTGGAAAGAATAAGAGCGAAAACTAACTTCGTGAATTATTGAAAAATTATCACGAATTAGGTGCACGAATGTCACTAAAAATGCATTTTCTTCATTCGCATTTAGATTTTTTTCCACAAAACCTAGGTGCGGCGAGCGACCAACAAGGGGAGCGTGCTCACTAAGATTTAATGAAAATTGAAAGAAAATATCAAGGATTTTTGGACAAAAGCATCCTGGAAAACAATTACTGGACTAATACGTGAAACCGATCCAACAAAATACAAACGACGTCCAAATAGCGCAATTCACTTTTAAACATTCATAGATTTTTAAATAAACTAACGAATTCTTATGTAAAAAACGAATAAAAACATTTTTTTGTATCTCGAAAACTTGACGCGATTGAGAAAAATCAATTACAGATTCGAATTCACCCCACCAAATTACTCTAAAAAAGTTATTTTGTTGCTCCAGTCCAAAACTTTGTTGGCTAGTGTAATTACGTGTACGATTAAAAAACTCTGCTTTGCGCTGAAATATATTGTCAGAAATATTATGATAAAAATGCTGGTTTAAATTTGGTATAATTAATTTGGTTTATTGAAAATTTGGTTTTTTTTCAATTTAGTGTTGACAAAACAGAGTGTTATTACAAATGTTTATATATATATATATATATATATATATATATATATAGACCAGATACAACTATATATATATATGTATATATATATTATAACTATAACACAGGTCAACAAAATCCAATTTGTTTTTGTGTGGTCTAAGGTTTCATAGCCAATTTGAATACATATGGTACGCAGCTTCAATGCCTATAAATTCCTTTTTTTATTGACTAGTTCTAGATATTTACCGTTATATATAATAACTCGGGGAGTACCTTTTCGTTTTAATTAACAGTAACACACGAAGATAGAGAATTCAATAGCCTTTAAATTTTGTTATTATACTTTTTCGAAAATACTTATAGATATAGAAGATATTCAGAATGTTTTGAGAATGTTGTTATTAATTTTGTTAGCCACATATTTTACAAATAAAATTACCCATAGTTATTTAAAACCCATTCATAAATTCTGATTTTATTCATAATTAACTGGTGGCACCTAGTTTACAAATTGACTTACCATTAGCACTTAAGAATGTTGCAGAAAAAAAATGAGTTTGTTCTGGCGGGTGTAGAACTTTTGTTAAATTTGATGGAAAGAACATACATATGTCGCTGGCTCCAATTTAAATTTTGTGAAGGGGTGAATTTAACAACACCAACAATTATTTTGAAAGTGATGCATTATTTGTAATGAAAATTACAAAATTTTTAATACCTGTATGAAAAAGTAATGTGACTGGCGGTCGTCCACCCCAAACGGCTAAAGCTACTGAGTTTAAATGCTGTATACACACCTCTCTTTCGATGTTTGGATACGCTAAGAACGGATTTTTAGATATTGCAATGCTTAGGGGATAAAAAAGGGTCAAATTGATAACGTAACATCTCGGAAAATACGATAGATAGACCACATATTCTAAAAGCGTACGAAACAAGCAGACCCGTGTTTGAGACCTTTTCGATTGTATGTATGATGTATTTTTAGCGGGTTGAAAATGAGTAAAAACACAATTTTTAGCTGAAATTTAACCCATAGTTGTATCTGGGTCTAGAATAACACATTGGTAATAATTTAAAAAAATAAAATTCCGAATGCACGTAGGGGGTAATATATGCCTCTCCATAACTATCTAATTTATTTTGATGAAATTTCAAACTTGGATTTGAAGTCGCATTGGGTGCATATTATGGTGATTACTATTTTTTATATTTATTTATTTAACATTCCAAAAATGAAACCCCATCAATTTAAAAAAAATTGGAAAAGTTCCCCCTTTCAAATTTTTTTTTAATCTTTTCAGTGCAAGTCTTATGAAGAAGAAATCATTTAATCACTTTTATAGCGCCATGAAATGTCTTCTAGAAACTCCAGCAATAGTGTAAAGACAAACAGGTATATTTGGATGAAAAATCTACCTTCCTCTTCTAAACAGAAAAGGAATCTGTTGATAAGCTCTCCAATATCACACGAATGCCGACAAACCGCCAAATTCTTGGAAACTTCACTTTTCTGTTCAACAGCGAGAAACGGCGACTGGATCGAATCAAAAATATGATTACAGATATAGAATTGCTCTGGAGGGAATCTCTAGACTTTCCACTTTTATCCAGTTCACTCATCAGGAAGAAACTCAATCATCTGATTGATCTAAATGACAAAAAGAAACGGTCTGACAAATTCACTGAAAGACTTTCTCAGTTATTTGATGTCATCAACGTAAAGGGAGAATGGAAAAGCTCGGAAGATAAACAGTTCTACCAGAGCCCAGTTGAGAGTGGATGTAAGGTTGGTTATTCAACTGTCAAACAAGCCCCTTTGGAATCAGTCCACCCAAGAAAACGAATCTGACTATCAATATCTCAATCTCAAACCAGTAAATCTCAATCGCAACGCACACATGATATTGTCTCTGAATCTGCCTACGATTCTTCACGCAAGTCTCCTAGCTCTTCTTCGACGTCATCTTCTGAATGCAAACCGAAATACAAAAGATCAAGTACTACAATAGCGAGTTGACTGGTACTGAAAACCAACATTTCTACACATAAAGCACATAACGTTCTTGCAACCATTGCTGAACAGGGTCATGATGTGCCAAGTCTGGAGACGAGTAATCTGAGAAGGACAAGAAATGAAAGTCAAAATTTTTTAAAAACCAAAGCAAAAATCTCCATTGTCTTCCGTTTGATGATAAAAGAGTTCAAGCGGAGGAGTATCAAGTAGTTCTGCTGAAAAGTACAACAACCGAAATCAAACTCGGTATTCTAAAATGTGAGAGTGGTTCTGCCACGGTCATTCACAAGGAACTACATCAGCTAATTCGTGAATACGATGCTTGGGGAAATATTCGCACGATAATCTGCGACGCGACAGCAGTAAATAATTGTCGTTTGTACGGGATTGTAAAGCTGGTGATGTCTTGAGCAAGGAATTTCAGAAGCCACGTCATGAATTTCCGTATTCAAGAGCCAACAAGCAAACCAGAACCAAATATTCCTTCAATTACAAATTAAGAGAAAACTATGTCTCCCTTCAGGCTCATTACCACCAATTTGCGACAAAAGTTGTTAACACACATGGGAACCCTGGATGGCGAGATGATTTAGATATGAACTACTCATATGTCAGGCATATCGTCATTGCAAAATAACTTCACGATGGCCCCGAATCAGATGGAAGAAACTCCAAAACTTACACCAAGCAAGATGAAACTAGCATGTAATAATTTTTTATTTTTTTTCTTGGACCGGCACTCAGGGGATGACCCCTACACATGCGATGCATTGTGCTGGAACACACAATATATGCTGTTATAACATTTTGTCTGATGCCAGAATGGCGCCCCATCTTTCGTACAGGATGCGCCTACATCTGCTATGAATGGTCAAATGCTTGGTTCGAGTCGCAACACTACAACGAAGAGTCCTTTAATGAACTGTTAACCTCACCAAGACAAAATCCAAGAAGGCAGTTAAGTGTTTGAAGATGCATTGGTCGGAGGAATCATTAATTGACATTCCTCGATCTAACCAAAATGCTGAACGTGCTATACAACTGATGGAGGGACAGACATTTCTACATTATGTACTTATTACTAAATTTTTTATATTATTAATTTTTTTACTATTAATCTTTTGAATAAAGCAAAAACAGCATGTAATTTTTTTGAAAAAAATTAATTTATCACTTTTTTTCATCCGCATTAAAGGGGGAAATTTTTTTAAAAAATACAAAAATGCAATTAATATTCCTAAATTACACAAAAAACTGCCTCGATTGCAAGTGGTTTCATAATTTCTTTTTTTTTTTGTAATTACACCTCTGCATATATTTTAAAAAATTTTAACTGTAAGGGGAAATATATTGTTAGTGACCGCCTATGGCCTATGCTGGTTAGGTTATTCTGATTAGTAAATAAGAAAATTAAGAAAAGTTGGACATGAGCGAAGCCGCGGGTAAAAGCCAGTTAATTATAAAGAAGAAAAATTATTTGCGACTGTTTACACTACGTGCGTAAACAAACTCCTTTGCACTAGAGGAATATTAAACAAATTGCAATATACACGTATACCTATCTCTGTTTCACACCTAAGTATTATTAATTTCAATTTTTATTTTACAAGAAAATTAATGCAGATATGCAAAGAGGAACCGCATTAGAAGATATTGAAAAAGAATACTCGCTAACCACACTTGTATCTCATGTTCACTTCGATGTCGATTACGTTGAAAGTAGTTTTTATGAAATGAAATGAACCGGAATAAAATTATAAACATATGCATTCATTCTTTATATTCCCATTTTAAATATTTCAACTTTAAGCATTTTTACCTTCGGTACTTAATTTTACACACCTTGTAATGAACATAAAATTCATGTTGCAAAATTGTATGAAAAACATTTCTTGTTGCTAATAAAACTGTTTGTAAATTACTTCTTATTTCTAGATCTCTTTGTCCAGTATTCTTTAATACATTTCTCTCTTCCTTATACGAGTGTTTTTACATTAAAAGTGATAATTTTTCTTTTGTTTTGCATTTTTTATGACTTGAAACATCTGTTTATCATTTTAAAATTTTTTGCTTCAATTTAATTTTCTGAATTTTTTTTTTTACTGCAAGTGTGATACGTTCTACAGTTTCTTTTTTTTATAAGAAAAATTTTATATGATTTTGTATTATTCATCCCTTTTGCCCTTGTTGTAATGCAGATTTCATTGAATTCCCAGACCTTGTTGTCCTTGAGTAGAAGCCAGTGATTTAACGTTTAACAGAGGCCAGAAAATCTAGCCTTTAGGTTGAGATTGTAATAGAGTATTGTTTTTGAAAATGATTTTATTACGCACAAAAATTAAGGTAAAGAAGTAGAAATATTTTTATTGATTGTAAAAATAATCTTAAAGCAGAAAGAATTATACCAAAATTATTGTTTCGTTCAATTAGCGCTCGAAAAAAAAGCAAAAACAAGAGCTGATTCAACGATTGCAGCGAATGAACAGTGTAATGATATTTTCTTTTCAGGCAAAAGTGCCCAAACTTTGTCCCTATTCATTTAAACCATTTGCACTTTATTGCTCCGCTATGGAGAGATTTTACAGCACTTTAAAAGAGAACAAAAAGGTGCAAATATTTTATAAATAAAGTGAAAAGTGCAATGCATTTTTCGAGAATCGAAATAGATATAAGATACTTTGCACATAGTTTTCTTTTCATAGTTATAAATATTCCAGTATAACTAAGTACAGGGTGACACAAACGGTGCAAATATGTTTGAATTCCTTATAACTTTTTTATTATAATTTTTTTTTGTTTTCAGTATTTTGTAAAGAAGACTTGGAGAATTTAAAATCGAACAGTACCAATACTTTATTTCAGAATTTAATTATGAGCGACGTAGCTCATTTCCAATGGAATGGTGGCAATATAGTTTACGGAAAATCCAAGAGTAGTTCAACAGCGAGAATTACATCCTCTTAAGTGTACCGTTTGGTGCGGTGTTTCGTGGGAACGAATAATTGGTCCATATTTTTTTTGAAAATCGACACGGTGTCGCCGTTTCCATCACTGTTGTTAGATATCGGACAATGTTGGATAATTTTTTAAAGCCAGTCGCGACAAACTATCCGCAAGGATGGTTCCAGCGCTGTGTGGAATTGAAATATTAAATTTAATATCAATTAAAATACGAACTTATTTTTATTAGCAAATGGCGTAAGAACATATAACGTTGAGAAAATGGTGTTCATATACTTATCGATCGCATCTGTGTGTCTAACTAAACAAGCGGTACAACATCTTCATCTTACCATCCACTGTCAGCGGAAATCTCTGCCAGCAACTTGGACCACTTTGAGAAGCTTTTACATTATTAGCTTTGTAAATATTTTGCCACACAGACTTTAATGTGCAAATTATGATAATTTCCAATAAATTTTGTATAGGCTTGTCCTTGCCGATTTTGATGAACTTTAAAACTTGGATGTATTTCAGTTTAAAAGACACATTGGCTGCAAAATTTTTTCAAAACTAGGACCACCAGGCAAGGTAGGGGCAATTTCCGGCTCTCCAAGACCATATAACCTTTTCTAATGAAATATAAATCGATCTAAGTTTCTACGTCTAGAAGAACACATATGCTACATATCTATTTACTAAATACGACCAGGAGGCAACGTAGGGGTAACATGTGCCTCTCCGAAACTGTATAACCGATGGAGATAATAACGGGAGCGAAGCCGCGGGTAAAACCTAGTAGCTAATAATTTTTTTCCGTTGGCTGAAGTAGTCTGCACATTGACTTGGATTCAGCTTCAACTGTAACCAATCGACAGGCACATCACAGCGCCTTCCTTCGTCAGTATTGTGTAGCACTAGGAAAGTAAAATAGTTACTAAAAATGGATACTAACACAAAGCTTCAAAAATTGACAGTAAAGCTTCACCACATTTCTCTCCTTCACTATCCCTTTCCTCTAGTTCCAGCACAATGCCTTAAGTCCAAGATAAAAGAATAAGAATGGATAATATTGTCGTAAATATGGTAAATACGTACATTAAGTAAATTATGTATGAATGTTTTTAAATTTACATAAGTATGGAAAATACATAGAAATACTTAGAAAACTTAGAAACAAATATTAAGTGCTTTTTCTTTACTTTATTTCCTTGTAGGCAATTACCTCTTGACTTTACGTTTAACAATACAAAATGCAACTGAACGCTAAAACTGACTGCTCTGCAGGTGTACTTGAATATACGATACACAAGAGACTTTTAACAATTGAACAATTGTATTAAAAATTGTATTGTACGCTTTTTCAATTCTATTAAACTAACGTTTCATAAGCACGATCTTTGTATTTTTATTTCTTAACATATTTAAGTAATATCTGTGGATATATATATTTCAAAATTTATATAAATATTGGGTTATATCATATTTTTTGTGCGAATATCGTTTTAATTTCTGAAATTAACTAATATTTTTCTTTTTTTTCATTGCAGATTGCGGCACCGTGGGACCAGATTTGGATCCAAGTGGGTCGGGCACAGGTTGTGTGACGGTCCGTGCATAATACCTCCGTTGCAGCTATCCTAAACAAAATTGTGTTAACACTTTTTACTATTAATATATACATACATACATCAAGCATATTTCGTTCTTAACAATTTTTAAGGTATTCAAGAAGCTAAAATTGGTTTTTATCAGGCCTTTTCATCAAAGTGATTTGAAACCACAATATAATTTCTGATTTTAAAACATTCAGATAAGTCTGTAACGAGCATTATGTGGGAATCGTTAAAATAAATTAATTAATAACTTCTTTATTGTTTTCTAAGAAAATTAAATTAAAATTAAGAAACACCGTTTCTGCTGTTAAAAAAAATTTAATAACGCAGTCGAAATGAGGGAACAGATGCTTCCTTGTTTTTTCGACAAGTTAAAATCACACATAAAAATAAAAACTCTATGATTTACAAAACAGCACATAATCGCACGTGTGACGTCAAAACGGCAGTTGATTTAAACAATCGTGAATGGAATATTATTCGGAATAGAATATTATATCAATAACGTATCCGTATCTACAATTTTCTCTTTCGGTTTTGGCAAATTGTCTTCCATGTCATTTCAATTTTAAAATGCTTTCAATTTGAATTCTGTACACAATAAATTGGATGCACTACAATCATATAAAAAAGATATTAAATATCATTTATTATTTTTCTCTTTATGGAAAATAAAAAAATTAAAATAAAACAGAAACTGAAAATTGGGACATATTTTTTTTAATAAATGGCTGATGATTTAAAATTTAGTTCAACAAACACAGTGAACTGTGCGAATCGAATTCTATCCAAAACAGACAACGTTCTTGTGCTGCTTTAAATGAAAACAAATGAGAAAATAAAAATGCACACACGAGAACGAATATTGTTCAAAAATATTTATACTAAATGGCCAAAAGAAATATAAACTCTATATGGCATAGATTAATATTATTTTATATAATTGGCCAAAAGCCAATCAGTATGATACCGCATAGTGGCTAACAATTGTTCGCTTCTGGAGGCCATAAAAGGTTTTCTGTTTACTCAATTGACTATACATTTAAAAGATATTTATGTATATAAAACTTTAAAGACGATTTAAAAGGTTAGTTAGTTAAGCTTTATTCTTTTCGCCAACATTTTATTAGGGCAATTAAAAATATGTAAATACATTCTTAGTCCACTGACGATTTTAGTATTATTATTTGACGCACGTTGAATAAATGAAAAAATAGTTACATATGCACAGTTGTGTAACGGACACCAAATATGTACGAAAATGAAAACATTCCTGCCTTTTCTAGAAAACGTCAAACGCAAAAATTTTTCGTTTTGCATTCGTTGTAAAAATTACAAGATGGAATTGTTATTTTGAGAGCACTTACATAAAATGAAAGTTGAAAAAGTATTTCAAATAGTAAAGAATCTTGTTATTTCTTAAGTTCTGTTTTGAAAAATTTGCAAAAATCAGTTTTAATGGCAAATTTCATATAATTTTTAAAGTTTTCTAAATCAAAACGAAAAAATGTGCAAAAAATTAAATAAAATAATTGAATTTTTTCCTATTTTCTATCAGAAATGCAACTATTGAACCCCGAGTGTTAAGATTTGACAATTTTTTAGGAATAAAATTGAATTTCAAATAAGTTTTTTAATTTATTTTCAAAATACTTTCAATTATTTCTATATTTTTTATCCATTTTGTTTACTTTTCAGTGGTTTACAAAGCAGCTACTTAATAGAGATGTTATATTTAGTAATAAAAAACAATGTTTTCATTTTGTTTCGTATTTATGAAAACGAATGAAAGCTGGAAAACAAAAACAAAAACGTTGCGATTTGAAAAATATGTAAATTTTTACTTCCGAAACTTTTCTGTATCACACCTGATGAAAGTGTAATTAAAAAATTAATTTATTATTTTCGAAAAATAGTGTAGCTTTAATTCGTTTTGTCTTTGTAAGGTGTTGTACATATTTCTCATTTGCTTACTTTGTGTTAAATTTTAAGTGGAAAGAAACGAAAATTTGCTTTGAATATGTTCGTGAATAAATATTTTTGTCAAATATTCGCTGTAATAAATAAACTTGAGACCAATTTTATATTACAGTAAAGCCGCGATAATTCGAACACCGTCAATTCGATAACCTCAACAGATCAAAATAAACTGTAATTTGGAAAAATCCCCATAAATGTTGGTACCCTCATTAATTTGTATTTTTTTGCAATTCGAATACAAAGGAAAAGTTGTACTCAATTGTTTGCCTGAAAATTACGTATTTTAAATTACATACCGTTTTTAAAATCACACGTGTGATTGTATGCTGCTCTGTAAATCACACAGGTTGTGTAATTTTCGTTGTGATTTTATTGATTTAATTGATCTGATTTTTTACTTCAGAAACTGTGAATATTTTTTTTAATTTTTAGGTGTTTTTAAATAAAATAACTAATTATTTAAGAAAATAAAACCAGAACACATTGAGTAATTTATTTCAAGTACTTGTTACAAAGTTTTCCATATAATAGTAGTAAAAATGATTTGAAAACTTTAGAGAGTTGGCAGAAGGGTTTGAAATCACAAAATTATATGCACGGAAGACCTTTAATGCCGTTTTAAATCACTTTGTCGCAATGTGATTTTTAGAAGATGACTGAAAATTTGTAATGAAAACCGACACAAAAGCTTTGAGCCTTTGTCAATATAGTGTGGCGATGGTCGAAGTAGTCTGCACGTTGAGTACAAAACGAAAAATTTTACTGGGTTCAACCCCAGTTTCAGACTCATAAAAACATCTCGCATTTTTTCTGATGTGCATTTCTATGGCTTTGTGTCAGTTTTTGTCGGAAGGATTCAGTGGCGAAGGCATAGTCTCTGGTCACTAAACAGTGACGCCTTCAGCTGTATCCAATCCACAGGCACGTCAGAACGCCTCCTTCGTCGGTATTGTGTAACACCGGCGAAGTAAAATAATTAATAAAAATGGCTACTACAAAACGAGCTTTAAAATTGAATACGTCGCCTTCATATTACAGACGCTACAACACTGTTGTAAAAGCAAATAACGTGCAAAAGCAGTGTTGTAAGATACTGAAGCTTCGCCTATTTTTTCTCCTACCATCACTTTCCTATAGTTCCAACACAATGCATCGCATGTGTAGGGGTCATCTCCTGTGTGCTGGTCCAAGATAAAAAGATAAGTAGCATTTCTAGTATTCACATCTTAAACTTTGTCGTTTAAATATATGAATTAAATGAAGAATTGTTTTCCTTTCAGCATATAAATTCAATAATCACTTGTTTTATGTATAAACCATTTTTAATTAATTAATTTAATTAATTTTTTTTTGTTAATTAATAATGCATTATGATGTCGTTGTCGTAGTCGTTGTAGTATTTACGACAACCCAATATGAAAGATATGGTAGCTGTTGCCACATTTTACCGATTTCCTCACGACAACGATACTCATAATATTACATAATTTTATATATTTTTTTTTGATATGGTCTTACTATAAATTTATGAAAATAGAAATTTATTTATTTTTATTGTTTCTAGTCTGTAGAAGACATCGCCATTTCCAGCACAGAAATAAGTCCTTTGCAATGCTGAACATGATGTTTATAATTTTAATAATGTGTACAACGCGCGAAGTTTGCTTATATTTTTTGTTATATATGTATATAATTTTCAAATAATTTCACATGACATTAGCAGCTGTTATTCTCGCATTAATTGTGTGTTATTGGACGACTTCACGCAACGAATTCTTGTCGACAAATTTCAATTGTTTTTATACCATTACTGAATAGTGTTATGCTGGGAACACAATTGGGTCGAAGAACGAATTCGTCGCTAAAAGTTGTTTGCGTAAATTCGCAGTGTGGCGCACAATTATGACGATAAATTTACAGTTGTCATAATCAGCAAATTGTTTGCTGCGTGTGTTACCGTATAAAAAAAATTTATTGAAAAAATTAAACATGAACAAAAACAATTTAAAAACAATCTTAGAGTAAATAATTGTGTATATTTAATTTAAATGATATATATTAAAAATTAAACAATTATAAAAAAAAAATTAATTTAATAATATATTTGCAAACTAAAATGAAAAACTGGTAATCTTATACTAATATGTTCGTCGTTGGTCAGCGTATGAAATAGAAATAAATCTATCGTTGTGTTAATCTTCATATGCACAAATGTGTTTTATTTGTAATAACGAAAGTGCATAACGAAAAGTTCGTCCTTCGACCCAATTGTGTTCCCAATATGAAGTTGTTCGTTGTGCACATATTTTTTGTTTGGACTAAATTTTTTTTATATGTAGTTTGATGTCTTTTTGAGAGAGAATGAATATTTTTGAGAAACAACTCTCAGCTTGAATTGATTTAATTTTATATTAGGTGTGTTCGTTTAGTTTTCTGGTAAAGTTCGGTAAAATGAGAGTAAACTATAATTTATCTCAATAAGAGACCAAAATGTACAAAAGTAAGAAAACGCAAAAAACCATAAAATTTACCACAAAATAGGTCTGTTCCACGTGCATAACGAAAAAATTTGCATCGTTGGCAACGGCTGTAAAATGTGGACAAAAATAAATTGAAAAAAAAGTAAAGGCAATTTTTTATTAAATAAAGTGATAAATATGCACAAATATATATATGTATGTGATTATATACTTACATTTTGAAATTTATTTAAAAAATCTTCTTTTTTAAATTAAAAACTTTTGTCGTTTCTTTGCAAATTTTCTGATTAATTTCTTAGTATCATATATAAATAAAAAAAACAGCCTATAATTTAATTCTAGACCGAACTTACCTAAATAAAAAGTTCGTACAGAAAATTAAAAATTTTACTCTCTAATTTTATTTCAAAATTGTACAAAAATTGTCAATAATTGCTGTCACGGTTTTGGGTAAATTTAGAGGATTCCATCTTACACGTAGTTCACTTGTTGATAAGCATTTCTCGCAATTGGACTGATCTAGATTCTGAATATACTTATATAGTCAAATTCATGCGCAATATAACTTCCAATTTATATAGTAGCGCTCTAATAATATTACAACTATAATTTTTTCATAAACATTATTTCTAGCATATTTGTTGTCTAATTCTTATGTTACACTTGTAGTCCACCAACTATATATGGCCCTATGGACTAGGTTGGTTATTGTTATAAATAAATAAAATAGAATAAGGGTCCTCATGAAAACGTGTAAAAGTCTCGTAAACTGCGCCAAGTGTGCAAGTTTACGCTCTCGTAAATGAACTGTCAAAATTTGTTTGAAAATTCATTTACACAAACCTTGTTAATTTGTCCAACAATTTAGTTTCGTAAACTGGCTTGAAAAAGGGGCTTCATGAAATAGGTCTCGCAAACTTGCCCAATTGCACAAATGGCAATTTTAAGCGTTTTCATGAGTACCCCTAATATCTCTTTTTATATGATTCTAATTTTTAAATTGTGCTTTTCTCGAGAAAAATATGTGAAATGTATTATTACATTCCTTATGATATTCTCATAAAGTATTTTTTTCTAAAAGCAAACTCAACAACTGAGGAGGATAGATATATATAGATGAGAAGAAAAATTTAAAAATAGAACTCTGTATGTGTTATAAAAAAAAGTAAACTAATGGATTGTTATGTTTTTGTTTATAAATTTTTTTTTTCTGTATTCAATTTCAATTCTCGATTGATTAGTTGAATTTTGAACATAAGAATCTTGAATTTGTAGTCAAAAATTGGAAAAAGTCCACTGCTGAGTAAGTAAGCATTAGCGAAATAGTACTATGTGGATATCCTTCCTCCTCAATTTTTCAGTTTGCTTTTATATAAAAAAATACTTTATGAGAATACCATAAAGTATGTATTTTTCTTAATACTTTTTTTGACCTTTTTTATTATTTTAACAATCTATTTTTTTGAAAAAAAAACTTCCTGAAGATGTTAACCGAAGGTTAACGAAATATCGAAAATAAATATAAAAATAATAAATAAAAAGAGAAAAAACCTTAAAGCTTAAAAAAATAGATTGTTAAAATAAAGTATGTATATTCACATATTTTTTCGGGAAAAATTACAATTTTAAAATTAGAATCATTTATAAATAAAATAAATTTGTGTACAATTACAAATCTACACACATGCATACATCCCTTAAAAACACAATAATTTGGCTTATACATGTTATTTAAAGAAACCACAAATAATTTTTAACTAAATCATGAAATAAAATTAACTATTATTTGTTCATCGCAGTGCATGAAGAACAACAATATTACTCTCTCAAAACCTCCTTCATTTACCCAATTTTTCCGTAAGAAAACGCATTTTGGTAAGATTGGGCGCCCGCCGGCGCACAATTTAGAGTAAACGAATACACCTATTATGTCTGGGCAAAATTTAACTGAGTTACCAATAAGTTAAAGTTTTTATGCAAAATTTATGGTGATTTCTTTTCTGAACAAATATGTTGCCCTTTCGATGGATAACATTTTCTACAGTTTGCCCACACCTTTAAAAAGTGATACATTTTTTACTGCCACAATGGTACAAAATATTTGAGATTTAATATTAATGTATACTTAGCGTTTCACTGTTTCTACGGTTTTTAGCACCATTTTATCAATAAAAATCGTCAGCAACATTGTTTTCTAATCATCTGCTATTACCTAGAACAAACTGCAATAACTTTAAACCAAAAATTTATCAAAAAAGTTTACATTGAAATAAATAATAAATTAAACAGAATCTTCTTCCAACAAAAGTCTGACGGACTCTAGTCAAAGTGAAGAGTATATTGATTTTCATAATTCTTATTTGTATAAAAAAGTACTTCACAAAGATGTAAAAAAGGTTATTATATCACCCCGACTTGAGATGAGAGGGTCAAATATGTTGCATATTTTGCCAGTTATTTGTGCAACATATTTAGAAAGGAACGAAATAGCTTTTTTTAATGTTACATATTTTTTAGAATGGAACAGAAACTGTTACGAAATGTAGCATATATGTAACATTTTTGTCAGAAAAGAAAACGCCATTAATTGAGTTGCCCCATCATATAATATTTGCAAAGTTATTTGGTGTTTGTAAAATAATATTGGGAGCAATTTTCATTTTTCATTCATTATTACACACACAATCTTTAGAAATAATTTCAAACATGTAGTTTGAAACAAGAAAACAAAGCAAAACAGAGTTAAACGCTACAGTACTACCACCTTGTGAAATTAATAGAATTTAATTTAACATGACAGCTCTGATTTCCCCGTAAAATTTTTTGAAATGAGTAAATTTTGTTCAGACAATGTTTTTGTTCGGAACAAATGGGCGAATTCAACTATTACGAAAAACACATATAGAAAATTATCAGCATTGTCAACTTGTTGCTTTTATTTTTTATTTTTAATTTTTAGTTTTTTTTTTATTTTCGTTGACACCAATTCTAATTTTATTACGCAATTTTCTGAAGTCACAAACATGTTTTCGTACATAAAAATTTTGAAAGGTAATATTTGTAATTCATCTGACAACGTTCGTTCTTTGAGTGACAGATTTTAAGAAGCTGAAGAAGAAGATAGGTATCAAAAAACTACTACAAATTTACAATAAAATTGGTTGAAGATTTATGTGGCCATCCAATTCAAATTACACAATTTGAGTCCCATTTCGAAATTTTATTTCGTATTGAAAAAAAAGCTATTTGGTTGTTTTCTTTGTATATTTATTAAATCTTTTTTGGGCGTTCGTTGTATAAACATGCGAAATTTCTTAGCTTTTTCTAGAAGTTGGTTAAAGGTCTACTGAAGATAGTAGTATTACTGTATTTACTGTATTTCGATTTAATAAAAAAATGCAAGCCTAACACTACATATCTTATTAATATTAAATACGATTTTGATGATTTGAAAATCCATCCATTCTCTTTAAGTATGAACGATGGAATATGCAGTAATTTTGCCAAGACGTTATATATATTGGAGAATGAAAAGTGCAAGTTTTTCGGGCCATTTTTTCCTGACTAGGCATCATAATAACTAATGAAAACTGACATTCTATTCTTAAAAAGGAGCATAAAACGGCATTGCTAGGTAGCTTTAGAAACACCTCATTACTGATTTTAATAGTACTAACTCTTTCGAACAAGCGATAGCATTGCTAACGTTTCATTTATAAAATCTTAAGCTGAAAGCCATTACCTCGCGTTATATGCGTCTACGCGATGCACACTTTGTAAGCGTTCTACACTTTTCTATATTCAACTTACATGCAACTTTTATGCGATTTGTTCATCAGTCAGTGTAAATATGTTTATCGCTTAAAAAAGTTTTTACAAAAATAGAAACATAAATGGAACTTTTAATAGAATTAACTGCCTGTTTATAGACGACGAGTGAAGGTACTCGTTCAGCCATTTATATTGAAAACAACAATAAAAAAACTCAAATTGTGTTTTTTTTTATTGTTTCAAATTGTTTTTGTTTCTCGGCTTCTATGAACAGGCAATTAATTTTATTAAAAGTTCCATTTATGTTTCATTTATTCAGTAAATCTTCCTCCATTTCACTTATGGGGGAGATGCTTTATTTAATATTTTTAGGTATAGCCATATTTAATTAACTTAGTTAATCAAATTATATTTAACAAATTTTGAAGCGCTAGAATTTATTACCTTTTTTACCAAGAGAAGTGTCGAACCTTGCGACTCTTAACCATACTTTTCTCAGGGCAGTTAAAAGGGTACTTTTAGTGCGAAATACGTCAGGTTACCACACACTTAATATTTGTTTTCAACACAAAAAATTATCTGGCAAAAACTTTGCAAATTCCTTCTACAAAATTAGAAAGAAAATATATTTCAGGCGTTCTATGTGATTTTTGCTATACAACGTGAAACATACAAATACAGTGATCTTACTTTTCTGACAACCGCGTTAAAAGCGTAGACGTGTAGGACGTGTGGTATAGAACAGTTAGCCGTTGCTTCAAGCCCTGTAACAAATATTTTTCTGATATGCATTAAATTTTCTTTAATTTTTTACCCAAACTAATCAATTATAAATAGTATTTTTCTTTTTATAATAAATATTTTAGACCATGTTACTTTCGGCTCACTGGAAAATAAAACATTAACACCCAGAAAATAAGAAAAAACCTAGTTTGGATCAAAAATTAAAAATGAGAAGTAACTTAATTTTAAACAAGAAGTTATGTCATCTTTAAAGTTATAAATCTTTAATTTTAAATTTCTGTTCGTTAAAACGCAATACACTCGACTCGATAACTTGAAATGCAAGGGTCAGAGAAAAAACGCGTCGGCAATAAAGATGTTATTGAAATAATGCCAAATTACCGAGAGGAAAAAATTACATCGACTCTTTTTCAATTCATTGAATGTTTTTCGACAGCCATGGGAAACAATTCAAATTATCGCCAGATATCGAATTAACGAGTTTCAAATTATCAAGAGTCGACTGTAGTATTATTAAAAACAGCTGTAAAATACTAGTTTGATATCAATGGAAATTCAGATGAGATCATCACCAACATCAGATCCAACAGCCACAACAAATTATTTAAACGAACAAAAACAAATGTGAAATGGAAGTGATTATCAATCCATAAAAATTAATAGCAACACGACTCTCCCCTTCGCGTTTCGGATGGAATGCAGTTATAACAACAACATTGAAAGCTACAAGGTGGCAATTTCAAATAATAAAGAAAATATTAATAAGAATTTATTTAAAATAATAAAATTGTTTATTCAATCTTAATGAGGTTAACAACATGTTTACCATAATGTATAAATTTTTGTTTTATATTTTTCTCTATTTGTTTTTATGAATTTCTGTAAAAATTTTATTAAATTTAAAAGAAAGTTCTGTTACTTACGTGATCGTCAGCAATTTTTGTGCAGGGATTCAGCAGATTACTTATTTTTGTTGGTGTTTGATAATGAGTGCCCAAAAGTTAATAAAAAAATGTTAATTGTTGCAATTGTAGCGGCTAGAGATTCACTATTCTGCGTACTCTAAACCATCAACTTTAAAATACATTTTTTTCTTAGCGCTGTAAGGCTACTGCAAAAAGTGTCAAATTGAAAACTTGCGTGAATACCCATTATTTTGCACTGGTATAAAAAATTAGTTTAAAAAAACAATGAAACACATACATAAGTATGAAAATCAAGTAAACACGCACTTAAAAAATCATTCCTGAATTTATGGAAGTTTTAAATGAATAAAAAGAAACACTAAAAACCATGAAACGAGACGATACAAGACAGTGGCAAGAATAATATAACGTTTCTCGTAGTCAGTGTTAACACTTATCAAAATATAAAGGGCAAGAGGGTGGCGATGGCTAGAGTAGTTAGCACGTTGACTACAAGATCAAAGGTCCTGGGTTCGAGTCCAGTTCTAAAAACACTTTTTAACATTTTTCTGATGGACATTAGTGTGCCTTTGTATCAGTTGTTGCCGAAGGCAAAGTCACTATTCACTTAACACTACCAGCTTCACTTAATCGTAACATAAGCATGCACTCCTTCGTCGGTATTGTGTAGCAGATCGGAGAAGTAAAATAATAAAATGGCTACGAAATACAGCTTCTAAAACTAAATGTATCTCTCTGATTCCTGAGGGACTGCTATAAACATCGTGCAAAAAGCAGAGTTATAAAAGATACTGGAGCATTCCACCGCTTCACCATTTGTCATCCTTAAAACTATCACTTTCCTATAGAAGTTAACACATAGAAGTGATTGCCTGAGTGTCACTTATCTTAAAAAAAAAGTATTACCAAACTGGTTGTATGTCCAATATAGGATCGTAGGACCGTACTGGTTAACAAAATATGAACTTGAGAATTCAATTGTCAATATTTAACTATACACATACATATATCAGAGGAACCAGCAAAAATTTCACGCACGTGTTACTGAAGAACCTGTTCTATAAAGTACTTGTATGTGACAGAGTAGCGTTAGAAAAATTGATATTTGTTCTGCCTTTACTTTTCTTGGTTTAATCGCAGGAAGAAGAAGGAGAAATGTCTAACATGCAGACTACTAGTTGCCTAATTCATGGGATCATTAAACATTATGCTGTAGAGTTAACTCATGGGAAAAGTCTTGGTTCATGCAGCCAAGTGAGCATTGAATATAGCCTCAGACTATAAGGGTAGTTTATAATTTAAATCATGCCCCACATCTGTGGTTAAGAATTGCAATGACGTCTCATTGTCGACATTAGCGATTCATTTTTCTTTTTTAGAGGGTGACGATGGCTGAAGTAGTCTGAACGTTGACTAAAAAACCGAAAAATTTCTTGGGGCCAACCCCAGTTTTCGACTCATAAAAACAACATCTCGCATTTTTTTCTGTGGCGAAGGTATAGTCACTGACCAGTAACGGCTTCAGCTGCACCAACACTGCTATAAGAACAAAGAACGTGCAAAAAAGCCGTGTTGTAAAATAGTGAAGTTTCACTTCCTGTCATTTCTCCTACTATCCCTTTCTTCTAGTTCCAACACAATGCATTGCATGTGTAGGGGTCATCTCCTGAGTGCTGGTCCAAGATAAAAAAAAATAACAATTTAGCTTTAGCTTTTCAGTACTAGCTACGTTTAAAAGCTTAAGCTACAAAAAGTGTGAATAACTCTTTGCTAGTGCTAACCTTCCTATAAAGCGGTAGTTACGTTGCAAAAAAGTCATATGTTTTATAAAACTCGTTTTATGAGGTAACAAATTAGATCGAAAATGGGAAATGCCTTTTACCGCAGCGTTATTATAGTTTCCTCCACATACATACATACATAGGTAAATAGTATTATTTGTTTGTTGCGATTGTTTTATTGAAAATAAAAAGTAGAATATTTTTTCTATTGAAATTAAATTCATATTAAATAACAGTTGATGATTCATACTAATTTTCTTGTCTCAACAACAATAACAGCGGTAGCACAGTAACAACAACAACAGCGAACTGCGATCAGGCTAAAAAAAGTTGGTTAAAATAACGTCATCACACAAACGGTGTGGTATGAGAATTGTATTGTTTAAAACATGGCAACAATTCATTCTATAAACACACACACACACTGTTATTTTATTTATCAAATCTTTTGAATAATCAAATTATGTATTTGTATTCTATTTCAGATTGGGTTTTTTTTTTCCAACACTTCTTTCTAGGTACACATCCATATTTTATTTTTGATAATTGATAACATACTCGTGTTAAACTTTTAAAACTACCTGTCAAAGTAAACTTATAATTTTTTGTTATTTTTATATTTTTAAAAAACGATGGCTTCTATTTATTTGAACAAAGACTTGACCTTTTCGGTTTTGAAAAACATACAATTTAAATTTCAACGTCAATGACCATCAATGAAATACATATGTACATATGTATGTATTTTTTGCTTCTCATAAGCGCAAAATTATTAAAAGAAACTTTATTTCGCGTTTTACATTCTTTTCTTTCACCTTATTAGCGGGTTTTATTTTACCTCTTTTTTTGTTAAGATGTGTGTAGGGTTTCTTTTGTTTTTAAATTCGAATTTTTTTTAACCCTGTTTTCGTAAGTATTTTTTTTTCGTTTTTGTCTTCTGCATTTAATATTTGAATATTATTATTTAACCGCGTAGGTTTGTAATTTTTTTACCAAAAAATTTCTGTAACATTTATTAAACTCGCGCTCCCTTTCATATTGCCACGACTTCTTGTACTCAACTAATGTTTGTGCGGTTTGACTTGCATTAACAAGGTCTGTTGCCATCAGCGTTGCCATCTCTGCACTTTTTTCTGTATTTATCAATATTTTTAACCGCAAAAAAGATTTTCAGTTCAAAAGATAAATTTTATAGAACTATTTCAAGTTTTTACAATTGTTTTCTTGCTATTAACTAATAATATATTTTTTGGTCCTTATTATGTGTTGCATTCGATATTCGATCTTCGCTGGTTATCGAACATCGAATAGCGAATATTAAATTTGTATTATGGATTGTCCATTTCGTCGAAATTGTCGCTGCTACTTTAGAACTAGGACATTTAATAACCGATTTTGGACAATTTTTGGGTTATGTTTCATTTTTGGAAATAGGACAGTGTCATGCCCTAAAAATCAATTATCTGTTTTCCACTAGTTTTTTCTTAATTTTTTATACACTTGACATACACTAGGTCGTCTTGCATAACATTTAGCAGAAATTTTTAAAACTATAAAATCCTTAACATTTCTAACTTTAAAAACGAAAAAAAAATAATATTTTATTGTTTTTAGTTTCAGTAAATAAATGAAATGTACTGTACGTATGTATTATGAATTATATTTTGTAAAATAAAAATACTTATTGAAGAAAAAGGTTTTTTCACTAATTGCACGTTTTTCTAAAGCAAAAAATGGCAACGCTGTTTGCAATACATAAAATATTTAAGGGATAGCATCTGTTAAACCGTAACAGTATCATGTTAAAAAAATAAATTGAATTACAATTATTAAAGCACAGACAACACAACTCGTTGTTTGGGTGAAATAATACGTTAAGTGGTGCAGTTGTTATTGAAATAATTGTGAATAAAATATTAAAAAAATATGGCAGTTTGTTATTTCTAGTGTATACATGAACCAATAGTGCTTTTACAACCGGTTAAAAAACTTTTTTAAATAATAAAGATTTTATGGTTTTTTTTTATTTTAACAATAAAAAGGAAAAAGCACAATTAATATCCAACAGCAGTTGAGTAGAACACATACATACATTATCCATATTTTCTATGCAACTACACATGTCATGTTTATATCAACAGGGGCGTCCTTGTAAAGTCATTAATATTATCTATTTAAGCCGACAGAGTTTAAGAAATTTATACGAGAAACGTGAATTAATATCCATTAATATTAACATTTTCGAGCTTAATTACAGTTTTTTTGTATATGTTTCTTTAAAAAGTATAGACAACTTCTAAGTAAAAGAATTTTATATTTTTATACGGTTTTATTTTTTAGAAATGCTATATATTTTAACCTTTTACATCTTTGAAAGAATTTTTCTCTACAATAAAAGTTTCATATGCTTTATTACATAACATTTTTAAATTAATGTACATATGTATATATATATATGTATGTATATTAGGGTGGGGAGATTAGTATGGAAGGAAAAAAATCTTAATGGGCGCTTTGCGTTTGTGATTCTTGGGATTGTACTAAGCAAAAAAGTCCACTAGACCATACGTCTACGGTGAAAATCGAGCTTCCCCATTTTGACTTGATCAGACTTTTGTCACGTTTTTTTTGGATATTTTGGCCTATAACAGCCAAACCATTGAGATTTTCGATCCAATACTCAGACAAAAATTGTAGCCAAGACAATAGTTAAGAACTCTCTAGTACATCGCAAAAGCATTGGAACGCTCCTTCAGGCAGTTTTGGCCTTGTGAAAGTGCAAATTTTTCGTGAAAATATTGATAAATTACCATTTTCAGTTGTTCATAGCGCAAAATCATAAAAATGTTGTATTTCTTACTTTTTCCACTTTTTTTTATCCGAAAATATAATGTTTTTTTACAATAAACTAACAAAAATGCATCAAATGAACTGAAAACAATAGAAGAATAAAAAATAAGAAATAAAATAAATAGAATAAATAAAAAAATAGAATATCGCCCATTAAGATTTTCAAATCGCCCCACCCTAATGTATATATAAAAAAGTAATTTTTTAATAATTTTTTGCTATTTCAAATTCATAACTGAAAATATTCTTTATGTGCACGGCGAAGTGACAGAAATAGAGGCATATATGAAATTATCTGGAATAAACTTGTAAATTACTTCTGGTTTATATTATAATATGCTGCCAATATTGGTCTGTACTCTTTTTAGTAAAGTCACTACAGTCAGTCGAAACCTCTGTGATAAACAGTCAGCAGAAGTCGCTGTGATAAACAGTCAGCCGAAATCGCTGAGTAAAATTTATTAATCGGGGGCAATCTCACCAAGGCCGAGGCCCGTTATTGCGGCTGGATTTTCGTATCGGACGTTCCAGTACGGAGAAACTAATCGACTATAGAAACTTTCACAGACCCACTGTAATTTTCCAGATATTGCGATATTCTGCGGCTTAAGAAAATCAGTTTTCGTATCCCAAACCAGTCTACTTAACGGAATTCCATCATCAATCGAACGAGAAGTCCACATTCTGTTGTGTATATGGTACAGATGATTTGTATATGGCGTGTGTGTTTATTGTTTCTGATATGTGTAGAAATAAATATTTGGTAGGTATCTAGGTAATGTAACGTAATCTTCGTTACAAAGTAGTGATGTCAACAATCCGTCGGAAGTACATGGTGGGCCAAAAGAAGTCATCCGATGTTGTTTGGCTCTCATTTTTTTTCTAAATGAAAAATTTCGATTCTGTTTTTTGATTATGTTTATCTGAATCTTTCGAATTTTATTGGTCAAGTCAAGATGATATCGGCAAAATGGGCGCCGTCACAATTGATTGCTATACGGGCTCGTTTTATGGCAATTTTCATCACTTCGGCGAGAACTTCTAGCGACAGATTCTCGCACTCGTGTCGAATGTTGTCCTTGAGGGCTTCCAGGGTCTCGGGCTTGTCACATAAACACGGGACTTCAAAAAACCCCACAAAAAAAGTCTGGAACGGTTAAATCGTACGATCTTCCGCGAAGTGTATGCCGTTGCTCCGTCCTGTTGGAACCACATGTCCTCCAGTCCTAATTCGTTCAATTGCGGCAGAAAAAACTTGGTTAACATGGCCCTATAGCGCGCACCATCCACTATTGTCGTTTGACCAGCGGCGTACTCGAAAACGGGCGCTCCGTGGTCGGCCACTCTTGGCAGCGTCTCGTGTGGTCCCATACTCTTCAAGGTTGGTGGCCAAACGGCGCAGTCGGTATCGGACGACCGGGGAATCGGCGACGGAATTCGCGGTGCGCCAACATCACAGACGAATTATTACGCAAAAGAATAGACACGATTATTCTGCGTTCTTGGGGAGTGTGTCGCTCCATGGCTTTTTCACTTGTATTCCACATCTGTCTAGTTCACAAATTTCAAAACAGATTTGAAATTGGCCGCCATTTGCAAAAATAAGAGCATCTTCCAATAAGGTGATTTCTTTTGGCTCACCTTGCATAAGCGGTACTGAACCTAAAATCGTCAATCGCCTTTTTTGGGGAATTCGCTCTGAAAAAACGCGAAAATGACGTAATATTGCACCCCAGTGCAGCCCCTTCATCATCAGCTTTTTTGTGTCGGGTGAAATGAGTGTGTTTTCCTGCCGCTGTAAATCTTTATTTTATTTTCTATTGTATATTTTACGATTGTATAGCTACATTTTCGAAAGTACTTTTTATTAATCAATTTATCTTTTCGCTGGGAGAGAGAAATTGATTTTATTAAATCTCTAGAGGAAGAGATTTAACTTTGATTAACTTTCAGAGTGAAAATCGCTGTATTGCCGTAATTGGGGGTGGCGATGGCACGGTGGATGGTAGTCTGCACGTTGACTACAAAACCAAAAACAGAACTGGGTTCAACCCCAGTTTCAGACTAAAATTATAAAAACGAAAAAAACATCTCGCATTTTTCTGATATACATTAGTGTGTCTTTGTGTGAGTTGTTGTCGTAAGGTTGCAGTGGCGAAGGCTTAGTCACTGGTCACTGAACAATACCGGCTTCAGCTGATAGCAATCCACAATCACATCGTCGGTATTGTGGAGCACCGGCGAAGTAAAATAATAATAAAAATGGCTACTAAACCGAAGCTTCAGCACTGCTAAGAGTATAAATAAAGAACGTGCAAAAGCAGAGCTGTAAAATAATTAATTAAGCTTCACCTCCTGTCGTTTCACCTACTATCCCTTTCCTATAGTTCCAACACAATGCTTCGCATGTGTAGGAGTCATCTCCTGAGTGCTGGTCCCAAATAAAAAAAATCAATCACTATAGAGAAGGAACAAATAAATGAAGTTCGGAAGTTGTCGAGTACAACAAAACACCGAGCGCTCAAATCGTCATATGTTAAACACCTCAATACGTGGACTTTTTCACATATTAACATTTTCATTTCTCTATCCGAGTGCCATGAACGAAAAGTGGATCAAATTAATGATCTTGAAATCAATACAAAGAAATAGTAATAGATTTAACAGAGATAATCTCTACTTTTATTTCTTTCACTCTTATACTATAAATTTCAAATTTCAGTTACCAAAAAAGTGGAGTTGGAATTGGAATAGGAATTCGATTTGAGAACGGAATTAGACACCGACAGGTGCGGCTTTGTGTTTTGAAGGTATTAAAAAATACTAATAATATTAAAGAAACAAAATTTTAACAACATAGTAAAATAAAACTTCTAAATAGTTCAATATATTTAGAGGTTTTTAACTTCAGATTCGGACTTTTCCATATCAAATTTAATATTTTAAAAATTAAATTCGCACTTTACCTTTTCAAATTCAGGATTCACTTGGAAAAATACAAGATTTAATGTTTTATATATTTCTTGTTTCAAAATTATGTTTTTTCCCGAAAAAAACTATATGAAATGTATTATGTCATTCCTAATGATAATCGCATAAAATATTTATTAAAATAATAACAAAATAAAATTGATTATCAAGGTGAACAGCACATCCATAGAGTATTATTTCGCTTAGTTAGCTCATCATGCAATACACTGCCACTCATCTGAATAGGTTGAATATTTTAGCAATATATTTTAGCAGTTATCTGAAAAACTAATGCTCAAAATACCAACAAATTTTGTTTTATTAAAATATATGCAAACAAATAAACGGGAATATTGTACCGTTATCTAACTATTTTCTTCACAAAAAATTTTGTTTACAATCAGTGCATTTTTTAGCTCATCATTCAACCATCTTCGAGGAATTTTTAAAAAGAAGAGGGCTGTATAAATAAAAAAATAATAAATAATTACATAATCCTGGCACTCTATGAGTATATCACTGGAAATGTGCGTCAATCTAGGGTGAAGCATGCGACGTTTGTAGATGCGAAGAAGTGATAAAGATGAATGGTGCTTCAACTAGATATGTGATATAATGTTGAATTTGGAAAGCTTAAATTAATTTAAAGATATACTTGTATATCGTTCTTATTGTTTTTTCCCGACCAATTTCGCCAATTCATGATATCCATTTCATATTATTATTTTTAAATAAAAAAAACAGTATAAAACTTTTCATTTTTGCCACCGCCAGCAAATGGGTAATACGTAACATATATCCATACATACATACATATGGGTCTCATTTCCTCAAAACACATTAAAAATAATGATCAAATCTAAAAAACAGCAAATGAAATTGTCAATTTGTTAAAATGATGTAGGCCTTATGTTGATGTAGCATTTCCCACAATGTTGCCTGCCGCCTGGTTTATTAATTGACTTATGGCTGTGCTTATCGTGTCAATTTGTCAAGTGCTCATTATTAGTAATTGAAATATTATAAAACTAAAATATTGAAAACAACAAAGAATAAATAGTATATGATTTACATTTGTATGTGGGTTATTGTACAATTTGTAACTTTCGAAAATAATTTTAATTACAGATCATACGATATAAAATTAAAACATTTTCAACTGAAAGTACATACATGCTCGTACATGTGTGTTTAAATGGCCTTGGCAGTAAAATATTGGATATATTTTTTATTTCCGTCATGTAATCAGCTGGACTATCGATAGATTGTATCGAGAGGTCAACTTCTGCAAGGCATTTTTCCAGACCAGTTAAATTGGTTACGTAAATTACGTTAAAAAAGTTTTGTTTCTTTTTCTTGGAACGGCAATCCATGGTTGATCAGTGCACATGCAATGCATTGTGCTGGAACTTGTAAATAAAATTTTGGGTAAGCGGATACAAGGGCAAGTGTTTATGGACATTCGATTTGAATCGTCTGAAATCGGATGCTAAAAGAAAGACCTCTTCAGGTTTCTTTTTTCTTGGAACGGCAATCCAAGGTTGACCGGTGCACATGCAATGCATTGTGTTGGAACTTATAAATGAAAGAAGGACCTCTTCAGTGTGTTCATTCAACCAACGTTCTCTTTGCAATGAATGGTGAGAATCGTTGCCAAATCGATGACAAATGGATGCGTGCGTTATGCGTAGAAATGAGCGAGTTTCAGGAACAAGTTCGCTGATTTCATTACTGCACAATAACTGTAGCAACGATAAACAAAACACACCGCACATTGCGACGATGTCCAATTGAGTCAACAGTCGGGTCGCGATGGCCGAAGTAGTCTGCACGATGACTGCAAAACCAAAAAAGTCCTGGGTTCGACCCCAGTTTCAGACTAAATAGTAAAAACATCTCGGATTTCTAGTGATGTGCTTTAGTGTGGCTTTGTGTTAGTTCTTGTCCGCAGGTGTCAGTGGCGAAGGCATAGTCAGTGGTCACTGAGCAGTACCGGCTTCAACTGATAGCAATGCACAGGCACATCACTGCGACTTTCTTAGTCCGTATTGTGTAGCACCGCCGAAGTAAAAGAATTACTAAAAATAGCTGTTAAAACGAAGCTTCAAAATTTAATAAGCCTCCGATCAGAGGCGCTTCAGCACTGCTATTAACAAAGAAAGTGCAAAAACAGAGTTGGAAGATAGTGAAACTTCACCTCCTGTCATTTCTCTAAATATCCCTTTCCTCTAGTTCCATCACAATGCATCGCATATGTTGCGCCATCTCCTGAGTGCTGGTCTACGATAAAAAAAAGAATAGAATTTGTTCGGTCTCTACTTATTTGCACATGACTCCATTCCGGTATTTTTGTGAATAATGTATGATCAATGTATGATTCATATTTACACTCATCGCACGAATATATCTCGATGTTGGCCTGTAATTATAATAGTAAATGCTGCTGTCATCTGCAAAAGAGTTGATAGGTTGGTAGGAGAAAGAAAGGAGCGTTGTGGTACTCCGCAATTAATCTTCAAATCGGTAAGATTTCTTATAGACGTGATCCCTGATCAAGCTCGATATAAATCTAGATAATATATGACTGACCCCATACGGCTCATGCAAGAAAATATATTCAAATTTGCATTCAAGGCTTAGGTATCATCAAAGAAAATACATTGTAACTAAAACGCGTATTTACATTTATTGCTAGAGGACTTTCTTCCATGGTACTACTCATCTCATACTCTGTCTGAAGCTAATACGAATAGTAACTTACTTAAAAAATTCACTATCCTTCACCTGAAGCAACGATTTATAATATATTAAAGTCATTAGACTCGGAATAACAAATTTTAAGCAAACCCATATTAGTAATTTATTTTGACAATTTTACAAACATATATATTCCCGAATCCATATTTAATTTTACTTGACTTAAAATATACCATAAATTTTCCGTAAATATTTTTGTTAACCTTTCGTTATTTCCATTTCAACATGGAAGCATGATTTGCCCTGAATAAGAAAATCAGTGTTAAAAATTGAAAAAATTTATTTTATAAAATAAGTAACAAACGAGTAACAAACAATAACTTACCGTGTCATGTTCAATATTGGAATCGATAACAATATGACCACGTACCATGCTCAACAGAGACTTGTACTTGGAAAGATCTACGCGGTGATCATTGCCACAAATTTTGCCCTACGAATGCAAATAAGATTGAAAAATAAAAGTAAAAAAAAAAAAAAATCGTTACCTCCTCTACAGGACATGAGGCACTCGGAGCAAATAACTTCAAATATTCCTTAATCTCACCGGCAGCATTAGTAGCCATAGAACACATATCCATTTTTCCCTCCTTTAGTAATACGCCATCCTTGACCACCTTGTAGTTTGATATTGCGGTAGTAAAAGCTTTACTGACCACACAGCCACTAGGAACAATTTCACATTTTTTATTCAACTTAATGGAAAAATTTTCCTCAATTGTCATGATGGCATCAGGACCGGCACAATTTTCCAATTTTAGTATTTTACCCTTGAAACCATTCTAAACAAGATACAAAAAAAAATTTTTGGAATTTTATTATCAACTCTTATTCAGGCTTTTTCTCAATTTATTCCCAATTATATGTTGTTTGTTCAACTTTATCTCACACTGACAAATTAAAAATAATTTTTTTTTAATTTTTATTATCCTTTAACTTTAACTTACACAAGCCAAGGATGCATTAACTGCAACAATTAACAGCATTAAACTTGAAATTTTCTTATTCAACATGGTAATGCTCAAAAGCTGATATAGCGATTACCTTGAAAATGCGAAATTTTATTGAATTTAAATTTTTTATTGATGGTTTATATAGACTTTTTAAATGGTCAGTTGATGTTTTGTCTTGTATTTTAAAAACATTTTCTAATTGGTTGTATAATTATTTTCATTTTAAGCGCTTTTTAACTTCAGTAATCTGCGATCTAATGCCCATTAGTAGCGACGAATGTTTTTCTAACTATTTATTCTCGTTTATATATTTCAAAACAAATAAATTACAAAATGTTTATATACAATACTTACTAAATTCTATAGTTATAGTTCAGTAGTTAACCCATAGTGCACTATCGGCTATAATATTGCACATACTATCACGGCTGCCAGTTAAAATTGACAAAATATCGTCAAAATGCTACTAAAATGTCAAAATCGTCATTTCAGTTTTGAAAAGAAATAAACCGATAAGCTGAAGAAGCGTACTTTTAGAGCGCGGTTTTAACAGGGATATTAGAGACTTGGTTAAGTTTAATCTTCGTTTTTAGTTTTTAAGATGATAGTTAATTACTGTTATTTAACAGTTTAACTGACCAACTTTCGTGGGTTAAACTTACTTGAAATATAGCAATACACGAACATGTCTGACAAAAGCACCTGACGAAATGTAAACAAAGAAAAAACATTCATAGGGACGCCACTTTTTATTACTCAGTATTGGCAATATTTTGATGTTTAAAGCTGCACTTAAAACTTGCAAACACGACTAATAGTCAGTTAAAGTTATTTGTATATTAGCTAATTGTAGTTTGTAAGTGAGTTTAATCTTGATGTTAAAAATCCGTTCTTAATCTATTACATATACATATCACGAAATCCATGCATACGAATTTTGTAGTGCAAATATTTTTTGTTCAAACAGATTTCCCGTTTTCATTATTCAGATTTGTACTCTTTTCAAAATATTGCATATGCAATTTATATCTCATTATTAATATAAAACTGTGGCATCACTAACTTAATATACTAATATTTATAAGTATACTAACTTTTACCAGCGGCTTCGCTCTCGTTATTATCTCCATCGGTTAGATAGTTTCGGAAAAGCATATCTTACCCCTACGTCGCCCCCTGGTTCTATTTAAAAAAAATATATGCAGAATATATGTCCTTCTAGACGCAAAAACATAAATATATTTAAATTTCATTAAAATCAGTTGGATGATCTCGCTGGTGTGGAAATTGCCCCTACCTTCCCTCATGGTCCTAGTTTTAAAGAAAGTAACGCCGTATAACCTTCCCGGAGTTGCATAATTGTCAATGTATCTTTTAAACTCAAATACATCTAAGTTTTAAAGTTCATCAAAATCGGCTATGTAGTTTTAGAGAGGCCGAAATTTTCCCCCTATCACACTCCTGGTCCTAGTTTTGAAAATGTTCATTACCAATGGGCAATTTTAGATGCAGATCTATCCATGTTCTAAACTTCATTAAAATTGGTTTGAACATTTCGGAGGGTCCTATTTATAAAAAAAGTAATACCCTATAACTTTCCCGGAGTTGAATAGACTAAGTGCACCAAATTTCATCGCGATTGGTCCACAAATGGCGAAGTTAACCTCGTTTATATTATAAAATGGGTTAAAAACCATGTGGAAGGTGTAGCATAATTAAAAAAATAGGCGTAAAGGTGGGCGTGATTAAAAAAAAATTTTGCCTATAATTCATTCAAGAGTCCCAATTGTATGGTGTTAAAATTTTAGGAAGATCGGTCCAGCGGTTTGAATTTCTATAAAGTAGAAACACACATTCAACTATATACAAGGTGGGCCAAAAGAAATCATCCGATGTTGTTTGGCTCTCATTTTTTTCTAAATGAAAAATTGCGATTCTGTTTTTTGATTATGTTTATCTGAACCTTTAGAATTTTATTGGTCAAGTCGAGATGATATCGGCCAAATGGGCGCCGTCACAATTGATTGCTATACGGGCTCGTTTTATGGCATTTTTCATCACTTCGGCGAGAACTTCGGGCGACAGATTCTCGCACTCGTGTCGAATGTTGTACTTTAAGGCTTCCAGGGTCTCGGGCTTGTTCACATAAACACGGGACTTCAAAAAACCCGACAACAAAAGTCCAGTCCTAATTCGTTCAAGTGCGGCAGAAAAAACTCGGTTAACATGGCCCTATAGCGCGCACCATTCACTGTTTTCGTTTGACCAGCGGCGTGCTCGAAAAAAAATGGCCCGATGACTCCTCCAGCGTAAACAGCGCACCATGCAGTCACTTTGAGCGGATGTAATGGCTCCTCGTGTATCACTCGTGGATTTTCGGATAGTTTTGCTTGTTCACGTACCCACTGAGGTAGAAATGAGCCTCATCGCTCATTATGAAATTGGTCGAAAAATCGTCCACTTCGTGCTCGAGAATGAGGATGGCTTGTGCGTAGGTTACACGCGTTTGGTGGTCGACAGGCGGCAGCTGATACACGAACTGGACTTTGTACCGGAACATGCGCAGGTCTTTGACCAAATTCGCCTTAGGGACGACCGCCTGACGGCTAATTGTGAGGCACGGCGCCTGGTCGATGTTTCTGACGACAACTCGACACCCTCGGCAACAGCGGCGATATTTTTGGCAGAAGGGGCGCTCCGGGGCCGGCCACTCTTGGCAGCGTCTCGTGTGGTCCCATACTCTTCAAAGTTGGTGGCCAAAAGGCCCAGTCGGTGTCGGACGACCAAGAAATCGGCGACGGAATTCGCGCTGCGCCAACACCACAGACGTATTGTTACGCAAAATAATAGACACGATTATTCCGCGTTCTTGGGGAGTGTATCGCTCCATCGCTTGTTCACTTGTATTCTACATCTGTCCAGTTCACAAAACTCAAAACAGATTTAACATTGGCCGCCATTTGCAAAAATAAGAGCATTTTCCAATAAGGTGATTTCGTTTGGCCCACCTTGTACGCTGTTACTTTTTTTTATCTTGGACCAACACTCAGGAGATGACCCCTACAGATGCATTGCATTGTGCTGGAACTATAGGAAAGGGATAGTAGGAGAAATGACAGAGGTGAAGCATCACTATCTTCTAACTCTGCTTTTGCACATTCCTTGTTTTATAGCAGTGTTGTAGCGACGTAGAGACGTAATAAATGTTTGAAGCTGCGTTTTTAGTAGCCGTTTTTAGTAATTATTTTCTTCGCCGGTGCTACACAATACCGACGAAGGAGGACGTTCTGATGTGCCTGTGGAATGGTTACAGCTGAAGCCGTTACTTTTCCTTGACCAGTGACTACGCCTTCGCCACCTTCAAACAACATCTGACACAAAGCCACACATATGCACATGTATTTATGAGTCTGAAACTGGGGTAGAAATTTTTCGTTATGTAGTCAACGGGCAGACTATTTCAGCCATGGCCACCCTAACAAACACGATTTTTTCAGAATAGTATCCAAAAAAAATGATAAGTTAATTTTTGGACACCAGATAGTGGTTTTTTTCTTTTTGTTGTTGTGAGGAATACGCCTTGTGGAATTCTACTTTTTAGAAACCAAAAAGACATAACAACAGGGAAATATTTTCGAATAATACTGTATTCTTAAAATTTTCTAATCGATTCTATAAATCATTGGCTTATTCCACGTACAATAAATTCCTTACAATAATTTCAGTTAAATACTCGTACATTTTCATTTATTAGTAACTAAATCACTACAACCCACAAACAAATAAAGTAGAATGTTTTTATTCATATATGATTCTAATTTAAAAATTGTGTTTTTTGCCAAAAAAAAAAAATATGAAATGTATTATTACATACTTTATGATATTATTATTACATACATACTTCGATATTATGATATATAATAATACATTTCAATAATTTTTCGGGAAAAAGCACAATTTTGAAATTAAAATCTAATACTTATGTACATATAAAGATATTGCCAAAGTATATTACTTTATTATTTATAATTTTTTTTTAAATATTTCCGACGATAGTACGATTAAAATTTTGGAATATTCTCTAGCCATTTCTTTTGAAAGTTTAAACGTAGTCTTTCAGTCATATACTTTTTCGTTTTTCATTAATTCAACTGCATTTAATTATTTTTAACAATTAAACTGAAACAAAGAACAAATGTTAAACAAAATATTTTTTTTAAAAAAAACTTCTTTATAAAGATTACCTTTGAATGTTTTCTATGACAATATTAAATTTCATTGTGTAATTTCTCAAAAATTCTTCAAAACTTTGTTGCAAATCCGGTTGAACCATTATGTCACTTGTGTCTTCATTAGCATTACTTTCACGCCAAACTTCAAGCTATGAAAAAGAAATTAAAGCAATTTTAGATGGACTTCGGAAATAGAATATGTAAAATATTTCGATTTTTGTTTAGTTAAATATACATGTAACTATATTTAAATAAGAGAAAAGTTTGAAATTAAAAGCTTCGTGAACAAAAAATTACGACAAAATCACAATTCGTTTCTCAGTTATTACAATCTATTATTTTCATCAAGTATTACATATAGAGTTTTTATCTAAAACGCTTATAATTCTACGAGACAATTTTTGAAAATTATTTTATTTACAGAATCTGATTCGCTCAGTACAAAATACCTCCAGTTCACCTTCCAGAGTTTTAAGTCGATCATGTTGTTCACGATTTTCGACTTTTACTTCATAAAGTTTATAGTTGTCATAAAGCTTTTCCTGATTCTCCTCCTCTACTTCTTCGTTTCCAAAAGCTATTAAAGTTAGATGCACTAAAAGTCCAAATATAACAAATAATTTTATATCAACAATTTTCAACATTTTATTGGAATACAGAAAACCTTTTCTGGCAAATATTGAATAACTACTGAACAAACTTTTGAAATTTATTAAATTTTTAAATTAATTTAACTAGCATTATATGATTTTTAATTATTATTCTGAAAATATGTTTTTGAGAAAGCACTTTACGACTCATAATATTAATGCAATGCATTTTCAGATTATCAGTGGGACTGCATTTCAATTATATTGCAACTATAAAATATTTACTGCGTTTTGCATGAATAATATTTTGCAAAACATTAATTTTAGTTTTAAAAATCAATTAATTTGAAAGGAAATGACTCAAAACAATTCACGTGACTGGTAACTGGTTACAGAAGCAACTAAAATTACATTTTGCGGTATTGCTGAATGTTATAGACTCTAATTATAGTGCTTAATATGAAGAGCTCCTGAAACTTTGCTATTGATGAAATTTAAAGACTTGCACAATGTCTGGTAACACAAGATACATATCTTTTAAGATATATGTATTCTCTTCTCACCGATCATAATTAATAACTTCTTGCTTCAATCGCTGTTATATGTTCGCTGTTAAAATGGTGTGTAAACCGCAGCAGAGGTCCTTAAGACACGTTGGATCAGAACACTTTAAAAATTATGCTTCATTTAGGGAAGACATTTTTTCAATTATATTTGGTTGCTTGTTGATTAACAAACTTTGCAGCCTCAATTTCCACAAATTAAGTTAAGAGCATTCAATTATGGTAGAAAACAGTTAGCATAACCTTGTAACACGCACAGTTACTTTTAATGTTCTAGCCGACATAGTATTTGAAGAAATGATGACACCACCGGTCCATAAAGCACATTAAACAGTGATTTTTTTTTAGAAACCAATCCGATAAACCCCAATCTTTCATCAAAAGCTTACACAGCTTCAATTAATGTCAACTGGAATAAATTATGGCTTCCTTAACGAGGAGGTTCGACTCAGTAGGGCCGCTAAAAAGCGGCTAAAATACTTCCTGATATACATGATATTGAGGAAGCAAGGAAGCTTACTCAACAGTCAGCTGCTATTAGGAGATGACGCTCTAGCAGCACAACTCCGAATCATACGAACTAAGTTCTGTCGATTTTGTGAAAGTGACATATTGTCCTGTACTCGTCAGACTGACGTTTCTTCACCTGGGTGGAACTGTGGCGCCTCCACACAACTTGTGGAACACCAAATATGAAGGGCAATGCACAATAGATCTTTTTGGTCGCAGTGCTTCGGGCTCAATAATAATAATAATATTATTCGACACAATACTACGTCGTTACTTTTTATCCTTTGGAGTGGGAAAATTATCGCATTAATATGACAGACAATTATGACAACCGTAAACTGAATGAATTGTACCATAAGTAGAACCGATTCATTTTTTATAAATAAAATAAAATAATGCATAATTTTCAAATCTTGTTCATCTGTCAGTCGATTCACGAAATACCCAACCAGGGTGGCGATGGTTGTTAGCACGCTGACTACAAAACTAAAAGTCCTGGGTTCAACCCCAGTTTCAGACTGAATTATAAAACCACTTCGCATTTTTCTGATGTGCAGTAGTGGGGCTTTGTGTTGGTTGTTGTCGAACTGTTTCCGTGGCGATGCATCGCGATGGCACGATGGATGGTAGTCTGCACGTTGACTACGAAACCAAAAACAGAACTGGGTTCAACCCCAGTTTCAGCCTAAAAAAAATTTTAAAAATAAAAATAAACATCTCGCATATTTCTGATGTGCATTAGTGTGTCTTTGTGTGTCAGTTGTTGTCGGAAGGTTTAAGTGGCGAAGGCATAGTCACTGGTCACTGAACAATACCGGCTTCACCTGATAGCAATCCACAATCATATCAGAACGCCCTCCTTCGTCGGTATTGTGTAGCACCGGCGAAGTAAAATAATAATAAAAAAAAAATGGCTACTAAACCGAAGCTTATGCACTGCTAAGAGTATAAACAAGGAACGTGCGAAAGCAGAGCTGCAAAAATAATTAATTAAGCTTCACCTCCTGTCGTTTCTCCTACTATCCCTTTCCTATAGTTCCAGCACAATGCTTCGCATGTGTAGGAGTCGTCTCCTGAGTGCTGGTCCCAGAAAAAAAAAAAAAAACCAAACTTTATAACAAACAATAATAATCCCGTGCGCTTCGCTACCACCAAAACCACTAATCCCTTCCACGTATTGACAGATATTGTGTATTGTTAACCAAGACCTCGGTATCAAATTTGGATACTTTACTGTTATCATTTTCCAGATATACAATAAAATATATTGGTAACGCTCTTGTTGACAGCTGCGTGTATTATTAACGTTTATGTGCGAACTAAATTTGAATGTGAGTTGATGGATTTGTGTTATAAATTTTATTAAAATTGGCTCAACACCCGCAATTGCCCTCTTTTTGGGACAACATTCAAACAACAACAACAAATTTCCAAAATCATTTTCTATCGAGTGTTGCGCTCACAAGAAAAAATTCATGTAAAATAATAATGTACATATAAATAATGTTACCCCTTACATGTACATACTCGTATGTTAAAATTTTCAAAAGGTACAAAAACGCATTAATGATAGTCTTAAAGAGAGTGAAATGTAATTTACATTGTATTTCCATATTTATTATTTTAGAACGTTAAAGAAAGTACCAAAATTCAGTTTTTACCCGTTTTTTTCCCCCTTAAAAAACTCCAAATACAGTCGAACTTCTCTATAGCGAACTTCTCTATAACGAAATCTTCTCTATAACAAATAAAATTCGTGAACACATTTTTGTGAGTATTTTCATACATTTTGATCTCCCTATAACGAACTTCCCTATACCGAAGTTCTAAATAAAATTTTTCACACTAAATAATCTCTCTATTGCGAAGTTTTTATCAATCGATTTTTTGCATCAATTTAGTCACATATGTATTAGCTTAGTTATTATATTATCACTCATATTCTGTCTCAGCTCCGCCATCATAATCGTATGTATTAATAAAAAAACATTAATGTGTTCATGTAAAAACATTTTTTTTTGTCTTCATAAATATATTTTCTACATAAAAAAAATGTAGTCAAAATTTTCTGCAGTTTCTCTATAACGAATTTTCTCTATAAAATAGAAATTTGACGGTCCACAACTGCTACGTTATAGATAAGTTCGACTGTATCATAAAAGAACAATGTACCGGGACTGGCAATTTTCTTATTTATTTGTCATTTACTAGAATATTGACAGAAAAATTGTTACAAAATGTGCAACAACCGTGTGAACACACAATTTTTGTGTGGCAACATCGTCACAAAATGTAATGTCGGTGCATTGTATACCAATAATATTGTCACAATTCTGACAATCGTGAGACCACCCTTCATTTCCATTGACACACAATTTACAGTCATTTGTTAATGTCTTCATGTGCTTCATTTAGTGCACCGTACAATAACACCATTGGCAGATAAATATTTCTGTTGGCAATGCTGCCCATAAATATTTAGATACAATGTTAAAAGTCGGATCTGGCAACGTTTTCCATACAATAATCTGAGAACCGTGTGAACAGATAATTATTATTGGCAGAAAAATTTATTGTCGCAGAACTGTGTGCCAACGAATTTGTATGGTTTTCTTTTAATAGTGTGAACAGATAAATTACCAGATGGTAACAATTTTTCATTGTGAGTGCATTGCCACCATATTGCCGTATCCTACAATATTGTACAATCTGACAATCGTGTGAACATAGCTTTATAGGCGAAGTTCGTTATAACCGAAGTTCGTTATAACCGAAGTACATAATTTTTTTATTGGTAATCTTTACATTTTTGTTTTCAATTTTTTCTGTATTCTATAAAATTGTTGACAATGTAGATTTTCGAATTTCATAATTTCACATTTTTCTTAATTTTTTTTTTTTCTAAGTTATATTTGGAAAATTGGTTCTATAATAAATTAAATTAATTTTCATTTAGTGTAAAGATATAAGAACATGAGCAATTTAACACAAAACAAAAGTGTTAAACTAAAAAAATAAAACAATATTTTTAAATTAAAGCAAAAACAATATTTTTTATAAAATATTGAAGTACAACATTTTTTTATCATACTCTTTTTTCCATCTGCATATATTATATTTGGCATCACATCATCTTTGTTCCTCATTCTTGAGAAAGCAACATGACTGAAAAGTGGTTTTGTCAAATATATGAAGCCATAACCGCCAAAAAGCAAGTTTCCAGGGGAAGGTTTTTCTTCCAGTCTTAACGTAGAAAAACTGTACCAACGTCCGAATTGTTCTCGGTGTAAAATCGTAGCGGCACATTTAACACTCATGGCATGAAAATAGAAAATGGATATGCACGGCGCTTATGGCTTTTTGGCGGTTATGATTCGATATCACCATCTTAGACCTTGAAACTGAAATAAAAGCAAGATCTCAGATTGAATATAATTGGGAACAGAATGAACAGCTGTCCTGCATAACACAATGGGCCAATTACATAGTACTAGAACAATGGTGATGGGAAATGCCCACCAACAAAGTGGTAACTGCCTCCGATGTAGAATGAACGGCAGGTCTGGATTTATCGGAGCCAAATAAATCCTGCGAATGTATGCAGAACTACCTTTGGCAGTGCCTTTAAAGATATTTGCGCATATAAGACTTTGTCACGAGCAACTTTGCGCCATTGCATAGTCTCTTTCTTGGATTTAAATTACCCAAAAGCATGGAAATAGCACCCACATAGATGTGCAACTTGTGAGGAGGTATTCCAGATTGTGATAGGCAGTTAAAATTTCAACCGGATTGTTTTCTAGTTCCGCTATGTTGTTACAATCTACCAGTTCAATGTTCAGATATGTAGAACGTTCACCTTTTAAAAAAACTAGGTAGCATTTCTTTAATTTTGCATACTTAATCATTTTTACGGAATATATTCGCAAATTTGCTAAACTTCGCATCGTCGTTACCGATCGAGTCTTGAGACAATATTTCATTTATAAATTAAATGATGCTTATCTTCAAAAGTCAATCTCTATAACTCTTGTCCACGTGATGAATATTGACATTAAGTGGTAAAATTCAACAGTAGCTGTTCTGTGATCATGCGATATCACAGACTGACATTGGCGAAAGTCTGTCCAAATAGCAAAACTTTACATTGTGCCTTGGAGCACAAGGAGGATTAAATTGCAAATAACTGACAAATCTTGAAAATTAAAACAAAAACTTGTTTAAAGTGTAGAACATATATTTTATGTATTGATGTGTCATGCTACTATTAATTGTTTACACATTTCTCAGAGTGGAAATTAATTAATAAAACGTTAACTGGAACTTGTAAAAAAATCAATCAAACTTGAAGAACCATAAATAAAATGAAGCTAAATGTAATTGCCAGTGGTCAGCCAACATACTGGCCAACTGATCGCCAGAAAATTCCAGATGTCATAGACTTTGGTGTAACTAAAAATTTACCCAGCGATTGGATTGAAGTCGAAGCTTCGCTTGATTTATCTTCAGATCACTCACCCACTATTATCACGTTGCACAACCTGTTAAAAGTATCGCCAATTGATGATAACAGGATGACGGTTACACGGATAAATTGGCTGAAGTACAAAAAGTATATGAGAACTCATTGTACTGCCAATATGCCTTTACGAACCGCAAAAGATATTGAAGATTTCGTTGACAATTTTGAGGAAAATGTAAAACAGGCAACTCAACACGCTTCCTCTACTCTGCCTAAATCAAGATTCAATTACATTTACTCTGCCGACGTAGAACAACTATTGAATGAAAAAAGGAGGGCCAGGAGAGAATGGCAACAATGCAGGTCACCTCAGCTCAAGTCTAGACTCAGAGAATGCACCAAACGATTGAAAACCCTCTTAGATTTTAAAAAATCGGCTTCTCTTCAAAAATTCCTGGAAGAGCTGGATGCCACACCTCAATCAAATTACTCCCTCTGGAGGGCAACAAAAGGGTTGAAAAGGGTTGTAATAACTAAGTTGTCACTGAGAAAGCAGAATGGAGACTGGGCAAGAACTGAAATGGAAAAAGGCACCCTATTTGTAGATCATTTGAAAAATGTTTTTACCCCACATATAAGTAATGAAGCTTCTGAACTGCCTACTCCTACTGTTGGACAAAACTTTCCCTTTAGATTCAATATGCGAGACATTGACAATGCTATCGGAAATTTAAACTATAGAAAAGCACCAGGTTTCGACAGAATAACTAACAAAATGCTCATGGAGCTGCCATTCATTGCAAAGAAAAGTATTCTTTTTATTTTTAATGCGGTTATACGTCTGGAGCATTTTCCAACCAAATGGAAACTTGCATTAATCATTATGATTCCTAAACCAGGCAAAGTTGAATCTTTTAGACCAATAAGCCTGCTCCCAACTATGTCTAAATTATTTGAAAAATTATTTATGAGTAAATTGCTACCTGTGGTGAATGAGTTTCAATGCATACCAGATCATCAGTTTGGCTTTAGAAGGAAGCATAGTACTATAGAACAAACTCATAGGCTTGTGAATGTCGTTAGAAAAACATTCGAGGAAAAGAAATATTGTTCTGCACTTTTCATAGACGTCTCACAAGCTTTCGACAAAGTATGGCATGAAGGCTTAATACATAAAATAGAACAAAAATTACCATCAAACACACATAAACTTCTAAAATCATACATAACCGGCAGAAAATTTATGATAAAAGAAGGAAATTTTTTGAGCCCTCCACAACTTATACAAGCTGGAGTTCCCCAAGGCAGTATCCTGGGGCCTTTGTTGTACTTGATATACACTTCTGATATGCCTACGAGCAATGAAATCCATACATCTACATTTGCAGACGATACAGCCTTTCTAAGTGTTAACGATAACCCACATGTAGCTTCAAGAAAATTACAGGACCATATATCTCGATTAGAAAATTGGTTAAAGCAGTGGAGAATTAAAGTAAATGAACAGAAATGTGTACATATCACATTCACTTTGCGGCGGGAAACGTGTCCACCTGTTCAAATTAATCACCAATATATTCCGCAACTCTCAGAAGTGAAATATCTCGGTATTCACCTTGATCGTCGTTTGACTTGGAAAACCCATATCGAAGCAAAGCTGACACAAATGAAATTAAAGGCAATTCAACTGAACTGGCTTATGGGCAGAAATTCAACGCTGACCCTAGACTGCAAATTATTACTGTACAATTCAATTTTAAAACCAATATGGTGTTATGGTATACAATTATGGGCTACTGCCTCACGCACGAATATAGAAAAAATCCAAAGGCGACAGAATAAAATCCTACGTATAATTACAGCGGCCCCTTGGTACATTAAAAATTCCCGACTCCACGAAGATCTTAATGTTCCGATTGTAAACACCGTGTTTTCCAAATTCACCACAACTTATGTAGAAAAACTTGAAGTCCACCCGAATCCACTGGCTCGAAATATCAAAAATTTCTCAGGTCATACCAGGCTGAGAAGGAGGGATACTTTAGCCCTCTACCTGTCTCAACTCACATAAAAAAAAAAAAAAAAAAAAAAAAAACTTGAAGAGCAAATATTTAACATTTAAAAACAAATAAATGAGGATATACAACATAAGAACAAATTTAGAAATGATCCTCCAACTGTAAAGTATATTTTTTTATGTTTTAATAAAATATACCAGTTTGTGTAGCCTTCTTTATCAAGGCAAGAAGGCCATCAGAGACCTCACGACAGACACCTAAAATTTGATGTGATGGTAAGAAGAATCCGAACTTGCCATTATCGCGCAATTCTATCGTTGCTGCAAATGGTATGTTTTTGGCGCCATATGCCCAATCTTTGGCAGAACCCGAAACAGGATCTAAAACCATATGAAATTACCTTTAGAAACAACATTTATCACTTCCATACAACAATTATCAAAGATTACAATTTAATACACCACTGGCAGCATATTTGAATTCCGTGCCGTATTTCACCTTCGCAGCATCCGCAAAAGCCGCAGCAATAGTCATCATTTGATCATAATTAGCAGGAAATTCTTCGGTGGTATGACCATAAGGTAAGAGAAGATAATTGCCATAAGAATGAAAAGCTAAATACATGCATATGTAACCATTCTTGAAACTATTAACAAAATTTTGCAAAGCAAGCACTTCAGGTTCTGTGTCGCTCTTGGAGCCTGCATACCAATGGTCGCAGGGAACATCATAATTGTAGGCATTAACTAAAGCAATTAAAAGAAAGTACAATCTAAAAAATGTTTATAATTGAGAACACATAAATCTGTTTATTACCTCCCCATTTATGACCAAAATTACGATTCATATCGACACCATAACAAGGACCCGAGGAATTAGAGAATCCAGTGGGTTTTCGATTTTTGCGCCATAATCTTTCCACATCATGTGAGTATGCAAAACCATCAGGATTTAACACAGGAACGTATATCCAATCGTATTTCTTGAGTAAATATTTCATGTTTCTATCTGAGGAGGTGGTTAAATTCTGTATGAAACAACTGGTGGTGGCCGAAGAAATCCACTCAATAGCATGTATGCCGGATTCGATAAAAATGGCTTTATTGCCAGGTTTTGAAGAAATTTTTATTGCCTTAATGGGTCTTCCCTCATACGAATGACCAATAACATATGACGTGATTAAATGAGGATATTGTTGAGCTAATCTATCCAGCCATTTGTAGATGACAGGCAAACGATGATACTGGAGCCAATTCATTACCTTTTGTGGTGGATTGGGGCAAAAGCGATCTCGTTCCAAGTTATTCTCAGAAGGGAGAAAGCCTTCCTCTTTATCCAGGAGACTCTGCAAATCTTCAATAGTACAATTGAAATCGAAGTTCAAAGAAATCAATTGGGTTTCCAATTTTCGTTGGTTTCTAGGATCAATGACAACATCGCAACTATGTCCTGGTCCCTTTACTCCATTTAAAACATGTATCTGAATAAGCATAATAAAAATGAATATGAAATGAAAACTTAAAACACTTTCCTTAATTAATTATAATTATAAACAATTTCGTTTTTATATAATTCTCACGCCAAAACTTTTCTATTTACCGGTAAATTCTGGACCAAGTTTTCCAACTCTTTTACTTGTTGCTGATTCTTAATATTCAGTCTGTACACCTTGAAGCCATCATAACGAGCGGGCGATATATTTGCGCTGGTTACCTCCAACAGGACTAACCATCCGACAACTGCCAATAGCAACTGCATGTTGTGTAAACGTTTGATGATAAATTCAATTGTGTCTCAGTCCAGTACGTACATTGCTTTTATAGTTATGTTATTATAAAAGTTTAAAACATTTTTAGGACCTTTAACAAGTCTCAGCCATAATAAATCTTAAACGTTTACGTTTTATAATACTGTCTTATCAAATTTATTTATGCATTTTAACATTGTTTCTTTAGATCAGTTCCAAACATTTTATAACCACATATTCCTCTGAGTCTAGAAACAATTTAGGAATTCATGTGATGAATGCAAATACTTTTTAAATGATGATAAGCAATATTTGTGTTAATCAGTTATAATCCAGAATGTATAGGACCCAAATAAATTCAAATACAATGATGATGACAACATGAATGCGATTTAAATGTGAAATAAAATCATTTGTTTCTATTATTTGTGAAATGTAGTTGCAGTTGAAGAATTATTGCTACTTTAATTTTCAAATGGTTAGTGCAGCAGGCGCGGATGCAGCTGTAGCTTTTGCGGGAGAACATTGGATGGTGAGAAAAAAGTTCAAAATTTGTGTTTCCAAGTTTATTAAGAAATTCTGCTCGTATTAATATTGAAGAAACAGAAATGCAACAATATAGTAAAATAAAATTTTAAATTATTTCGATATGGATGTAGTATGTATGTATTCATAAATTAAAATAAATCGGTCCTCTTAAATAAGTATTTTGTGATTTTCATGTGAGTACGAAATTGGATTCTATTCAAATTTCATGATGAATGTCCATCATGGTTAAGCCATTCAGTCTAACTTCTGTCATTGTTGATCGGAGCAGTGTTTTTATTAGAGGAAGCGTAGACAATTACTTCTAATTCTCATAGCCTTGCAACAAAAATTGTAAATACTTTTCTTATCTTCACTACAGTTTGTTAGTGCATCTATACCATTATATTGTTGTCAGTTTTTAAATAAAGCAGAACAATTAATTTTATTATTGAACTTACAATTTTCCTGGGACCAGTGCTCAGGAGGTGCCTCTTACGTATGCAATGCATGCACCGGAACTAAGGAAATGGATTGTGTTTTGATTTTATAATTTTTTGTTTGTTTTGATTTTATAGCATCTTTGAAGCTGAAGCCGCTAATACCTTCCAACAACAACTAGCACAAAGGCATAACAATGCACATCATAAAAACGAGAATATGTTTTCATGAAAGTCTGATACTGGGCTTGAATCCAGGACCAGGACCAGGTCCAAGATCCAGTTTTTATAGTCAAGGACTAAGTGTATAAAAAGAACTATTTAATTTTCAAAATCGATTTATAAATTTTTATTTAATAATCAATTTAACAAGTATTTGCTCTTAAAATATATGTACTCGTATATTGAACTGCACTGCTTTAATTCTAGAAATTCTAGGCTTTTTTCGCACAGTGAATATAACGATACGTCTGTAGAAAATGAAATTATACGTTGCTTTACGTTTATTCCATCTCTTTCTTTATACATAAAATTATTTTTCAATAGAAATTAATAATAAAGTTCAAATTAGTAATAAAATTTAGTTAGTCTATAAAAATAAAGACAAAATCAGAGTATTTTAATTATATTTTTTGTATGGTGCAGACATAACATGATGGAGCTGAATTTAAAGAAATGTAAATGCATGCGCTTTTCCAGAAGTAACCCAATTGCAGCTGACTACTCATTGGGAGATCATCAGTTGGAGTTAGTTGATTCATTTCTTGATCTTGGAATTTTACTGGATCCAAAGCTAAATTTTTCTTCTCATATTACCTTGACTGTAAATAAAGCTAGAGGTGTGCTTGCCTTTATAAAGCGCTGGGCTAAAGAGTTTTCTGACCCTTACATTACGAAACAGCTGTATGTGGCGCTAGTTAGACCTATTTTAGAATCGGATCAATCATATGGGATCCTCACTACAACTTTCATAATATTCGTATTGAATCTGTGCAAAAACAATTTTTGTTATTCTGTTTACGTGGCCTTCGATGGAGCTCCTCAACAAATTTGCCTTCCTATACGAGTAGATTAGCATTAATAAAACTACCTACTCTCAAAAGCCGTCGTACAATGTTAAATGTGTCTTTTATGATAAACCTTATCAATGGTAATATTTGCTCCGAATTTCTGTTAAATTCTGTTAAATTTAGTGTACCTTGTCGTAGTATTCGTCATTATAATCCTCTTGTTATTAACTTTTGTAGATCTAATTACGCTATGGCTGATTCTTTTACGAGGTGATGCCGACAATTTAATAATTTGTCTGATAATTTGTTGATTTTTCTTTAAATAATAATGTTATAAAACATAAAATCATTGTTTTTCTGAATTCATAAATTCAATATAGTCATAAGTACCTTGTTATTAGTCTGTAAGGATTATATCCATTGACTAAATTTAAATAAATAAATAAAAAAAAAAAAAATCGAATTAAGTTCAAATTTCAATTAAATTTGTCTACTTCAATTTATTCATATTTGAAAAAAAAATGTAACTTGTTTTGCATATTATGGAAGAGTTACGGAGTAGGTTTTTGTGATCAGAACATAGGGTTGTATCAGACTTGTCGCACGACTTTTTTGGCATTCGCCGAAGACATTTTCTTTTCTTGAAGTGAATAACCAATGTTACTGCAATTTTCAATGTCATTACTTTATTTTATTCATGGTGTATTTAGATAAATAAAGATATATTTCATATATTGTCTACAGCTCAAAGGTTTCTGAATAAGAGAATAAATCACTAATATTATGGGAATAAACACAAAATACTAATGCTTCCATAATAATTTGAAAGTCAAATAAAACATAACGGTACGTCCCTCAGACGCAGCGTTACCATTTGTCAAGTTTTCCCTTTTTCTACAAGTTTTTTGAAATGGAAAAAAGTTTTTAGCTTCAAAAATAAGTTTTTTTGAAATTCTTGCAAATTTTCAAGTTTAGTTTATTAATTTTTAATTTACGGTATATATCAAGGCGAATTGATAGCAGGTAAACTTACTCGTTCAACAAAACAACCAAAAATCATTGTACATTTACATTACATTACATTACATTATTCATACAATTTGACATGAAACAGTTACAAATAGTCGACCAGTTCACCTTGGTATATATAATATGAATTTGCTTTCGTATATATGTTAAAAATATTTTTTGATGTTACCATGTAATGTAAACGATGTAATTTTTCACTCCTTATTACTGCAACAGTGCTAAAAGTGTCTAATTCCTCTTTAATACAACTGTGCCCTATTAATAATAATGTAGTTTTTTATATTTCTATTTTTTTTTTCTAAAAAGTTTTCCATTTCAAAAAAGCTAGATTATTAGTTTTAAGCAGCAATGCAAGTGGAGAAAGAAGCGTAGAATATGCTACAAACACATAAAGCTAAAAAAAAGTGGGAACTATTCCAAATCGTAGGAAGAATAAGAATAAGTATGTTGTTTAAATTTTTGTTTTGTCTATCTTATTTTCAATAAAAATGAATTCAAAATATATATCTTTGTTCTTTTTTCCTTTTTTTTGGACACTTTTGTGGAAAAAAGTTTTTTTCTTTTTTGTTGAAAAATTAAGTTTCTTTTCAAATAAAAATTTTTTCCTAAGAAATATATGGTAACGTTGCTCAGACGTATACATTGATCAATGTTGTCAATTTTTAAATGTTCGGAAAAAAGTTTTAAATTTTAACTGCCGTATTCAAGAAATTTTTTTATGAATATGACAGTAAATATTTAATTTTATTGGAAAATGGTAAGAAATTAATATTATGAAATTCTATTCATAAAAAACAAATATTTGATTGAGAAAAATAATAACAAAACATAACAACAATCTCTTCCAAAAATAGAATGTAGAATTAATATTAGGAACAACTCCATTACTAGACAAAATTTCGGTATTGACTCAAATTGTGCAGCATGGCATAATGTCATATCTAAAGTGGAACAAACATTTCCAATATTTATTTTCCTAAAATTTTAAAATTGGGAAACAATCTGCTCCTCATTGTAAATTGGTAGGCGGTTTTTTTGATACCTCTCTTTTTATTTCACCGCCAATGTTATTTAGCTTACAAGCTTCTTCAAATCTGTAACCATTTATTTATTTAAAGTCTATGGATACATAATCCTTACAGACCATGAACAACAAAAAAAAGAAGAAACAATGCATACTACATAAAATTTACATTACTAAGTATTCAAAAACAAAATAATATTACATTTTACAATATTAACATTTAGATAAAAATCAATGTGTTGATAAAATTTATTATAATCAGCACAAATTCTAGTTAAAGGATCAAAATTAGCATAATTAACTTTGAATACTCGAATAGACAATGGATAAAAATTTCGAGTAGGGCGTGATGGAACATTAAAAGATATATTACTTATTAGGAAGTCAGAACAAACATTTCCTTTTATTACGTTAAGTGGAAACGTGACATATAACATTTTCCTTCGACTTTTAAGAGTTGGTAACTTGATTAATGCCAATCTACTAGTGTATGGCGGGAGATTAAGCATATTCCATCCTAGTCCACGAAGGCAAAACAACAAGAACTGTTTCTGATATCAAGTAAAATTCCAAGATCTAAGATGGCATCCACTTTGTTCAGCATGTGACCATTTAAAACATAGTTCTCAATAAAGTGAGATCTACGATAAAAACAAATGTAGTTAAATTTTTTGTAATTTAATTCCATAAGGTTAACATTGCACCAAGCACTAAAAGCATCAAGGTCGTGTTGTAAAAGATAATGGTCAGATTGATGATTTAAAGTTAAAAATATTTTGACGTCGTCAGCGTACATAAGAATATTAGAATATTTTATAGTTTTTGGCATAAAAAAAACCTTTTATGTATTGTGGCTTAACAATATCACCTGTTAAAATTTTTGTGCACAAAAATAAATTTGGCAGACTTCAAGCAATTTTGGGATAAAATTACACTTGGTGCACTAAGAAGTAAAAATTAAAAATAAAAGCCCGGAGCATTGACTCAAGAATGTTTCGAGTCAAAAATTTTGAAAAGCACTAAAAACGGTGTCTTTGATCAGTTCTAAAAAAACTAATTAACTTATTGCACAAAAATCACCTGATAGCAGTTACCGACAGAGTTGCAAAAAGCTGGAGAGAAAAAAAGCTAAATATGCTTTTTAAAACGGTTAGAAAAGTTAGGTTTGGTTATGTGGCGGACCCTCGCAGAAGGAGAATGCCGCACTTAGGGCAGCGATTAGGCACATTGTGATACCACATGAAATAGCCGAGAATTGCATTTGCTTTTTTAATATTAGAACCCTAATAAAATCGAAAATCTTATCGTTTAGAAAAATTTCTAAAAACGAAGAAGCCTTTGGGATGTCAAATGAATGACCCTATTATTTGTTTTCTTCATTCACACTATCAACTTTGGACATGTCTTAATACAAAGTAGAGGTTGGCCCAAAATGCCCGAAGGTGTTTTAGTACGAAGTGCCATTGTGGCCCTCGCGGTTGGCCTTCAAAAATTTTCCAATATTGGCCGATATATAACACCAGTGATGGACACCGTGTTAATTTTCAAAAAAAATATGGACTAATTATCCTTTCCGACGAACCACCGCACCAAAAGATACACTTAAGTGGGTGTAATTGATTTGGATTTTTCATACTCCTTTTTACCTATTAACGAATTCATTCAATTGGAAATGGGCTTGGTCGCTCATAATTAAAGTAAGAATAAAATAATAATTTTCTTCTGAAATAAAGTTTAACGATTTTGGCACGTTGTTCAATTGTGTACTGCTCCGTTTTAAATTCCCCAATTCTTCATTACAAAATACTGAAAACAAAAAAAAATTATAATAAAAAGTTATCTTTGCTCTTTTAGGGCCAGCCTATATTATAGTGTGAAAGGCCCTTAAGTAACATCAGAGCGCCCTCCTTCGTCGATATTGTATATCTTCATCGGTGAAGTAATGACGTAGTTCAGATAAATATCACTAATTCTAAATATTTTAACAAATAAATACAGTTACAAGTTGTAAAAGATAATTTCGTTCTCACCTGTAATAAAACAGTTTTTGAGCTGAAACTGAAAGAACAAAGCTTGAGCTTTTGTTAATATAGTAGATGATACATGATACGATTATTAATAGTTTCACAACTACCTTCCTGTTGATACAAAGATTACTGATGACGTGTGTAGTGTCCCCTTGCTAGGACAGATAGGAAATTTCGAACCATTCCAGGGTAACTCTGATATGGATTTCTGGTCACAAGGATATCGTCGGTAATTGCGTTGCCTATAGAAAGGCAAAAACGGGTATGGAGCTCACCTTTTCCGAACTATTAATGGGCATGGGTGTTCCGATCACCTCGATAAAATGGGTATTCTCCGGTCGGTGTGAGGGGATGCCCGATTTCTTTGACAGCATTAAGGGGTCCCCAGTATTCCAAGTGGGACCAAATTCTAAAATAACTAACTACAGCTACAAAGAACTAAAAAAATTTAATTTACAGCTTGAACATGTAGCAAATTTTTTCTACTTTTCCCATCACTTTAATGTGAATAGCATTCACATACATATGTATATAAACTAAATTTCAGTTAAAATATATTATATACGAGTATGCATATATTAAAGGGTTTTCAAAAGCATCGATGGTTAAGGCCCTTTTACATTGTAATACTGAGTAATACAACATGTCAGAATCTTGAGTCAAATGGCGAAGTCTAATAGTGTAAGAAGAATATGTTATGAATCTGACCAAAGTACGGATGGGAATTTGACAGTCGTTTGGCTCTCACCATTTTTTAAACATTTTCCAAAAGCTTATACTTTTCATTTTATGAGGGATGTGTTTTTGTGTAAGCAATCAAAGAAAATAACAAAACTACAAAAAAGTCATTTGTTTCTAAACCGGTTTTGTTTTTACTACTTATATTTTTCTTTTTATTTCAAGTGTTATAGTGTGAAAGCAGAATGTAATACTTTAGATTTTTTGGCAGTCGCACCAAATATCATTACATTTCTCCCTCACATAGTATGATGAAAGTCGTAAGACTTGCTTTACAGTGTTACACGCCGTTTCACTATCGGACACAGTTACACGATCTGCCAAATTTGAAAAGTATATTGGGTTTAAGTTTGTAGAATATGGCGGCAATTGTTGTTAGAGATAAAGCTACGAAATTTCCCGTAAAATCTTGGAATTTTACGGTTACACAAGCTTTATGCCATCTTAGTCAATTGTTTAATTCTTTCTTATTTAAGTGGAAAATGTAAGAAGACAGCACAAACTATCGCTGAAACAGCTGCTGTCGGAGAATGAAGCGATCATTTTGAATTGTTTTCTTGATATGAAAACTTATAGACTATGAGTTGTTAGAAATTTTAACATTTTAAATCTCTACTATTACTTTTTACTTTTGTCTTTTGAGATTAAACAACTACTTTCTTATCAATGTTCTTATCAAATTTTTTATAATTTGAAGTATTGTAATCATGAAAGAAATAAAAGAGAAAATAAAATTGTTTTATAAACCAATTTTAAATGATCTTTTTAAGCATTAGGTCATATTTTATAATATTTTTTGGATATTTCATTTTTTTTAACAATTTTTTTAAATTTTGTCTAATAATTTCTGTGTCTCCAGCATTCTATATTTGATGCTCATACGTTTCTCTTAATAACTGAATTATTATACGAGTATAAAACAAAATTTTACACATTTTCCTTTTGGCGAATTTGCTTATTACTTTCCATTTTCATTAATATATAGTAACACTTTCTTAAAATATAGTTCCAGGTCTATAAGGACTACTAGAATACGAGTAATTTTGACGTCACTGTTACAAACCATTGGTTACCGATGGGGCAATATATTTCCATTATGTATTATGAAAAGAATAAAACTAAAAAGTATTTTATATATGATTCTAATTTCAAAATTGTGATTTTCCCTGAAAAAAATTTATGAAATGTATTATTACATACCTTGTGATATTCTCATAAAGCTGAATGTGTGTTTGTTTGTACCTTGCAGGAGCCCAAACCGCTGGACCGATCTGCCTCAAATTTTGACACCATATAATTGGGACTCTTGAATGACTTATATGCTACTTTTTTTTAAATCACGCTCACCTTTACGCCTACTTTTTTATTTTGCTACACCTTCCACATGGTTTTTAGCAGATTTTATAATATAAACGAGCTTAACTTCGCCTTTTGTGAACCAATCGCAATGAAATTTGCTGCACTTGGTCTGTGCAACTCCGGGAAGGTTATGCAATGTTACTTTTTTTAAAACTTAGACCAGAAGGCGATAGGGGGTAATTTCTGCCCGTCCGAAACGTTCAAACCGATTTTAATGAAATTTAGAATATGGATAGATCTGCATGTAAAAACGCTCATCGATAATGTATATTTTCAAACTATGACCAGGAGGGCGATAGGGGGAAAATTTCGGCCTCACCAAAACTATATAGCCGATTTTGGTGAACTTTAAAACTCGGATGTATTTAAGTTAAAAAGACACATTGGCAATTGTGCAACTCTGGGAAGATTATAGGGTATTACTTTTTTTAAACTAGGACCACGAGGGAATGTAGGGGCAATTTCCACGCCAACGATACCATCTAACCGATTTTAATGAAATTTAAATGCATTTATGTTGTTGCGTCTAGAAGGACACATATATATTTTTTAAATAGAACCAGGAGGCGACGTCGGGGTAAGACATACCTTTCCGAAACTGTATAACCGATGGAGATAATAGCGGGAGCGAAGCCTTGGGTGAAAGCTAGTTTTATATAAAAGCAACCTCAAAAATTGAAAAGGAAAGCATATCCATACATTACTATTTCGCTACTGCTAAGTTAGCTCATAATTTTTTCTAATTTTTAACTACAAATTCAAGATTCTCATGTTAAAACTTCAACTAATCAATCAAGAATATACGGAACACAAAATCAAAATCTATAAACAAAAACATACCAATCCTGCGTTTACTTTTTTTATTACACATACATACATATTTCCATTTTTAGATTTTTCTTCTCATCTAAAAATAGAAATGTGTATGTGTTATAAAAATTCAGTTATTATAAAAAGCATTCTCTTATTTATATTTAATTATAAATAAAAATAAATTTACTATACATAGTTATCTCTAATGAAATAAATACGTTGCTTCAGCTTTCTTTATCATGTCTTTTATACCTGCGCTGGCTTCATCACACACTTCCAAAATTTGATTTCTTGGCAAGAAGAAACCGTAGTGACCCTTATCGCGCAATTCTATTGTTGCTGCAAATGGTATGTTTTTGACACCATATGCCCAATCTTTGGAAGACCCCGAAACAGGATCTAAAACCACATGAAATTACCTTTAGAAACAAAATTTTGCATTTCGATAGACAAATTTTAAAGTTTACAATTTAATACACCACTGGCAGCATATTTGAATTCAGTGCCGTATTTCACTTTCGCAGCATCCGCAAAAGCCGCAGCAATAGTCATCATTTGATCATAATTAGGAGGAAATTCTTCGGTGGTATGACCATAAGGTAAGAGAAGATAATTGCCATAAGAATGAAAAGCTAAATACATGCATATGTAACCATCCTTGAAACTATTAACAAAATTTTGCAAAGCAAGCACTTCAGGTTCTGTGTCGCTCTTGGAGCCTGCATACCAATGGTCGCAGGGAACATCATAATTGTAGGCATTAACTAAAGCAATTTAAAGAAAGTACAATCTAAAAAATGTTTATATTTGAGAATACATACAGATTTCTTACCTCCCCATTTATAACCAAAATTACGATTCATATCGACACCATAACAAGGACCCGAGGAATTAGAGAATCCAGTGGGTTTTCGATTTTTGCGCCATAATCTTTCCACATCATGTGAGTATGCAAAACCATCAGGATTTAACACAGGAACGTATATCCAATCGTATTTCTCGAGTAAAAATTTCATATCACCATTTGAAGAGGTGGTTAAATTATGTATGAAACAGCTGGTGGTGGCTGAGGATATCCACTCAATAGCATGTATGTTGGATTCGATAAAAATTGCCTTATTGCCAGGTTTTGAAGAAATTTTTATTGCCTTAATGGGTCTTCCCTCATACGAATGACCAATAACATATGACGTGATTAAATGAGGATATTGTTCTACCAATTCATCCATCCAGTTGTATATTATAGGTAAACGCTGATAATCAGTCCAATTCATTTGAAGTTGCGTAACTTTAAAGTCAGAGTGATGTTGAGTAGTTTCGGGGGTATTCCAATAGAGACGTACTTCTTCCTCAAGAATACTATGTAGAGTAGAAAAATGGCAATACCACATACAAAATTAACAAACAGGCTGATTCTTATGTTTCCTTTCAAACAAACCTTTGCAAATCTTCAATAATACAGTTGAAATCAAAGTCCAGGAAAAGCAGTTGATTCTCCAATTTGCGTTGGTTCTCGGGATCTATGACAACATCGAAAGCGTGACCTGGTCTTCTAAACTCATTTAAAATGTATATCTGAAGATTTACATGATAAATTCTTAAACGTACATATGGCACTTGATCAACGAGAGGGTATTAACTCGAAATTTAAACATTTTCAGTAGAGGCCTAAAACTGCTTGTCGTTACATTTTAAGTCGATTTGAAAGCCCAAATATGATGAAAGAGTATACCGAATGAAGAGAAAATTTTACACCAGATGTTAATGTTGATACTTGATTTCTTGCAAATATTAAATTTTGAGTTAATACCATATGCTGATGATCAAATGCGATATACATATATACATATATTTTAATTATAATTGAAAAGAAGTGTAGATATCGCACTGGTTCGCCTTTCTTGCAATTTTTACAGTGATTATCGAAAAATAGCAACTTTTTCAGTTATTTCCCTTTCTGAGAAATTTATTAATTTAATTTCATAAATATAGAAACAAACGAAATATAACAGCACAATAAACTTACTTATGAAAACTAAAGAGAGACAACACAAAATAGAACATCATTAAACCAAAACGTTATGACATAAACCCAGGCAGAACTTAAAATATTTCCTTTTTTAGTTGGAACAAAACTGATATGAATTGAGCTCACATTTGGGACAACTCAAAATGTTTCTCCTTATTTGACTTTAAAGAAGCTACTCTTATATCACAAAGAGGCACACAACTTTTTTTTAGCGGAAGAGTATAGAAAGTGATGTAAGATTTTAACAGTGGCTAGATATTACCAATTTGTATAGTTTTCTTGCAAAAAGTGAGAATTTAATAATTTTGAGTTGACTCTCTTTAGAGGACGGAACCAGTGCGATATATGTATGTACATATGTAGTTGTTACAAAAATATTTTCAAAATTTAACGTTTAACTTTGTACACTCACCGGAAAATCATAGGCCAATTTTTGCAATTCTTTCACTTGCGGCTCATCTTTAATATTCAGTCTATACACTTTGAAGTCATCATAACGAGCGGACGGTATATATGATCTGATTGCATCCAACAGGGTGAAACATCCGATAACTGTAAACAGCAGCATCATGTTGTCTGCAACGTTCGACATCTCGTTAATTATAGTCTTTCTGTTCGTTGATAGTTGATTCTTTTATACATTCAAACTAAACGATTTAGAGTTTAGTGTTTAGTTCCTTTATGACAAAAGGTTATAAATTATATTTTAAGTCTTATGCCACGATTTTTGTCTTTATCATTTAAAGTTATTAAAAATCTACTCAAGAAGATAAGATAAATTACCATTTATTGCTAATATATTTTAAAAGTTATCAGCATATCTAAAAAAATAACTAAATTAAATACGCGTACTTAGTTATATTTAAAGTTAGTTATACATGTTTAAATGGTTATATAGATATAATAATATATATGTACAATTTACATACTATTCTTAAAGTAGGTGGCGATAGCTGAAGTACTCTGTACTTTGACGACAAAACCAAAAAGTCCTGGATTCGAGCCCAGTTAAGGCTAAGTGTGCAATAGTGTGTCTTTGTGACAGTTTTTGTCGGAAAATTTCAGTGGCGAAGACATAATCACTGGTCACTGAACAGTAACGGCTTCAGCTGTCAATACGTGCCTTTGACATCAGAGGTGCTGCAATACTGCTATAAAAGACAAAGAGCAAAAACAGAGTTGTATGACAGTGAAGCTTCACCAGATGTCATCTCCAAATTATCAATTTCTAAAACCGATAAAAAAAGAAGAAAAGCAAGTTATGAAAGATACGTATGATTCGAACTCATTCAAAAAACATTACTACTCGACACCATCCTCGTTGTACCTCATCCGCCGACCTAATTAAATTCAATGTTACTAATATACCGTACCTCAAAATAAATCGCCATACACTAGCATTTATCCACCAGGTCTCTGTATCTACCACCCAAAAAAATAGATGTCTGCTAATGAAGTAATTGGATAATACCAACAGAAACATTTTAAAATTTACTTATACGGAATTAAAAAATTAAGCTAAAATAATATTGTTACGGAAATACATTTATTAACAGCAATTTGTAAATAACCTATTTGCCGATTATTCATAGTTTTATTTATTTCATTTATTAAATTTCTATGAAAAATCAGTTATTATATATAAAAAAAAAAAAAAATAAAAGTTGAATAATAAATCATAAGAATCGGAAAATTCTGTAATTTTAAAGTTTAGCACTTTTTAGCTATTTTTGGTTGCTCAGTTGGGGTATTTTTATTTTGAATAGTTAGCATCTCTGACAGCACATATGTATTTATTGTGGCATAATTTTAATATAAAAGCTCACATTCATGGCGATTGACTCGCATATATAACCCGTTATTGTAGCCATTTTAGCATTTTCACTGCTAGATTAATTATTTTCTTTGGTTAGAAGCATGCTATATTTTTTTAAGTTTTGTAAAATGTTTTATAACAGAAATTGTAAATAAATTATAATTTTTTTTTTATAAATGTAGTTATTTATACAATTAAGTCTTTCCTACAATATATTTAAACAACAGCCATTGATACAATCAAATCAATTAAACTTGTCTCAGTCAAGTCAAATTATAAACATATATAAATAAAACTCGGATAATCATCTATACGTCGAGTTAGTTCTATCTCAACTTTATTTTGTGGCAACAGGGTTAGTAAAAGAAAGAACATTTTTTTTTTATCTGGGACCAGCACTTAGGAGATGACACCTACACATGCGAAGCATTGTGTTGGAACTATAGGAAAGGGATAGTAGGAGAAATGTTAGGAGGTGACTGAAACGAAAAACAGCAAAGAAGAATGAGAAGGTGTGGCTTCTAAACAATTGTTTGGTTTATGTTTATATTTAAGTGCTACGGATGTTATTGTTTTATCAGACCGTATACATATATTGTATAATTTCTTTATATGAATTGCTAAAGAGGGTCGTTACACGGCTTTGATTACTGTATTTGATTAGATTTGTTTGAAAATTGTGACAAGATATACTCCTGATAAGTTATAACAAAATTACCCGTGTCGATGGCTGAGGTGACAGAGTATTTGGATGGCGTTTTGGTGGAATTTTGTTGATGAGTTCAAATCATGTTAGGTGTATGTAATTGTATATTTTAATTTAAGCTTTGTGTTATATCATTCTAATTCATAAATTTAATTAAATTATTTTCAGCCGTTTCGAAGCTATGGAAGTTTATGTATTAAATTTCATGTAACAAAACGAGATGGTCGTGGTTCTTCGTCTGTAGCTCGGAAACTATTAAACCTGAATTTAAATAGCAATCGATTCAGGTCTACTACTGACCGATTGACACCAAAACGAATTCTGTGTGATGTTTAGTTTGGCCGACAACGGCTTTTCAACGGAGATACACACAATTAGACGGACATGGCTCAATAAACTTCTCTATTCATAACATTTCTGAAAATATATAAATTTTTCTTCAGAAAGGAATATTAAAGAAATATCACACCGAATGACAAACTTGTATATACCCGTTACACTTAAAGGAATGGTATAAAAATTATCGCTTCAACGGATTTATTAAAAATAACAAAAACTTTAAACACAAAATAATGGAAAACGCAATAATATCTTGAACATTTTTGGCCAATTTAAAGAAAAATTTTAACAGATTTTGTGTCCAAACAGTTAATATATTTTCCAAAATTAACGTTAATTTTTTATTTTATATGTTTTATATTTTAATTAAAAGACAGAAATTTTAATAGAAATTCAATATACTATTATACAGTTTTTCATAAACTTGCAATTCATGTGCAAAGTCGAATTACTTTTTTTGTTTTTATTATTCGATTTTATACACGTACAAATATATCGTCACCTAAAATCTACAATGCCGTAAGCGACAATAAATAAAAATCGAGTTTTTGATTGATTATTGTAATTAACCAATATACAAATTCTTTAAAATTTTACTCGCATATGTCCAAAAAAACCGATTTTATTAACACTTTCAGTTCTTGATTTTTTTAAGTTAAAATTTTTGCTAACGCTGCGGATATTTTTTTTTTTTTTTTTTGGCGTGTGAGGTAGGGTTGAAAATGCCTTCGCACTTACAGAGACCGTCGTCTTCTGCGTCAAGTGGTGTTGCCACTAAAAAATTCCCTCCTACTCCTCTGGGTAGATTCCACCCCGGGACCGCTTTCCGCATTACTTCGGGAACGCCCAGAGCCACGTCCCAATCAGGACTACTCTCAATCACCCACGTCTGGGTCCGCCAAGTCCGCAGCCGGAAACGAAAGGGTGTTAAAAACATTAGAAGCGAACATTTTTTGAAATTTAAAAACGTGATTTTATTACTATAATAAGTAAAACATAAAACAATATCGACAGTGTAAGAAATATATTTCTCTGCATATTTTATTTAAAACAATTGTATTTTACAAATATTTCAAAACTAACTTATATTTTCACAATTCATTTATTTTACCGGCAGTTTTGGTTTCTATTTTTTACGTTTTTAAAGAAAGTTGCTACGATATGTACTATTATTTTGCTGAAAAACTAACGAAAAAAAAATATTAAAATCTCCACACTGGAAAAAATATAACCAATTTTGATTAGAAGTTATATATTATCTTTTAATCTTAAATGTTTGTTCTTATTTTTTATTTTTCTATTTCGATATTTCGTTAACCATCGGTAAACTTCTTCAAGAAATTTTTATTATTTTTTATAAAATTTTGTCTTTTTGAAATTAATATAAACATTTTTTTTTTTACATAACATGTTTCATAAAAATTGTGTAAAGGATATGATTCAAAATATTTTAAAATTTCATAGAACATTAACAAAATATATAAAATTTAAAAAATTATAATATTTAACATATACATTTAAAATATCTTTTTATACATACTTATAATTTTATATATATTGTAATTATATTATTAATTGACCTTTTTTATTATATTTTTTTAAATATATTTATTAAGCTTGAAAAAAAAAAAAAATTTTATATACATATGTACATATATATATTTATTTATATATAAAAGGCATATTAAAATATATATTTTTGGCAGTGGCGTTTTTGAGCGCCGACTATTATCCGATTACTATCTTTAAGGACAGAAATATCGAAATAGGAAAATAAAAAATACAAACAAACCTTTAAGCTCAAAAGGTAATATATAAATTGTTATTAAAAGAAATAAGGTATATACATATATACCAGGTGATGCCGAGAAATCAAATGTGTTTTTTTTTAAAGTGGTAATTGTCAAATATTGTTGACCAACAGCGCTGCCGTTTTTGGTTATTTCTAATCAAAATTTTTTAATCCTTATCTTTTAACCTTATTATTATTATTATTAATTTATATATACATATATATCGCCTTGATGTAAATGTAATAATTTAGTACTTTTCCAATAAAAATATTTAAGTACATATCGTCTCCTGAAATGCAAAAGGGCGTAATCATCATAATACTTAAAATTGAGTTTTTAATGTATATTCGTACAGCGCATTACGGCACACGTCTTCACAAATTGTTAGCTTTCTATTTTCAAAAATAACGACTTATTAAAGAAATTCAAAAGGTCGTAACAACAACTGATTGTTTTTCACAATTCCAAAATGTGCCAAAAATGATAAGAAAATGTTAGGTATGTAGTACTTTTCTAAAATATATCTTTTCTTTTTTGTGCAGAAAAATAAACTCATCATTTCATTTGTATGATATTGAGAAAAAATCATATTTGTAACACAACAGTTTTCATTTCATTAAGTTTTTTGTCTCTCCTGTAAAATTTTTAAAAGTGATGTTAGGCTCTTTTGCATTTTAGGTGACGATATGTCTTCTATGTATTTTTTTAGCAACCCTTACCAAATGTAAACAATGTCATCTAACGTCTTACAAAATCCATTTCGGTTTACTTGAAGATGTATGTTCGTTCATTACAAAAGCTTTGCGTGATCCCAAGTAAGTTGTATGTTGTATTGAAAATGAAGGTGCCGGTACAGACTTGTGTTTAAAATACTGAAATATAATCAATATTTTATGGTTAGAGATAAAATGCTATTCTAATAGCAATCAAAATTTACTCTTTCGGGGCAATATGCTGCTGGTCCCGGTGTGATATGATCATCATTTATTATTTTATGTTTAATGTGTATTGAGTAACTTGGTGGTATCTTCTGTAAACAACGGTAATTGTTTTCATAATCACCTGGACCAGGTAAAAGTAAAGCAGGAAGTTTTCTCGGCTTAGAACGACCTGTCATAGAAAAAGCAGGTGCAGTCTTAATTTTACCTTCCCTGGCAGTACTAAAAACTGGTGGCAAATTATAAACATTGGGAGCTGTAATGAGTTGCATAGTAGTAAATGCGTACACGAAATTATAAAAGATCTTTCAGGTTCAATACCTGGTGTTGGTAAAGTTTTGGAAAACGCCGGTTTTTTACCAAAAGAAAATGTCGGTATAGTTTTGGAGGTCAATTTAAAGGCCTTTGCTGTGGAGTATATATTGGGTGATGGTGACTGAAATTTTTTAACATCTTTTGTGCGACCCTTTAATGTAAATGCTGGTGCTGTTTGTTTCCCTTTATTGCATAATCCACATATATTAAGTTCCGCTGGACCGTCATTAATGTGAATACGATGTTGTCTTATTTTGTTTCCTAAGGAATAGGCCGGAGCAGATTTTTTCCTTGAATCAATTATATTTGATCCCAAATATGGTGGTATAGTTTTATATGATGGTTTCCCGGTTATGGCTTCAGCACGTATTTGCCCTTTGCGTACTGTTGGTTTCCAAGGTTTTTGCTCAATGCTGGCTCCAACGCTGATGGGTCGTTTAGTCATAGGCATTTTTCCACATCGCTCTCTCTTCGACAATTTAAAATGTTCAAGGTGTTTGTAGACCTAAATCCATGTAGAGCTCTTGAACTCGGTTGACACTGTTCGCATATTTATTTTACATACCATAATTGTTTGCAATTTGTTTGAAGTCCAATTAATTATAATAAATATATTTTGAATTATTAAATGGTATAAAAAAAAACTTGTCAAAATTTTTTTGAGTTTGTATTTATTTTGTAACAAAGTACTCATAATGCGATGAGTATTTTATTGAGGTAACTATGATCCAATAAACAGGTCAGGCCTTGATTCAATTTTTAGGTCTGTGCGGCTCAACAAAAATCCAACCAGAAAGGTTTAGAAAAATTGGATTTAAAATCAAATAATAAAATATTTGATAATTCTTCTAGTTTTTTGATAAAACAATAAATAAAAACAAATTTTCCTGAAGAAGCTACACAAAGGAATAGCGAAATATCGAATCAAAATAAATATTACATATATTAAAAAGACCTACAGCTTAAATAATTAGTGTTATTAAAATAAAATATTTGTTGTATGAGGAAAATCTTTAAGGAAACTATTTGGTTTTTTTTTTTTTTTGTATATTTCGTATTCTCAAATATTTTTTGGGAGTTGTTGTATAAACATGGAATTTCTTAACATGCAAAAATTTGGCATATTTAGACCAGTGGAAAATTTTTAAGGAAAAACGTGAAATCGTCATTTTTCTAGCCTTAAATCTTGTTTAGCAACGTTTCACCAAATGGCAAAAAAATTATATAAGGTTATAGAAAATTCGAAACTAAGCGGCAACGATTAGTTTTCGAGTTATGGACCTAGGAAGTTTCAATTTAAAAGTGTGATTCTCCACTACATTTCTGAACGTATATGATCAATATTGGTATCATATGCAAGATTTTTAAAATATCTTTCTATATATATATTTGAAATGTGTTTAAAAATTCTCAATATTTCAAATGTTAATACAGTTTTTACGTCATTTTACTTTGAAACTTCTGCGATCGAAACTGGACTTCTTTTCAAAATAATTTGTTGGTACGCACATATTTTTTTTACATAAAATTTAAAACTTAGAACTAGAATATAATTTCTTAATTAAAGTAAATTAAAATAGTTGCCTACTTACAAAAGCTGAGCATATAAATCACCGAACTTAAATTATTTTTAAAACTAAATAAAAGCTGACTTAAAATTATATAAAAAATTATAATAATAAAATTATACAATAAAACGTTTGATTAATCTAACTAACCTCAATGTATGCCATGTACGCTTTTTGCGGTACCGCTCAATACCGCAGAAATATGAAACCAGATACGGAAAGCATGGCCTCAAGCTCCTCTTGTAAAGTAAAAGTTTATCCTCACAGGTAAATAAATCTTTATTATAAAGAATTTTTGAAAATTAACCCAATAAACGGTTTTTTTTAGAGCTATGCGGACATGTTAATTAAATTTAAATAGATTTTTTAAAGATACACCTAGGTTTTTAATGTTATCTTTACAAGGAATTTCAATATTGTTAATTGTCTACTCTCAGGAACAACAAAACCTCTACAGTTGCCTGAAGCACTACGTATACAGATAGCCTGCGTCTTCGAGATATTTATCTTGACGACCCAATATGCATACATTTTTTTAATAGTTTCTAAATGATCTGGCAACTGATATAAAGCCAAAAGAGGAGATTCGTTATCTGAGTAAACAAAAGAATCATCAGCATATTGCAAACTGATAGAATTCGATTCTATATGCGGAAAATCTTGCATAAAAATATTATAGAGATGGAGAGCTAAAATCGATCCTTGAGGAACACCACAGTAAACATTACCAAAATCAGAAAATAGTTGCTTGAATTGAATCATTTTGTAAATAATTCCATTGTGGTAAGCATGATCGAAAGCTTTTTCAACATCTAGTGAAACCGCTGTACTGTACAATTTTAAATAGGAAGGTGCCTTACAATGTCATTCTGAAATTTAAATAATGCATCAGTAGTTAAATGAACTTTCTTAAAACCAAACTGTAAATCAGGAATATAAGGACCAAATACGCCAATATCCATTTTCCTACGTGAAATTCCTTCAAAGAGCTTTCCAATATTTGAAATATTTCCAATATTTGGTCACAAGTTCTTGATATCTCTATTATTAGGTTTTTTTCTAATAGGAATTATTTTAGATATCTGCCACATATTAGGGAAATAAGAATTGTTAAATCATGTGAAGAAATCATACTTTTACAACATACCTTCCAGCAGAGTTGTATATGTTAGTAATATAGTAGTAAGTTATTTTAAAGAAAAAAGTAATTGAGAAAACAGTGTGTACGAACATTTGCAACCAATATGAATAAAATCCAAATAAAATGTAAAATTATTGCAAGAAACATAATAAAATAATAAACTAAAATTTTAAATAGTTAAATAAATTATTTTCTTTTCTTTTATGTGTTTTTAGCACCAATATTTTATTAACATACACTAAATTTACATTTTTACAGTGTATGCAGCAACCTTTTGTTTCATTCCGTCTAAATGTTCAGGGTGGCGATGGCACGATGGATGGTAGTCTGCACGTTGACTACACAACCAAAAAAAAGACCTGGGTTCAACCCCAGTCTCAGACAAAAAAAATTTAAAATAAAAATAAACATCTCGCATTTTTCTGATGTGTATTAGTAGGTCTGTACGTTTACTTTTCTGGTAAACTTCGGTAAAATGAGAGTAAGCTATAATTACTCTCAATAAGAGAGCAAAATGTACAAAAGTAAGAAAACGAAAAAAAACAATAAAATTTACCAGAAAAAAGAAATGTCAATTTTTTACAGCTCTGTTTATATCGGAGATGATATTTGACAATTTTAAAATTGTACTTTTTTGACCCCAAATGTACTAAAAACATAAAAGTTGTGTTAAGTTTTACTATTATTAACTATTAGTCACAGAAAGATAAAATAAAATGAGTTCTTGTATATTGAGAATTTGTTTCGAAATCAATCAAATTAAAGTAATACTGAAGGAGTTCCTATTACTCGAGAGACTAACTCGTTGCGAGACAAACAACGTGTTGGGCTTAAATCTAGTTTATGGAAGCCACTCCGAATTTAAAAAAAGTTACCTCATCTGATAGAAAATTTAATTTTAAGAAAAAAAAGTTTAGTGCAAAAACCTTTGGCAACGCATATTTTCCGAGTTATGGGCCTCGGAAGTTTTACAATAATAATGTCATTGTGTTTAATATTTCATAGCTTATTGGGTCAATATGGGTATCATTGGAAAGCTTGTGAAAATGCCGATCACATGATGGTAAAATTTCACATTTTGGGATGATAAAATGTGTAGAGGTGAAAATTCTTAGGCGCCGTCAAAGGCCGGTTGTGCAGAAAATCTTTAGTTAGCGAAGCCGGTGTGTGTTATATCATAGAGGGAAAAATCCTTAAGCCCGGCCGAAGGAAACATTACATTTAATTTGTAAAACTAAAAAAAAAGAAATTTATTAACTCTATACAAAATATGGCAAAATATGACTGCTTTTCTTAAACACTGTTTTGACATTGCATACGGATGTTTAGGAAGGCAGCCATACCCATATTGTTGCAATGAATCAAACACTTATAATGAAAATGGCAAAATATATCGACGGCAACTCCCAATTTTGCGTTGCCGAAGATTTTTGTACTAAAGTTTTTCTTCTTAGAATTTAAGATAATTTTTTTTAAATTTGGAGTGGCTTCCATAAACTAGATTTGTTCCACGTGTTGTTGAATAGTAAAAAATTAATGCAGTTCATTACAAAAGTATTCTTGAATTTTCGCAAATTCATAAATTTTACAGAAAGGATAATTTTACTCGTTTGTAAACTTATAATTCGGACCATAGTTTTTGAAGCTCCGTACGACTGAGTTTAGACGAGAAAACATTTAGTTTGGTAGCATGTTACGGGTGTAGAAGAGAGCATCGTTTTTGTGTTCGGCACTCGGCGACACGTTTTAACAACAACATATGTTGTCTTTGCTGATGGATAGAATTAATTTTTATGCGAATCCCTGAATAGTTTGTTTTAATATTTGTATATTTTAAATAATTGTGGGCAATTATATTAAGAAAAAATTCACAGATGATGGCCCACTCCAAGGTTCTGATGGATATTTCTATTTTATATTATATAACATTTCTTTTTTTTTATATACATATGTACATATGAGAATATTGAAATAAAATCAACGTAAAGAATTGAAATAAATAGTGTTTTATTTCAATTGGGATATCCGTCTACAGTGAGTGATATATATGCATCAACGCTGACTATCTATCACATGCACAGAGAAGTTTCGGTAATTTTTCTCATATTGCCCTTAAGAAAATGATATAAACTTTGTTCTACGCAATGACCGATAATTCTGTGAGCAATTTCACCGGTCAAATGACCGTCAATGTTCTTGTAGGGCAGCTAAACTTATTAGCTATTTCGCTGGTCACTTCATTCAACAGACCAAACGTCAAAGTTTGTGAAAAGTGGTTGTGAATAATTTAATAATTAAATTTATTATTAATTTAGTTTAGTGAAGCCGCTCCAAATTAAAAGAAATTATCTTATGTTATAGAAAATTGAATTCTAAGAAGAAAAACTTTAGTGCAAAAGTCCTCGGCAACGCATAGTTTGGGAGTTACGGACCTACAAAGTCGTCGATATATTTTGCCATTTTCATTGTAAGTCTTTGATTCATTACAAAAGAAAATATTTTATTACATAGTAAATGAGTAAATTAACGGTATTTTTATTAAAAATGAGAGCAAAACACAAAAACATAATTATATTATATGTACATATATATACTATATGCAAATGTGTATGACATGATCATTTGTAACGTAAATATGGAGATTACAAGATCTACCAAAATTTTTGAAATTTTTAATAACAATTTAGAGGGGCCTGTTCCTGTAGAGGTAATTCCCATTTTGGTAGATTGGGAATTATTTCCAAAAAAAGGCTTCGCTAAGTAAAGGTGTTCTGCATAGCCGGCCTTTGGCCAGGTATAAGGATGTTCTCCCCTATGCTATAACACACACCGGCTTCGCTAACTAAAGATTTTCTGCATAACCGGCATAAGAATTTTCACCTCTACACATTTTATCATCCCAAAATGTAAAATGTTACCATCATGTGATCGGCATTTTCACAAGCTTTCCAATGATACCCATATTGACCCAATAAGCTAAGAAATATTGAACACAATGACATTTTTATTGTAAAACTTCCGAGGCCCATAACTCGGAAAATATGCGTTGCCGAAGGTTTTTGCACTAAACTTTTTTTCTTAAAATTAAATTTTCTATCAGATAAGTTACCTTTTTTTAAATTCGGAGCGGCTTCACTAAACTAGATTTAAGCCATATATTTTTGCTATAATTAATTTAAATTACTGAACAACGTATAATTATTTGAATATTCCTTGGTACTTAATATTTAATGGAGTAAAGTAGTACTTTTGCAATGCAAATTGTAATGAAAAAAGTACAATTATATGAGCTTGACCATCACCGTTTTTCATGGAAAGTTTAAAGTGATTGATTAAAGTTTCCTAAAAAAAATTATTTGTGAAAGAATTTATTTAATCGTAATCAATAAGAAAATAAAATAAATAAATGGAACAATCACTTACGTCATATTAGAAATGGTATTTCCATAAATAAATTAGAATTATTTGCAATATTTAATTTTCTTTTTTATGTACAGGCTTCAAATATCTAAGGAGGCGATATCCAAATTTGAAGGCAGATATAAAGAAGTAGTTTTTACAGAACAACAAGAATCTAGTAAGTGTTAGAGCAAGTTAATAAATATTTGTTGAAAGTTAATTATCATATATTTGTTATTAGCACCTGCAGTGAAGGAAGTGCAGACGGCACCCATATATACTGCTGCAAATGAAAGGACTACTAATGGTAAGACTTATGACTCCACTGAATTCTTTATTAAAATTTATTTTAACATATTACCAATTTCGTTGATCTCTATCAGATGACAAGCAGAGTTGGCATGATGCTCCCACAAAGCTCATGCTGAGTTTGGTCCACGAAATGCGTCCAAACATAGGCAAAACATATAGTTTGAAGACAAAAGCAAAAATGTTCCAAATAATTTCCAATAAAATGTCCCAAGAGGGGTACTCTTTTACCCCAAATCAAATTGAAAATAGATTTAGGGGCCTAGAGCGACGATATAAAAATACCGTGCTCAACAACAGAAAAACTGGACGGAATAGGCAGATATGTGCTTATGAGGAGTACGTATAGCTGTTGCTATTTGTTATTGTTTTATCATGATAAAATACTTTTCTTTTCATAGTGATCTGAAGCAAATTTTGGGAGCAAAAATAGGAATTCATCCGGAATTTTTATTGGACAGTGGGGACGTGCATGAATCTTCAAGAAGCTCTATTCCCCAAGGTGATGAGGAGATCAAAAATCCTTCAAAAGGTTATATTTATTATATACACATTTTTCTTTATACCTTCATAACTTTTTATAAATCTTTGAAATGTATTACAGATAATGAGCCAAGAAAAATTTCTAAAAAAAAAATTGGGACCAAAGGGAAAGTCCTGAAAAAAGTAGAGGAAATGGTGATAGAAAAGAGGAATTTTTATTCTAAACTAACATATTTCATGGAAAGAAGTGAAGAAAGGTGTCAAAAAAAATTCGAGCTACCCGAGAGACTAGTTAATTCAAGAATCAATAATTCGTAACACATTACAAATATTTTAATTTAATTTATTTATTTATTTTACTACTAGTATAACTACCATGTCCCTGAATTATTGAATTTTTTGTTATTTATTTATTTATGTTACTTATTTCTTTTTACACTGAATTAATTAAGAAATACATATACGCTTGTTAAAGACATTTTTATATTAAATAAATTAGGAAATACATATACGCTTGTTAAATACATTTTTATATTAAATGAGTGATTTTATTTAATTATATTTAATAATAATACTTCAAAAATATAATTAATTTTAATTTGACTGTAAATTAAAACAAATTGGGTCCCTTACGGCATTTCCTCTTGATGTCTCCACAGTGTTATCGTTTTCTACACTTGGTTCTTCATCTTCCTCGGCGAACATCAAATCATTGTCATTGGCGAGATTGTGTAAAACACAACATGCTCGTATGAAGTGACACAATTTCTCAATTCCTCTTAGTTTGCAATAATATAATTGCCTGAAACGTTGTTTCAATATCCCAAACGAGTGTTCTATACACACACGGCCTGAGCTTAGCCTTATGTTGAAATTTTTCTGTGCCGCTGTTAAATGGCCGTTGTCTTTGTATGGTGTAACCAGATATTGTGTGCAAGGGTACGCTGAATCTCCTAACAGGTAAAATAGTCTTTAATAAACAAAATATAAATGTCAAGCAAATACACACGTATATACATGTGCAATATTATATATGTATGTATACTTAAATGCATTACCTCCACCTAAAGTTGGCAAATTTTGGTATAATTTAGAGTTTTTATAAACCCAACTATCATGAGATGATCCTGGGAATCCCAAAAAAATATTAATAAATTTTTTGTTTTCGTCGCAAACCGCTTGCATTTGTAGCGTTATGTTTCCTTTGCGATCGATGTAATCATCTTTGCATCTTTTTGGAGGGTCAATAACAATATGTGTTCCATCAATACAACCTGAATAATGAAGGCAGATACTTAGATAAACTTTAGCAAAAATAAATAAATGTAAGGAATGAATTATGAAATACTACCTATAGCTTTTGTAAATCCACATTTGTTCCCAAAAAAAAAGTTGCGGACTCTTGTTTCTTAACTTCATTTGGCCATTTGATAACATCTGGACTCAAACTGCTTATGAACATTGTGGTTTTTTCAATGATTTTGGAAGCAGTTAAAAGCGATAAATTGAATCGATCAGACAAATCGCGAAAACTACAAGCTTCATGACCTGCATACCACAAAAAAACAGCCAAATACGTTGTCGCTGGTAAACGCTTGTCAGCACGAAGGTTTGCATACATTTCACTTTCATTAAATCTTCCCGTTATATTGATATACAGGTCCCTAGATATGCGAAAGTGTTGCCGGAACTCTTCTTCAGTATATAAGGGTACAACTTCTTGTAAATAATTTGGAATGCTGTTTCTCTTTTCAGCACCAAAAAGTTGTGACCAGTTTGGCAATATAGTTTCTTCGATATCACTATCTTGTTCAATAAAATCTAAAATAATATCATCATCACTAGCTTCACTCTCCATAAGTTCTGCAGCAATGGTTTCAAAAGCATCCATACCTGACATGACTTCTATTCATCTCTAGAATATATACTGTACATATACATATATATGTATGCATTTTTATATAAAAATAGCAATAGACGGATATGTACTTTTGTGTATCCTTTGATATATATGTACGTGTACATTTAGAAGTATCTATACTTACATGTTTCAGCGCAAATATTTTTCATATTTTCTTCCTAATAGGTATAAATAACAAAAATGTTTGTAATTAATTATTGTTAAGAAAAATTTTTAACACACAACCTTTTTAATGTCTGTCAGCTGTTTGGGACATTTGTAATTTTGCTTTGTTATTTTCAATGTTTATTATAAACAAACTGATTGCTAGTTCTTCACGCCCAAACTAGCCCGAAGAAAAAGTACGGGCATTCTCGTGCGTGAAGAACAAGAACATTACTCTCTCAAAACCTCTCTCGCTTTTGGGTAAGATTGGGCGCCCGCGGGGTAAACGAACGAACCTAGTGTGTCTTTGTGTGTCAGTTGTTGTCGGAAGGTTTCAGTGGCGAAGGCATAGTCACTGGTTACTGAACAATACCGGCTTCAGCTGATAGCAATCCACAATCACATCAGAACGCCCTCCTTCGTCGGTATTTTGTAGCACCGGCGAAGTAAAATAATAATAAAAAATAAATGGCTACTAAACCGAAGCTTCAGCACTGCTACGAGTATAAAAACAAAAGAACGTGCGAAAGCAGAGCTGCAAAATAATTAATTAAGCTTCACCTCCTGTCGTTTCTTCTACTATCCCTTTCCTATAGTTCCCAGCACAATGCTTCGCATTTGTAAGAGTCATCTCCTGAGTGCTGGTCCTAGATAAAAAAAAAAAATGGCTGCTCAGAGACCTGCGCCGAGCGGCTAATGGCCGGCTAAGCCGAGCCGGCGACAGTTTTTGAAAGCCGCCGCCGCCGATAATTTTGCGGCTAAAATTGGCTAAAAATAAGCCGCCGCGGCGATAAGGTACATAGTTTTGGATGATTTGATGTTTGAGAGATGTAAGAGAGTGAAGATATTGCAAAATTTGTAACTTACAACGTTATTCGTGGCTGTGCTTCAATGTGGAAATATCTTTAAAAAGTAATAATACATTTTTATTACCACAATGCACAGTGGTTCAAGTTTCTAAGGAAGGCGGTCATACGTAGTTTACTCAGCTATAGTCATCAAAATTAATATGAATATTTATGTTTACGGTATTTATGGGTCAATTAGGGTAAAATAAGATAAAAAAAAGTCTTTAAATATAATATTATAATAATTTATTTACCAAAAATGTTAAATATTAATTAAAGAAAAAATAATAAATTTTATAACGGCATATTAATACAACATTTGTACATTATTTTTAAAAACTTAACATGCGTAAAGCCTCAGGTGATAGCATAGACTTCTTCTTTTGTGGTAATTAACGTAAAGAAGAAATCAACTGGTCAGAATTTAGAAGAAGTATATGCAAAAGATCAGTGTTAGTGATCGCGTGTTGTCTCGTCTGAATTGCTTAAATAATTTATTTATTTAGAGAGCTCGCCTATGGAAACTAGACAGTGATCAATTACTGTCGATCCATGAATTAACACTTTATGAACTGAAGCAGGCAAATTATACCATGGATACGTACTAATAAGCATTCGCGCGGTTCCTAACGAGTAATCTCTAAATTCTACACTATTAATTTTGTATCCCGACGAAAGACATTGCAAACGATGATGACACCGATCAATAACTGCTTGATCTAAGCCAGTTATTTCAGCTAATATAGCTGAATTCAATAAAAAAGTTCTTGCAGTGTTTCCGTCATTGGATGTGCCACTTTCGCCACTTTGAGCTTTGTCGACAATTAAACCTAATCGTGCCCTAAACTGCTGCTGAACATATAGTTTTTTCTATGCAAGAAGCTCCTTTTCATCTGTTGAACGAGCCTGCCACTTTTTAAAATATAATCGGTAAGATAAATGTATAAAATATTCGAAAAATCTTATCCATGAATGCAGAGGAGATAACCCAAACTGATATCTAGCAGTATCAACAACGGGTTTACTTAAACACATGTCAATATCATTCATTCCTTTCGGTGTTGCACCACAAATATAGCATCTACTACACGCTGTGTTACTTAAAGCACTACAGACTTTACCATCAACCATGGTTAATTGTAATGAATGTACAACTTTAATTTCGTTGTTGTTGATGTTAAAAATGGATGGTTGTAAATTGCTAATTTTATTTTTAAAATAGGTTGCTTCTTGCACAGAAAGATCTTTTGTTTCTTTAGCAAACTGAAATCGAATAGGTCTACAAAACCTAGTGGAAGAAGGGCGTGGGTTTTTCCATATAATTTGGTACGGATCGGAAGTATTTGATCTACATATTAAACGAAGTGGACACTATGAAGTAACAAATAAGGTATTATCTTGTATACTGGAATCTGAAAATGCCTGTTTATATTCACTGTGCCCCGTACTTCCGTCAAAGCCCCATTTACCAATCAAAACAAACTCTTTACTAATGTCAGCATTACCGAGGACATCATTTTGATTTTCTAGTATACGGGAAGTTGTATGATCTAGCAAAGATTGTAACTCTATTTCGGCAGCTGATTCCGTGATATGTTCCTCTGGTGGATAACACTGTTTCTTGGCCTGCAACACTTTATGATAGGTTGGCAACGCATTTGGTATTTGTGAATTGATAAACTCCTTTAGTACTAAATACTGGTGTTTTGTTAATTTAGCCTCAATTATGACTGATAATATTTCGTTTGTACTAAATTTCACACGAGAGGTGTTAGATCGGCTAGAATCACTCAACAAATAGTTCATCGCGGAATCATCTACATCAACTAACTTAGCTTACCTGCGGAGTTTTGTTCTCTTACTGCAGTCCATGAACTCCTTTCTATGTTGTACACTTGTGGAAGGCTGGTTACTCTCTGCAGGCTTCAGAGTATGTTCGCTGACTATCGCAGACAGTTCACAAACTTCGATTTCACCAAGCCAACCGTGATCGATCAACTTGTTTCCAATAGGTAACCAATCTTTTACAAAGGTTGGTTATTTGAATTTTAAGACTTCCAATGTTTAAACGTTCCGCATCTGGCAGTAACTCCGTTAAACTGTGAACTACACGATTTCGATGCTCAATTTCGGTCGAACTTTCCTTAATCGACAGCCAAGTATCCAGTACAAGCATTCTTGAGAAAAAACACTTAATAACAGCACCTTAAATATGTTTAATATGAAGTAAAACAAAACATCATAATAACGGTACATACCCTCAACTTAAATATCCATTGTAAAACAATAAGTCACAAATGATTTATTGTTTGAAAAACACTATAAAACACACTAAAACTATATACATATGTATGTATATAGTTTATTAGCACTGCTGATCAACTGTTTGTTGAGTTGCGATTTTATGCAGATTTGATAAATACAACTATTTATTATGTTTGATTTTTAGTTTCAATTTTATCGGGCTTCCAAAATTGTGAAGAAAATATGTATGTATGTGCTACGAATCTAGTCGTAGAGACGAAGACCCTCTGTACCATGCACATTCGCCAACAAACGCAGATAAATTCTTTTTAAATTAAAAGTACAGATATAGAGTAACATTTTGATATGTAACTTGAAGGCGGCATAAGACGGCAACATAGTTAATACCTTAAGTAAAAAAAAACGTCGTAAAAATCGTACGTGGAAATTGATTTTTCGTGAAACCGCTTTCCGCAAAATACGTTTTGCTTAAAAACTTATTAAATACATAATAATAACGGTAAACACCTTCAACTTAAATATCCATTGTAAAACATTAAGTCAAAAATGTTTTTTTCTTTGAAAAACACGCACCAAAAATTAACTTTATTAGCACTGCTGAAGAAGATAAGGAAAGTTGTTTTGATTTGTTCACTTCCGATGCACAAAAATAAATGCAAAAAACAACTGATTGCAAATCTTTTTGCATGTTTTAGTAGTACCACTAATAGTGAGTATTATAGCGAACTAACGTCGTCATTTGACCACTATGTCCTACTACTGAACCACTATGCAATGGTTCAAAATATTTGACATTGAACTTAGCGTTTCACCGTTTTCTACGGTTTTTAACATAACATACAATTTATAACTGTCACAAGGGTAATTTTGGGCAATGCAGCAATTCACAAGACACATTAGTGTCTTGCGCCTGTACACATAGTCGTATAGTATACAGGGTAGGTAAACTTCGACTGACTGATTCTCTCAAAATCGACATTGTGTCTCTCACAGTACGAGCTGTAGTAGCTCCATCATATGTCAGGATTATTGAGAACCCGTCACTTTTTTTGGAAAACATGTGGACCAAACCGCGCATCTAAGAGGGAGTAACTGTCGCTCATGCACTGCTCAAGGCAGTTCGTTTTATTACCATATCCATTTAAATGAAAATGTGCTTCATAGCTCTTTATGGGATTTTTCGAATAATAACAAATACAATTTTCTCCAATCTCCAATTTTTCCACGTTGTTGCGTTGAGTACGATGGCATTATAAAATGCAAATAGAACTTAAATAACAATTGTGAAAATCATAAGGTTATAAAAATAGTAAATCAGTCAGTTGAAGTTGGTTCACGCTGTATAACGAAGTGTACGAGTAATAATTTCCTTTTAATTTTTAGCATTAAATAAATGAAATTTGTTCATTTTTATTAAACTATTTATTAAAGAATTTGTGGATGAAGTGAACAGGTCTGTGCATTCATTCGTTCACAGTATCCCGAGTGCGCTACAGTATTTTTTAATAATCTTATAAACATCGTCTAAAGCTTCAGCTGGATCCACGCCTGCAAGGTGGAATACTACGTCGTTTCAGCTCCAAAAGTTTAAACGAAATTTCTTCTTCACTCATTACTTTATTTGAAAGAAAATAATTTTTTTAGTATTATGTTATTTTCGTATGTTAATTATTTTTTATTTTCGAACGGTCTTATTAATATTTATATGTATGTTATCCTTAATTTCGTTGAAATTAGTAGAACAAAACTATTTCGTCCATAAAAAGTGTGTTAGTATTTTACAAAATGTACAATTTTCCTTGAATAAGAAAATAACTTTATATTATTATTAACATAATTTAATTGGTTGATTAATTAAGGTAATTAATACAAAAAACAAATAAAGAACAGTTTTAAATAATAAAAGAAAAAACTAGAGAAGAAATCACAAGGTATCAGCAAAATAAAATGTCTTCGGAAACTTTAAGGAGTGCGATAAAAAAAAGAATAAGTTTATTGTAAAATAGTGGTCTTAGCAAATGCCAGAAAAGGCGTGGTCATGGTGTTCAGGTATATAACCCAAATAAGGAGAATGTTTAATCCCAAAACTGTAAGCCGGTACATTGGAGAGATTTACCTTGAATAAATAAATTTCATTTTAATTTAGTTTTTTGCTCATATAATAAAATAAATGAAATATTTTACCTTTTCGGGACAATGAGCTCCTGGACCAGGTTTCATATGATCATCGCTAGGTATTTTATGTTTTCCACCCATAGAATACATGGGTGGTTTGCGTTTAATGGCTGTATATTCGGCATCGTAGAAACCTGGTCCGGGTAGTGCTAGACCTGGCAATGGTCGTGGTTTTTCGCGGCCAGCCATAGAAAATGCTGGTGCTGATCTAATGGTACCCTCTTTGCTGATACCCAAGACTGTGGGAATTCTATAGACATTAGGAGCTGTGGGTGAAGAAAGATAACAAATCGTTAACAAATCGTTGTTTTAGTAAATATTTATGTTTTTTTTTAACAATGGTTACAGATAGATTTAATTCTGTATTAATTTAATGTTTGGGTTAGTTGCATGGAAGCTTGTTAATTTGACCCGGGAAATGATTATTGTTATGTTACCTGATAACTTCTTCTTGTATTGTGGTAGCTTCTACGGCGTATTTCACACTTGAACTTTTAGCGGACTTAACCGTGGTTAATGTACTGCCATCAGCTGTTATTGTGGTATTACTTGAACCTGTAACAGCATTCGTATGCTTGACATCGGCCATTCCTTTCGCTTGTATTTTTTTATTGCCGCTCTCCTTGTGACCATTTATGGTCGTATGGAAAGCTGTGGTGACAACTTGTCCGCTTTCCCTATTATCGCCTTTTATATCTTCAATATTTTGTGTCACGTGGGTATTGGAACCAGTTGAACCTACTAAATTCTCTTTCATATTTAGATTGGTCAATTTGTTTACAGAACAAGTGTTGTTGCTGGTGCTTGTGTCTGCAACATCTTGGCCATTTGTAAGAGTGTATTTTTTGATGTTAGTTGTTAAGTTTGTTTTTGAATTGTTTTTACTGAATTTATTCTGCCATTGATCATTTGAGGTGTTCACCTCAGTTACTGAGGTAGTTATAGTGGAAGTAGTGCTCTGTTGTTGTTGCTCTTGCTGATGCTTTTGCAATAATTCTTGCTGCTGCGTGGTGCCATTTTCTAGTATAACAACATTGCGTACTAAAAGGTGGTGAAATGAAATATTTTTTGTTTCATATAGATTTTGTGCCAAAGTGTAAAAAAATTAATTTAAAAGTACCCTTCTCGTTAATAGTTTTCTTTGTTTAGTTTTAATTTGGGGAGCTGGTGGATTAATTAATACTTTCATCTAATTAGGCGTAACTTTTTGAAAAAAGTAGCTTTTTTTATTTTTTTGATTGTTTCAAATGCATACATATTGAGCCTTTGGTGCAATACCGTCGTAATTCAAAAAATCGTGAACGGAGAAAAATGCATTTGAAGTTTTGAGCCATCTTTTTGATAGTATTTTCGTTTACTAAAACTATTTTTTTTACAAGTTTTTAAATAAAGAGGCATGTTTTGTAATGTTTTCTGTTTGTAAATTTCTTGTCATAAAGGAAATATTTCATTATTGCAAATAAATATTGTTGTAAATAGCTGGAGGCAATAAAGACATTTGTAGCTGTAGAATGTGAACAGTTAGATATAGAACCATAATCTTTTCTCCTTTAGATAGATATTTGCCCAAAGATCATTTCTGCATACCCAGCTCAAAAAATTAAAATTTTAAGTTACTACGGTATTGCACCAAAGGCTCGATATGTATGTATGCGAAAACTTCAGTTAATGTACATAATCATTTCTTCAATAGGTTGAAGCTGATAATTGATACTTTTACCTTTTTTTATTTTATAACTTGAAATTAAAAGTGGAAATGTAAGCAAATGAAACACTTAAATAAAAAAAAAATGGATTGAAGTTACGCAAATTAAATATGAGTATTAACCATGAAAAAATATTTCCATTTGCCTCACTAATGCATGGGAAGTAGTTAGTAGAAAATTGTAAATATTATGAAAGGTTTAGTAAATATTTATAACATGAAACTAATTTTTATGAAAAATTTGGCATACATTTTTAGCTGCATGAGAACTAGCGATATCGAAACTATGATTTGAGAACTTCAACCATGATTTTGATTGCAAATTTTAAAAATCCAAGCATTGATTGCAATAATTTTGCCTTACCAATAATTCTAGTGGTGATTACAAAATTAATGCGCTATGGTGTTGTAAACAAAGCACATTTGTATATCGTTGGTATCTAAAAAGGGGCGTAACTTGTATTTTTTGGAAATATACTTTTTTGATAATTCCTATTCATTTCGCACAAATACTCGTAGACCTTCTCATAAATTCTCATAAATTTTGTACAATCGTCTCAAAAATAACGGTTTTACAAGCATTTATATTTTGATATTTCATTGTATCTAATAATAACAGTTGTGTTATGTTTTTTCCTTCTTCTGTAAAGTTACAATTATGTTAGTTAGAGTCTTTATACCTACTCGTATATGAAGCCATCGATATGGAAAGTACAAACGAATTAAAGTGAAAAACGTTAAAAAATTAATTAAAAACAAAAATTAATTGTGCATTAAATAAATGTAAGAATAAAAACAATTTAAAAGTGTGAAGAATAAGCTTTTTAAATTGTTCTTTGCATCCTGATTTATTAAAACAGAAAGAAATAACCGAATCACAATATAACGGTCTAGAAAACCTGTTGATATCGCAGATATTGCAATGGCAAAACCGAGGAGGTCTTAACATATTCGTGGGTTGATCTTCTATCTGTGGGCGGATTATCAAAGGCGACGGCCCAAACAATGAAATACATATATGAAAGAGCTTTACCAAATATTAAAAAATAACAATGAAGACAGTCTTCTTATAAAGAACAAATTTTTGAAAGATGGGTCATCACCTTAAATGTTATGTAACAGTGAAAAAGCTATTCATTCCTATCGTGAATACCTTTCCCCTCGAAATATATATAAGCAAATTCTTCATTTAGTTAGATATTTTGATAGATACAATTTTTTTTATATCATGATTATAGTACAAAGATACATAAATAATAAATGCAAACCAACAAACTAAGTAGTGTGTTTTGTCAAAGTATACACAGACATAAATAAAAGGGATGCGCTCTAAAAATTTAAATTAAATTCTTGGAACTATGATGTACAGGGTGGGCCAAAAGTCACCATGGGGTTTAAAAATTTAATAACTTTTTATTCATATATTACATATTTTTTAGATTATATAAGTAAGACATGGAGAATAAATAATGGAGAGATTCACAACTAAACAAGGAACCAGAATAATAGAATTTTATTATTTAAATAAGCGATCAATTACTTCAACGTAAAGAGCATATCGGTAACATTTTAACGTCTGAATTTTGCCCTCTGAAGCAATAATTCGTTGCTTAGTTAATCGTCACCACCAACATGGCATCATAAGAGATTTACCTCGAAATGAGAAAAATATTGTAGAGTTTTACTTCTTCGAAAATGAAGATGAAAGTACTGTACCCGTAAATGGAGAGCGGTATCGGTTTATGATAGAATATTTTTTACATCCTGCTCTTGAAAACAAGCTTGGTTTCAGCAGGATGGAGCCACTGACACAACGGCACTTTTAAGTAAAATTTTTGGAAAAGGAATAATTTCCAGAAATTTGGAAATTTATCGGCACGCGACTGTTTATTTTTTTTTTTTTTTGGTTATTTGCAGTAACGTGAACTCCAGGTCAACATTGCGCTACAGCCACAAATTTTGTAAGACGTTAAGGAAAATGCTCTAAAACGAACCCATAATTGCAAAGCTGAAAACGGAAGTCATTTAAGTGAAAAAATTTCCATTTTGTATATTATAATCTGTATAGGAAAAATAAAGAAAAAAATATATAAACGAAAAAGTTATTAAATTTTTAAACCCCATGGTAACTTTTCTTAATTTTTCCCGTATGTGTTGCAGTCTTCTTCCGGCAATTTTAATCTCTTCAAAAACACTTTCCTTGCCCATTGTTAAATATTGAGTTTTTTTTTAATTATCCTTATCAATGATATTTTACTTGTACTTTTATTTTTCTTCACTCCATTTTTTAAACCACTTTCCACTGAGAAGTGTGATAAACTAATGAAATTGAAATCAGCGTTGCCGTTTTGGCTACTTTTAACCAAAATTGGATATGCTTTCCTCCTCAATTTTTGAGTTTGCTTTTATATAAAAAAATACTTTATTAGAATATCATAAAGTATGTAATAATACATTTCATATATATTTTTTTTTCGGGAAAAAGCACAATTTTGAAATTAGAATCATATATATAAAGAGGTATTCCCAAAATAAATTCAGTTAATATACATAAAATATAATTTTTGACATTTTTCTTCCCAGCAGAAAATAATTGTAATTTTGCAAGCAGTATTTACTTTTTCTGCCTTGTGAGTATGATTTACAATGAGCACGTCATTCCCTTACTTTCGTGCATACTAAAAAGCACTCCAGTAGGGAGTGTAACAAACATAATTAACCGACGGAATGAATTTTAAGGAAAGCTTTTAGATTCCATGACTTCGACGTAAATGCATTGCGCTGAAAAAAGCATTTAAAAATATGCTCCAAAGTGGGACATTGCGAACAAATATCATGCCATACGGAAGCAAGTTTGTAGGGGAATGCTACCGCAATATTCGCTTACAAACTAAACTACTGCGATGCAGTATTTTTTGCTGGCTTTATTCGCTTTTTCTGCAACATCTATTCTGTTTAAGAATAACGGGTGTGATCATATCGCAGTAATTATATAATTTTATGCATTTCTTTATAATGATTAGCCGCAAAAATGTTACTAACCAATCCTTGAATGAGCATACTTATTTTCATTTTCACCATGTGACTACAGTCTTAATTTTCTATTCAAAATTAAGAAGATTCGTTTTCTGAAGTCTCTCAAAAAATTATATTTTTGTAACAATTTTTTGTTGTTTTGCAGTTGCATTCAAACGATGATATATAATATATGTATATATATGAAGACACATGCGAATTTCTTATGCAATGCGTACTTCGATTCGCTGCTAAATCGACCACAAATGGTTGTGCTGCCGAGGACAATCTTGTCGTACGTAACAATGTCCGAATTTCGGGAACGCATTCGCTTACATTATTGGAGCACATTAAATTGGAGTAGCAAATACAAACACATGAGAGTTGTATTCCATTTTCGCTCGGATGATATATCGAGAATGTTTTCCGGAAACTATGAGAGTTTATTGAGAATTTTCTTTTCACATTCTTTCTTCTTATGCATATGTATACAGCATTAACGAGTGGAAGTGAAAATTTAGTTACAGATTTTTACTGTTATATGGATTATCCGAGCCACGTTAATAATTTTAAGAATATAAAAAGGATTTATGTATGTTAAATTGTAGAGACTGCCAGTTTTCATGAAAAATTATTAATTGTATCATACTTGAATTACTATGTTAGTGACTAAACTTCTACATATACATAATAAGTATGTACATTGCAATTGAATCGCTTACCCGGACTTGCTAAACGTCTTTCACGTCTTTGCAGTATACGATCCTCAACATATCTGCCTCTAGACAAAACTATTTCATGAACCACAATTTATAAAAAAGTAAAAACACATCGCGCACACATACACAAACAAACAATAAGTAATGAAAAAAATATAAAAAGTGAAAAAAATGTAAACAATAAGGAAATGGAAATAAAAAGTAATATATACAAATTAAAAATCAATGAAAATAAAATATGAAAACCATAATCGGTGATTTTTTTCTATGAGCTTTTAGAGAGCTTTTGCCAACCCGAAATATGAAATCCTTTAAATTTCGGATTTTCTTCGGCGGCAAAATAACCCTCTGTAAATCATATTTTAAGCAAAACTCCTACCTGGCAATACTGCAGTTTTAATACCAAAAGTATATGATGGAGAATGATCGGACTTGTAGTTTTCTGGATGATAATGACCAGGAGCTAAACATGCAAAATAAACAGTAGAGTTTGAAAAAAGCTCAGTAATATAGAAAAAGGACAAAAAATATAATAAAAGTACTATCTACTATCTATTCCAGATTAACGGCATATATTTACATACATACTTATATATATATATTTTAAGCTTTAAGATTACCTGGTACATCGGTTACCGTTTTGGTTTTCGTTTTAGAGCCAAAAGTATATGATATTTTGTGTTCGAGAGAGTGCTTTTCAGGTTCATACGCAGTGGGTGCTAAAGTGTACATATAGAGTGAAATTAACGAAATTTTTAGTGGCAATTGAAGAGCATGCAAAGAAAAAGAAAGAAGTAATCCAAAAGCAGCATACATTTTCTGTCACTCATTCTTATTTGTAGAGACATATCTCATCATTAATATTATTTCTATCTATCTATACGTTCTGACCTACGCTTATCATTTCTCACTTACCAGGTGTATCACTGACATGTTTCTCTTTTAATTTCAAACCAAAAGTAAATGCTGGTGTGGTATGGCCTTTAAAATCGCACATCTCCGGTTTATAATCGCCAGGTGCCGGTGTATTATCCACATGATGCACTGTATTGCGACCGACGATTGTAAAAGCCGGTGTATGATCAAGTCGTACCTTTTCGGGACTGTAAGTGCCCGGTGCTGGAGATTCACTAACGAATCTATCTTGTTTACGACCAACCATTGTAAAAGCCGGTATATGATCTAAACGCACTTTCTCTGGGCTATATGCTCCTGGTGCTGGCGTATCACTTACACATTTTTGATCATATTTGCCTGAGAATGTAAAGGCTGGTGTATGATCTAAGCGTACCTTCTCGGGAGCATAGTCACCGGGTGCGGGAGTATCATGAGGTTTCTTGAGATCGTGTCGTCCTGCAATTGTGTAGGCAGGTGTGTGATATAATTTGCAATTCTCTGGAGCGTAATCACCAGGTGCAGGAGTATCGTTGTTAATTTTAGGTTGATGTCTACCGGCCATTGTAAATGCTGGCATATAGTCCAAACGGCATTTTTCTGGAGCATAAGCTCCTGGGGCAGGAGTATCACTGGGGTTTTTCACATCATGGCGGCCAGTTATTGAGTATGCGGGAGTATGGTCCAATTTGCATTTTTCGGGTGCATAATCACCTGGTGCTGGTGAGTCACTATTCATTATCACCTGATGTTTACCTCCAATGGTAAATGCAGGAGCATTGTCCAAACGAAACTTCTCTGGGGCGTAGGCTCCAGGAGCCGGTGTATCACTCGGTTTTTGTAAATTATGGCGACCTGCCATTGTATAGGCTGGTGTTCCGTCTAACCTGCAATTTTCCGGAGCATAATCGCCAGGAGCAGGGGTATTGTTTTGTATTTTTGGATCGTGTTTACCAGCTATTGTAAAGGCGGGACTGCCATCTAATCTGCACTTTTCGGGTGCATAAGCTCCCGGTGCTGGTGTGTCACTTACATGTTTTGGATCATATTTTCCACCCATTGTATAAGCTGGTATGCCATCTTGTTTATATTTCTCAGGTGAATAAGTGCCAGGGGCTGGGGTATCATTAGCCTTTTGTAAATTATGGCGGCCAGTCAAAGAGTAAGCTGGGGTACCATCCAACCTACACTTTTCAGGAGCATAATCACCCGGTGCTGGTGTTTCGTTCTCATATTTAGGATTATGTCTGCTACCCATGGTATAAGCTGGTGTGTGATCCAAACGTACCTTCTCCGGACAATAAGTTCCAGGAGCGGGTGTATCACTGGGTTTTTGTAAATTATGGCGACCAGCAATTGTATAGGCTGGTGTTCCGTCTAATCTGCACTTTTCCGGAGCATAATCACCAGGAGCAGGGGTATTGTTTTGTATTTTTGGATCGTGCTTGCCACCCATTGAGAAGGCGGGTACGCTATCTAATCTATATTTTTCCGGAGCATAAGCGCCAGGAGCTGGTGTATCGTTAGGTTTTTGTAAATTGGGGCGACCAGTTATAGTGAAGGAGGGAATGCCATCCAATTTACACCTTTCGGGGGCATACGCTCCAGGGGCTGGAGTATCATTAGGCTTTTGTAAATTCTGTCGGCCAGCCAAAGAGTATGCTGGAGTACCATCTAATCTACACTTTTCAGGGGAGTAATCACCTGGACCTGGTGTTTCGTTCTCATATTTAGGATTATGTCTGCTACCCATGGTATAAGCTGGTGTGTGATCCAAACGTATCTTCTCAGGACAATAAGTTCCAGGAGCGGGTGTGTCACTGGGTTTTTGTAAATTATGGCGGCCACCCATTGAATATGCAGGAGTAACATCTAGCCTGCAGTTTTCAGGGGCGTAAGCTCCAGGGGCTGGAGTATCATTATAAATCTTGGCATCATGTTTACCAGACATGGTATAAGCTGGTGTATGATCCATACGTACCTTTTCAGGACAATAAGCTCCTGGAGCTGGTGTTTCATTTGGTTTTTTTAGATCATAGCGTCCACCAAAGCTGAAGGCTGGTATGTTGTCTAATTTGCATTTTTCAGGAGCATAAGCCCCTGGTGCTGGAGTATCATTTGCAATCTTTGCGTCGTATTTCCCGCCCATACTATACGCTGGAGTATGATCCAGTCGAACCTTTTCTGGATAATATGCTCCCGGTGCTGGTATTTCATTTGGTTTATGGGAATCATGACGTCCTGCAAACGTGTAGGCAGGTGTTGTATTTAAGTTAAATTTTTCCGGAGCATAAGCACCAGGTGCCGGTGTTTCATTGGCAATTTTTTGCTCATGTTTACCTTTTATTGTGTAAGCAATCACATGATCGACTTTTACCTTCTCCGGACTGTAAGCGCCTGGGGCAGGTGTATCGCTAGCCTTTTCTGTGTAATGGCGGCTTGTTATAGAATAAGCAGGAGTATGATCTAATCTACATTTTTCCGGAGCATATGCACCGGGTGCTGGTGTATCATTTTTATATTTGCTTGAATGTTTACCAGCCATTGTATAAGCTGGAGCGTAATCTAATCTTACTTTTTCGGGACAGTAAGCACCTGGAGCTGGTGTTTCACTATCCTTATGGATCTCATGACGCCCACTTATTGTATAGGCTGGAGCATGATCTATTTTGGCTTTTTCGGGGGCATAAGCTCCAGGCGCTGGTGTATCATCCACTTTCTGTACACTGTGTTTACCTTTAATGCTAAAGGCGGGTGCATTATCTAAGCGACATTTTTCGGGAGAGTACGTTCCTGGTGCGGGATTATCAATTGTTTTTAGTATGTTATATCGGCCAGAGATGGTAAAGGCTGGAGTATTCTCCAAGTGGCATTTTTCCGGTTCATAAGCTCCTGGAGCTGTAAGAGTTTTTTAAAGTTATTCTCATGAATTACATGAAATCATGTGAAGTAAATCACATCATTCGCTATCAACGAAATTCCCAACAAAATTATATTCAAATTGATTTATAAAATTGTTTAAATAAATAATTATGAACACTCACCAGGTGTACAATCGACTACATCATGCGAACTTTTGCCAGCGATGGTAAAAGCTGGTGTTGAGTGCAAGTTTGCCTTTTCAGGACTGTAACAGCCGGGTGCTAAAGTGAAATCAATAACATCATAAAGTAATTAGAGTAAAAAAACAAAACGAAAACTAATTCGGCTTTTCAATATCGATTGAAATTTCTCAGCAATTAAAGAGAAATTTCAATAGATATCGAACGCTACATTTTATATAAGAGTAAATATTGAAGCTAAAGCTTTAGTGAAACTCTTTTAATATATGTACATACAACATTTACTAAAAAACTGAAACTAAATGTTTTTTGTGCGTTAAAAATTAGAATATTTGACAATGAAAGTAATTAATCGATAAGAATTAGTTTTAGTTTACCTGGTGTTCCCTTATCGAAGTTTAATTTTGTGCGTCTACCAAATGAGTAACGCGGTGAATTCTTTTTCGATAGCGAAACCCTCTCGGGACGATAACTATTTGGCGCTGTGCGTGTTATTTATTTCGAATATTTGTATTTTTTTGTTTGTTTGTGTGTTTGTTAGTGTACAAAACGAATAAAATTAAAAAAAATTTTGACAGCGTATAAGTATTTTTTAATAATTTCAAATATTCATTGAATTCTCACATTACAATTACGGTGCTGCTTTTAAGGTAAATAGGTTTGCTTAATATTATTCAGGGTGCTTTGGCAATGAAATATGACTGATAGTATTTACAAGTTTTCTGAAATGTGAATTGAATATTGCTACTATTTTTTCAATTATAAATGAATTAAAATATTATTTACAACTTAAACAATATTTTCTCTCATTTAAATTAAAGAAAGTTATTATGTCGAAAATTATGCAGGAAGTCTGCTTTACAAGTTCGAAATTTATTACAAATTTATTATTGAGGAGAAAAGTGGAGGAAATTACAAATGTTATTAATCATGTTTTACAATTGTGCAAAACTAATTGAAATGGGAATCTTTAATTAAATTGCGAATTTTCAGGTTTGAATAAATTACTTCAGATTTGGCAACAAAAATTTACAAGCGAGCATTGCGTAAAGTGAGGGCGACGACTTGTCTTATTTGTAAGATTTAAAAGTGTTGTTTCTATTTTGAACGTAATTAAGCCACCGAATGATATCGTGGGTTAGGCAGTTAATATCTTAACTCTTAATATAAATACCAAATGAAAATGATGTAAGTTACAACGAACCAAATGCATTATGAAATAATTCTCAAAAAAAAAATCGTAACATAAATAATGTAAGTTTAATTGAAATAAATCGTCTTTTTTAGGGGTAGTCACTACTCGAATTCTTTTGTCGAATTCGAATTCCGGAATTGACTCTCGAAATACTTGGAAAACTCTACTTTTTTCGGGAATTTCCTGAATTTGCCTTCCTGATTAAAGCGATTTTGCATTACGACCTTTCAGCCGGCCTAAATGATTTCCTACTCTTGGTATTTATTAAACACTGTTTTATATCATTAAAAGAAGCTGGAAAGAGGAAAAAGTTCTTCAGCTTGGTTACAGGCATATAATACGATAAAGGATTGGCGAAGCCGTCTTTTCAATTAAAACTAAAGAGAAATAAAATAACTTCCAATTAAACAAATTGAAAATGTTGGATACTAAAAATTAACAGCCTGAAGTACGCTCCCTGCAGGATGGTCTTCCTTTTCGGATGATTGCCCAGCTAAAGGTTTCGGGAGTTTGAAGACAATAACTTATACTGATACTCGTTAAACTCATGTGAGCGAATCATTCTCTGGAAAGTGAACACCGGTCAAAACTGTCACAATTGCATTACAGATTCATGAAGATTTTCTCTATAATACGTTTTCGGGCTAAGGAGAATCCCAGCAGAAAGTAGCGAAGATTTTTCTAAAGAAAATTTTTTATTATTTTTATGTGAAAAATCTTTTTAAATTTATCAAGATGGAAAACACATAAAATCGGGAGGAAAACTTGTAACTCACAATATTTTTACCCAATTTCTGTTATTTTCGGCACTAAAACACAATCCATAGATAAAAGCTCTTTGATTCTATTTGGTTTTCTTCTGAATTGTATAAAAAATTGATTCCTTATTGATTTCATTAGGCTCTTCTATGATCATGTGCAAATCACCATCCTAATTTTCTTAATAAGCATATCTTCTTGATTATATTAGCTTGCTTCTTATTTTATATACATATATAAGATCTTACAAAACCAATTAGAATATCTAATAAACACCCTAAGATTCCTCCTTGTGATATCTTTTTAAATAGAGATATCTTTTTAATTACGTTCTATTTTATTAGGTATTTTTTGTATATAAGATTAGTATATGCAGATACGTTAGACTTTGTGCATGAGTAAATCCCAGTCAATTACCTTATACTTATACCAAGAAATATATACCGTAACCTAATCTATGGAATGGCAGAGTCAAATTGTTCGTTTGACATATAGAGACCAAAGGAAGTGTCTTGTGCACATGACAAAGATGATAGAACTGCGAAGTTCGACAAGATACTTAAATATGGTACTACGCCTGTAGTTGTGCTGCCGATTGGCTCGAACTGAACAGAGCGGATCAGCACTTTGCGCGGTGTTTATAGGCTGATGACTGACGCGGCTAGGTTATCAACTCTAAGTACGCCTGGAAGTCTACTTTGTGCCCTCCCCGAAAGGTCGGAGTTATGCTGGCATAAATGGAATCTGTGATTGTGCTTGAAAAATATTATATCAGTCTGCGGCGGAAGCAAATACTTAAGTCATACCCAAGTCATAGGCTTAATTCTTAATTTCGTTCTTATGTGAAATAAATTATATTTATTTCTAATATAAATCATCACTCCTATCGTCAATACTTTTTCCCTCGAAATATATTCCCTTTTCCTAAAATTGCAATCATGCATCATTTCATGTGAATGCTAAACAAAATTCTGCTTATCGTAAACGATGTTTTTCGCTTTGATTTATTCACTTGATTTTTGCTAAGGAATTGGATACAAAATGTAAGCAAATTCTTTTTTCATTTAAATGTTTTTTATATCATTATTATTTGCAAAGATACATAAATAATGAATGCAAACCAACAGACCAAGTAATGTGTTTTGACAAAGTATACAAAGACATCACAGCCCAGTTTATGAATTCTCAAACGAATTAACTTATACTGATATTTTTGAAGTACTCAATTTTTTTTGTTTAAATTTTAAATTCTTTAATTTGACTTATTTATTAGGTCTTGCACTCAGGTACTTTTATTGTTCAAATGTAATACTTTTTATATGGGTGACGAATTCACTGCGCCCTAATTATTTAAAAACACAACTTAACACTATAAGCCCACAAACTTTAATTTCTGTATTAAATTTAAACCGGTCTGATATTTAATAAATACACATGTATTTCAGTTTTTCAAATCTTCTTCCCTTTTCTACATTCACTGACAATGATGACGGGAATAAAATTTCACACCAACTCGATGGAAATGAATATTTCATGTGAACAAAAATTTCACTTCTTCTTCTCTACAGGGCAGTATACATGTGTATATTAAATTTAAAGAAGTATATGCCTTTAAGTTCAAATCCCAGTGAAAAAAATTAGAAGTCATTCTCTAAGAACTACTTTAGAACTTCTCTGAAGTATTAAAAATTGTATATTGAGTTCTCAGGAAGTTATTAAGAACAACATCCAGATAATGAATATGGAAATGATTTTATTATTTATAAATAAAATAAAATGTATTATTTGTAAAAAAAATATATGTAAATATTCTTGAAGTAACGGCAAAAAATCATATTATCTTCTATTCACGATAAGCAACACTTCATAGATAATAAAAGGTTTGGTCCTATGGAAAAAGAAGTAGAACTGATCCGATTTTGCTCTACTTCCAGATCATACAGGATCATATTGATTTCCTTGCAAGCACTTTTTTTACTGGGATGTTTAAAGAATAAATGTCGCATAATAAAGAGTTGTAAACAAAACAGCTAATAATCCCCTTCGCCAGTTTAAAATTGTGTATAAAAACTTGTGTTTGCTAGTTTTGATCGCTAGAAGGTATTTTAATGTTTTGGAATTCACGCCATTTTAAACTTTACCCAGCTAAAATTGTTAAATATTTAGAAGCACTAAAAGCTGTCGGACACAATGCGTTGTAGATTTAACTCGCCGTTACTCGCACGGGGTGTAAATTACACTTCACGACTTATTATTTTTGCTATATCTTTTTTTCCAATAGGTCTTGTTCGCTGTTTTTCTAATAGCTGAATATAATGAACTATTTCATCATATGATGGATGCCACATCCTTTTTAGTCATGTTTTTGAGAAGAGCGAGCACCTTCAAGATTTGCTGCGGCGTTTTTTGCACCCCGCGACTATCCCCGTTGCTAGAAATGAGCAAATGTTCAATTCTTTTCCGTACAAATTTTGTACAATGTAGTTTGTTAAATTGAACATCTATAACGGTTTTTTTATTTTGTTTTATATCTAGCTAAAGTTGAATTGTAAAAATATTTTTTTTTGCATTCCATTGCACTGAGTATCAGTAAAGAAAAAACACAAGAGCGAACGAGTGCATTTAATTTGCGCACAAAATTTTGGAAAGCAAAGTAAGCATCACATTTAAATTGTTAATCTAAGTTAAAAAATTAAATTTAATTCTTGAAGATGGCTATTGAAGATGTTTATTGAAATTAAACAATTTTATATTAACTGAATTTATTTTGGGAATATTTATTTATATATACGATTCTAATTGTGCTTTTTCCCTTATAAACTATATGTGAAATTTATTATTACATACCTTATGATATTCTCATACAGTATGAAAAATATCATAAAGCATTTTATTACAAAAGTAACTCAAAAATTGAGGAGGAAAGCATATCCATATAGTACTATTTCGCTAACGCTTACTTAGCTCATCAGTGGATTTTTCCCAACGTCTGAATATAAACCCAAGATCTATATGTCTAAAATTTCATACTGTATGAGAATATCATAAGGTATGTAATAATAAATTTCACACATAGTTTATAAGGGAAAAAGCACAATTAGAATCGTATATAGAAATTAAACAATATTTTTTTATTTTCTGACCTTTTTTTCGCTACAAATTTTTCAATAAAAATGTTATGTATAACTTAGAAAATGCTTTTATGTGTAGAGTTTAAGCTTTTTTCCGACGAAAGTTTTTATTTTTAACCTCTATTTGCTTGCGGTTGTGAAAAAATAAGCAGTTTATCTTGGGGTTCAAAAAAATGCACAAAAATAAGGTTTGTCTGCTCGATAAACTACATAGAAAGTATTGCTTCTAAGATGATCATCGCGAACAAAAATGATTCATTATAAAAGCACAAATGCAAGTCATTACGTTTTGTTTTAAATAAATAAGTTTTCTCTTCAAAAATTGCTTCAATGCAAACAATCGTTGTTGTTGGTTATCTACGTAAATAATAAGTTAAAAATTTCCTTTCAAATAAATTATTTAAAAATTACTCTAGTTCGAAGCATTTTATTTAATCAAAATTCAATTCCTATGAAAAAGAAGAAAATATAGCGACAAAAACATTGAATATTATAGATTTCTTTTAAATTCTCCCCACTATGATATTTCAAAATTTAAAAATCCCAAATCATTAGCGTTTTTAATCCCATAGAGAAATGGTGCAAAATAAAATATATATTGATTTTTAATTTACAAAGTTTATATACAAAAAAACTAAGATATTTCTAAAAAAAAAAAACATAAAAATAGTATTTACAAAAGGTTACGGTGACAGGAACAACATACCACATAGTACATAAACACACACGTAAACAAAAAATATTCAAACTACTTTATGGAAAAAGAAGAACAAAAATGTTACCTGGTGTATTAATTAAAAAAACTTTAACTTTTATACGAAACGTATACTGAGGGGCACGAGGTTTTGTAACATCGAGCGGTACAACTCGATAATGATTTGGACCTAAATCAGAATGTGTTTTTGGAAAGCCATAGGGTTTAGTTGAGAGCGGAAAGAAGGAAGGATGGAAAAGAAATAAACAAAAGAAAAAGAAGACAATATTAATAATTTGGATAAAACAACAGAAAGCCAAAATGTATATACTATGTGTAAATAAACAAAAACAATAAGAAGTGGAAGCATATGTATGTATGTATCTATATGTTGGAATAAAAAACAGAACCATTTACATACATATATAGAGGCATTAAAACTACAAACGAAAAAAGGTATTTCCAACAAAGACAACATGAACAAAAGCAGCAGGGGTATTCACTTGATAGCCGTATGATCATATGAGTTCTACTTTTTAAGTCAGAAAGTGAATGTACGAAAATGATAATGATGATGGAACTTAATGGCGAATTTGAATTATAGAGACTTTTCATGTCGTGTTGGTGTTTTAATTTTAACTAATTGCATAAACTGAGTTTCGAAATACATACTACATACATATGTATAAAGGATGGTTCAACCATAATGCACGATGTTAATTGTGAGTCACAGCTTAACGTCAAGGTTCTTGCCCAACTTATGTTCTCATTTCTTTGTTTCAAGTATGGTGAGGTACACAATTGATTACCGGGTTAAGATTGTTGAAGAAAGGGGTCCTTTCAAAATGCAATTCGTGTACTTCATAATTTTTTGGTCAGCATAATCGACCAAATGTGTCCACAATCTTGCGCAAATTTCAGCAAATCGGGTCTGTAGGAAATTTGAAAACACCTGTTCATGCTCGCCCAGTTCGTTCTGTGGATAGTATGGCAGAAGAGTCGTCAACATCGTCGGCGTGCCCAACAATTGAACATCTCACAAACTGATGCGAATTTTCAATAAAGATTAAAATCTGCACGCTTACAATGTTCAATTGACTCAAGAGCTGAAACGTACTGACCATTTCAAGCGTCGTCAATACGCCGAATGATTGGAAACGATTGATGACAAGCAGATTTGCCGCATTTGCACAAATAAGAATCCAGGAGTGATTAATGAAAAGACGATGCATCCACATAAGTGAAAGTTTGGTGCGATATATAGGCTGCGACGTCATCGGGCCGTACTTCTTCGAAATGGTGAATGCTGTTTGCTATCGCGGCATGAGAACGGACTTCTTGTGACCAGAAATTGAGGTTATGGACCACACAGCCTGGTGGCGATGTTAATTGGCCGTCACGATCATGTGATTTAATACCGTAGTACTTCTTTCTTTGAGGATATTTAAAAGAAAAAGTGTACGTCAATAAGCCAAGAACAATTCAAGAGCTAAAGGATGAGATAATTCGGCACATTAACGACATTTAAAATCAATTATATTTCAGAGTCATTGAAAATATCCACCATCGGATAGAGGTATGCCATCGAAGACGTGGCGAGCATTTGGCCAATATTTTGTTTCAAATATAATTATCATCATGCTGTCATAAAAAAAAATATTGAGATAATTCTCTGAAAATGTTATGTTTTATTTACAATTAACATCTTGCGTTTTAGTACGATCACTGTTTACATGTACAAAGCTGTTATTATTTTGAAGTCATCAAAACTTGCTGCCTTCCCCAGTTAGCTCTTAATTATAATTAGACATGCAAAACAAAAAAGTTTAACAGTTTGTGCTACTTGTGAAAAAATAACTGTCAGTGACTCCCGAAATTCTTTTACATTTGGGTGACATGTATGCATGTACGTATATATTCAAATGTTTTTAAATAGATGAATAAGGACAAACTGAATTACAATACGTTTATAATAAAAGCCTTCACACCGAAAATGTGCCCATCATTATACAGGGAGGCTCAAAAGGTGCGAAGGTGTTTGAAGTATTTATAACTTTTTTATTATAATTTTGTTTCTTCTGTTTTCAGTATTTTGTAAAGAAGAATTGAGGAATTTAAAATGGAATAGTAAAAAATTGAACAACGTGCCAAAATCGTTGAACTTTATTTCAGAAGAAAATCATGATTTCATTCATAATTAAATTTTGAGCGACGAAGCCCATTTCCAATTAAATAGGTTTTTTAATAGGCAAAAAGGGCTACGCAAATCGAAGAGTAGTTCAACAGCGAAAATGATACCCACTTAAGTGTACCGTTTGGTGCGGTGTTTCGTCGGAAATGATAAATGGCCCATATTTTTTTTTCAAAATAAACACGATGTCGCCGTTTCCATCACTGGTGTAAGATATCGGACAATATTGGAAAATTTTTTAATGCCACCTGTGGAAAACCATCCGGAAGTATGGTTGCAACAGCGCACACTGTCAGCGACACAATGACTCAATCACTTCCGGTCATTTTGGGCCACGCTGTAGTATAACATCTCTGCAAGTTTTTTTCGCTTAATTTCGGAATTATAAATTTAAATTCTGGAGAATTTTTTCGCCATCAAGATGAACAAGCACAATACTTTCATACATATAAGAAAAAAGCTTAACGTATTGCAAATAGACGAATAGGAAAACACAAACAATTCAAGAAACTTCGCCTACAAGTGAATACCCTTGATATGAATACCACAATGTAAACAACAGTGAAGAGCAAATATAATGTATGGATATTAACAAAAAAATTTCTTAATTTTATAAAAATAAAAAAATTGCTACAAATTATATGGATATCTTACTATGTAGTACATACATTTGTAAATAGAAATTTGAGCTCAAACTAAATTCATAAAATGTTTGTATTTACACTGCACGAAAATGTAACGCATAAATTATCAACATGAAATTGACGTTAAAAGCGTTCGCATCAGAAAGATTTTTTCTTTTTTTTTCCTGAGAAGGCTGCAAATAAGAATACAATTACAGTAAATGGCGGAGATGTATCTTATGGGTCGACTATGGACGGTAACCAAATCAGTTGCTTTCAATATACATTTTGCTTTCAAATGTCATTTCCATTTTAGTTTGAAATATTTCAAGTTGTTAATTTTTAATTACTACCCATAATCGATCCAATTCATTAAAGAGATAAAAAAAATATGTAATACGAAAATAAATATGACAGCATAAAACAACTAACCCAAACAACCATTTATACAAGACAATATGAAAATATACATCTGACACCAAAAAACGTTATAAAAATATATTTTTTTTTATTTTAAATAAATTACAACACACTGCCTTTTTAAGTTTTCAAACATACCTGGTGTTGTATTGATTTTCTCTGTGGTTAATTTTTGTCCGAAAGTGTATTTAGGTGTAGCTTGATTGATGGCCTTGACAGCTTTTTGTATGTCATATTCACCGGGCGCTGGTGTGGAAAATTTTGACATATCTTTGTGACGACTTTGAAGAGTAGCTGCTGGTGGTGTGTCTTTGCCTTTGTTTCCCAACCCGGTGACATTGTATTTGGCGGGTCCTTCTCCTAATGATTGAACAGTTTGGCGGTGTTTTTGTCCAAAGGTAAATGAGGGAGCTGCATTTTTGCGAGAATCTGAAACTTTGTTGCCTTGAAATTGTTTAAATTAGTTCATAAAGTTTCTGATATTCGTAACATATGCATAAATATACCTATTAAACTGGGTAGTGTTACCGCTGCTGGTCCCGGTGTGGAGGTTTCAGCTGCAATTTGTCCACGTCTAACAGTTGGCGTCCAAGGACGTTGTTCGAAACCGGCCACCATTTTCGCTTCTCACTCAAAATATTTTACTTTTAAGAAGAAAAGGTGTTGTTTAAGAATCTGTAAAGATAATATTATTTAATTTAATGTTTTTCTTCTGAGTTCCTACATTGTCTCGAAAGTTTTTCAAAAAAAAACTTTTCAAAGTTCTACATCAGAACAAATTCGGTTAGTTATACCAGGTTTTCGCAATCGTGCAAAAATTTTCGCAATGAAAACTTTCACAGGAACAAATAAAAATAAAATTTTTAACAGTATATTTTATAAATTTATGCCAAAAATTGTATGAAATCAGTTCCTTGTCGCAAAATATAAAATTTTATGGACAACGAAGCTTAAATTCGGAAAGAATTTCTCACAAAATTTCTAAAACGCTATAACAATAAAATTGAGGAAAAATGTAACAATACAAACTCTTGGAAAAATTCGTACATATACCAATTAATGAATTTTGATAAAAATCATTTTCACAAATCATATGTTTTATTATTATAATTTCTTTACGAAGTAACACTTATGCAAGGATTGCCTATTACAAGGTGTTACTTTCTAAGGGAAAGGCATAGTGAGTGATAGGAATAAGAGGTGGTGAAGGGATAGAGGTAAACTTTATTATTTATACAACTCTGCCTTTTGCACGTTTTATTAGCAGTGTTGCATTGCCTCTGATATCAAGGAGGGGTTTCAATTTTGTAGCTGTGTACCGACTAAGAATTGGTATCAGCTAAGTCCGATACTGTTCAGTGGCCAACGACTATACCTTCGCCAATGGGTTCTTCCTTCTTTATTGTGCATCCTGCGAATACATTTCAAACAATAATCGCCAATTGCGCAAAGAATTTAACACCAATTCATATTTAAATGTCGTCCTTCATTTTCCTCAACATATACTCATTTGATATTTAAATATTTTTTATATTATTATTAATTATTAATTTTATTCATAATTTTTATTATTAATATTATTAAGTATTGTTTATTTGAATCTCCATTTAAATATTGATTTTGAAAAATAAAAATAAAATTAAAAATTTTCTATGACTGCATTTGGTTTTTTTTTAATATGACCATACTTTTTTGTGGTTCTTTATTTTATTTCGTGGAAATGGATCTTTTTTAAATAGACTTTAAATAAAGATTTTTAATTAAATTAAAGTGTGTTTAAATATTTGTCTCTTTTTTCTTAATTATCGCCTAACTGGAGTTTTTCGTGTTCATTTGTTGTTTATTATTTCACTTCAGTTTATGATTGGACGTAGGCAGATATAGATGGTCGTCCATTGCAATAAGATAAATATGATCCAACCTGGCTATCAGATGTAAAGCGATCCAACTACTAGGTGGATTTCTTATTACTTTAATAATTATTATTTTATTAATTTTAATAATCCTTAATTTCAGGAGGTACTGATGTAACAATTACGTCCTGTTTTGAGCAATTATAGATTAAATTTCGTCGACCTTCCTTATTACGTTTCATTTATATTCATATATATAGTTTAATTAAGTTCTGTGTCAACATACCGACAATTTTTCTAATGTGTCTAGCTAACAGCATCCTGTTTCTTTAGTATTTCAGCAATAAAATGTCGGCGAAGTACAATAATAAATGAAACGGCTCTCCTTTAGATTAAAAATTAATTCGACAACATAACACTCAACTGCAGAGTTGTGTAAGAATTAAGCTTCAGCTATTCTTCTTAGCACTTCACGCCTGTCTATTATCTACTCTTTGCCTTTAAAAAATTATTTACTCCGTTTTAATATTAAATTGAGAAAATACAGATTTATATTGAGATAGAATAAAATGACATTGAAAAATGCAGTATAAAGGAAATAAAATTTGATGCATATATTTAATTGATATTGAGAAAATATAATTTATTAATGAAAAATCCAAATTGATAGTTGAACTACATCCGAAAAACTGGCTCTTTCTGTATAACTCTCATTTTTACTGTGTTTTTCTCATGCCAACTACGCTTACTTATATTTGTAATTTTTATTAAGAAAATTTATTTAAATTCAATACCAATAAGAAGTATGTATAATCAAATATTTAATAATTGTAAAAAGGTCGGTAATTTCTTTATTTTCATTCAATAACATTCAACCTTATTCCATTTGGCGTCGGCAACATCGTCGTCAATTTTAAGGCAAAATCAATTTAACACAACATCAATACTAACTTGGTATTTTCTAACAACTCTAATGTGACATTGCCTGTTTATCGATAACCTGAATAAAGTACAATACACATATCTAATTTTTGAGTCAGCTGATTCATTTTATTTATTATTTGTGGTAAAGAAAGTGTAAATTAAATAATAGTGAAACTATATGCACATTTTTTTAATTAATAAATATTTTAATATATTATATTTACTTATTTTCTTTTTCCCTAAGAAATTTAAGCTCTTTTTTTGATTTCTAACTTAATTTTTTTAATTTTCATCTCGGCCTGGTACAAATGTTCTCTTTTATTTCGCTCTTCTTCTAATTTTAATCTTTTTGTTCCAATATCTTTCACGTCCCTTAAACTGCGTTTTATTAATACTAAATAATTTGAAATTTCGGATAATATTTTCGCCTGGGTAGAACTATGCTCCTCTAGCAGTTGATTACGTTCAGAAGGGGGATTTTATTTTTTCTTTTTGGATTTTTGAATGTACTTGTTGATGCTGTTGATATTGATGGAGCTGGTGTTGTTGATATTGCTGCTGTTGATATTGATGAAGCTGTTTCTGATGGTGTTGTTGATATTGCTGGTGTTGATATTGATGGAGCTGTTGTTGATGATATTGTTGACATTAATGGTCTAGATATTTCTACACTACTGGTGGCTATTTTTCCTGTTAATAGTAAAATAGCAATGAGCATCAACTAAGTGCCACTTAAGAAATATAACTTACCATTTCAAGAAGTTCATCTTCCTCGTTTGATACCCCTTGAACCACACCAGGAGGATTAATCTGTTTTTGAAATTGTAGCATATTTGCCACTGCTTCCTCCAAGGGGCTTAATATATGTTGCTTGAAAATACCGCCTCCCATAGCTCTAGACTCTGTCTTGTTCATCACAATTTTTCTTTTGACCTTAAATTTTAAGTATCTCCAAATCTGTAAAAATAATTCCGCTACAACAACATAGTTTTGTAGCAAAATTCACCTTACCTTTTGCCATCCATCACTTGTTCTATTTGGAGGCCCGAGTGAATTTAGCACAGTGGCAATATTTTCCCACAGTTGCTTGAAATCACTAGGAACAGTGCCCCTGCGAAATCCTCGGGCAAGAGAAGAATTTTTTTCCAATTCTTCCACTAGCTTTTTAAACTGGCAGGGATTGGTAATTTTGATTTTGTCCATTTTTATTCAAATAATTTATAAACTATTTAATTATTTATTTGTTTTGAGTTTTTATTGCAATTTTTCTTAATTTTTGCAGTTTTATAAAAATTATTCTATTTTTTTTTTAACCGCAATGTAACACAACACGAAAAACACAGACGACAGATTCAACGGCAATTATAGACAACATCAATATCAAACTTACATATAAAATACCAAATCAGTGTTGCCCGTCATCAATACATGGCAATATTGCCAACTGTAATACCGTTTACCGGCAAAACATAAAAAACGATGTTGTCTTATATTGCCGACGCCAAGTGGAATAAGGGTGATTTTTTTTTTTTTTTTTTTTTTTTGGCGTGTGAGGTAGGGTTGAAAATGCCTTCGCACTTACAGAGACCGTCGTCTTCTGCGTCGAGTGGTGTTGCCACTAAAAAAATCCCTCCTCCTCCTCTAGGTAGATTCCTCCCCGGAACCGCTTTCCGCATTACTTCGGGAAGGCCCAGAGCCACGTCCCAATCAGGACCACTCTCACTCACCCACGTCTGGGTCAGAATAAGGGTGATTATTTTGTAAAAATTTGCTAGAATATTGCCGAGACACACATTAACATAAATGTTAAAACAAAAGTTGAAAATTCTCATACGGAGACCCCAGTTTCAAATAGAACGCATTTCTTGATTTTCTTGACTTAAGAGATAGATAGCTTGTTATTCATGAAAACCATAGATTTACTAAAAATTTTGTAGTTTTGTAAAAAAAATTAAAATTTTAAACTAATGTCGTAGCTTATCGTCGAAATAGAGTTTTGGTGTCGATTTTAACAACTGGAATAATGCTATGTTCACAAGGCAATATAAGCACTTGGTTCGCTCTCTATATTACCAACAATGAATGAAATAAAGTTTAAGCCTTGCGCATGATTCCCTTCCTTATGATTATCAAGTGTCTTGCATATGTTAAATTTAGAATTTCATTGACGCATGTATTACACATATAACATTTTTGCAGGGTATCATTTATTTATTGATTTAATTAAAAACGTGTTTGCTTTTAAATTATTTAAGTAGAAAAATAATAAATAAAAATAATAATAAAGGGGGTCACTCTGTTGTGTTTACATATATGTAAATATTAAAAGTGGAGAGCATGATCTGAGGGTGGTTTGAATGGAAAATGTAACAAAAATTAAATTAAACAATTTTTAACAAGTGCACAATTTCTGAAGTTAAAAAGGCAACCTTACAAAAATCATCAGGAGAATCGCTATGACATGTTTATTGGATCATGGGTGAGAGCAAAAAATATTAGCCAATGAGAACACACCTTGACGTGAAGTGACGTCAAAGTTCCAACATGCGCAGACCAATTTTATTATGGTTGCCTGATTGGGTAATCTGTATTTCTAACATTATTGGCCAACTATAGTGTTCACACGACTGTTCCTGTTTAATATTGACATTTTCAATTTCGTTTTTTTTCCATTTTTTTACTAAACTCATATGTATATTATTTATTATTTTTGTAAATGCTTTTAATTAAACTAATTATTTATTTAAACTGCAGATCCTTTTTATATATATAATATTTATGTTTATTTCGATATTTCGCTACTCTACTAAAAATATATTCTGGAATTTTATGAATATGGCCGTTAATATTTTTATTTTAAAATTTTCTATATTATAATATAATAATTTTTTATTTTATATTATATTTATATTATATTATAATAAAATAATGTTTGAATTTTCATTGACAAAAGTTTTTTCTTTATTGTGAATTTAAAAAAAAATATTTTTTCATTATAAACAAAAACCAATTTTCCTGAAGAAGCTACACAAAGGAGTAGCGAAATACCGAAATAAAAATAAATATTATATATGTATATAAAAAGGACCTGCAGCTTAAATAATTAGTTCAATTAATATAAAAAGAGGTGAAAAAACTGTAAGAATTAGTTAATGCTTTTTTATTTATTTTATATAACACATTGATTTGTAATAATTGTTGTTGAAATAAAAATCACTAATTCTATAAACTAATTTAAATTTGCCTGGGTTCGAATCTCATTTTCTCCAATTAATTAATTTTTTTTTTTTTTTTTAAATGCTAATGTTGCTGGGGTCTAATCACCGCATGCGATATCGATAAAATGTATCGTAATTTGATAGAGCATTCGATATAGAGTAACAATATTCGTTACACTCTTCATACTTCAATATCTATCGAATGTTGAAAAAACAATTTATTTAAGCGCCGAAAGTGTTTTATATTTTTCAAAACTTAAAGAACAACTTAAAGTAGAAAAAATATTTTATAAAAGGAGAGCAAAATTATTTTGACAAATTGTTGATGTTCGTAATATCTTATTTGTTTTTTAATATAAATAGTATTATAATAGTAAATAATGTAGTATTGACACATTCATTATTTCTACATTTTTAAATTACTAATTTATATACGAGTATATATTTTTAGCACAATATTTGTTTATTTTGTCTATTACAATTTGCTAAAATTTACGATTCGAGAAATATTGCATGATTAGTTCACTCGATACGTGATTATCCAGAGAACTTCCCGACAGTTAACAAGAGCATGTTGTTCCGTTCTGCTGCTAGTCTTTGTCAGTGTGATTTGCGACTGTCCTTGAATTTATTTGCTTCTTAGTAATTAAGACATGTATGTATTTTGATTGTCTGGAAGTTATTCAAAATTTTAATTAATTGGATAAGAAATTAAGTTTCCTTTGACAGATAAATATTTTTCGACACAAAATTTTCGAAATGTTTCGACAATCATTTCTCTCGGTTCATTTAAAATAGTAAATTAAAACTAAAAGTAGATTTGAGAAAAGATTTTGGATTTATTGAAAAAAAACGTTTTTTTCTGCAGCGATTTCCTTAGAACCATTGACATTTATGGCATTCAAGTATGACTTTTAAATTAAAAAATTTAAATGAATAATATGTATCTTTTAAACACGAATAATTAAATTTTAAATTTTAAAAAACTGTACTCGTACTCATATATTTTTCTTCTTAATATGTATGTATGATTTTATGGCGATTTATTGACCTCCTCTCGTACTCTTCGTCAGATAAGTACCATACACTTCATTTCTGCAAGTGTAAAGTTCGACAAACAAATAACTTTTAAATTAAAAAGTTAAAACAAACTATGGTAGGTATACAACTGTTAGTTTTTACTCATGCATTAAAAATGAGTACAGGTATTAACATTTCTTGAATTTCTGTTTAGTACGGTTGTTGTAGCAACATGTTTGGCCAATTTTTGGAAAATAAATCAAGAAAGAGAAATTGAATACCGACAGTAAAGAAAAATAGTACATTACAGCTGCTACATGCCAATACATTCATCACAAGTTGGGTTGCATTGTCTGCAGAGGCGTATTTGTTTGCCAAAACTAAGTAGAGTATTAAAAGAATTTCTAAATAAATGAACATTTAACTTTAAGGATATTTTAAATAACACTAAATTTACAAACACTTATTTGTTTAGAGTTGGGAGGATAAAGCATGTAATTACTCAGCAAAAAAGACCTGCCAAAGAAATAGTTAATGCAAGGGTTCTATTGCAAATGAACTGGTTCAACTTCGCTGAAGAACGCAAGATTTTAACATAGGGATGACATTGTCGAGCACGTGTTCACATTTAACAAAACAACCCGTCATATGAATGAGAGCTTAGAACATATGAATGTTCCATGATTTGGTTACGTTTTAACATGTGTTCACATTTAACAAAACGGCTCGTCATGAATACAACACAAATTAGAAAAATTAAATTACGACTGCGCAGTTGTTCATATGAATTAATCAGCAGACATGAATGCGTTTTCCATTAATTCACAAGTGATAATGTTGTTAACATTTAAGATGGCATTAAAAATGAATTCAGAGGAAAAAGTGCTTAAGAGATCAAGAATATACCAATTCATAGTGAACGCATTAATTTTTCCTTTTGCTGCATGAATATGTGTTTGGTTTTTTCAATTAAACAATTAAATAAATTCTATGTTCAGTAAATGACGTTTATTTATCAATAATCCACCTGTAAAAAAAACGAAAATTTGCGTACAGTGCATTACAATTAACCAATGAATTTGAGCCCTGGGGGTTAACTTTATTAAACAATTTTTGTATTAGACCTACCTTGACAAGTTATTTTTTTCATATAAATTTAGTTGCTTTTTCTAAGTTCTAGATTTTATTTAGGTCGATTTGTTGTGTAAAAAATTTACTGCTTATATTAAACACACGTACCAATCAGAATGCAATTTGATAAATTTTTATTTCGTTAGTTTCAAATATTTTGCAAGTCTTTGAAGTGTAGCAATATTTTAAATACGAAGAAATGTTTCGTTTTCTTTACGTGACTAGTCTTCTTTCAATAAATCAGAGAAATATTTCTTTAGTTAAATTCATAAGACAGACACATAAGCACGGCACATCTAAACAGCAAAACAAACTCCAACTAAGGCGTTGTAATAATTTAATACAGTGGGGTTGATTATTGATTGATTCCTCATTGCCAAATTATTATTGAGCATTTTGTAAGCTTGCTTAGGAATTATATTTATTAAGGTTTCAGTCAATTTGGTATTATAAAGATATTTTTATTACAATTCTAATTGTTAATTCTGTTTTGAATCTTTCCAATATTTCTTACTTTCCGAGCGCTTTTCCTCACCACAAGTGATTTGCAAGAAATAATGGAGACACATGCTCTGTCCTTGTATTTTATCACTAGTTTCGCATAATAAATTTTGTTTAATGCTGAAACCAGTTTGCATATTTTTTAAGCTGAAAGTCCTTACCGCGCTTTATGCGCTCTACGCGTTTTATACATTTCATACTTTGTACGCATTCTATGCATTTTTATATTATTTATATGCGTCTTGTCCACTGTCGGTATAAATAATTTGTTCGCTTATGGAAAGGGAAATGGAGCTTTTTATAGAATTAACTTTTCCTCCATTGCACATAAATTTTTTTAACACAAAAAATCACCGGTCAAAAAGTTTAAAAATCGCTTGTGAGGCATACAAGCAAAGTTAGTTATATGATTTAGATTGTCTATATGTGTAGCATATATTTGGTGCTAATATTAAAATCGTTAGTAAATATTTAACCAAATGAAATGTATATTTAAACTAGCTAAACCATATAACAACAATAAATAGGCAGTCGCAATTAATTTTTACTCAAGTTGAATAAATGATAAAATAGTTACATAATAATTGTATTACAAAATTAAATTTTTCAATTTGCCTTTGAGATACAATCATTGTCAAACAAAGATTGACTAATTGTAAAAGGGTGTAGAAAAATTAAATAGATTTAAATCGAATAACAAAATGTTTGGTGTATAAAGAACATTTTTGAAGAAGCTATTTAATTTATATTGCTTGTATATTTCGTAAATCTTAAACTTTTTTTTAAACTTGAATCATGAACCCTACACATGCGGAGCATTGTGCTCGAACTAGAGGAAAGGGATAGATGTATTCAAGATTTGCGTGGACACCTACGCATAGCGTCTAATTCGACGGTGCTCTCACATCGAGTGAGATTAAGACGATCACTACCGCCCTCATGGGCACATGGAAATACAACATCCTGTACTACTACAAGTAGACACAGGTTGCCATCCTATTACATAGTCATCCCTGGTCTATAAATTACACCTTGCTGAGGAGTTTCGAGCTATCCAAACTCTGTGTCACATTATAATGTATTTGAGTCAAGAACGCTTAAGATAACAATACTGTTTGTTCGAGACACATTCCGGTAACTACTGTTGAATGGCAACGGCACCTAATTAAGTAAAAGTCGGATCAGAATATATGTGCCTTCCTCACATATATCCAGAACAGACCAAAAACTTATCTCCCAGAGTATCTTTTGGTGGCAACCACACCCACTACGCATCCTTTCCCAAACCAGCACACTGACTCCAACTTTTCGGGGTGGACACGAAGTACTCACTTAAGAATACATCAGTCATTAAACCCTTACTAAGCGTTAGAGCTATGGGGCTTCGCTCGCCCCGTAGCACTAGATTAGAATTGAACTGTATTTCTACAGTCACACGGAAATGGAAGCATAACCTTCTCAATCTCTAGTAAGATTTCGAAGAGTCGCCTCTTCTGTCATCTTCAAACTCCAAGGAAGTTTAAGTTTTAGGTTTAGAAACAAGGATAGTAGGAGAAATGATAGGAGGTGAAGCTTCCCTATCGTACAACTCTGCTTTTTGCACGTTTTTTGTTTTTATAGTAGTGTTGTAGCGCCTCTGATGTCAAGGACGTGTTAAATTTTGAAGCTTCGTTTTTTAGTAGCCATTTTTTGTAATTATTTTACTTCGCCGGTGTTGCACAATACCGACGGAGGAGGGCATTCTTATGTGCTTGTATATAGGTTACAGCTGAAGCCGTTACGGTTCAGCGACCAGTGACTATGCCTTCGCCACTGAAACCTTCCGACAACAACTGACACTAAAGGGTGCTTTAAACGATTTGTCATACGTAAAATGTGAGAGAAAATAATATGAAATTCCATCCGTATTTCAAAAAAAGAGAGTAAAAATCGGATGGTTATTTTCTGGCGTTTACACCATTGGTATGGATAAAATCAAGTAAGATGAAAACATTCTCATTTAATGCAATAGAATTTTTTTTAATAACCTTGAAAAATATTGTTATAACTTTCGAATATGTTATTTTCGTGGTCAAAATTTTTAGTGTACTTTTGGAAAATATACGTATATTTTTATAAAATTGTGCTGTCGTGGTCTAAAATGTACATTTCGATTTTATAATTGGTATAAATTTATGAAACACGTTTTCCCTCCCTGGCTTTCTCACATTTGTTTACATAAGAATGTATCCCTGATCTAATGGTGTGTGTTGGTTTTTGAAAAATTTTAAAAAATCAAGAGAGCCATACGACTGTCAAATTTTCATCCGTATTTTCTCTCAAAATCTTATAGTTGCATTACATATTACGTTTAGACGATCCGACTTGTGCTTTGCTACACAAAAATTTGGCATGTCGTACGACTTGTGGGACAATGTAAAGCACCCTTAACACACAAGTGGACATCAGAAAAAATGCGAGATGTTGTTATGAGTCTGAAACTGGTGTTGAACCCAGGAAAATTTTTCGTGCAGCAAAATGCACCGCATATGTATGGGTCAACTCCTTAAGATAAAAGATAAAAAAAAATATGGGGGTTGCTCTATTTTGCTTCCATTTTATCTTTTAGTTTATTTTTTACCAAATAGAGTTTCCACGTTCATCATATAAGAACAATTTTTTAGAAACATAATTAATGCACTATAATTAACGAACTTTCGTTTTTTGGTGCGTATTTCAAAAAATAACTCATAATATGAAATACATTTCAAAAATCATTTTCGTTGTTATTTATTTTGACATTTAGTGGTATGCCAGTACTCGCAATTTTGCTGTCACTGGATGTGTGTGTATTAGGATTTTTGTTTTTCGATTTTTTTAGTGGTATGTGTAAACGCTAATTTAAATAATTAAAATGTTTGTATTCAATCTGCCTGGTACGATGGACAATTGAAAATAAAAATGTGGAAACTTAACGTTTGCTTAACTCTTAAAAGATAATCATATATTAATTGACTTCAAGTAGTCTACTTAACAATGGACCGTAGTAATCGATTTTAATTATATTGTACTAAAATGTCTTATCTTACATACATCAATCAATTAAATGTTTAAAATATAAAAAATTATTATTTATATATTTCCCGTGATAATAAATTTTAAAATATTTCTAATTGCTTGTATTGTGGGGGCGTGAATAGATTAGATTTTGTGGAACTACATTAAAAATAATAAAAATATGCCTATTTATTTTTTAATTGGTTTATTTATAGAAATGTAATTTTCTTAAACTTGACAGCCATTCTAAATACATTAGAAACTCCATTCTTGCTCGCCATAAAAACCAGTATCGGTGCAAGTTTTGAGGTTGTTGGTTTGACGGAATATCCCATATTTAATGTCTTTAAAGCATTAGCTCTTTCTTTTGTTTAAAGCACTGTAAAATCCTTCTTTGCAACATTCTTTTTTATTTTTAACCAGCAGCGAATACGCTAATTATTCAGCCATCAGCATCCCCAACGTGCAATACAGCCCTAAACTGACATAATTCTATTGAACTCATCTGTTTCATGTTGAGGAGAAACTTTTGAAATGTGGAATGTTGCAGGTTCAAGAATCAAGATTGAAACTTCCTACTGACTCCCATGTTTAATTGAATTTTTTTATTTGCAATATGTACTCCACCTATTATTTCAGATTGAATAATAAAATATGAAATAATTTAGCTGGTTCACATTCGGTATAATTTTTCAAAAACTTTCATTAATTTAATTTAAAATCTTCAATGCATCGGAGTGAAGGTGAACAAATTTACAATATTCACTACTAATTTTATTGCAAAATGCCAATTTAAACTAGAGATTTTATGGGAATTGACACAAAAATATGTATGAGCTGTCGAAAATTTTTATTTTTTTCATATTATTGTACACGTTATTGCAAATGGTATAATAAAATAAAGAAATAAATAGAAGAATAAATAAACGATAATTATAAGTGCATCTCTCAATTTTAAATACTTTTTTGAGTACTAGAACGTTTTTTATAAAAACTTTATTATGTGTTTTCGACATTTCGCTAATCTGGAGAAAATAAAAAAATTATATGACAAAAACAAAATAAATTCTGTTTGAAAAGCAAAATTTTTTTCTGTCGCACTGCTACGACTACTATTTATCGTTACGTTAATATACAATAGAATGGCCATATCTAACGAAATGTTTTTTTATGTTCTTAAAAAAACATTTCTTATAGGGTTGCCAATTTTTTGAAAAAACCTTTTTTCTTGTTAAAAATTTTGTTTTTTTGTGATTTTAATCCAATGAAATTCAATCAAAATTTATTTTGCTTAAAGTAGAAGAATATAAGGTGTTTTTAATATAAAACTAAATGGTGTAAAGTATGTACTGCATACGTATATACATAGTATGTGCTTTATTTAATTAATATGTGCTTGGAGTTAAAATACCACAGAATGTTGGAATATCTAATTTGCTTCTTGTTTTCTACTTATTGATATTGCTTTGTGAAAAAATGCTTTCAGCGTAAGCTGTTGGTATTGTTATTGAAAAAATAGTATAAACTATTTTTTTTCCAAGGAAAAGTTTCAGAAGAATCGAAACGATTGGCATTCTAAATGATTTCATTATTTTTTCACCCACTAAGTTATATTCGTTATTCATTTGCTGAATGTTCGAAACAATGAAAATTGAAAAGAATTTCTCTATTTGGGAAATACTTTTATTTGCAGGTTTAGTTAGTTAAAAGGCACTTCAGTTAATAGTATATGGGCATTATTCACAGTCTGTATAACCAATAAAATGTATAATTCGTTTTCTTAAACCAACTTTTTTCAACTAAAGACTGTACATACAGGCATAAAAGTAGTAAATATCATATTTAAAGAAATCTTTTTTTTCATCTAAAAAATCTGTTAATCTTTTCCACATCTCCAAAAAATTCGAAAATAAGATAAACCTTCACATATGGTAACACTGAGAATAAGTAGCAATTTTTATAAACATATATTTCTCTGGTCTCTTGGCAAAACAATTTAAGTGAAATTTAAACATTTTTATTTCCTGTTATTTTACCTTATTATTTGCCTTTTAAAAAATTTATAAATTTAGTATAACTAAGCTACCATTTCTGTCATTTTACTTTCTACTAAAAGGTCTATTATATAAATCATACAAATTAAATCAGCAACAACTGCATATAAGTTTAATACTTTTTGTAAGGAAATTTCTCTCGATCCAAAAGTCCACAGTTTTGATAATGTATTTTAGCAGTTCAATAAATTAATAATATTTTCATCAGTATCATTCAGAATTTGATGACAAATCAATACATGTATGTACGTATACTTGTTGAATTCAGCACACATTTTCGGAAAGGGGCAAAGTATGCGTAATTGTAACGAAAGAATTATAGTTTCAATTCAATTTTATTTATGTGAACTTCTTCTTGTGTTTTCCTCGACCCAGAGGCATATTCCAAAATTGATCTTATAAGCTGCTTTGTCGTAACATTTTCCTAATGCTTAATATAGCCTAATATTCTAATTGGCTTTATTCACAGTTTGCGAGATATGCGCCTTAAAAGTTTGTTTATTATCCATTACTAATATCTAATATTTGATAAAACTTCTTAAGATTATTGTCATTTATCGAATAATTTAAGATTATGATTTTCTGTAAAAAATTGCATGTGTTTACATTTTTAAAAATTTACATACCGTCCATCAAGTTTTCTATGCACCATCGGTTACAGTTGTTTAAATCTATTTGTGGTAGATTATAGTTATTCACATCGCACATAACCATAGCAGATAATAGTAATATCGCCTTCAAACATTTTGCAAACGTTTCTCGGATGAAACATTCGAGAAAGGTTATTTCTAGTGAAACGAAAGAGAACTGATAGAGTTTACTCATCGCTCAGTTTGCGACAACAGATGTTTCCTTTTAGAACGTTCGATTATATATCAATAGCAAATCTTAAGCAATATCGAAAACGAACATTGTTAACAATATTCTCTAAACATAAATATAGCCCCACAATTTTTTGTTTTTTTTTATAGTAAATTCTTCCTTGTTGATATCATGTTGAAATTTTTTTTATTTTTTAAAGAAAGCACCCAGTCTCAGGCGGGAATCGAACACGTAACCTACAAATTGATATTAGAATGCTCAAGAACTTAACTACGGAGACACTTTCATGGAAATAAAAAAAGTTAAAACTTGTTCTTTATGTAACATTCGAATTTTAAAAATTTTCAACAATTTGACGAATGTTTAATTAATATTTTAATATTTTTTAATCCTTATTTTTTAACCTTATTTCTTTTAATAACAATTTATATACTATCTTTTAAGAATGTGAATGTGATATATCCGTCCCTCACGAGCGAGTTTATCGGCCATTTCATTCCCCTCAATATTGCAGTGGCTCGGCACATAAAGTGCTTTTTGCGAACTTGTACAGCAGAGTTCCTGTGTTTCAGGTGTTATGTTGGCGAATTAATTTTTAAGCTGAAAAAGACGCCATTTTTTTATTGACTAATAATTTTCTCTATTTTAGATTGTATATAAAATAGTATCGGATTATCTTCTCAGAGGTTTCAAACCACCAGTCTGGTAAGGCATCAGCTGTTAAATATTTGCAATCTGAAGTGTCATTTGTTTAGCGAAAGGTTTATAATTTACGAATATGGATCGTTTAATAACCGATGAACGCGTAAAAATAGTTTCCTGTACAAATGTGGTAGTTGAAACCTGGTAACTTTTCGAGCATTACAGGGTTATTACGGTCGTCATAATCGACATACTGTGCAAGATTATAACGAAATTTTATGAGACTGGCAGCGTTATAGATGTGGTCAGACATGTGCATCAACGCAATGTGCGCACTGACGAAAATATCGTTTCTGTTAGTGAAGTGTGGCGGATAATCCGAATTTGTCGATTCCCTCAATTCCGAGCGCTATGGCCGTATAACTTTTTTTTTTGACCTGGACGATATGTGGTTTCAACAAGACGGTGCCACAAGCCACATAATACGACCGATTTTGGTCAAGTGGCCACCAAGATAAATATATTTTCAGCCAGTTCCGGTGCAATGCATTGATACGTCAAAAAAAATAATAATAACAATATATTAATATGTAATTAATTTTCCAATTATTTTTTCATTAAAAATTAATAAAGTTGATGTCTAATTGCGCGAATTTCAAAATTGATTCATTCGCTACATTCAATGACATTTGAAGTAGATCTCAATAAAAAATTAAATAAATCTAACACTGTTCAGTATCAAAATTCATAAAATTCTAGCAATACAAACACCCACATTTAAGTAAAATTATCTTAAATAAAATTTCAAAAAACACATGAAAGAGAAATATTACAATATATAGAAATAAAAAGTCAACAACTGGAACATTTAACCATATTTGGTGGTAACAACTAAATGCTGCACGCAAAAATTGAAAAGAAAAATAACAAAACAAAACCAAAAAAAAAAACGAAACACAAATAGACTAGAATAAATTAGAAATTGTATTGATGTTCAATTTTATTATTTTTATTTAACTTCAGAAAGCAACCAAACAATCATGTCTCATCGGTGTCTAAATCAAAACCATATTCGAAATTACAACCCACATTATTATTTTCTGAATGATTCGTTGTTTTAAACAAGATGAAACTTAATTCTGATGATTCATTGAAGCTTGAAAACTATCATTTTATACTTTCAATTAAAAACGTATACTACAAATATATAGTTTTTCAAATGAATTGCGAGTGAAGTAAATAAAATTTTAAATTAAGAGATGCTTTAATTTGCAAGTGGGTGCTTGAACATCCACATGCTTTTAGTAGCGACGGACAATAAAGAACACATTTATTATTCCATTGCTGATCGATATCGCCTTGGAGCGATAAACGACTTAGTAGCAGCTAATGCCTGAATATCATTCAATTATATTCCTTAATATTAAGTTATGTAGTTTCCAGATTAAAAATAATTCTAAGTAACGAGTGAAATTGTTCTCAAAAACAATAACTTAATTTTTTTTAATTTAGACCAGCACCCATGGTATGACTCCTACACATGCGATACATTGTGCTGGAACTAGCAGAAAGAGAGAGAGAGAGAGATGACAAGATGGTAAGCTTCATTATAATACAACTCTGCTTTTGCACGTTTGTTGTTTAAATCAGTTTAGGAGCGCGTCAAAAGACGTATTAAATTTCCAAGCTTTGTTTTAGTAGCCAATTTTTTCGTAATTATTTTACTTCGGTGGTGCTACATAATGCCGACGTAGGCGGGTGTTTTGATGTGGACAGAAAGACAAACTAATGCATATCAGAAAAAATACGAAATGTTTTCATGACTTCTGGCTTTTTCTTTTCAACCAAAAATGTAATACATTTTTTGACGGATTTTCCCCTATTAATTTAAAACATCTGTACTTTATTATTTCACTAGAAAGAAATTTCACAGGAGTTTAAAAGTCAAAAATAAAGTGTAAATATTTCTAATAAATAAAGTAAAAAGTGCAAATACAGTTTTTGAGAATCGAAATTCGTATTAGTTTCAAACTACGCTCGGACACAGGACTTTTTAGTTTTATGGTCAACGTGTGACTACCAACCGCATGGCATGAAACTTATGAAATTTTCCAAAAATAATTCAAAAACAAGAAAATTGTTGTAAAAAATATGTGTAACTAAAAAAAATGCAGTTCATACGGCTTTATATAAAAATTAAATGTCTGTCTAAAGAAGAATAATCTTTTCTTTGCAAAAAAATAGCTTCATGTATAACATTGTTCAAGTTATCGGTGTTAATTGTTACATTTAAAATACAGATTTATATTTCATGAAATTGAAACCAACCTGTAGTTAAATTTTTTTTAATATGGCCATTAATTTCGTAATGAATGTGACATTGTGAATAGCAATTTATGAAAATATTAGAATTGTAATTTAAATATGACGTCAGTGATGTTTTAATTCGCTTTGTAGAAAACACCTCGCTTTAATCGGACTTTAAAACTTATATTTTTATTATTTTGAAGTGAAAAATTTAAGATTTTTATCATAGCAAAATTATGTCAGAAAGTATTTGGAAATTTGCCTTACTTGCTTCTAAAAGATCGAAATGTCATGTCAACTTAATAGTCGATTACCGAGAAGAACGTAAGCTCACAGACCTTACACTGTTATTGTATACCAATGTAAATAAAAAACAAATGCGAATTATTATCTTCTCGTATTTAGTATTTGTAAGTCCCCGTCCATATTGTGAAACATTTGCTGCAAAACTTTTGAGTTTGTAAACGAGAAGGGGAAGAGGAGTGGAAGTATGTACGCTGTTTCATGTACATGCAGCTTTTGTTGAATTTCTTATTTGCATCTTTTGAGATGAGGTGTATTTGACGTTTCATTTTATTTCTTTTCGTTTGGTATACTGTTAACTTCTATCATAATAATAGCTACCCTGTTTTATTGTTAATTTTTTGTGAAATATAATCAAAAATTTAATAAAATTATATAAAAATTATTATATAATTTTTCTTCTTAGCGTCCATTTTGCTTCAAATTATACCTTGTGCTTCAAATGTGTATCCAATAAAAAATATTCACATCTTCTATCACAGGGTAGTTATTTTATATTTACATTCGGTATTGAGAAATGTCAAAAAAAATTAAAGAAAGAAGATAGAAGGGAGGAATAAAAAATACGAAACATGAAGCATAAGTTTCATGTATGGACACTGCAGAAGCTTCAAAAGAGAATTCAAAAAAGTTTTGCAGCAAATGTTTCACAATATGGACGGGGACTAAACCAACTATGAACTTGATCAGAATCTTGGCAGCTTTTCTTTTAATTCTTATGTATGTAGACATATTGAAGGCAGCACAAATATTGTAAAAAAAAATACGAACTATAGTGAAAATATTACAAATTTATTAACAATGCTCAAATATTTACAAAAAGGCGTTAAGTTCTTTTTTCAAATGTGCTAATAATTGCACCAAATGTGTAAAATTAATTGAGTATTTAATAGATATCAGATCTAATGAAGAAAATTCCAATGACGAAAATTGCAGCAATTATACTTCTGTAAATAAAAGTTGTACAATACAGTTTTGCTTGATATTTTTGCTTTGATATTTCAGGAGTCATCTCCTGAGTGCTGGTCCCAGATAAAAAAAAAAAAAAAAAAAAATTTCCCATTTTGGACATGGGCAAAAATACGAAACAATACATATAGTGTTTTGCAACATTTGAAATGTGTATTTAAAGCTTTCTTCTGCAAAATATTACGACTTACTGCCACACCTAAAATCAAAAACACATCCTGATACCGCTCAATCCATCGATCAGCCGAAAATCGATGAACATTACTCGGCAGAGAACTGCAGATCCAAGGATTTGATGTTGCGGACTATTAAAGTGAGATATGCCAAAGACTTTTTAAAGATTCAAATGCAACGTTAAGAATTTTTATCAAAATAATTTACTTATACCGCATTCTTTAGCAAATGTGGTAAAAGTAAATTTAATTGAGACTTTTCAATTATTATTTATTTTCAGTATCCAAATTCATGAAGCAGCAAATTACGAAGATATATATATTTCTAAATTCATTCTGTATTAGTTATGTATATAATGAAATCACACATTATATACTGCTAATTTTTATTCAATATTCATAATACTTCTCCTTTTGCTATTCCTGGAAAATTGCTCAGTATACTTAGAGCTTTCTATGAATCCTTTGACGATATATAACATTGCGTTAACGCTGTATTATTATTTTGTACTTAATGTATGCAGTCGCGTCACTGATTAGAGTTATTTGCAATCCACTTTTTATTTACATATATCAAAAATAAGTTACTGAATTTACATCTAACTTTTTATTTATACAATATTTGTTTCTCAATAATAGTCTGAACTGTTTTATGAGTTCTTCTATTAATTTGGGTCCGGTTGTTGGTGACAGATGTCTCGAAAATGTCTTTTTTCAAGGATTCTGGTAATTTAAGGATAGCTCATAGAATTTCATTTAAACAAAGTAATTAAATTTCAATGTCCAATCAACTTGGTGCGGACGATATCATTTACGCGATCAGTAAGAAATCCGCAATTATTTATACCTCGTATATATAATGCGACTTATGCCTATGAACCTGCGTTTGTTTGCTTTATCAGTAGTGAATCTAAAACTGAATTGACAGCCTATATGAACAGAAATCCTTAAACCAATAACCACCATTTAACACACGAACAAAATTTTGTAAATATTTTAGTCATTATAAACATACATATGTACCTAATTTACTGTTTATAGCTAATATATTTAAATTATTAACTAGCTCGTAAATAGCGTGTATTGAAATTTACTGGTAATATTTAATATTGGAAAATAGGCTTTGTATATTACAAAAGAATCAATAAATGAAATGAAATGAAAAACCAAAGTCAAAAATCGGTTTCAAAAAAATTTTCAGGAAATAATTTTGTAAGCTGAAGATCTTTTAAGTATCAATAATTGCAGTTATTTTGACCTCAAAATAGTACCTGAACTATTAAAATGTTTCCAAGTTTTTAACAAAGTACTTAAGTATGTATTACAAGGAATCCAAAATCTTCCTTAAATGTTTCACATTAAAAATTTTGTATATACAAACATATGTTTGTTTATACCAGTTAGAGGTCTATTGAAAATTTTGGTATTAGCACTAAATGAAATGCTGCATATAGACCAGCTAAACCATATAACACACATACTCGTAGATAAATAATCGTAATGGATTTTGAGTACCGTTAATTGAGAGAATAGTTACATAATTGTATTGAAAGATTTAATTTATCATTTTGTCTACTGAAGATTTTGGTATTAGCACTAAATGAAATGCTGCATATGGACAAAGTAAACATAGATAAATATTTAAGTTTTTGTTTTTATTTTTGACGAACTTGACGAATTCACTCCTTTTTCATCTGGCAACCATGTCTGTGAGAAAAATTTTTACCTGTACATATCACTAACATAAAAAGAATTCGGTAATTATATACGTAATTAACTCTTTCAAAAATTTACATTTTTCAAATTTGATTCACCTAATGACCAAAGAAATTTTACAGACTTCTATGGTAGTAAAAAACGTACTTGTACTTCTCTTTCAGGTTAAATGTCCTCATTTAAAAAAGTTTGTATTTAATCATTTTGAACTTATTCGAGACATAATCGAATGGGTAATTTCGAAAATAGCACATCTCAGAATTCTTTACAAATTATTCTTTAAGGAAATCGTTATTTAATTTATCGTGAAATATTTTTGAATGGAAAATTAATGTAGAACAAGAACCCCAATTTTTCTTGTCACGATTAGTTTTCTGCTCATTATTTGCTTTGGAAATTTTTCTTATAATTTCTATATTTGGATCATAAGTTCGACTACTGCAGAAAAATTTCTTTTGGTAATGATGATGATTAATGGAATTGCGATTTAGGCCCGTGCATTTGTCTAACACTCACGCTTTTTCATTTTCATTGTGCCTTTGGCGGGTTTTTATGCCAAAAAGAATATCTTAGCAAATTCGGTCCTAAATTGTTTGCTTATACTTATTACATCTGTTACATCTAAGCATGAGCATTCGTTAGGGTATAACTTTTTAAGGAAAAACTATATGAATATATTCGCAAATACGTATATAAATTGTGCGATATTATGAATGCATTTCTTTTTTTACCCTCCGCACATTTAAACTTGTCATTGTCGTAAATATTTTTATTGGTTTTATAATCGTTTCCAGTTTTTACAAAATGTTATGTTTGCGTCCAATAGGCGACATTTAAGCCTTGGTTTCTTATGAAATTCTACTAAATTGAACAAAAACTAGTTTATTTTCCTCATAATTCTTCCATTTGCATTTGGTTCAGTTTCATCTAGTCACTTTAAAAACAAATAAGAATGACGGAATAGATAATGCTGATTGCACACTGATGGTTGCGGTGGTATACGTCATCGTCGGCAATAGTCAAGAAAAGTGACGAATTTATTTTGGTTGGGTCTTCTGAATATGTGCTTATTAATGTTCTGAATACAAAATTTATAAATAAATTGCAATCATACGTTTAGTTGGAAGTTTTCGTACGAGGCTTGTTTGCGAAGCAACTAAAAATCTTATGAATGATTGGAATCGAGGGATTCCAATAGAAAATTTCGACATTCGGTATGAGGGTGGCGATGGGTGAAGTAGTCTGAACGTTGACTACAAAACTAAAAAGTCCTGGGTTCGACCCCAGTTTCAGACTAAATCATAAAAACATCTAGCATTTTTTCAGATGTGTATTAGTGTTTCTTTGGGTCAGTTATTGTCGGAAGGTCTCAGTGGCGAAAGCATAGTCACTGGTCACTGAACAGTACCGGCTTCAGCTGAGCGCCCTTCTTCGTCGGTATTGTGTAGCACAGGGGAAGTAAAATAATTGCTAAAAACGGATACTAAAAACAAAGATTGAAAATTGAATACGTCTTCTTGATATCAGAGGCGGTGCAGCACTGCTATAAACAAAAAACTTGCTAAAAGCAGAGTTGTAAGCCAATGAAGCTTCACCTCTTGTAATTTCTCTAACTATCCCTTGCCTCTGTTATACAGCTATTGAACTACCCTCGTAGCTTTATGCTTTCCAAAAACCTTATAAATTTTTAATTGTATTATTGTTATCTTTATTGATTTAGATGAAGTCAAAAAGTCTGTTTTATAAATTTAATATTTTGTGATATTTTGAAGCTATGGTTTGAATTCTACTGATAAGCCGGTAGGAAAACCAGACACAAAAAAAAAAAAAACATTTCGCATTTTTTCTGTGATGGGAAGTTTTCAGTGGCGTAGGCATAGTCACTGGCCACTGAAGAGTGTACCGGGTTCAAGTATTATCAATCGACAGGCACATCAGAGCGTCCTCTTTCGTCGGTATTGTGTAGTACCACGAACTAAAATAATTACTAAATAATCAAAATTAAATTGTAAGCTAAAAAAAAAACATATGAAGAACTTTAGCCGCTTTTAGACACTATTGTGGGATTCACAATATCTGCCATTAACTCATGTTGTCATAATGGCTTAATATTTGAAAATAGTTTAATCAAATTGTTGTTGTGCTTCAAATAGAGTTTATCTAGCTATATTTATTGTTTTGTCATAAAATAACAGTAGAAATCTGATTCGTACACTGACGCTTTTCAGTCGAAGCGGCGATAATATTTACAAGCCGCCGCTAATTATAAATGATATGGGAATAAAAAATGTTTCACATTTTTATACCTTTACATTAAATTACATTTTTATATGGAAGAAAAAACCACAATATCTAATTATATACAAGTGTGCAAATTTTGTTAGTGTAACTTATCTGGTTGGCAGTAACTTAACGTTCAACCACTACCTGCCGTCCAAAAAATTATTCACCTCATATCAACAATTTTGTGTGCCAAAAGAACAATTTTATAATTTTATTTAAAAATGGAATAATTATAAGACTTACATGTAAGTTCTTATTTACTATATTAAAAAGTCGAATTATTTTAGTGCCTTCACTTGGTTTTAGCATTTTGATATCAAATATTTTTTTAAGAGTTTTTGTCGTAACAGCTGAATGAATTTTTGTACCACACTAAGTTATGACGGGTTTTCGTGTTATGATTTTAAAACATATGACTTAATGACTACCTTGTGAATACCCCAACTATCTGTTGGTGCTGACGCCACCATACCCCTCCTCCAGTCATTCCTACTAGGCAAGACAAGTCCCCGAATGGAGATATCCAACGGGAAGTCCGTAATGAAACCCGGAACGCTTCGGAAATTGCTGCTATGGCCAGACTCGGATTACCTGAAGAACCCGGCCCCCTTAGCATAATAGCACCTTGAGCCGAAACGGAGAAAATATAAACAATAATCAGCAAGAGATTCAGCATTGTGTTCAGGGCCGCTCCGAGGCACGTCCTGCGTGCCACGGTAACCCTAACACAAGCAGATCGCGTGAAATCTACCCAGTCTGGTCAGATTGTAGGCCCGGCTGAAGGTCCCCACCAGACAAGGCAACCATAGGATAATATCGGTCCAACCAGGGCACTGTATGGCCAGAGGTGATCTCCTTCCGAGCATACTCAGGCGTATAACGCTACAGAAACCTTCCATACACGCTCCTCACTGTGCCCCCTCCATCTTAGCCTGGAACTAGTATCACCCGCAAAAACTATAGACAACAGAAATTGAAAACTAGCAACAATAAAAAAACTATGGCTTATGGGAATTTTTTTCTTTATTTTTCGGATTTAGAAAGATTTCAATATTGAAACAGTGTAAAAAAGTAATTTCAAATTGTTGTAAGCAGAAACAATAACAAGAACAACAGGAACAGTAAAATATTAGCAACTTAAACAGTAAAAGACATGACATCAGCTTTTAAATAAAACCGGTCATTAGACAGAAAAAAAAGTAATTTATATGGCTTTAATACAAAAACTAAACCAATGAACTCTTTGCTTTCGTCTTAATAAGAAAAAAGAAAAAATCAGAAATAGAAAAAGATTTAAATTAAAGATTTGTAGTAAGAAAAAAAGCAAAGCTTGAATTGTTATTTTTGTGTAAAAAGAGCAAATTGAAATACATTTTCGTGTTGAAACATTTCCCGTAAACATTGTATTCAGCGTCGTCAAGTCAGTGCTTTTAGCACTGTTTTCTGTGCTTTTTAAAATTGTCGACGTGAAAATTTTACGAGTCAGTGCTCAGTACTTTTTTTAGCGCTTTTTCCGCTTCAATGACACACGATTTTATATCCTGTTGCGAAATGTACCAGTTACCTGACGCAGTAACTATAAAAATTGATTCAAATTATGTCTATGAAACGTCAGAATTTCAACAAAATCTGTATTATGGTCGGAAGATGTCGATAATAACGACACTATAAACTTAGAGTAGACTGATATTTTTTAGAAAATACTTACATACATACATATATACATACACCCTAAAATTTTACTTAAATTTAATATCATATGATGTCTAAACTCATTTTAAAAAATTCTTGTTGTGTAAAATTATGTCGATTTTGTTATTAAAACAGTTACACTTCAAATAAAAAACAAAATTTAACTAATTTTAAGCATAAATACGAAATGTCTGTTGAATGTGTTTATTTTCAAACAATATGTGTTTAAAAATCAGACCCATGTGCCTAAAGCTACCATTACACTGCCTGAGTTTTCGTCTGATTTCAATACGATATTGGCTACAGAACCAGAAAGTCCTGGTTTCGAAACTGACAGAAAAATTGTAATAAAATATTCAACAACCGTGTGAACTCAACAATTTTTGTATGGAAACATTGTCACAAAATGTATTGTCCGTTCATTGTATGGCAGTAATATTGTCACAATTCTGACAATCGTGAGAATACCCTTCATTTCCATACCCACGTAGTTGGCACACATTTTACAGTCATTTGTTATTGTCACATGTGCTTAATTTAGTACATCGTACAATAACACAATTGGCAGATAAATGTTTCTGAACTCAACGCTGCCCATAAATATTAAGAGACAATGTTAAACATCGGATCTGGCTACTTTTGCCATACAATAATATGACAACGGTGTGAACAGACAATTTTTGTTGACATATAAATTTATATTATATTTATATAAAATGATTATTCACAATATACAATATGTATAAATATAAAAAATATATAAATCTAAAGGAGTGGAAATTAGATACAATTTGTTTAAAAGCGTTTGATATATTTTATTCCAAAAACCAATAAAATGCTAAAAAAAAAAAGGAGTTGTGTAATTTTAGGTCGATAATATTCGGTGAAGTACTATTATCGACCTAATTTTCTGATGTGCATTAGTGTGCGTTTGTGTAAGTTCTTGTCGAAAGGTCTCAGTGGCGAAGGCATAGTCGCTGGTCACTGAACAGTATTGGGTTTAGCTGTAACTAATCCAGTCACATCACAACGCCCTCCTTCGCACCGGTCAAGTAAAATAAATACTAAAAATAAAACTAAACATCGCACAAAATTCGTTTTGGTGTCAATCGGTTAATAGTAGCTACGTATGTACTTCATTCGTCAGCTCCAATTTAGACATTATTTTCCCAGTATTTCGGCCTACATCTCTCCAAAGGATTTACGTATCCCCACTAAATATAGCCTAGTTGTGTCACATCACACGGTCTTGGCGGCGAATGAAATGCTCCAAAACGTGAGATTAAATGCTCACCAAACTCGCTTCTCAAAGGTTCATGGTAACGTGTGCCGCGTGACATGTGGCACCGTCTTGTTGAAACCACATTTTAACCAAGAGCAATTCTTCTTAAACAACAACACATTCTGCGAAGCTCGTAGCTTGTGTGCAGAAACACCCTGAATCTAGACGATAATAGAGCCCTTTTTGACAACGCCGATTACTTTACATGTCGCGATCTTTATTGAAGCAACCGATAAAGTGGAACTGGTGTGCAATTTGGTCACAACAGCTTGAATAGCCTATTCGGTCGGTATGATTATGACGACGACGATATGGACGTAATTTATAAAACATATTTCTCACACCACATCAATTTTGATAATATTTTCATGGTCAAATGGCAAATCGTAATTAGTTTTTTGGCATTACTAAATGTCACGAATCTCTTTTTACCCTGAAAAAATCAAATAGCAAAAAATCGTATCAACTACATTTTTAATAATTGCATTTAATAAATACATAATACATAATACGAAATTGACACAGAATTCTGTTAAATGCTTTTAACACAGATTATTTTAAATGCACCAGTAACGCATATAACCAAGATTTTCTTAAATGCATTTCTCGCTTTAAAGCGTTGGGCTTTAAAAATTTCCATGAAAGCATTTATCCGGGAATTACTGTATTTGTTGCTTAGCGAAATACATCCATACATATACATATAACGAATTTTTAGATTGAATACAAGGATCTAAATCTTATTTTTTCCTTTTGTAATTTTTTGTTATCAATTAGTAACATACATATGTATAGTTCCTTTTGAACTAAAACGCGATATATTCAGTAGAACTATTATTCTGTTCAAGTATTCTGTTCTGTTTTAAGTTGTGGGAAAGAAGTTCAAATTAGAGCCGTAATTTTTAATAAAATTTTGTTAACAATAACGAATCAGTGATGCAAAATGGCGAAAAATTGTGCCATTTTTGGCACTATTTCATGTTATGTGGTATTTAAAATTTTTTTATCTTTTCATAACTGTATAGTTTTGCAAGAAATAATTACGTTCACCACTTGTCTCTCCTCTAAAACATCATTTTCCAACAAGTTCCGATGCAATGCATCGTGCACGTAGGGATTATCCCCTGAGTACTGTTCCAAGAAAAAAATGGAAGAAAAATATAAAATGATTTGTATTATTAGCACTCTAGCTAAGCTTTTACTGTCATATGCCATCATAAAACTTTTCTGATGTGCATTAGTGTCTAGAGAGTAGTGCGATAGGTTATCAGTCTGGCAGTTCTATGTTCGATTCCTAGCAGAGACTCTGGTCTGCTTTACAACAACAAGCGAAAGTTTTTTCACAACAGATATCTCAATGGGATGACAATGAATTGAAGCCAAGTAGGCTGGGAGTTTTCCCTTTCTATTCAGCAACTTCTTGTCTTTCGTTTCCCTTAAAAATAATCGAATCTCTTACTCTGTTTGTAGACTTTACCGTATGCATTAAAAAATATATTCGAGTTTTAGGGGGTAAAACGGGCAAAAACTTATTTTTTTATCCACCCATATACCCCCTAAACTATTACACACAGAGTAATCTTTTCTTCTAGACAAAATTTCAAATGTGTTTTCTTACTTTTTTGAAATTCTAACATATGCGAGGTTTGTTCAAAAGAAAAGGTGAATTTTGTTTTCTTCGATTATAATGGCGTGGTGCATCAGGAGTTTTTGCCAACAGGTACAGTCAATAAGGAATACTACAAGGAAGTTAAGCAATGTTTGCGTGAAGCAATTCTGCATCACGATAATGCACAAGCTAACACATGAAAACTTGTTCGTGATTTTTTGGGGAAAAACAAAGCCCTAATTATACCTCAACCATCTTATTTACCAGATTTAGCTCCCTGTAGCTTTTTCCTATTCCCAAAACTGAAGGCACTAATGAAAGGAAAACGTTTTGCCACAATTGATGAGGTAAAGCCAGATTCGAATAATGAGCTGATGGCCATACTAAAAAGCGCATTTCACAAGTAAAGTAAAAATACATCGTAATGGGTAATTTTTAGAAAAACCGAATTTTGAAAATGGTTTTCTATTTTTAAAAGCAATATTTAAAAAATTTACTCTTTGAAAAAATTCACATTTTGAGAAAGGTACTTTGTGGTACTATTTGCAAAATGTAGTTATTGAAAACAGTACTTTTTTGGAAAATATCTACATATATATATGTACATAAGGAGTAAAACTTATTCCCATTTTTTGCAAATATCAAAATGGCCCTAGCATAGTCGAATAGTCCATTGAAAACTATTAAAAAAAAATTATATTAATTTTTTGCGGTTTTCAGAAAAGGTCACCCACAAAACGCGGTAATATTGGAAAATTATTTGGAAAAGATCTATTCAAAAAATATTATTATCTTATAGTTTTTTGTTGAATATTGTATAATAACGTGTTATTAATATTCCGTGTTTGTGTTTAATACTTTTTTTTTCATTTATTAATAATTTTGTTTCATTTTTTAATTTTTTCATTTGATTCAAAATACATTAGTTATGCTGGCCGATGGCAAGCCTAGTGTAGATGCGAATAAAAAACTAAAAATAGAAATATGTATGTGTGTGTTATAAAAGTAAACTCATGGATTGTTATGTTTTTGTTTATAGATTTTTTGGTTTGTATGTTTGATATTCAATTCAATTCCCGATTGATTAATTGAATTTTAAACATATATATCTTGGGTTTGTATTCAAAAATTAGGAAAAATCCACTGATGAGCTAAGTAGGCATTAGCGAAATAGTACTATATGGATATGCTTTCCTCCTCAATTATTGAGTTGCTTATGTAATAAAATGCTTTATGATATATTCCATACTGTATGAGAATATCAGAAAATAATAAATTTCACATATAGTTTATAAGGGAAAAAGCACAATTAGAATCATATATATTAATAAAATATTTAAAATTTTTTTATTAAATTTTTTTCTTTAGAGATTTTAGAAAATCTCTTTTGTGGGTGAGTTTTTATTTTTAAAATACCCAAAAAAATTGTTTTCGTAAATAACACAATATTCGCTATCGCGTAGTGCTAGGGCCAAAATTTGGTTATACCCCTAATGTACATATGTATAAAAAAAAGTGAACGAGGGCAGAGAACTGCACCGGGTTAAAATCTTTTTTATAAGTAGGAGTTGCGCTTAAGTCATTTCAGGAATAAAATGAATTGTTTAGTACCTTCTTAAAATCGTAAATTGATTTTAATTAATTTAATGCGCCATCAGCCGCCATTTGCTCAACTCTAATAAATTATTTGCCTTTTGTATAAAATTCTTAAAATTTGCAATAAAATACATATCACTTTAAAAATAAATCTTTGCTCCACTAACATTTATACGCAAAGTTCCTGTTGTGTGACAATTGAATTGAAGTTGAACAATTTGTATGCGACTGCTCAATTCTTTAAATCCATACTAAATGCAAAATGTGGTGTACTATGTGTGTAAATTAAAATAAATAACATTAATTTTACAATACAACATCGAACACAAATTAATTCCTTTGAGAAAATTAAATAGGAATTGTTTTTTAAAATACAATAAAGTTCGGTTATAACGAATTCTCGCGTACAACAAAAAGTTCTCCGGTTATAAAGAACTTTTTCTTATGTCCCATAAACAAAAATGAATGGAAATTTATATGGTTATAACGAACAAAAAACAATTCTGGCGTATTTTGAAACTTTAAATTATTTATCAAAATTTGGTAACTTGGTATCAGTTGTTCTCTTAGTTAAAAAATATGTAATAAATTTAAACTCACAGGAAATAAAAATGCCAAACACACAAAAATGTAAAATATAGTTTTAAAAAAAAAAACCTAAGAAATAAGTGAATTATCTGAAATTTCAAAGTCTACATTGTCAATAATTTTCTAAAATAAAGAAAATATTGAAAAAATATTGTGAAGATTATCAATAAAAAATTATTTACTCCGGTTATAAAGAACTTCACTGTACTCTTTAAATATATAAGTATGTATATGTATGTATATACACAACCATATTTATGTATTTGAAATGAGTCAATTGTCAAGTATGCAAATCACCTCTTTATAAAACGCAAAATCTTATTGTTGATTTTTTTTGTGTTTTTTTTCATTTTGTATTTAATTTAAGCAATATTTTTAGAGTTTTTAAACCATATGGTTTGAGTTAAAACTGTCTTAAATAATTGCGTACATTTAAATTTTTTAATAAAAATTTTAACACCTACAATCATAAAAATCTAATGAAGAATTAAATTGAATAGCGATTTCTAATAGAAAACATGTTGTCATTATTGTTAATAAAAAAATTATTCTTTTGCTAAAATAAAATAATTGCGAAACATTCTTCTTGCATGTTGCTGTATTACTTTATTATTAATCAACATCATGGTACATGGTACAGGCATATCGACAAAATTTCTTACATTTCGGTCCCTTCTTTAATTCGTATTTTCTTTCTGCAGATCAAAGGTTGAGGAAACTATTGTAAATCATACTTAATTGGTAACAACCTCTAATAACTTGTAATAAAATCCAGTGTTTTGAAAAAAAAAATATACAAAGACATGTTTTTCACAACAACTTTTTGAACTTTTTGAACCGTTAGTTTTTATGAAGGAACTTTTTAGAGAATCTGTAGATTCGATAATTAGCAGTTCATCTTAAATCTTAAAAAAACGCACGGTACCAGTATTGGTCAAAGAGAACATAATTTTTGCAATTGATAATGAAGAAAAAAGAATTGAAATTGTAAACAAATTTGGTGTCGCTCCTTCAACGCTTTAATCAATTTTGAAAAAAAAGGAGAATTCATAGTGGGAACGCCTTCCGGTAGAAAAGTAAAACGACTCGGTTTACAGAGCAGAGGGAATAATTTGTGCTTTAGATTAGATTTTGTATGGGGATATTTGAAATCAAATATATTAGATTCGCTAATTTATTACATGTATTTAAGCTCTAATGAATTCGGCTATTGAAAACTTATTCCCCTTGAAAAGCAAAACTGATTCGGGAATTTATTACAATACGCTGAATAGTATAAATAAGAGAGTGGGATCACTATCTAATTTTTAAATTGTTTTAACTCCTCTTAATAGGACCTTTTTTTATTTTAATACTACAGGGTGTCTGGTGGCAAATTTATATTTTTAAATACGATTATTTCAAAAAGTAATAAACGGTGCGGAGGGAGGGTGACGCCGTTGGAATTATCGATTGTGCGGATTTATCAGTCACGATGTCGCAGTGGTCGAGTGAGCATCGCGCGTTCGCTGTGGAGACATTTTTTAAGAGTAATGATTCTTACGTTATTGCTCGTCGACAATTTTGTTCAAAGTGCGATATTTGGCGAATAAGTAATGGACCGAGTGTAAATTTAATTCGTTCGTGGGTGCAGAGATTCCGCGCAACTGCTTCGGCTATTAAAGCCCCACGGCCAGAGCCCAGTCGATCTTCAAGGACTCCCGAAAACATTGGACTGATTGAAAGCAGTTTACGTGACTTTCAATATGGAAAAGAGCAGCCTCACTGGGACTTCCAAGATTATTCATGAAATTTTAAAAAGGGATCAGAAGTTCCATCTATTTAAAATTCAAATCGTTCAAGAACTGAAAGAAAGTGACTTTGATTTACTCAAAAAACTTTGTGAAATGATGTTGGACCGTTTCCGCACTGTAAATCCCTTTTTTGGAGCGACGAGGCTAATTTTCACTTAAACGGCCACATCAGCAAGCAAAACTGCCGTTACTGGTCTCCAAGAACCCGATTGAAACATCCAAAACCATTGCATTGCCCCAGGGTAACTGTTTGGTGTGCCTTATCCACGCATGAGATAATTGGATAATTTTTTTTTCGAAAATTCTAGAGGCCAGGCGACGAATGTCAACGGTGAAAATTATGGACGCATGATTACGGAATTCTTTTTGCCAAACCTGCGAGCTCATCCATCGTACTCTTCACATACGTGGTTTCAATAGGATGGGGCGACTGCACTCACAGCCAGAGCTTCGATGAATTTGCTTCGGGGAAATTTCCCCCAAAAACTGATCAGTCGCTTTGGGACATCCCATGGCCACCGAGGTCGACCAATCTAACTCCCATGGATTTTTTTTATGGGGCTACTTCAAAGAGTGGGTTTATAATCACAATCCGTAATCTCTTGTTGCTTTAAAGGAAAATATTCGTCGAGAAATCAGCTCTATTGAACCAAGTTTACTGCAGCGTGTGGCTCCATTTTGAATAGTGTGTTCAACTGGACGGAAGACATTTGGAGGACATACTCTTTAAAAAATAAAATCCGCACTATCATTCTATCGTTCAATGCTCTTAATAAAACTTTGTGTCAATTATTACGTTTTTTTATTTAAGTTTGAAAATATCATTCAAAATGATAGATTTTAAAATGTTTCTTATTACAAATGAACATTTTCAGCAAATATGTAAATCTAAAGTCAAAGATCGCATTTAAATTTGTAATTGTAAACTTTTTCGCATAATAGAAGAAATTTTAAATAAATAAAAAACCCATTCCTCTTAATACTCGTAGTTGTTGACACACAAAGTATTCTTGAACTCAAGTTCATAAAATTATGGCAACAAGATTATTTTTATAAAATCAATTTACATGCAATAAAATCATTCGTTTTCTTTTAACATCTCAATGAAATGAAATAAATAAAAATATTAAAAAACAATAGCAATGAGATCATCTATGTATCTCATGGATAGACCAACAACCAATTTATCGCCACATATACGTACGTACTTGTGTATTAAATTTACACCTAAACCCAAAAATAAAAGTCATAATAATGGAAATACCATTGTGTCTGATTAATTTTAATAGTAGAAAATAATAACAATAATAAATAAACATGTAAGTAAAACATTCTCAAGTCTTTTAATAATCAAAAGCACACATCATCGGCCATATGGTGTGATATCAAACATAAAAAACACGCTACCTCGGCATAACATAACACGAAATGAAGTCAGGGTTAGGAAAGTGCACGTGCATACTTCTATACATACATATATACAGTTTTATCTTTGTAGAAATATTTATAATTCGATGTAGTAAATAAATCAACTTTTGCCAAATTACTCCTACCAGTACAATAAGTCAATAGAATAGGGATTGGAGAAAGCGAAGTATTTTTAAATCTGTTTTAAATACCTGAAAATAACTGAACACATGTCAATAGCTGAGTGTAGTCAATGAGCTTACAGTGATGTGGGTCAAAGGGCACAACAGCATTAGACATATAGGATATCTGCAGAGAGAGTGCTGACACGACGGCACATATTTTGGGTGAATATCAAGCTTTGGCTTATGCCAGACTAACAGCCACGGGCCATCCCATTTCTCGATATGATAGCGATGAAGAACCTTATTCTCGGGTACCGATAACTAAGTGACTCAAAGGTGAGGTTGAAAGTCGAGAAATACCACCCGACTGCCAGAAATCAATAGAGTCTAGAGCAACCGCGGGGATTGGCGCCGACCTCAATGGGAGATGGGTTTTGCCACTTGTTGGTTGAACCGACATACATTGGTATACGAGGGTTCAAAAAAGGACCCTATTTGGCATCGATGTACTAAAAATATCAATAGAGAGCATTCATTCACAGAAATAAAGTTTACTTCAGCTCTATTTTTATTACATTTTGCTTTTAACGTACATTTGCGTTCACACACGAAAACTTTTTGCATCAGGAATCGCTGGTTTTACATTCTAGAGAATATAACGAATAAGAAAAGGAAAAAATTAACTTGACGCTGCGGTATAGTTTGCACTCCTTCCCTTTCTCTTTTCTCCGCTCTCCCAAAAACTCAAAACTTAACGAGTCAAACTTGATGTGTGTGAACCACGAGTTTGACAGTCGTTCGAAAGTACATATGACATTACATGACACAAGGATTAGTTAATAATAAAATTTGATTAATTTCTAACATTTTGCTGTATCCACAAGCATAATTATTGAACTACACTTATAGAAGAACCGTCGTAATGCTGATGTAATTTGACATCAATGCTATGTCAAGTGTATTCGTCTTTGACCCCATGACACATTTTCTCGTTTTGCTGGCAACCTTTACAGCTGGTTATCAATGCAAATCTGACATTTTTGACTTTTTTAAAATGCATTTTATAATAGTGATTTTCTCCCACTCACAGCACGTTTCTCATCAGATTGATGTCTGTTTTCGCGTTATTGATGACAAGTGTCATAGCATTGATGTCAGAATTCTGTCATCAATGAGAAGATATATTTTTCTATGAGTGTGTGTATGGTGTATTAAGAGATTCCAAAGTTTTTTATTTGAGTTTTACATACTGGAATATAATAAGATGTGAAATAATTGACACAAGTAAATTATTTACTAAACATTTGTCTATTAAGCTTATGGCAATTTTACATTACCCGTGGTCGAACCGTCCTCCAGCCATCAAAATCTTTTTTGATTCCACGAAAGTTCTACTACTTCCTCAAAACCAGCAGGGTACACTGTCACCTAGACGTTTACGGTGAGCTAATGAAAGGTTTTTTAAATACAAAACAAAATGTAAAAGAATTAAGACGTCGGAGCAGATGGGGAAAACAATCACCTTAAACCAGCAATGACCAGACATTTTCGCCTGAAGATATTAATTTTTTGTGTTAGTTTCGCTATACATGGCCTAAAAGTCGTCATGAAAAAAAATTGTTCTCCTTGGTACCCCATAAGTACAAACTCTAAAATATCGAAGAAACACGTAAAAACCCCAATTTACTTCTACAATCGTACTTATTGACACATACACTATTGGATCCATTAGATATTTCCTTTGCTCTAGTACTCTCTGATCGGAGGGCAATATATATATGTATATTTTACCACCTTGTCCAACTACACGTCGCTTGACTTTGAGTACTCTTTTTTTTTTATCTGGGACCAGCACTCAGGAGATGACTCCTACACATGCGAAGCATTGTGCTGGAACTATAGGGAAAGGGATAGTAGGAGAAACGACAGGAGGTGAAGCTTAATTAATTATTATTTTGCAGCTCTGCTTTCGCACGTTCTTTGTTTTATACTCGTAGCAGTGCTGAAGCTTCGGTTTAGTAGCCATTTTTATTATTATTTTACTTCGCCGGTGCTACACAATACCGACTACTGACGTGGTGGTAAATTTTACCATTCCTTAAATTTTTTTTAATTTACTTCTCATATTCCTCTTATTGTTATTCCGCTGCGTTTTGGTTTCTGTGGGTATCGTGTAAGCGGAGATATGCTTGTGTCGTAGTAAAAACTATCACTCATCAAGCGATATGTATTATTTCCTTGGAAAATATTTTCCCACCACGCCTCAAGCGCAAGTGTTTAAATTAAAAAAAATACCACTCATTTGGTTCAACGTAAGATTGTTATGGAATTATTTTGATTACTCCGCCCGCTTCCAGACTATGTCGAACTCAAAACCTCGAGAATGGAATGCAACTACCTGTACCTCCTCAACGAGATTGGGACCTTGAATGCCGTTACATTGCGCTAGGTTCCTGGACATGAAGGCAATGAAATGACAAAGTACCTAGGAAGACGGGAGGCAAATTCGCTCCTAATTGGCCCCGAAAAGGCAGTGGAATGAAATTCTTAGAAACTGGGAGAAAAGGAAATTTGCTGCTCACTGCTATGATTGTGCCGGTCAGCGACAAGCCAAACGCTTCCTGATCCCAATTAGGGCAATTTCAATTTCCACACAAGTTTTAGAAAACCACACCGTAAATAGTGCTTTGATTCCTTAGAAGCCTTGGGATGGCGGTTTAATGTTATTGACTTTGCACAATGGATCTTCTTGGTCGCGGTCCTTCCTGGCCACAGTAATCATAATAGTAATAATAATAATGTCGAATTCAAACAAACTCAACGATTTAGAACGTTTGTTTGCATTGTACATCTCATGTATATGGGATGCAGCAATCTCATATGTGTACATTGAGCAAATACGCGTTTAATGAATGAAATATTACGAAATAGATTGGTCTCCATTTCTATCTTCATATACAATTTTTGTTTCTTTTGTTGTTAATTTTTTATTTCATACAAATAGTGTCTTTTAAGTTCATGAATATCTCTAAATAAAAAAAATTTGTTTTGTTAAGTATGCACTGTTGATTTTATGGTAAAAAATTCTATATAAAATAAAGTACATACTTGATTTGTTAAACTAATACGGGGTTCTGACATGCACTTTTATTGAGATTTTTGCAATAAATTCAATTATCCAAATTTCATACAAAATGCAAATTAATGGCGTTTTCCTTACTGACTAAAGTGTAACATATGCACGATTATATCTTTTCCTGCACTAAAATGCACTGATATTTTGTCTAACTTGAAAAAATTGAAATTTCCTTTAATTATGGTCCTGATGGAGTTTCAAGTTAGATTTTAAAGTGATGTGCTGAATCATTTGCCACACCATTAACTTTATTGTTTAATGCTTCGATAAAATATGACTATTTTCCTGTATTGTGGAAAGATTCGTATATAATACCTCTATATAAATCTGGTAATAAGTCCGATATTACGAATTATAGAGGTATTGCTAAATTAAGTGCCATTCCGAAACTGTTTGAAAAACTACTTGCCGATTTTTTGTGTCATCACACTGCATCGTTAATGTCACCTTATCAACATGGTTTTAGAAAAGGGTGCTCAACTACAACTAATGTTCTTCATTTAACTACTTTAGTCAATTATGCATTTACCCAGAAGAAACAAACTGATGCCATTTATACGGACTTCAGTAAAGCATTTGATAAAGTCAACCATCAACTTATTCTTGCTAAACTGGATCTATTCGGCGTAACTAATAACAGTTTAAACTGGTTAAGATCGTATTTAATTGATAGAAAATAAACCATTCGTTTTAACAACAGTTCTTCTAAGTATATATATGTCTCATCTGGTGTTCCCCAAGGCAGCCATCTTGGGCCGATTCTATTTTCGCTGTTTATTAACGATCTTCCTAATGTTATCAATTTCGCCAATATACTAATGTACGCTGACGATGTTACAATCTTTTATTCTTTTAATAATTTTATCGACCACGTTTATCTTCAGAATGATCTCGACAACTTTTTTGTATGGTGCAGACATAACATGATGGAGCTGAATTTAAAAAAAAGTAAATGCATGCGCTTTTCCAGAAGTAACCCAATTGCAGCTAACTACTCATTGGGAGATCATCAGTTGGAGTTCGTTGATTCATCTCTTGATCTTGGAATTTTACTGGATCCAAAGCTAAATTTTTCTTCTCATATTACCTTGGCTGTAAATAAAGCTAGAGGTGTGCTTGCCTTTATAAAGCGCTGGGCTAAAGAGTTTTCTGACCCTTACATTACGAAACAGCTGTATGTGGCGCTAGTTAGACCTATTTCAGAATACGGATCAATCATATGGGATCCTCACTACAACTTTCATAATATTCGTATTGAATCTGTGCAAAAACAATTCTTGTTATTCTGTTTACGTGGCCTTCGATGGAGCTCCTCAACAAATTTGCCTTCCTATGCGAGTAGATTAGCATTAATAAAACTACCTACTCTCAAAAGTCGTCGTACAATGTTAAATGTGTCTTTTATGATAAACCTTATCAATGGTAATATTTGCTCCGAATTTCTGTTAAATTCCGTTAAATTTAGTGTACCTTGTCGTAGTATTCGTCATTATAATCCTCTTGTTATTAACTTTTGTAGATCTAATTATGCTATGGCTGATCCTTTTACGAGGTTATGCCGACAATTTAATAATTTGTCTGAATTTGTTGATTTTTCTCTAAATAATAATGTTATAAAGCATAAAATCATTGTTTTTCTGAATTCATAAATTCAATATAGTCATAAGTACATTCAAATTCTGGAAAGTGTTATCCATCAAAAGAGAAACATATAAGCGAATGCTACACGATCAATGTTCAGCTTCAATATTTGTCATTGTGTGCGTTATTTCATAAAAAATAGTATATATACGTATAAGTGTGACTAATTTTATTTATAAAATAACGCACACAATGACAAATATTGAAGGTGAACATTGATCGTGTAGCATTCGCTTAAGTAGGAAATTGTTATAAATATTGATAAAGCAACCCTTCTCAATGTATTACTGAGAAGTATGTTCAGTGAAAAGAAAAAATTCTGTACAATTGCAAGCCAAATGTCAAATCAGTAAATAAAGAAAAGCAAAAAGAGACGACAGACGAATTATTTTTTTTTTATCTTGGACCAGCAATCAAGAGATGACCCCTACACATGCGATGCATTGTGCTCGAACGATAGGAAAGGGATAGTAGGAGAAATGATAGAAGGTGAAGCTTCTTTATCTTACAACACTGCTTTTTGCACGTTATTTGTTTTGACAGCAGTGTTGTAACGTCTCTGATGTCAAGGAGACGTATTAAATTGAGAAGCTTGGTTTTTAGTTGCCATTTTTAGTAATTATTTTACTTCGCCGGTGCTACAGAATATCGACGAAGGAGGGCGTTCTGATGTGCCTGTGGATTGAATACAGCTGAAGCCTTCAGTGTTCAGTGACCAGTGACTATGCCTTCGCCACTAAAACCTTCCGACAACAACTGACACAAAGACACAGAAATGCACATCAGAAAAAATACGAGATGTTTTTATGAGTCTGAAATTGAGGTTGAACTCAGGAAAATTCTTCATTTTGTAGTCAACGTGCAACTACTTCGACCATCGCCACCCTCAAAACCTTGTTTTCTTTCCCGCTGCGAAATGATAATTGAGTAAGCTAAATTGATTAAATTAAATATGTGTGAATGGATGTCTGTCTAATCATAGTATAAATTATATTTTTTTTTTCAATTTTATAATTTTATATATACGATTCTAATTGTGCTTTTTCCCTTATAAACTATATGTGAAACTTATTATTACATACTTTATGATATTCTCATACAGTATGAAAAATATCATAAAGCATTTTATTTCAAATTTTTGAGTTACTTTTGTAATAAAATGCTTTAAGATATTTTTCATACTGTATGAGAATATCATAAAGTATGTAATAATAAATTTCACATATAGTTTATAAGGGAAAAAGCACAATTAGAATCGTATATATAAATAAATATTCCCAAAATAAATTCAGTTAATATTTTATAATTTTATTTAATTAAACATTGGTTCATTTGAACTTTTAAAAACAAAGAACTAAACTAAAATTTTTGTTCGTAAACAATTTTTAAAATATTGAAGGTGGTAAACTTTATCACTATGCCCAAATATTTCAAATAATTAAAGGGTACCGCTGCTGAGTCAATAAAATATGAGACTCGCTAGATACCACAATTATTCATCGATATGACTGTGAAAATGCTATTCGACATGAAGTAACTGATATCCTCTCTATTCATTTCTTTATTCATTATTCATTTCTGTTCACGCAATTTTGTTTCAATATGTGAATGCAAAATATGCTTTTTCAACATATAAAAATTACTTTAAAAAAGGGCTAAAAGTTAGAACTTTAGTTCCAATTATTATTATATATATTATAGATATTATCATGAAAGTTAATTTTCGTTTCATCCGATATTAAACAACCAAAATTTTCACACGTAATGGGATTAGCTGTAGGCAGCTTGGAGTTTACGCATCCAAAACATAATTGACTGTCTTGCCTTGGTGCCCTATTTTAATTCCGTAGCAAAACATTTTGCCTTGTAAATAACATATGGTGGCAGATAAGGTCTTGCACTCAACTACATTCTAGTTCCCCAATGTTCTTCTTTAAAAATCTTTGACAAATCAGCTCCATCTGTTACCTGGACAAATATATAAACTAACAGGGTTAGGTCAGTTTCCTGAAATTTTTTGAATTTAAAAAAATCGCTCCCTGTTATTTAAATAAAATAATTTTTTTCGGGGTCTTTAAATTAAATTTTTTCTGGCTTTTTTTGCCTCCAAAGTTGAAGAACAAAATGTAAATTACTTTTAGTTAAATATAAAATTTTTTTAACTGTACGATTTTAATTCTATTTGTGATGTGATGTCATTCACATAAGTGGTTGATTATTTAATGTTTTAAGCTGGAATTATTTTTTGTATATTTTTTTCCATAATTCATAGAGTTCTTAATAGGTTCTACTTATTTGTGCGATGATTATAGGTTGTTTTTAAAATTATATTGTATGTACATACCTACAATCAGACTTTAAAATAATTTAAATACGCAAATATTTTTGCAAGAGCGATAAATTAAAATTTAAAAACAATGATTTTGTGGGGGAAATTAAATTAAAAGTATGTAATTAGAAATTACAAATTTTATGAATAAACAATTTGTCTGCAAATTCAGGGTTAAAATTACTTGATAAAAACAACAAGTCATAAAGCCATAAAAATACATAATAAATATGGTTATACTAACAGAAAATTTAAGGAATTCTGCAATGACGACATAAATGATGAGATTTTACTCAAGTGCTGATAAGGCACTTAAAAGTCTTCGCAAAAAACCAGTTCTTAAATTTTAAATTATTGTGTGAAATTAAAGTTGTCGGTCTCAATTCACAAATTTCATATTTACGTGGCATATTTACAAAATGGATTGTGTTAAGTTTTAGCCTCAAGAAAAAAGGATTTCTGTTAAAAGATATTGGTTTCAAATATGTATTTTGTCTTCGAATACAATTAAATGTAAAAAAGTAAAATTTTGTAGCCAAGACGTTACAAATTGTTACAAGTTCAATTAGGTTTTATTTCTCTCCAAATATAATTTTGCACATTTTAATGTTACTCTCTCGTTACAAACTTTTACTGGGAAAGTAAATGAAGGCTGAGTTCCAAAATGTCATTTGCAAAGCAACTATACAAAGTATCGCATTCCAAAATACAACTGTGCAGATTTTTACAATGTCATGTGTCGCAAAATGTACCAAAAAAGTAACCGTGTGTATATAATAAGCTCATTATGTATCATGGCTGAGGCAGTCACAAATTCGATCTTTCTGCATGAGAACGAGAATTGGGGTGATGTACTGGGTGAGAGCACCGAACGCAGGGTGCTCGGCTTACCGCACGGTCTCGGGCGCTGCGGTCTTGGTGATATGTGGGGAAATACCCATAGACCTCTTGGCGCGCGAGCTGTGGGAGGCTTGGACCTCGAGGGGGGAGGGCCCTGGTGTTGGTGCTATTGGTCTGAGACCCCAAACTGTCCGGCGGTGGCAGGACAGGTGGACGGCGAGGCTCATTCCGTGCGTGGAAGTATGGATTCGGAGGAAATTTGGGGAAATTAACTACTTCCTGAAACAATTCATCTCGGGCCACGGATACTTCCGAAAGTACCTGTACCGGATGGGCAGGGCAGATGGTCCCGACTGCATTTACTGTGGTATGACGGATGATGATGCAGAACACACTTTCTTCGACTGCATCAGATGGCATACTGAAAGAAATGCAATGGTGCAGCGGCTTGCCGGGTTCACTCCTGCCAGCGTGATGGGGAGGATGCTCGATTGCGAGGACAATTGGGACGCTGTGGCGGAATACGTTGTGTACGTTCTATGGAGAAAGAAGAGGGCCCTCGATGCGTTGCTGAATAGCGGGCCCCCCTCTAACGGGGACCTGGAGATACAGGCCGGGGCCATGGTGCCGGCTGCAAACTTGGCGGACCAGGACGAGGGTGAGTAAGGGCGGTCCTGATTGGGACGTCGCTCTGGGCTTTCCCGAAGTAATGCGGAAAGCGGTCCCGGGGAGGAATCTACCCAGAGGAGGAGGAGGAATTTTTTTAGTGGCAACACCACTCGACGCAGATGACGACGGTCTCTGTAAGTGCGAAGGCATTTTCAACCCCAACTCACACGCCAAAAAAAAAATTATGTATCCTGTAATTTGATGATACATTAATTGTTGACAGGTCTTAAAAATATGTCTTTTCAACAGATTACGTCTGATTGTTTTTCATAAAGTTTGCATTTTTAAAATTTCTTTGAGACATTTTTTAATAATTTCGATAAATTTTCCAAAAAAAAAGTATTTGCTGTTCTGATTGCTATCCTGAAAGCAAATCATTGTCCCAAAACTTCAAAACATGGGGAAATTTTTTTACAAAAACTTTTGTTTGTTCAGTTTTGATACGGTAGAACTAACACAAAGTATTTTGATGTGTTCCAAATCCGAACACATGTGTTTAAATCCTGAGGGTAAGAGCATGCTGCTGATAAACGTATTTTTCAATCAGCGAAATTCTTCCAAAGGTCATTGATCAACCAAATTAAAAACGAATGGCAAGAATTGCGTCATTTCAAGTTTAAATAATACAATTTATTGGGTAAAGAAAATATTGAAATATTTTAGGATGTCAATTTGAAAGCAAACCGTCTCGATTGCTTCTGAAGCTTTTCATTGTTTAAAATACAGTTTATGCAATATGACAATAGCAACAGCTATATGCACAAAATAAGACACTGCAGTTGAATCGCAATAGAGTGAACACTTGGTAATATGAAGTACTCGATATTACGAACTACCAATTTTTTCATTAGTTACTCTATAGAATGAACAATGCCCAACTCAATAGAGTGAACTTTTGTTTTTCTAATACAGGGTGGCTGATGAAAGCCGATACCGAAGGAAAACTTGATAACTTTTTTTCTATCTAAGTAATATGGAATTTTTTTTTTGGTTTTTGTAGGTTGATTCTTAGATTTAACGAAAATGAAAAGTGGGACACCGGAAAAAGAATGCCGCTATCACGCATTGGCGTCCGTAGTTTTGGTTCAACTAACTCAACTAACTAGGCTCATTTGAAGAAACTCAACCTCCCGTTGTACAAATGGCAACAGAGAAATGTGGAAGAACTAAAACAATCAATTCCAGCGATAATAGCTGCAGTTCCAGCGTTAACTTTGCGGGCAGTAATGAACAATTTTTTGCTAAGATACCGGCATTTAAATTCGATTATCTTAAAAACTAATTCAATGTGCTTTCAAATGAAAAGAGATTGAAAATATTCCATGCATTGCAAAAGAAGTTATTCTAGTTTCTTAATATAGCAAAATTCATCAGCCACCCTGTACAAAATTGACAAAGTTGCAAATTTTCTCTGTAATGCGTAGTGCGTTTCGCTGCCAAGTTGACCACAAATAGATGCGCTCTTAATGATGAACGCGTCGTGCGCGTGAATGACCGGATTTCGGGAACAAGTTCCCTGATTTCATCAGAATACATCCCATTATAGTAACGATAGAACAACGAAACGCACGCCACGTTGCGACGATGCTCAAGAGAGTCTATAGAGTTGGCTACCCTACTGTTCCCTATGAGTTTCTTCGCTCTTTCCTGTACATGGTCGTGTAACTTCAAAATAGTCTTTGAAGCACCGGCCCATACATGAGAGTTGTATTCCATTTTCGGTCAGCTGTAAGCGGTATAAATAGTGAGGAGATCAGATGGAATGAAGTGTGTCTTAAAAAACCGGGGCACTTGAATGCATCCTTTGAGACCTGAAAAATTCTAAATCGGTCTGTCATGATTAACGTGAGAAAAGCCAAATAAAATCTCTATCTTCTGTATTGCAAGCGCCACTGAGCTAATCATCAACAGTCAGCAGCAACCAACAAAATGGCACCAACAATACCAAAGATTTAGGCGGGTATGGTAAGGAGAAAAAAGGCCATAAAAGCCCTGATCCGGTCACCGTGACCCGAAGTGACAACAGTGGTTGGTGGTGCCAACACTGATCTGTATTTTTCGCCCGTCACTGGTGTAGCGGTTATTTTTTTTTTTTTACTTTTTCTTCCCAGTTATTCCACCGTTTAATTGTTATTGTTTTCGTATTTTATTTATTTTATTAAAGTTTATTGAATTCTGTTCCTTTGTTTGTCACTATGTTATGATTTATTTTCTATTTTTTCCACTTGCAATTTTTATTTTTTACTTTTAATTTATTAATATTTTAACTACTTGTAACTATTTAATTTATATTTATTGCGAGATCGAACAGCGGACCAACGGAAGACACGTGTCTACCAGTCGAACGAATAAACACTACTCCTTAATATATATAGATTTTTTTTTAATAAAAAAAAGTTTTTTTAATAGACTCTTTAAAGTGAACATTTTCGATAGAGTGAAGAGGCATTGCACGAATGAGTTTACTCTATTGCTATTCAACTGTAATTAGATACGCCAACAATTCATTGTGTGGTATTTGAAGAACATTTTGAAAAAAATGTGATCGTAACTGCAGAAGTTTTGAACAAACAAAAAAAAAATTGGTTAAAAGTTTAATAAACAAATGTACATATGTATAATGTTACTCCCAGTACAAAAAAATTTACAAATGTAATGTATGTAAATAAATATGTTAACTGAATTTGATTTAAAAAAATGTTTTTTTCAAAGAAAAATTCGAATGTTTTATGAACAATGATGATATTGATGTAAACATTTACACTAACAGGTAGTTCATATATTTCTCAAGGAGGAATTTCTCATTTTAGCAAATTTTTAATTTGTTATTTACCACATTTAAAGGCACTCGGATACAAATTTTGGACTTGAATTCATTGTACTAAAAACGCTTTTAACTTTTGCATGTGAACATGGAAGTGGCAAAATTTTAAACCAAAATTTGCTTATACTTAAAGGATTAATAGTAATAGTATCTTTATAACATTTAACTTAAGAAAAAAATCTAAAGTCACACCTATCGAACATAAGAGGTGAAATTTTTAATCACATGAAATATTCATTCCTCTCGAAGGAAATATTACTTTTATGAAGTTCAAGTGAAATTTTCATCCCGTAATCAGTTAAGTGTGAATTTAGAAAAAGTAAAAAAATTAGAAAAACATAAAATTAATTAAAAATTAAACCAATAAAACAGAAATAAAAATGTTTGGGTTTACATGTCGTCAAGTGTTAATATGTGCTTTTAAATATTTAAGGGGCAGTGAATTCCTCACCAACATGAAAAGTAGTGCATTTAAACAATAAAAGTACCTGAAGGTAATAATATACAAAAGTTTGGAAATTTAATAATTTAAACAATATAATAAAAAAAAAAGTGTAGTATAAAAATTTAACCCTGGATGGATACTCTTCGTCGAATAGACGAACATCATTTATTATATAACTCTTTTATGTGTGATCAACAACGTTAGTTATATGATACCAAAATCTTTAAGTTTCTGTAGTTTTTAAAATTTACAAAAAAAAAAACAAAAAGTTTAAATTCGTATCGAAAAAATTTTTATACATGGCATTTTTTCTTTAATTTAAAAAAAATGCTTAAATAAAAAAATTTTTTGTTCTTTTCTTACCTTAAAAATCGTTCGCAAAAAAAATTTTTTTTATATTTCGTCAATTCGACGAAGAGTAACTTTAATGTACTAAAATGAAAAGTAACCATACAGTGTTAAGTAAAATGATTAGACTTGCAATTATGAAGGACTATCAGTATTAAGTTAATCTGCAAGGGAAGCACACAACTCGGCCTCCATGTCTTTGTTTTTTTTTAAGAGAAGTAACACTTCATTATTTTTATTTTTTTGAAAGAAAAAATTTTAACATGTGAGTTTAAAATATCACCTGTTGAAATTTGTATGTACGAAAACATTTTTGTTACACTTCAAGAAATTTTGAGGTAAAATTAGACTTGGTTTCCACTGAATAATAAAAGCAGCCAGCCACTGACTGCAGAATTTTTCGCGTTGAAAATTTTAAACAGCAGTGAGTTGGCAAAACAAAATATGTTGTCTTGAAGAACTTTAAAAAATTTATTTAATATTTTGAATTTATTTTACTACATAGAATTTTTATACTTAGAATTTTTATATTTAGAAAAAACTTTTTACCATGAGATAGAAAGATCTTTGACGTCAGTTTAGCCTGTGAAATTTGAGTACTTCAGTGAATGCATTTAAGTAAATGAATATTTAAACATTTTCAGAAGCTAATATGCGTTATAAATACAACTATATTTTATATTTAAACCGAACAGCTTTTATAATAATGGGTGTTTTCTTTAGCTGCATGAGAACTTAAAATGATAATACACTACAGATATATTGTTGGAATGGAATTGTTTTATTATAATCTGGTATATTATATCATGGTATTTATTTTTTAAATATAATTTGCGCCGCGACTACGAGTTACATGGTCCATTCGATTAGTCCAATTGCAGTAGTGAAAAGGACCACTTCTGGAAATAAGGTTGTCACCAAAATGATTCTGTGCCGTCTTGTCGGAACCAAATGTCGTTGATGTTTAGCTGATTAATTTTTGGAAACAAAAATTCTTTCCGCATGGGTTTATACCGCTCGCCATTCACCGTAACGATGACGAATGGACTTTTCGGTGTCTTCTTCAATACTTCGCACTTTAGCAGCAATATTCTCTTCGGTACGAAAATTTATTTGTCTTGTCGATGGTTTTGAATCAATAACTGCACGAATTGCTTGCTAATGTTGACTGTAATATGGACGAAGTATTCTATGAACTTCGCGAACAATTTTTATTTTTCAAAGTAAATTTCTACCATCTGGAAGCATGATGTTACATGATTCATGCTGACATGCCAAACCTTACTGAACAGATATATCAACACAGTTTAAAATTCTCAGCTGTCAGACAATAATTATCGGTATATATACATAGTTCTCAGGCAGCTAAAAAAACAGCACCTTTACTACAGTATTTTTTATTATTTTACTACCCAGTCTTTATTATCGAATTAAAAACATGCAAAATAAAATTTATAATTAAAACATTTAGTTTAAATTACTAAAAAATAAATGTCCATTTAAACGCCATTAAATAAGTAACAGTTATAAACAGCACCTCTTCATACATAAATTAAACCACAATACCGAGATTTTCTGAAGAAAAATAATAGTAATTTGTTATAAAGAGCTTAGCATGCCAGGAAGCAAAATAACAATTAAATTAAACTGTTACTGTTACTGTTATAAATAAATATTTTCGAAGCATCTGTTCTTAACACAGTTAAGGGAAAGTGTGTAATAAAAGTGTTTAATGCTTTCTTTTTAAAATTATTTTTTTATTTCTATACAAGTACTTTTATACGTCTTAAAATAAAGCTGAAGTTTTAAATTAATGGGTCAAATGCCATGAATTGGGGGCAATGACCAGCTTTTATTCCCACATATCAACGATAAGTTTAAAACTTAATTTTTGAACATGCCTCAGTCAGAGTGAAAAGGCTTGCAACCTGTTATATGTAGGTACTTTGGTGAAGCATTAAATTGCATTTGAAAAGGAAATTTCGTTCCATACTTGTATAATCCCTGTTAGGGAATCCCTTTAGCAGTTGCATAACTGCTATTGGTTGATCGCAGTTAATTTGTTAATTTTAGATGGCATGCAATTTTTTTTAATATTGGTGCATATATGTTCAGACCAGATTTAACACCAAGTTATTAATAAAAATGCATTAGAAATATACATACATGAAAAGAATTTACTGATTATTTGCATTAGGAGAAAAAAATATATATAAAATTTTCCCGTATTTAATAAATATCTATTATTAAATTTATATTGGTATTTACCACTACACCAACGAAATATTTGCGTGCATAGCTAATATAAAATTGGGACTCTGTTCACTTAAAGAAAGTCCAAGAGAAACGGTACATTTTTTGACCGCATCATTGACCGTTAAGTGAATTGTTTGCGTGTAAATCAAACGTTTGTGCTGCAAACACAATTTCCTTTATATTTTCTTTGCAGAACATGTCAATTGTGTAAATTTCATTCCGTTCTCTCTACTTCTTCAAATATTTTCTTTCTTGTTTTTCCAGTCAACCTTGGAGCACTATTGGCCAACAATTAACAAATAAAAAGAAATGTTCAAAATTACTTTTTTAGCTTCTTTATTTTTTACTGTTGAAAGAATACCAAAATTCTTTTACATATATTTGCCGTGGATATTATTCATTACAACAACAATGATAATAACTATTAAATTGAATTTTTTGTTGTAACAAACTCGTTGTACTAAAGTTTGAACTACATTTTGACGTAAAACTAGATATTAAAAGCAGGGTACGGATTTACGAATGAAAGAAATGTTTTTTATACTCTGTTTTTAATGAAATAACAATACAAATAGATAAAAATAAAAAAAAAAATGGAAAAGATAAAGAGACGTATTAACGGGTGTACCAACAAGAACGCAAGATTTTAATGATTGAGCAATTGAATTGTTTCTCTGGCTGTATGACATGTGGCGCCGTCTTGTTGAAACCACATGCCCTCCACATTCATTTCTTCAATTCTAGGCACGAAAAAACCGGTTATCATTTCACGATACCGAACACCATTGACTGTTTGCGCTTGACCTGAATCATTTTCATAAAAAAAAGGTCCAATGATTCCTCCAGCCCAAAATCCACACCACACAGTGACACTTTGAGGATGCATTTGCTTCTCGTGAATCACTCGAGGATTTTCCTCACCCCAAATGCGACAATTCTGCCTATTGACGAAGCCATCAAGATGGAAATGGGCCTCGTCACTGAAGATGATTTTATCGGCAAAATCAGCATTTTCATGTTGTCTCTCCAATACCCAATTAACGAACTCCCTTCGCTGTCCATGGTCAGCTGGCTTCAGTTCCTGAGTCAATTGTACATATAGTGGATTTGGAGACACCAATTTGCTAAGCTAATTTGAGAGCGATATTTTCGGTTGATCGACCTGGTCGAAGGCGCGTTGTTGTCTTTACATCACTAACAGACCCAGTTTCGGTAAATTTATCCATTAATCTCTTTACAGTTGACTCTTTTGGAGCATTATTGTGACCCCAAATTGATCGCAATTTGCGAACTGTAGCCGCAAAACTTTCACCATTTTGGTAAAACAATTTCACAATGAGAATGCGTTGTTCATTCGTGTAGCGCTCCATTTTTACTAACCTCGTACCTTCTACTAGCAAACAATAACAATTGTACACATGTCAAACAATGACACTTCGAATGGCGCCAAATTTAAATCTTGCGTTCTTGTTGGGACCCCATTTATAAATGCCTTATAAAGTACTCAGCTCGATTGTGATTATCTTAAACGTTCAGTTTTAAAAGCCTGCAGAGGAAGTGAACATTAAAATTTGCAATATTAAATATTATTTACATATAAACTTGTCGAAAACATTTCGCCCTAAAGTTTGATTGGTTACTACTGAATGTTTACCGACTCTACGAGTATTTTACGTCTTGAAGCTCTCTGCTACGTAGAGATTAGAGTACTCAAAATCCGAAAGTTTTCAAACCCCTATTTTTCTGTAATTCGATAGCAAGCTTCTTAACTATTGGCATCTTCGAATGCAATTTTATGCAGAGAGGCCGATTAACCGGTTTCATAAATATACTATATAGTTTTATCACAAGTTAAGTCCAGAATATTTTATTTTGAATTTCATTGGTAAAAATAAACATTAGTTAAAAAAATTTAAGGAAAAATAAAATAATTCAAATGTCAAATCAACGTGAATGATTATTTTTGATTTAAAATTTTTTACTCTTATTATAGTCATAAAAACCGCTTTAAGGATTATTTTTAATTAATGCTTTAAAAATAATACGCCGTTTAAATGATGTGACCTTAGACATATTTTTTTGTTTGTTTTTACTCAAATTTGAAGTCCACACCATCTCACTAAGGTGGAAGTTGTCAACAGTGTTGCCAGGAGCTGGAGAAAAAAAGTTAATTCGGCTCTTTAAAAACACTAGAAAAAACTAAATCGCCAAAAGAAAAAGCTAAAAATAGCTAACAATTTTTTATTCACAGTTAATTAATAATTTAACGTTTTATTTACATTTAATAAAGAATGAGTAAAATATTTTAAGAGTTGTTATACAAAAAAAATTTCATAAAGAAAATTAATGAAAAAGGCATGATACAATAATTATTGTATCACTATTTAGGTATAAACAAGAAGTATATCAGTATATGTATATGTAGTTATATACATATATATTTATATACGTATATATATATATATATATGTGCGAGGCTAAAAGAGAGAAAAAGACTAAAGCTAGCCTCGAAAATGTGAAACTGCCAAAAACTGAACAATATTTTCTAATTTATCTGGTTTTTTTATTACATTTAAATTTATCTGTTCTTTTGTTACATTAATCAAGGTACATAAAATCATGAAATAGTATTAAATTTTAAGCCGCTTTTATAATGGCATTTTTTGTACTTTTGATTATATTATTTACGTTACAAATTATAGAAACTATTACAGTTTTCAACGTTTGAATTTAAAACTAGATCAGAATCTATTGCTACTTAATGTAAGTTCTTTGTTGGTCGCAAACGATTAAATAAATCAACACCAAAATTCCTTAATATCAGACTTAGTACTCTCTCATTAGAAGAGAATTCTTATGAAATGATGTAAATAATAACTGTAGTAACTACTTCAACTCTTCGTTCATTAAACAATCCCATAAATTATTTACGTATCCTGTATTAATTATTCATAGATTATTACACAAAAATTTGAAAACTGCTTCCGCCTACTAGAGTTGCGGCATACTTTGGAAACTGCTTAACTGCTACTTCCAACGATTGCACTGTTTTCTAAAGTTTATCTAAAAGTTTTATTATTTATTGTGCGCAAAAGTATGTCTCAAGACGTATCAAACTAGGTGGGGTTGTTAAAACAGGTGGCAATTTTTTGCTGTACCTACGTTTGTGCTTCAAACGTCAAAAAAAAACGTTTTCTTTGTAATATTTGCCATATCGTGGACAGAAGACGTGTGTGGTAGTTGGATTGTTGTACAACAACACCATTCCCCACCACCAAGTTAACGGCGCCTTGGTATGTGTTTGTAAATTGACGGAAAAAACACGAAGGCCGGTTATTTTACCTTCGATACCGGTCCGCATTTACAAACGAAAAAAAAATTGGAAACCGGTTTCAGGTACCATTTTGCATGCTCTAGTATAAATCGTACAGAACTTGGAGGTAGAATTTGTGTCAGTGAATTTAAATTTAGAAAGACAACTAAATATTAAACAAACAACTGTCTAACAAATATGTCCTTAAACAATCACAAACGGTTGTAAAAGAAAAACCGCAGGATAAACACGCGACTATGTGTATCTTATAATATTCTACCCGAACATTTCCTTGTACGAGTAAGTCCTGACTTACTAACACGCACGTGATTGCTTTAATAAAGCCAAAGCCACAATAAAGAATACAACAACAAAAATAGATGCAATAAATTTTATGCACAAACAAAAGTTAGACAAGAACATATACACACATATACTTAAGTCCATATGTATATACTGCCATACATAAATAAACTAGACAACAATACTTCAATAAATTATAAAAATTGAAAATAAAAAACCTGGTACCAATGTACATTTTCGTGGCATAAATTTTGATGTTTCCTTTTGCACATTTCTTTCCAAATTTTTATAGTTTTTATTTCAAGTCTTGAAAATACCTTTAGTTAAATATTTGCGAAGCCGCTCACTTTTTTACTGAATTGTTTTAAGGTTTGAAAATAAATTTTTTTTTTTAAATTTTCGCTTCCAGAATTGGACATTTTTTTTACATTTTATCACCCTGTGACAATATAAAAATAAAATTCTGATAAAATTACTTACATTTTAAAAAGGTTAAGAAAATTCCTTTAGGCGCTTTAAAATTCTTCAATAACTTTATTCAAATAGTCTTTCTTACAGTTTCTGTAATCTTCCTTTGAATATTAGTGTGACACCAATTTTATCTTCTTGAATTTTATTTCACAGTATCTATTAGTCCTTTGTTAGAGAGACACAAAGGATTTTCGTTGGACACGTCAATTTGATTATATTTTAAATTTCTAATAATTTAATAATTTGGTTTAATAAATTTATGTTATTTTTCAAAATTAAATTTGTGTTAAATAAATAAATAAAAATTCGCCAAAAAGAGTCCATAATTTATTTTTAAAACAAAACAAAAATAGTCCATGTGCATTCCACTGATTTTTTATTTTCCACAAAATTTTGTTTCCGAAAATAATTATTAAATTTTACAATCAAAAAAGATATTTTTTATGTACCTATTTCGAATTATTAATTTGATTTTAAACCGAGCGAAGCATTTGGATTCGTTAATTTCTATTTTATTTAAATTAATTTTTGTAATTTTTCTGCTAAATTTAAGGAGACCGCAATGAACAATTCGAAAGTGATGTTAGATTGCAACTGTTTGTAAAAAGATTTGGTTTCTTGGCTTTACGTTTTGTGTAACAATTCGTATACTTATTATACACGAGCTTTATTTTATAGTTGCGAAAGCTTTCTGCTTAACATTCACTGATAACAGCAAATGAAGGTGTTTCTGGTTTGAAAATGTTTTTTTTTTTTGGTTGTGTCTGTTAACTTTTGTTTATTTCTGTTAAATTTATTGAATTGCTGTTATTGTCAGCACAAGTTGTAAATTTATTTTCTTTGGAGAATCTACTTCCCTCAACATCATTCAGTCAATTGTTTTCAATTTAAATCAAGTTAAATATAAAATGTTACTTTATTATGGCTTTTCTGTCATCAAATGTTTTAAAAAGGTAATTTGTATTTAACAAAGTAGTCATGTACGAGTATGTAGTTCATTGTGTCTACTTTTGAATTAATATTAAGCTATGTACACGATTGTCACGATTTCCAGATATTACAATATCGGGAAAATTATCATAAAATGTTTAAAAGCCGTGTGAACTGATAATTTTTATCTGGAAGTATTGTGACAAACATTGTCAGTATATATACAGTATATATACAATAATATTGTCAGGCATCTAACAATCGTGAGAACAGCCGCCATTAACTGTTAGTTGGCAGATATTGTACGGTCTTTAGTTATTGTCAGATGTGCTTAATTTGGTGCACCGTACAATAACACTATTGTCAGATAGATATTTCTATTGGCAACGCTGCCTATAAATATTAACAGACAATGTTTAACATCGAATCTGGGAACTTTTGCGATATAATACTCTGACAATTTTTCTTAGAAATGACATTGTCAGGTTTTCTTACAATAGTCTGATCTGGCAAAATACTACTGTTAGTAGAGTGACCCGAATACTTGGCGGGAAACGAATCGGGAAAAATCAAAGCAGATACTATGCCTAAAGAAAACAACACTCAGGAGGCTGGTATGTACTCGTATAATAATCGGTCATACGCAAATTATTTCATATCTCTCGCGCAAGGGAAAGAACGAGACTCTGAAACACTATTTGTGTCATTATAAATAATTTAGTCGGATTTCTGTGACAGCCCTGGACAGTGTCTTGAAAAATTGTTTAGCTACAGCATGTTCTCAGACATCAAATTTTGTTGATAAATATACCCTTTTTCTGAAGAAAAATTTATATATTTTAAGAAATGTGATGAATAGAGAAGTTTATTGAGCATTGTCCGTCTGACCGTCTGTTGTCTGCTCGTCCGTTGAAATCAACTTTTCGGCCAAACTAAACATCACAGAGAATTCATTTTGGTGTCAGTTGGTCAGTAGTATACCTGAATCTCTTTCTATTTCAATTCAGGCAAAACTGTAGAATAGTTACAGCAGAAGAAATACCACCACCTGGTTTTTTTATTAGAAATTTTAGTACAAAAACTTCTACGATAGAATCGAAATGCGGTTTTTTTTAAGTGTATGTCATCCAGATCCTTTTTTAAAATTTATGAATAATCGCTCTTGGGAGCATTGCTTTCTGAGCATTTCTATATGACAATAATATAATGTTGTTTCTTTTCCTAACCGAATAAACTTATTTTGGCGAACAGTGTTGACACAAAATAATATTGGGATAGATTATTGATTGATAGATGATTATCCGATTTTTTTTCATATATATTTAAAATTTTACATTTAAAGAAAAAACTAAGAACTGAGACAAGTTTAATTGAATTGATTGTATCAGTGACTATAATCATACTGCTAAAATCAGTGCTCCCTACATATTTTTTTTGTTTTTTTTGTTTTTTATCTTGGACCAGTGCTCAGAGGCTATACCCTAAGAGAGATGGTGAAAGTGGTAGGAAAATAGAGCTTAATTCTTGCACAACTCTGCGGTTGCGTGTTAATTATAAATCAAAGTTGCGGCGTTTCTGATGTTTTTTTTTCGCATAATTTTTAAGCTAATGGAGCCATTTTATTTATTATTTTACTTCGCCGACGTTCTATTGCTCAAATACGTTACTGTACCGTGTAGCACAGAAAACTCAGAAAAACTTTTCTCTGATTTGACCTGGCTGGGAATCGAACCTGGGTCTTTCTGGTTGCAAATCCAACACGCTGACTACTCGCCATCAGCATTATGCATGATGCTCTATGGTTTAAATATTTTAAATTATTTACGAGTACTTTTTGAAAATATATATGATCTGAAATTTCACAAGTGAAAAACTTCTGCAATGTTTGTCCTTGAATAATTAATTTATACAAGTATCTACATACACATAGATATTTTTAAATTACGAAAGTTAAATGCATTCCGTTCTTTTTCCGTTTATAGACTTTGTTCTCTGTATCTCTTCGATTGACCAAATAAGGATTTAAATGATGCCATTTATTAATTTTGATCGACCCTTTATTTGCACTATACATTAATTCGTCTCACCTGTAAAGATCAGTTTTTTTCTTTCATACAAGTGAATGAACGTTTAAATCTTAAGGTCAATTAAAATTATAAAAAAAAAAAGATTTTTTACCACCTTTTTTTGGAATTTTCTTTATTCTTTTTCTTCTTAATTTTCAGTTTTATAGAGAGCGAAATCATAAAGAAATGACTGTACTCTTCAATTACGTGTGTTTAATTGTAAAAGTTAAATTTACAATAACTGACACTTCGGTTTCCTATTCCAAAATTATTTAAAATTTTTTTTATTTATTTTGTTCTACTACGACTTATGTTGTAATTGTGTCTACTAATACACGCAACCACACAATTAATTTTTAATGATTTAATTCATAAATTAAATATTAATTTTCAAAAATTAGTTTTGAAATAGAAATTTTACATCAAATTATAGTTGATATAATTAAATAATTCAAAAGAGTGAATACTAGAAAACAATGGAACATGACACGGAAACGATATATTGCAATTTCTATTAAACTTACATTTTCAAGAAGAGTTTGTCGATATTTCGGCTTAAAACGTCTTCACTGACGCTCCTTCAAATACAGAAAAAGAAGTCTAGACAACGTATAGATTTCGAGTTATAAACCTCTGGAGTTTTCATATAAAATTTCGATTTAAAGTAGAGTTCGTTCTACTACTAAACATATTCACATCTGTGGGCACTGTAGTAGGAGTAATTAAAGAAGATTATTTACTTTTTATAGGGGTGAAAAGTTCTTTTCTCGAGAACAATGGAATTTAATTCCCTAAGCTTGACAACAGAACTCAACCGTCAGGGAAAAGAATAAAAGTTTTCACGGATCAAAAATGCAACTCGTACCTCGAATCGATTTGGAACTTATTGTTCACGAATTTGAACTCGCGTCTAGCATGGAGGCATTTTGATAAAAAGTAATTGCAATCAATGAACGCCCTAATATTACAACAATCATTCTCATAGCATCAGCAATAAAACAGTATAAGTTTATCAAATTATTAATAACCAAAATTGGCAATTTTTTATTAATATGTGTGGATTTAATAATTTGAAATTGAGTACGCGATTCAAAAAAACATATAAATATATATATATATACATATATATATACGAGTATATATATGTATATACATTACGGTGGGTCAAATTTTTTTGTAAGTAGGCGTATAGGAAAAACGTAATCTACAATAAATTCTAAGAAAACTTGACTAAGAAACTATGGGTCTAAAATCAAAACCTCGATCCCGCCGAGAGACAGTAAGAACATAATTTTTTTTAAATGAATTTTTTTAATTAATTTCGTAATTTAAACAACAGAACTCAAGTCTTTTTTACAGTCCATTCGGGGCGTTTGGGTTCGACTTTCTAAAGTCACTGCCATAACACCATCACGATTTTTTGCAATCACTCGTCGTGAGACGTGCGTTAGCAACTGTACACACCGCTCGGTTTCCTGGATGTGCGACGGAATTCCTGGATCTGGCAGCGGTGCATCATCAGATTTAATATACTCCAACAGGTGCTCGTGTGGGAAACTTGCAGTAAATGGAGGCTCAGATGATATATTGTCATTATCAAAGTCGACTAAATCCATATAATCTGTGCAATTGAAATTAATGAGATGCTATTTATAAGCCCTGAGTTTAGTTGACTCATACAATTGTTCACGACAATACAAAATTTTGTTAATGGCTCTTTCACGAACAGGTTTCTTTTCGTCGAAAAGCATTGTTAACAATATATTTTCGGGATGGGCGAAAAAATTCATTATTTTGTATAGTTTTGTTTACAATTTCTCGAAGATTTTGTGGTAAAAATTGCGTGGACTTAATAAATTTATATAAAAGCGCACTACCATGTACTACTGAATTGTAAAATTTTACATTAAAATACATCGGTACATAAACTTTCATAATAAAGTTAGCCAATATTTTTAAATTTGTTGAAGGCAAACTAAAGGGTGGTTAAATTGTAAGGGCCGATGTTGAATGTGAACCACACCTAAACGCCAAGCTTTTTTCCGAATTTTATTTGACATTTCTCTATTTCAGACTTACTCAATTTGAACCATGGAGAGATACACAATCCAACAACGTGTTAAAGTTATCCAGACTTATTATGAAAATGGGCGTTCAAATCAAAATGCATATCGTGCACTTCGTGATTTTTTTGGTCAATTTGATCGTCCAAATGTGCGTACAATCGCAAAAATCGTGGAAAAATTCGAGCAAACCGGGTCTGTAGAAGATGTGAGAACACCAGTGCATGCTCGTACAGCTCGTACTGCAGAAAATATTGCTGCTGTTCGCGATAGTGTGGCTGAAGAGCCGTCCACCTCTACTCGTCGTCGTGCCCAACAATTGCACCTCTCACGCTCGTCGTTGATGAACATTATGCATAAAGACTTGCATTTACACGCTTACAAGGTGCAATTGGCTCAAGAACTAAAGCCTCTTGACCATTCCAAACGTCGTGAATGGGCAGAATGGTGACAAGAAATGGCAACAGTGGATGATCAATTTTCGAAGAAAATCATCTTCAGTGATGAGGCACATTTTCACCTCAGTGGATTCGTCAATAAACAGAATTGCCGCATTTGGGCGAATGAGAATCCAAGAGTGATTGTCGAAAAACCAATGCACCCACAAAGAGTGACTGTTTGGTGCGGTTTATGGGCTGGCGGCATCATCGGGCCGTATTTTTTCCAAAATGAGGCCGGTCAGGCAGTTACTGTGAATGGTGTTCGCTATCGTGAGATGATAACGGACTTTTTATGGCCCGAATTGGAAGATATGGATGTGGACGATATGTGGTTTCAGCAGGACGGTGCCACTTGCCACACAGCTAACGAAACAATGGCTCTTTTGCGCAAGAAATTCAATGGCCGTGTTATCTCACGTAATGGCGATGTCAATTGGCCGCCAAGATCATGTGATTTGACACCGTTGGACTTTTTTCTTTGGGGTTATTTGAAAGAAAAGGTGTACGTCGATAAGCCAGCAACAATTCAAGACCTAAAGGAAGAGATAATTCGGCACATTAATGGCATAGAAACTCAATTATGCCTCAGCGTCATCGAAAATTTGGACCATCGGATGGAGGTGTGCCGCCGTGGTCGCGGCGCCCATTTGGCCGATATTTTGTTCCATACATAATTGAGTAATACCAATATATCATAATAAAATAAAATTATAATAATTTCCTAAATAGTTTGTGTTTTATTCAAAATCAATATCGGCCCTTGAAATTTAACCACCCTTTATAATCGCAGGAGTCTGCTGGCTTTTGTTAACCAGCGAAATGAACGGACACGAACCTTCCGATACAGCTTTGGCTATTCGATAGAGGTAGAGAACGTCAGTAGAAAGATTTTTTTCATCCTTATCATCCAAACATCTTGTTATGTTTTTTACCTCTTTATGGTATTTGTTGAGAAATATATTTAGTTTTCTTAAAATGCTTTTTCTATTCATCAGTGCAATATTAAATTTTTCCCAAATTTCAATTATTTTGTTTGCAATTGTCGGAGAAAATCTTGCATAAGATTGTTTTTTTTTTTTGATTTTTCTCTTTCGCGTTCACTCAAGAAAAAATAATACCTTAAAACATCACGATAACATGGTAAATTTAATCCACAAAAATCACTTGCCAATGATACTAGCGTTCTGATTAGTCAGAAAACTTGACCCGGAAGATTCAATTGACATCGCTGACGATTCCATAATTTAATGTTAAATTAAAAAAAAGAAAAAAATTATCACACGCTTACTTTTTGAAAGTTAACTATCAAGTGCATAAGTCAATCAAAACAAATGTTTAACACCACGTTTTAATAAAATGCATTAACGGCATATTCTTCAATGACTAGAACTGTTAATAATATTGAATTGTAATTACTCTTTGTTGATAACTTTCATAGCAGATTACAATTTTTTTTTTGTGTTTTGTAGTGATATAACAGAAGTTGCTGGTTTTTTATTTTTCATAATTAAACCTTTAATAAAATATGGATTTAGTAATAACATGTGGTTTTTTTATTAAATCTATGTATGTAGTTTCAAACTAAAATATTCATGTCTCTCGGCGGGATCTAGGTTTTAATTTTAGACCCATACTTTCTTTGGGTAATTTTTTTAGAATTTTGTGTAGTTTTCGATTTTGCTATACGTCACGTTTTTTCTCACCCGAACAAATTGACCCACCCTAATATACATACACACACATATAAAGTATGTACGAACATATGCAAGCATATAGAACGCATTTAAAATTTCATCATGACTACGAATTATTATTGCTTTTTAAATAATTGTTGAACTCAAATAGTATTCCACCAAGTCATATTGTCATAACGTCCTAATATTTTGAATAGTTTAACAAATTATGTTTGTGCTTCAAACAAATTAGTGCTACCTATAATAATAACACTTTCTGTGCTGTGTTTATTGTTGTGTTGTAACTAACTTATCAGCAGGAAAGAAAATGCCTTTTCGCACAAACTGGTTATTATTTTTGCATTTCTCAGTCCTCAGGGTATGTCCCCGACGTATGCATGCATTGGATCGAGGCGTTTTCGAAATGATGATTGTTTGTGGATATTGCACTTGAACTTTCCAATAATTTAGTTGGCAGAGATTCCATATACATATGTACGGATAGTGCACAGCCAAAAGGCAACAAGTTTTGACAGAAGTGCAGAAGATATTTTGATTGGACTGCATATTTTCAAGGTTACTACCTCTACCTTTTTCGGGATCGATATTACATTGGCAATGTTCCATCGCGTGGGAAATATACCAGCATGGTCTGAGATGTTGAAGACGGTTACAAAATGACGCTCACATATGGTCGGCTAAAACCTTTTAACACTACACGTTCAAAAAATGCTCTTCGACGTTATCGCGTCCTCGGGCAATCCTTTTCAGCACCCTCTACCATGCAGGCGAATTTTCGCCGTGCTGGAAAGTTGCAAATGTTACGCCGATCCCCAAGAAGAGAGAGACAAGCAACCCTGAAAATTATCGCCCAATCGCAATATGCTCTACCATTTCCAAAGTTATAGACAGTATGCTAAATTTCCATCTTATGAAGTATCTGGAGTCCAATAGATTGTTTAACGACCGGCAATATGGCTTTCGTAGAGGACGTTCCGTGGGGACTTATTAGCCTACCTCTCGGAAAAATGGTGCCGATCCATCCACCATTTCGCCGAAAGTAAGGTAGTGGCTCTAGGTATTTCCAAAGCATTTGACAGAGTGTAGCATGGAACACTCTTGTCCGAACTTATTATTTTGGTGTCCGTGATATCTTCTCTTAATTTATATCGAGCTTTCTCATGGATCGCGCTATAAGAGTTGTTATAGACGGGATCTCATCTTACGAGTTCAAGATAAATTCAGGGGTACCACAAGGCTCCATTCTTTCTCCTACCCTATTTCTTATTTTTCTTAATGACCTTCTATGTCAAACTTCTAACCCTACCCACTCTTTTGCAGATGACAGCAGTATATGCTTATCATATTCATTTAATCGTAGACGACGCAGAATATGAATAATTCGCTAAATGGTAACCTCACAAGAATATCGGAATGGGGTCACGCGAACAGGGTCGATTTCAATGCTCAAAAACCCAATGCCACATGCATACGCATCGACGCATGCCCGACTGCGCTGCCTCATCTGTAATTATGGGCGCTATAAATATCGAGGAATCAGAAGCTCTTGATGTTCTCGGCATGCGATGTTCGATGGACTGAGCACATTTTTCAGGTCTCAAAGGAAGCATTCAAGTGCCTCGGTGTTTTAAGACGGTGTAAGACATACTTCACCCCATCTGATCCCCTCACTATTTATACCGCCTACATCCGATCGAAAATGGAATACAACTCTCATGTATGAACCGGTGCTTCAAAGACTATTTTGAAGTTACTCGACCGTGTACAGGAGAGAGCGAAGAAACTCATAGGGAACAGTAGGGTAGCCAACTCTACTGACTCTCTTGAGTATCATCGCAAAGTGGGGCATTTCGTTGTTCTATCGTTACTATAATGGGATGTGTTCTGATGAAATCAGGGAACTTGTCATTCACGCGCACGACGCGTTCATCATTAAGACCGCATCCATTTGTGATCAACTTGGCAGCGAGCCGCACTACGCATTACAGAGAGAATTACAGGGAAAATTTAAATCAAATGTCAATAAACACTACTCCCTCTATCCCTCTTCCCATAACCTAAAAAAAAAAGTATTAATTTTTTTATATCCTTAATTACCATTGCGAAATACGTTTTGTAAAAATACATTAATTTATTCTTCACTTGTTTACTTTTTTTTTATCAATTAACATGCATTTCAAACAGCGGAGTAAATTAAGCGCAACCCCACAGCAGTCACGCATTCATGATGTTATTTAAAACATATCATTTTATGACTACCTAGTGAATCTCCCAAATGATTTCCAGACTTTTTCAGTAGTCTTCAATTTTATAAACACATACATTTTAAAATACACACATGCATATACAAATTCAAATTCAGCTAGTTTGACTTACAAGACAGTGGGCGTCAACTAATCATTTTGAACTCGAAAATATTTTATGGCTCATTAATTTGTTCTTACGTAGAATATTTTGTTGTTGTTATAATCAAGTTCGTATATGTATTAAAACTTGTTTGCATTTAATATAATTTTCTATTTATCAAAAATATGTGCAACGTATTTCTTCTACAATTTAAAGGTAACAATTTCTTATTAGTGCCAATCAATTGCCTTGAAAATTTTTTTATCTGTATAATTTATTCTCTATTTATTCAATACATACGAGTACATACTTACGTGCATTTAGTGACATATTCTATTTTTCATGCCTGATCTGGGTTTTGTTTTTTTTTATTTATTTTTAAGAAAATCGTATCGCTCCTCAAACCTGGCTGTGATATGATTATCAATGCATTTTACATTTCACAGCCACCTTAAGGAGTGATACAACCTCCAATATTTTTTTGGTTTTGTTCTTTTTTTTATATTTCACTTTAACAATTAATTTCACGACTTATTTTACACTTGATCAATAATTTTGTGATCTTACCGTCGAATAATATTCACATTGCAATTAGTTAAAATTTTTCAATTTTAAATAAGATAGTAGTGATCTATAACATACAGGCTGTCAAAATTAAATATGATGGTCACTAAGAACAATCTAAATAAAAGACAAAAATTGTAAATCACCCCGAGAAACACTAACAGAACGGAAAAACATGCTGTTTTCGAAGACTGCTACACCTTCATCTTTAGCGTTCTTCGCGTTTTGTCCACTGTGTGCTGTTATCAGTAGATGTAAATTATTAGCTTTATACATATATTTATTATTTTCTATTAATAGAATACGACAAATTATTCCCCGTTATTTTATCTCTCCTAATGAAGCTCTAAATTTACCATCTATAATTTACAAAAGTTACAAGGACGTAACTTTGACTGCCTGTATGTTATCGACCACATGCTATTTAAAAATTGAAAAATTTTAACTAATTTCATAAACAGAGTTTCGAAATAAAGCACTGCATACATACATATCGAGCCTTTGGTGCAATACTGCAGTAACTCAAAATTTGAATTTTTTGAGCTGGGTATGCAGAAATTATCTTTGGGGAAATATCTATCTAAAGGAAAAAAGATTATGGTTCTATCTCTAACTGTTCAGATTATACAGCTACAAATGTATTTATTGCCTCCAGCTATTTCCAACAATATTTATTTGCAATAATGAAATATTTCCTTTACGACAAGAAATTTACAAACAGAAAACATTACAAAACATGCCTCTTTATTTAAAACTTGTAAAAAAAATAGTTTTAGTAAACGAAAATACTATGAAAAAGATGGCTCAAAACTTCAAATAAATTTTTCTCAGTTCACGATTTTTAGAATTACGACGGTATTGCACCAAAGGCTCGATATGTACAGTAACAAAATACACAGCAAGGCTCGATATGTACAGTAACAAAATACACAGCAATGCTAAAAATATGCTATACCTTTTTGCAAATGCAATGATGCAACACCATATGCACAAGATGGTGAGTTGGGCTAATATTGACATTATTTTACACAGCTAAAACGTGTGTGGCAAAAGAACTTAAGTCGACTGAAGTAAATTTTCCGGTTTTTTTTTTTATCTTGAATGTAATTTTTCAAGACGTGTCTTCTGGTCTAATGGGTATTTATTTATTTATTCAACTTATCATGCGCTTTAGCTGAATTGCGCTTGACAACACAACTTATGTGCAGTAATTTTCACTTTTCTATAAAAAAAAACACACAACGTATGTTTAAGTATTTTTAAAAGTATTTTTGTTCTCCTGAAAAATATTTTAAATTAGACTAAATATTTTTTGCCAAAAGTCTACAGATATAATTCGGATGTCAATTCTTTTAATTAGAAGAAATACAATTTTTGTTAATTTTCAACATTATTCTATTCTTCTCGTAAAATAAAAACCTAAATTACATGCAATACAACTCCAGAAGGCCAATATGCTGAGCTATTCGCAGCGCACAATCACCTTGCGCAATTAGTGAATGAACCAACACATATTTCATGTGTTGACGGGCACCAACACAACACCCTCGACCTTTTTCTCACTTCAGACCCTGAAAAGTATGAAATGAACATTAGCGCACCTCTCGGTAATTCGGATCATTGCACCATTTCTGCCTCCTTTTCGTTTGCGGAACTTCGAGGCGTTTCACCGCCAGCTATGAAACGTTTGAAATATATTTACAAAAAGGGACGTTGGGCTGAGCTCAACGATTTCTTTCGGCATTTCAACTGGAGGCTCTGCTTCTTCGACAATGATGTCAATGCCATGGCTAAAATGGTTCAAAATATAATAATGCTTGGTATGAAAACGTTCATACCATCGAAGCAAATTTCGATTAGGCCTAGACCAAAGTCTTGGTTTAATCAGACGTGCAGACTTGCAGTCAGATCCAGAGAGGAAGCATTTAGTGTCTGGCGGAATAATAAAAACGCAGATACTGATATGATGCGCAAAAGGGCGAGAACTTCGTGTGCCAAAGTGCTAAGACGTGCAAAAGCTTTGTACGAGCAGAGTCTTCGCGCTAAAGTTCTTACTGCCCCACGGGGAAGTAAAAGCTTTTGGTCATTCGTTAAAAGAGTTAAGGGAAATGCTAGTTCTTCTATCCCGTCTCTTTTAAAGGCTGATCAAATATTCACAGACCCGGTTGAAAAAGCTAACCTCCTAGCTGAAATGTTTGCAGGTAATTCTCACCTGCCGGAAAGCAATCAACCACTGCCCGCATCCGAGCGTGTATCCGTAACTATGCCAAAGATATACTTTCGGGCTCGTGCAGTTAAAAGGGTTTTATCGGACCTTAACATAAATAAGTCTCCTGGCCCGGATGGAATTCCGGCACTGGTCTTGAAACAGTGCTCTTCGACGTTATCGCGTCCTCTGGCAATCCTTTTCAGCACCCTCTATCATGCAGGTGAATTTCCGTCGTGCTGGAAAGTTGCAAATGTTACGCCGATCCCCAAGAAGGGAGAGGCAAGCAACTCTGAAAATTATCGCCCAATCGCAATATGCTCTACCATTTCTAAAGTAATGGAGAGTATGCTAAATTTCCATCTTATGAAATATCTGGAGTCCAATAGCTTACTTAGCGACCGACAATATGGCTTCCGTGGAGGACGTTCCACGGGTGATTTATTAGCCTTCCTGTCGGAAAAATGGTGTCGATCCATCCACCATTTTGGCGAAAGTAAGGTAGTGGCTCTAGATATTTCAAAAGCATTTGACAGAGTGTGGCATGGAGCACTCTTGTCCGAACTTATTATTTTGGTGTCCGTGATATCTTCTCTTAATTTATATCGAGCTTTCTCATGGATCGCGCTATAAGAGTTGTTATAGACGGGATCTCATCTAACGAGTTCAAGATCAATTCAGGGGTACCACAAGGCTCCATTCTTTCTCCTACCCTATTTCTTATTTTTCTTAATGACTTCCTATGTCATACTTCAAACCCTATCCACTCTTTCGCAGATGACAGCAGTATCTGCCATTCATATTCATTCGATCGTAGGCCGACATCAGCTATCATCGCGGCGACGCGGCAAAATATGAATGATTCGCTAACAGGTGACCTCACGAGAATATTGGAATGGGGTCACGCGAACAGGGTCGATTTCAATTCCCGAATGCATGATCACGCTGCCTCATCTGTAAAAATGGGTGGCATAAACGTTGAGGAATCAGAAGCTCTTGATGTTCTTGGCATGAAAATTCAGTGTGATGTCCGATGGACTGAGCACATTTTTCAGGTCTCAAAGGAAGCATTCAAGTGCCTAGGCTTTTTAAGGCGGTGTAAGACATACTTCACCCCATCTGATCTCCTCACTATTTATACCGCCTACATCCGACCGAAAATGGAATACAATTCTCATGTGTGGGCCGGTGCTTCAAAGACTATTTTGAAGTTACTCGACCGTGTACAAGAAAGGGCGAAGAAACTCATAGGAGACAGTAGGGTAGCCAACTCTATTGACTCTCTTGAGCATCGTCGCAACGTGCGTTTCGTTGTTCTATCGTTACTATAATGGGATGTGTTCTAATGAAATCAGGGAACTTGTTCCCGAAACCCGGTTATTCGCGCGCACGACGCGATCATCATTAAGAGCGCATCCATTTGTGGTCGATTTGACGGCGACTCGCACTACGCATTACAGGGAAAATTCGTTTTTTGGCCGAACGGCACGTATGTGGAATAGACTACCCGCAGAGGTGTTTCCTGTCACTTTTAGCAACCCGCAGGGGGGTTCTGGAAACTTGTGAATTCAAGTATTCCGGAACCTACGGGTGGTCTGAGCGAGCCCGCGGTCCCGAGCTCAAGGTGCAGCATTACCTTGTTCCTCTCTGGGGTTCGAAAATGATAGAGGAGGTGACTTTTCGAAATCTCACTAGAGATTGATGAAGGACTGCTTAACACCAGTTAGATTCTAATCTAATCTAGTACTACGGGACCAGCTTGGCCCCACACCGTCTTCGCAAGTACGGGTTTAAGGACTGATGTCTTCCTTGGAGGTACTACGGGTACCTCGGGTAGAGGACTTCGTGTCTACCCCGAAAGGTCGGTGGTGTGCGCTGGTATGGGTTTGGATTCGTAGTGGCTGTGGTTGCTACCTAAAGTTACGCAGGGAGTGGAGTTTTTGGTCTAATCGTAAATATGTGAAAGTCGTAACACGCATATTAATGATATGACCTTTACTCTACTAGGTGCTGTTGCCATTCGACAGTAGTCACCGGAATGTGTTTCGAACCAACAGTCTTGACATAAAAACATTCTGATGTGACAAGAGTTTAGACCGCTCGAACACCTCAACAAGGTACATTATAGAAACCAGAGATAACTATACATGATTTGCTACCCAACTCTGGAAGTAGGTGGCCTACGGGCTCATTTGCTTATCAGTGCTCTGGGGGCGCTAGTGAATCGTTTCAGAAATTTACTCGGTGTTAAGACCACCGTCAGATAAGGCCCTATGGGCAGGTGCTGACGTAAATCTAGAACACGAGTTGTCACTTTTAGCATGGGAAAATTTAAATCAAATGTCAATAAACACTACTCCCTCTATCCTCCTCCCCATAACCTATTTTCCTAGTTCCAGCACAATGCATCGCATGTGTAGGGGTCATCCCCTGAGTGCCGGTCCAAGTCAAAAAAAAAAAAAAAAAAAAAAAAATTCAAATGTATGTGATTCAAAAATTTCCAATTGAATTTTATAGAGGGTGATTGTTTTGCCACAGTGAACTCGCGATAACTTGAACTAATTTTTATAATTTTTTATTTTTAAAATTTTTTCATGTTTTCAAAAGTGAAAATTTTAGAACAAAAACGGTAACACCAGATATATGAACTTCTAACAAATAAACCAATGAGATATTCAAAATTGAATATTTTTACGTATGTATGTACGTATGTATGTAGTATATTCACTTTAATAAAAACCATAAACAATTCAACGAAATCAGTTATTGAAAATTGCTTTAAATATATATAAGAAAACAGCAAGATATAAGTTCGCGGTAATTCTTACCAACTGATTGAAAATTGTTAAAAACAAATAAATAAAATAATAAAAATAAAATGAATTACTTCTACAAAGTACATGCAGTACATAAAACTCAATTAAAAAATAAAAACTCAATTCCGTTCAGAAGATGAATTTTTTCACCAAATAGTTTTTCACCGAAAGAAATCGCTCCATCGCCTAGTACCCTTATGACGGCATTCCCCAAATTAGAAAATAATGTATTAATAAAATGAAAAACTCAGACATTTTTGTTCACGTCTTCGAGCTGTTGGACTTTGTTTATGTTTTAGAGTAGTCAAAGTAGAAATAAACGTGTTCACGTTCCCGACTCTTGCATGTTTCCGGGTATTCACGTTTTTGCGTGTTCATTTTTCTCAATGGGTACATCAACAAACAGAATGGCCGTAATTGGAGTGAAGAGCAGCGAGAGGCAGTTCAAGAGCTGAAAGATGCACTGTTTGGTGAGATTTGTGGGCCAGCGGCATCATTGAATCGTACTTTTTCAAGAACGATGAAAATTACAATGTCACAGTCAATGGAGCAAGGTACCATGCGAGGATTACCGACTTGTTTGCCCAAAAAGAAAGAATTGAACTTGACTGCCATGTGGTTTCACCAAGACGGTGCCACATGCCACGCTGGGATACCATGAACCTATTGAAACGCGAGTTTGGTGAGCAATTAATCTAATATTGGCCGCCAAGATCATGCGATTTGAGATTATTTTTTGTGGGAATATGTGAAGTCTCTCGTGTACAAGCCACGCAGAATTCCAGCCCTGGAAGAGAATATTACAGCTGCCACTGGCGAGTTACTGGCCGAAATGCTGGGAAAAGTATACCAATATTGGAGTTCACAAAGGAACCACCTACGCCATATGTAGCTGCCAGCAAGATTTAAATGAACGATTTCTTTGAAAAGTAAATCATAGGCATTCATTTATCGGTCCAAATAAATTTTTCATCCACTTTTACCAATTTTTTTTTGTTTTTTTTTAAATTATCAAAACCCGAACGGTTTAAAAATTACACTTTATGTAAGTACAGTTATTGACAACTGATTAGAAACATACTGAGGGACTGGGCTATAAAGCGTTTGAAATTTGTATCAATTTGTAGTTAATGTACACTGCGTACTTAATGGTGCGTGCCTTAATGGTTACGGGTGCGTCTGGCACTACCCCATCCAAGGCTCTCTTCGCAATGCTGCGAAGAGCTCATTGGAACTGAGCAGACTGGATGGTCGAACGAGACCACCTGCTCAACTTCCAGGATGACTTGGCTCGGTACGACTCCAGCCGGACCTCCGGGCTTAGGGAACTGCCGAGGGTCCGACTCCGGATGACGGTGCTGACGGCCCACTGTACCATTGGTTTGCACGCCAGGAAACTGTGTCTGCCGTATAACGACTTCTGCAGGAGCTGTCGTGATGAGGAGTGGGAGGAGACGGTTGAGCACTTGCTGTGTCACTATCCCGCTCCCGCCGTTGAACGCGCGACTTACGAGTCCGAGCGTTTTTCAAAATAAAAAAATAGAAATATTTAATTTCTTCTTTATTTAATGAACTCTTCACTAGAACTGTATAGATTGCGAAATAGTTTATTGAACTATGAAAGTAGAGCATTGAATTTGGTAATTAATTATTATTGCTTACTATGGGAATTGAGTTTGTTGAACCAATGAAAATATTACTGTTCCCAATTAACTGGTAGGGAATGTGTTGGGCTTTTGGAATGGGTGGTTGACATAACTCGCGTCTGCGATGGGGTCCCCATTCCTGCGGGACCTCGCGAAGGTGTCGGTGCGCGATGTTAGGGGATAAGCTCGTTCATCCGGAATTGGAGGTGGTTTGGAACCGAGGAGTAGGGTTGAGGAGTAATCCCGGTCAGGCGACACAATGGAACCCGGAGGACCCAAGTTAGCTGATTCCCTTGGGACTTGGCGGCCTGCTAACCTAACCTAACGTACAAAAAAACGAACTTATTAGCGACATACCACTTGGTTGGAAGGTGCTAGCATATTCACCTGGCACCAAATGAATGCCGTTTATGGTTTATTGGGGAACGAGGAGTTCTGTGAGAGAGCCAAGAAACTAAAGATTTCGAATTATCAGAGAATATTTGCTAATGTGATGTAAAAATATTATCTGCAGCGAAATATGCCACTGAATTTTAAACATTTTCTTACAATTATTTTTTATAAACCTCCGATGCTCAATTTTCGTTAACTTTAGGCGACTCTCTAACGCTCTCTCGAATTCAATTGCCTTTCGCATTTTGAGAGAAAAGATAAAATTGAATTTTTAGGTGTGTTCGTCTACTTTAATTGGGCGCCGGCGGACGCCCAATCTTACCAAAAAGCGTTTTCTTACGCAAAAATTGGGTAAATGAGCGAGGTTTTGAGAGAGTAATATTCTTGTTATTGCCCGAACTCGCACAAATTTATTTTATTTATATATGATTCTAATTTTGATGCTTTGCTTTTTCCCGAAAAAATATGTGAATGTACATACTTTATGGTATTCTCATAAAGTATTTTTTTATACATATAAAAGTAAACTCAAAAATTGAGGAGGAAAGCATATCAATATAGTACTATTTTTTTAATGCCTACTTAGCTCAGCTTAGCTTCCTCCTCTATTATTCAGTTTGCTTTTAGAAAAAATACTTCATGAGAATATCATAAAGAATGTAATAATACATTTCACATATTTTTCTCGGGAAAAGCACAATTTTAAAATTAGAATCATATTTAAAGAGATATTCTATTTTATTTATTTACAATAATAACCAACCGACCCCATAGGGCCATATATAGTTGATGGACTACAAGTAACATAAGAATTATTAAATATGTAGGCAACAAATAAGCTAGAAACAATGTTTATGAAAAAAAAATAGTTAAAATATTATTATATATCAGAATCTAGATCAGTTCAATTGCGAGAAATACTTATCAACAAGCGAACTACGTGTAAGATGGAGTGTGCCAGCAATTATTAACAATTTTTGTACAATTTTGAAATAAAATTAGAGAGTAAAATTTTTAATTTTCTGTACAAAGTTGCACGAACTTTTTCTTTGGGTAAGTTCGGTCTAGAATTAAATTATCGGCTGTTTTATATTTATATATGACACTAAGAAATTAATCAGAAAATTTGCAAAGAAACCACAAAAGTTTTTAATTTAAAAGGGATTTTTTTAAATAAATTTGTAAATGTAAGCACATATATTTGTGCATATTTATCACTTTATTTAATAAAAAATGGCTTTTACTTTTTTTTCAATTTATTTTTGTCCACATTTTACAGCCATTGCCAACGACGTTTTCTTACTTTTGTACATTTTGGTCCCTTATTGAGATAAATTATAGCTTACTCTCATTTTACCGAACTTTACCAGAAAAGTAAACGAACACACCTTTTATCGTAGTTCTAGCGATAAAAGTATGTATATAAAAATACAAATAACGAAAGCACATTTGAAAAAGGATTTTCTATTCTTTTGCTGGGTTAATAAAAACAGCAATTTCTTTTTTTTTTTTTTTGTTTTATATATAAATTATTTATAAATGTATGCTTTTTTTAAATAAATCTTAATTAGTTATCTTATAAATAATATTTGGTTATTATTAGTGTATTATAATTAATTAATTTAAGACTTTTTTTGGTTTGTTGTAATTTATTGAATATCACCACTTAATTTCAGTTAAATTGTTAAAAAGTTTTATAAATGCATTGAACATCCCATTGCGAATGTGTCTACATTGGTATAAGCCGATTAATTAATTGAATATCATTAATATGGATCTGAACGGAAAAGCATCATTGCAATGCATTTGAGCGCATTGCTATGCATTTGATACGTGAATGAGATATTGCCAAAATTTAATTTTATGCGAATGATTTGAAAAATGTTGGTTTATAACACATACAACATGTAAATTAAGAAATTAAAATAAATATTTTTAAAGCAAATTTACCGCTCGATTATGGATGGCAGCGGAATCACAGTTGAGCGCCTGTTGCACGCTGACATCGGACAACCAGCCATAATCGACATTTAAATCGTTTTGCAGAGCGTGTTTGAATATGTTTGTACAATAAATGTTTAAGAGATGCAATTTACATCATTTAATTTTTTCACATGCTCTTCGGAAAGTACCATATATCAACACATCAACACAGTGCTGCGTTTCCGCACTATTTTTAAGTGTTATTTTATATGTTATTATCAGGGCAAGTTTAAATATACCCAAAAAAAAAAATGTTCAAATATGCACCGGAAATAGCACAAGCTGCTAATTGTAATTAGTTTTATTTGAACAAATGTTTATTGCAAAGTATAATCATATGCCTTTTTTCTTTAAATAAATAATTGAAATGATCTTCTATTGTTGCTCAAAAGCATAGAGAAAAATGAAAATATGTATATGTATGTACGTTCAACATCAGTCGATGCTACTGGCGCTTACTTAAATAGCATTAATTCGCATGGAGATAGTGTGTCAATATCCGTGTCCGTTTTATTAAAATTTATGTGTTTTTAATCCCGGTCAACGTTTGAACCCCAACATTACGCTCAAAAACTTTATTAAGTTTGTCAATAAATATTTTATTGTTAATATTTTGAAATTTCTCTGTAACGTCTCCTATGATGGATAAACGTTCATGTAAAGTGAGTCCTTTAGTTTTCAGTTTGATTATGCAAATACATTCAGAGTTATAATTTAATGTATGTCAAATCTGTTTTTACTGAGGATTTTTTAAATAAGGCTTTTACCGTACATATCGGCAATTTGTTACTAAAAAAGGTTTGTCAACCAGCGTAATAAGATAATTTATGCATGATGTATCAAAAATGCTCTTTTTGGGAAAATCTTGAAAAAAACAATGCAAAAGGCATGAAAAACTTGCCCTGATTATTATTAATTATGAAATATTTTTTGTTTACCTAAATTGTTTGCTTAATTTCCGACTTATTAATATTTAAAAATAATATATAATTGTAAGTGTAACCTTAACTAAATTTCTATATAATTTTTAGTTTATCTAACATTTTTCTTTGTCCCTTTCAATTTACAAAATTGGTCATATATTTCTGACGGTTTAAGTTAACATTTTTTTTTTAATGCTGTTTGTTTTTAATTCGCTCTCTTTGATTTTTGAAACCTTCAATTTGTTATTGTTTATATTCACAACTTGTTACAAGATATTAATAGTGTTCACATATTGATTTTTCTATTATTTTATCACTATTTCCGCACTGAGCAAATAGTAAAGATAAATGCTTTATCTGCAATGGAAATTAGTTAGATGGTTGTACAGTTGAAGATTTTTCTCTTTATATAGAAGGTCAATGATTAGAGTTGAGATGGAAGTAGAAGATGTAGTGCGTATTTAGTTTAATTTTTATAAATAGTATATTCTTTATTCTTGTAACGATATGTAAGTGCAAAATAATTATTTTGTTATATAATTTCATATTATACTATCTATTCATATGCTAAGTATAATAATCTTTGAGTTTGTTTGCGCTGTTCTCAAAGTTTCACTGAAAATTAAGGTAAAACTCCTCCTACTTTTGTGTTCTGTTAAGCTAACACTTATACATCTATGGTGTTCGTATGTTCTAAACAGAATTAATATTAGTAATACAAACCAGGTGTGGCGTTCAGAATGTTACAATTGTTCTAACAACCTTAAAATATTTCATTTTATTGACCTTAATTGTTAGTGCAAATTATTTATTTACATTTATTAAAAACACAACAAAGACGTACATTAAATTCATTTTGGGAATTTATGTTATCAAAATGTTGGTATTAATTTGGGAAGATTTTTACTAATTTTTCTAACTAAAAAATTATGATTAAACTCACCAAAAATTACAATTGTATTAATTTTGCCAACTCTGATACACACCCTTATAGGGCAGGGCAATATCTACTAATAGATTAAATAATAATGATAAGTTAACAAGCAGAGGAGAAATAACTTTCCGAACGGATGGCGATGCCTGAAGTAGTTAACTACGAAACCTAAGGTCGTGGGTACGCGTCCAGTGTCCGACAAAGTCAGTTATGTGTCAGTTGTTGTGGGAAGGTTTCAGTGGCGAAGGCATAGCCACTGGTCACTGCATACAGCTGATCTTAACATCAGAACGACCTCCTTCGAGATTGGCAAGATTGTGTAGCAGAGGCGCTGCAACACTGCTATAAACAAACAAAAAGTGACAAAACAGAGTATGCAGCTTTCCTCTGTCCATCCCCTCACCACCTGTCACCGATCTTCCTGAATTACAGGCTACTTTTTTTTAATCACGCCCACCTTTAACGATGTTCAGGTCTCAAAAGAAGCATTCAAGTGCCTCGGTTTTTTTAAGACGGTGCAAGACATACTTCACCCCATCTGATCTCCTCACTATTTATTCCGCCTACATCCGACCGAAAATGGAATACAACTCTCATGTTTGGGCCGGTGCTTCAAAGACTATTTTGAAGTTACTCGACCGGGTCCAGGAGAGAGCGAAAAAACTCATAGGAGACAGTAGGGTAGCCAACTCTATTAACTCTCTTGAGCATCGTCGCAACGTGGGGTGCGTTTCGTTGTTCTATGTTACTATAATGGGATGTGTTCTGATGAAATCAGGGAACTTGTTCCAGAAACCCGGCCATTCACGCGCACGACGCGTTCATCATTAAGAGCGCATCCATTTGTGGTCAACTTGGCAGCGAACCGCACTACGAATTACAGGTAGAACTCATTTTTCGGCCGAACATTGCGTATGTGGAACAAACTCCCTGCCGGGATCTTTCCTGTCGCTTATGACGTGGGAAAATTCAAATCAAATGTCCATACCCACTACTCCCTCTATCCTCCTTCCCATAACCTAATTTCCTAGTTCCAGCACAATGCATCGCATGTGTAGGGTTCATCCCCTGAGTGCTGGTCCGAGATAAAAAAAAAAAAAACTTTGCCACTTGTGAACAAATCGCGATTAAATCTGGAGCACTTAGGCTGTGCAACTCCGGGAAGGTTATAGGGTATTACGTTTTTTAGAACTAGGACCACGAGGGAAGGTAGGGGCTATTTCCACGCCAGCGAGACCATCTAACCGATTTTAATGAAATTTCAATGTATTTATGTTTTTGCATCTAGAAGGACAAATATGCTACATAATAAATATATTTTTTAAGTAGAACCAGGAGGCGATGTAGGGGTAAGATATACCTTTCCGAAACTGTATAATAACGGGAGCGAAGCCGCGGGTAAAAGCTAGTACATATATGTACATATTTATTGAATAGTTAGCACGTTGTCGGTATTGAGTAGTACCAGCAAAGTAATGTAGAATCATATACAAGGGCGTCGTGGAACTACAACAAAAAAACAATTGTGCAATTTATTGTTGTTCAAAGCAGCAGACTATCATGTAATGAAAGACAACACACGCTTGTGTTAGTTATAAACGTGTACAAACGAATGTGCAAAACGCATATTGTCAAAATTTGCATGTAATTGGACAGTTGTACGTATACGGTCACCTGGCCTTGCGAGAGTACATAGTTTATCATTCTACCATTCTGTTTTCTTTAGCTCGAAAATATCGTTATGTCTTTTTTTTATGCTACTTGTGCAGCTTGTATCAAATAAAGAGTACTAGTTTTAGTTATGACAGTGACCTTACGAATAATTAACAAGTTTTATTTCACCTAAATAGTATTATGAAGTTTTCTGCCTAATTATTTAGAGTCGTGCCTATTTAATTTGTTTTATACCCACGACTTAATGAACAAATTTCGAGTAAAGGATCACGATTCATAATTACTTCTGCTATCCAAAATTACAGCACAAAATTAAAAAAAAAATTTAGAATCATTTTACAACAGTTTTTTTGCCTCTTCTGAACATTTGTGAATTTTGAGTTGTGACTGTTTATGATTTAGGCCCAAATTCACAGTCATTAGTTAACTAAAATGATAACTATTGTTTAACTAATACTTCATATTCACAGTGTATTGTTTAACTAACATTCTCAGTATAACCAAAGAATGGTAATCCTAACAATCTTTTAATTTTCAATATTGGCAGCACTGTTATAGCATATGGTTTTTGTTTACATTTGTTCTACAGTCGTAAACATAGGTGTTTTATGGTCGTAAAGCAGCACTGGATTAAAGAACAACTCACGCGTCATCGTAATTATTATTTAAGTGCGGTCAGGTCTGTTTTTGTTGTTTGGCCTTCGAGAGTTTTGCGTCTCGCTCGCACTGGTTAATGGATTTGCCACGGGTAACTGTATCATTTACGGTTGTTGCGGCTTTTCGTTATTAATCACGTTGCTGTTACTGGTCGAGACCATCATACTCAAGAGATTTAGATATAATTAACCTTCCTATGTGAAGGCATAGGTCGTTTAAATATATATTGTGTGGGATACCCTGGCAATTTGCGTACTTGCTTCTACCATCTGCCATATGGCAATTGATAACTACAAACAAACGACATTTGTTATATTATTTCTTAAAAATAAGCGCGCTCTTCGAGCTTTACCGCGCAAGATATTGAATAGCTGCTGAAATTGGTTCGGGAAAACCAAAATATCATCGAAAATAAAAAACTGTATATATATATATATATATATATATATATATATATATATGCACAGAGCATACTTTTAGTGCAGTTTTTCATTGTAGTGAATGGTTTGCGTACATTTGCATTATTTCAGGTCAGTGCCGAAAGTTTTCATATATCTTCCGCACACTTTCAGGACATGATAGTTTCGGCGCAATTTTTTAGGTTTTCAGATCTTGCGATAAATTGCAATTAGGATACATGCAGAATAAACAATTTTAGTCCTTTTTGCTATATAAGCGTTCTAATTATAAAAATTTTGCATTTTAAAATGTAATTATTTCGATCTGTGTTGCCACACTTTCAATAGTTTTTATTTAGTTTTACCGGCGGCGGAAGTTTATGAGTAGAAGACTATGATGTTTAATTTTTCGTTCCAATACACAAATTATTTCCGCCATTACAAGTAAAGCAACAAAATCAGCTGTCTGTAATAATAACGCGTACACAATACAACAATACCAATAACAACTGTGTTAGTGGTGCTAACACTTTCTTTTATCTTAGGCAAATCCATATTATGAAAATTATTAATCATAAAAATTGCTTTCCCAAACAGTATCTTTCACTAAAATTTAGTATTGCAAATAGTAAAGAAATGCATTGTACAAAAATTAAGAAGGCTTCTTGCAAAATCTTCTTTTATATTAAACATAAGTACCGAAATAAAAACTTTTATCAATATTACATGTTATTAATTTAGACGTATTTATAAAAATTACATATTAAAAAAATAGCCGAAAAATACTGAAAAAGAAATCTAAAAAATTTATATTTTAAATAGTACATTTATAACAATTTATAGAAAGCACTTTATCAGACTATTGCTTAATTTCAAAAAAAAAATTCTGAGGACTTTAGCAACTATCATTTTAATAAAAAGAAATAAAAATACATGCAGACATTGCAATTTATTTGCAAAAATATCTATAGTAATGTAACTAATTAAAAAAAGAAATCTAAACAGTTACTATATTAAAAAAGCTCTGTAAGGAAATGTACAATAATAAATAAAAGAAAAAAAGTCAAATCGGCATATTTATATACATACATGGATCTATAATTTTTATTAAAAAAAAGTATGTTATAGAATTTATTTCTTATAAAAAGTATCATTAATAATAATTTATAAAAAATGCGTGTAATAACATACACTTTTTGGAAAGTATTTTTTTATTTCTAGCATTTCTAAACACAATTTTCCTTATTTTGGCAAGAACTTTAGTGGCTTTAATTTTAATTAATTAAGACAAAAAAAATATTCAGTTTCTGGTTTAAAAAAGCGTTGTAATTATAAAAAATCGCTTTATTGTCGACAATGTCATCAACGCCAATTGTGCAATTTAATAGTGAATAGACACTACATAAACAACCTATGAAAGATATACGCACAAAAACAGCTGACTTTGATGAACTACCATTATTCTACCATGAAAAATATGAATCATAAGTAATACCAGATGGAAATACTAAAGAAACAAAAACAACAATACAATAGAAAAAGAGGCTTTTTTCAGTCGCAAAGCAGCTCTGGGTTGAAGAACAACTTACGCGTGATCGTAATTATTATTTAAGTGCGATCAGGCCTGTTTTTGTTGTTTGGCCTTCGAGAGTTTTGCGTCTCACTCGCACTGATTAATGGATTTGCCACAGGTAACTGTATCATTTACGGTTGTTGTGGCTTTTCGCTATTAAGTCCCCGTCCATACTGTGAAACATTTGCTGCAAAACTTTTGAGTTTGTTGATGAGAAGGGGAAAAGCAGTGGAAGTAGGTACTCTGTTTCATGTACATGCAGTTTTTGTTGAATTTCTTATTTGCATCTTTTGACATGAGGTGTATTTGACGTTTCATTTTATTTCTTTTCGTTTGGTATACTGTTAACATCTATCATAATAATAGCTACCCTGTTTTAGTTTACACGTGTTAAGTATGTTAATGAAATATAATCAAAAATTTAAAAAAAAAAATATAAAATTATATAAAAATTATTATAAAATTTTTCTTCTTAGCGTCCATTTTGCTTCAAATTATACATTGTCTATCCAAAAAAAAATATTCACACCTATCACAGGGTAGTTATTTTATATTTACATTCGGTATTGAGAAATGTCAAAAAAAATTTAAAAAAGAAGATAGAAGTGAGGAATAAGAAAATACTAAACATGAAGCAAAAGATTCATGTATGGACACGGCTGCAGTTTCAAAAGAGAATTCAAAAAACTTTTGCAACAAAAACTCAACAGTATGGACGGGGACTTATCAGTTGCTGTTACTGGTGGAGACCATCAAACTCAGGAATTTTATATATAATTTAACTTCCTATGTGAAGGCATAGGTCGCTGAAATTATATTGTGTGGGATACCCTGGCAATTTGCGTACTTGCTTCTGCCATATGGCAATTAATTAATTGATAGATACAAACAAAAGGGGCTTTTTAATAGTCTAAACTAAAATAAGAAAAAAGTTGTCCAACTATAAAAAAAAAAATAAATTGCTCCAGCGAATAGCAGCTATCGCCAATCGATAGGCGGTATGAACTACCATTCAGATATGGTAACTTCTATTTTCTGAAATGCATGGGTTCAGATAGTATACCCATCAAACTTTCGAACATACTAAAATAAGAAAAAAAATTGTACAACTATAAAATAAAAACAATTTCGTTTTACATTGCGACAAAAAGCTCTCAATTTTAAAATATTGTATATTTTTTTTTTAATTTTAAAAAGTATCGTTACCAAATGGTAACATATTATTATCGTACATATTGCTTCGTGAATAAAACCGATCCTATGGGCATATTTTTCAGAATTTAATTTTTTTTAGTTATATCTGCAACTGGTACTGAAACTCTATAAACACTTGGGAAAGTTAGCCAACTGATCCACAGTAGCATCTACATTTAGTAGCGATATATGCGTTGCTATATGCTTCCGTAAAGATGTTCCTCTCAAACTTTCAGGTATATCTGATTTACAATCTAATGAAAACTGTCTGAGTGGAGGGCAGGCTCTATAATACTCTTTTGCAAACAACGTTGTCCCTTTTTTAGCGAATATGTATTCATTATTTTTGGGTATTCCTGCTTTATATCTATTTTTCAGAATGATATCAATAGCTCTTTGACGTAAAGGGCTCAATGAAACGCTAACAGTTCTCCTAGTTTTCCTCTTAATGTCAAGCGTACATATTGCTTCGTGAATAAAACCGATTCTTTGGGCATATTTTTTAAAATTTCTGTTTCTAAGTTGTTAGTTATGACTTGTTCAAGTAGCTATTTATTGTCAGACGTTCTATTTCTCCTGCTCTCCTTCTATTAAATATCTGAATAAAAATTTAAGTAGCTTTCACCAATTCATTTCAGCAATTTAAGTCCAATTGGTTTTTCAATGTAGAAATCTCTAAAAAAAAAAAACTCGAGAAATTTTAAATATATAAAATTTTTTTTTATGTTATGATATACTGAAATACATATTATCATCACATTTTATTTATTTACTTACTAATTTAATTACAAATTGTTTCTTTAAAGTATCAATGCGGATGTTTGGTGGCATGACAACTCTATGACATATCTATTCGTTGGTCAAATCAATGGATCTACTGGCAATTAACATTGTTTCCAATATGAATCAATATAATTTTTTTTTTACATTTTAACAACTTTGTTTTATATTGCGTCAAATAAAGTAGAGGGCTTTATTTTAAAATATACTTTTTTTTAAAAGGGTTTTAAATGATCGAGAAATTTTAAATACAATGTATACAATTTTTGTTAAGTTATGATATACTGGAATACTTATTATGATTACATTTTATTTATTTATTTATTAATTTAATTACAAATTGTTTCTTTAAAGTATCAATGGGGATGTGATGGCACCTCTATGGCATATCTACTCGCTTGGTTAAGTCAATGGATCCACTGAGCAGGTAGTGTAAAATGTTTGCAAGATTCAAAATTATCCCATGATGTTTAGCTAAAACATATTTTATATATAATTATAAATTTATATGTTATTATAAATTACGATTTACAAACTTAAGCTATGTACAAACGGCTGTCAGATCTTACAATATGCTGTAAAGCTTTTTCAGAAAATGTTTAAAATTTACAATTATCGTCACGCAACGTTGCCAGCAAAAGCATTTCGTATGCCGCTCTTAATAGTGCTGCACATAATTTATAAACAAATTTGCATACAAAATTTTATTATTGAACATTTTGTTAATATATAAATTATTCAACTTTTTTATTTTATTCTATATAATTTCGTTTTAAAATTTAAGCTCTAGGTATATAATTTTTTTTCGTGTATATACTTTTTTATTTACCGATATTTCGCTGCAACTTTGTGTAGCTTTTTTATGAATGCTTTTCAATTTATTAAATTTAATTTACATAACACATTTGTGTGAAATAAATGGGAATACAAAAAAAAAGGCAATTTCGAAAAATGCGGGTTAGGGCTTTTCTACATTTCCTATGTATTGAATATAGGCTTTCCGTATTTATGAATATATTTAAGGTCAACGCTGTATACATGTATTTGCCTGCAATTGTATTATTATAATTATAATTTTTTAATATACATATATAATATGTCATCAAAATATTTTAAATACAATTTATTGATTTCTTAGTTATTTACTCCGCCTCTGGTTATCAATCCAAGATTTCATTTGGGCGGGCGTTCTGTTTCTTAAACAGTGGTTGTTTTTAATAATATTCAAACATTCCATATTACTCGGAAGTTTCTTAATGTCCTTTAAATTTCCAAACGCCGAAAGTACAATTGCTCTCTCCTCTTCACTCCATTTCACACGTTTAGTTTTACCATAAGGTGAGGCTTTAAAAGAAAAAGGGTGTTAATACATATACCTAAGTTTATTTCTATTCAACGTATACTACTAAAAAAATAAGATTTAACTAGGTTCAATTATAATTAGTATTCTACAACCTTATATTGAAATGACAAAATTAATTTTTACTACAAATGCACTTACTGCTCCGTTTTTTCTTTGTTGCGGATGAACTTGTATTTTTACTCGTATCTAATATTGTGCCTTCAATCTCCAAATCGCCATCGTCGGTATTTTCCTCATCGTCAAGCCCCTCTTCTTCGTCATGTCCTTCTTCATCATTGTCACCTATTGCCGACATCAGAAGCTTTGACACGGAAGTTATTTCTGCAACTGGTACTGAAACTCTATAAACACTCTTGTGGATATCTTTATGGTGTCCCATAAAGTTAGCCAACTGATCCACAGTAGCATCTTCAACATTCAGTAGCGATATATACGTTGCTATATGCTTCCGTAAAGATGTTCCTCTCAAACTTTCAGGTATATCTGCTTTACAATCTAATGAAAACTGTCTGAGTAGAGGGCAGGCTCTATAATACTCTTTTGAAAATATCGTTGTTGCTTTTTTAGCGAATATATATTCATTATTTTTGGGTATTCCTGCTTTATATCTGTTTTTCAGAATGATATCAATAGCTTTTTGACATAAAGGGCTCAGTAAAACACTAACAGTTCTCCCTAGCTTTCCTCTTAATGTCAAGCGTACATATTGCTTCGCGAATAAAATCGATTCTTTGGACATATTTTTGAAAACTTCTGTTTCTAAGTTGTTAGTTATCACCTCCTTGTTTAAGTAGCTGTTTATTGTTAGACGTTCTATTTCTCCTGCCCTCCTTCTGTTAAATATCTGAATAAAAATTAAAGTAGCTTTTACCAATTCATTCCAGCAATTTAAGTCAAATTTGTTTTCCAATGTAGAAATCTCTCCAAATATTTTATTTTTTAGATACGAGTATAATTTTTTTATGTCTTTTTTTGTCGGCAATACCAGTTTTTTGGCCCGTTTTTGAGTGATTTGATCTTCTAAAGCCTTTTTATTGATAAGAACTAGAATTTCTTCCTCCCAGAGACTCAAGAAATCCTCCAGATTTTTTTTTGCTTCTTCAGATCCAGATTTAATAAACTCGGACCTCTGTTTAGAACCACACTTTTTTACTAAAGACGTTAAGTGATGGGCAACTGCGGGCGTTCGAAACCACATTAAACTATCGTCCCAACTTGAAACTGTTCTCAAAGCCTCTATACACGTGTCGAATAATCCGGGTTTATATATGTCTTTCAGCTCCTGAATGCTTTCATCAAGTCGTTTAAGCTCATTTAAAAACCGCCCTAAAAGCCTCAAATGAGAGCGGATCATGTCATGTTGGTGAGTAAGCGTATATTTCTCTGCCAGTTTATTGCCAAATTTGATAACTAATTCATCGTATCGAACGGCCCTAGTGATTTCATCATCTCTTAGTACCGGAAATATTTTAGTTCGTAGGGTATAATTTGCCGCACTGTGAATAAATTGTGTTACTTTTCTACCATTTATAAGATTATGCCTTGAATTTTTCTTTCTTTCACCACATCCTTTTAAGTGAATGCGCAACGTTTTTTTCGAAAAGAAACCTTTACAATTTATACAACAGACATAATCATTCACATTGTTCTGATATTTTCTCTGTTGTTGTCTTGAAACGATTAGTATACCAGTGTTATATTCTGTACAAGTATTGTGAAGAAAATTTCCTTGCTTTCGTAGTTCTTCAATAATTTGTAGTCGCTCTTTACACTTCTTTGGTAATTTGGATGCCTCCTGAATTTGTTTTTCCGACTTATGTTTTAAAAATAAATGACGAGATAACTTTGTTTGTAAAGTTTTACAAAAAATGCAGAAGTATTTTTTTGAACGACCACTGTGCGGTACCTCAACTTTGGATATTTTTAGAGGATCTTTGATCAGCATAATACTTTGCTCCTGCTCATACCAATTAGTTTCTATAGTAGACTCAATATTTTCATTGTCTATTGTTGTATCGGGAATATACTCCGAAAATGTTCCATTTGATATATAACTTTCCTTTTCGGTACTATTTAAAAAGCTATTTGAAGCTGAACAATCTTTTGTTGAATTATTTAGAACTAACAGTGGTTGCGAAGTGCCTTTATTGTCTTTTGATATCATTGCCGGAGATGATTGTGAACCAGGGGCATCACCTGCTTTTCTGGTTTTCGAGGAAGAAGGATTGGTGTCAGAAATTTCCGATGAAGAATTGTTGCGAGACAGCAACTGATTTGAACTATGTTTATATCGAAATAGCGGTTTCGATGAAGTTGCTTTTGAGGTGTTTAAAAGTATATCAGTAGTTTGAAAGGATTGTGAATCAGGAGCATCAACTGTTATTCCGGTTTGCGAGAAAGAAGGATTGAAGTTAGAGCTTCCCGATGAGGAATTGCTTCGATGCAAAAACTGCTTTGAACAATGTTTATTTCGTGATAACGATTTTGATGAAATGGTCTTTGAGGTATCCATGATCGTTTCGTCATTTGAGAGTGATTGTGACCCAGCGCCATCAGTTTTCGAGGAAGAAGGATTGGTGTCAGAGCTTTCCGATGAGAAATTGCTTTGAGGTAACAACTGCTTTAAATCATGTTTATTTTGCGATAACGATTTTGATGAAGTGGGCTTTGAGGTGTTTTTAAGTATGTCAGTAGTTGGAAAGGATTGTGAACCCGGAGCGGTTTCGGAGAAGGAAGGATTGGAGTTAGAGCTTTCCGATGAGGAATTGCTTCGATGCAAAAACTGCCTTGAACCATGTTTATTTCGCGATAACGATTTCGATGAAGTGGTTTTTGATGAGTTTCTGAGCGTTTCATCAGTTGAAAGGGATTGCGAACCAAGGGCATCACTTATTATTCTGGTTTCTGAGAACCAAAAATTAGAGTCCGAGTTTTCCGGCAAAGAATTTTGAGATAGCGATTTTAGTGAAGTGGGTTTTGAGGTATTTATAAGTATATCAGTAGTTGGAATGGGCTGTGAAGCAGGGGCTTCAACTGGTATTGGGGTTTTCGAAGGTGACGATATGATGGCAGAGCTGTTTTCCAATGAGGAATTGCTTCGAAGCAATAACTGCTTTGTCCCATCTTTATTTCGGGATATAGATTTCGACAAAGTGGGTTTTAAGGTGTTAATTAGTATATCAGTAGTTTTTTGGGACCGTGAAGCTATTGAGGTTTTCGAAAAAGACAATTTGGAGAAACAGGAATTGCTTCGAGGCAACAGAGGCTTGAAAGACGCTTTTGTGATCGATTTGCATTGTTGCTCCTCTTTAGTTTTGATATCAAGTGTTTCCTTGTATTCCAAAAGAAATCCTTTATTTTCTAAAAATATTAAAAGTATATTTTCTCTCTCTCTTTAATTGTGCTTTTTTCCCTTAAAAACTATATGTGAAATTTATTATTACATACCCTATGATATTCTCATACAGTATGAAAAATATCATAAAGCGTTTTATTACAAAAGCAACTCAATAATTGAGGAGGAAAACATATCCACATAGTACTATTTCGCTAATGCTTACTTAGCTCATCACTGGATTTTTCCTAATTTTTGAATACAAACCCAAGATCTATATGTTTAAAATTCAATTAATCAATCGAGAATTGAATTGAATATCAAACATACAAACCAAAAAATCTATAAACAAAAACATAACAATCTATGAGTTTACTTTTATAACACACTTATATTTCTATTTTTCGTTTTTTATTCTCATCTACACTAGGCTTGCCATTGGCCAGCATAACTAATGTATTTTGACTCAAATTAAAAATTAAAAAATGAAACAGAAGATACAAAAGAATATCAAAATTTTTTATACCGTGCACATTTAGTATTTTATATAAACTGAATTTATTTTGGGAATATATATTTATATATATGATTTTAATTGTGCTTTTTTCCCTTAAAAACTATATGTGAAATTAATTATTACATACCCTATGATATTCTCATACAGTATGAAAAATATCATAAAACATTTATTACAAAAGCAACTCAATAATTGAGGAGGAAAACATATCCACATAGTACTATTTCGCTAATGCTTACTTAGCTCATCACTGGATTTTTCCTAATTTTTGAATACAAACCCAAGATCTATATGTTTAAAATTCAATTAATCAATCGAGAATTGAATTGAATATCAAACATACAAACCAAAAAATCTATAAACAAAAACATAACAATCTATGAGTTTACTTTTATAACACACTTATATTTCTATTTTTCGTTTTTTATTCTCATCTACACTAGGCTTGCCATTGGCCAGCATAACTAATGTATTTTGACTCAAATTAAAAATTAAAAAATGAAACAGAAGATACAAAAGAATATCAAAATTTTTTATACCGTGCACATTTAGTATTTTATATAAACTGAATTTATTTTGGGAATATATATTTATATATATGATTTTAATTGTGCTTTTTTCCCTTAAAAACTATATGTGAAATTAATTATTACATACCCTATGATATTCTCATACAGTATGAAAAATATCATAAAACATTTATTACAAAAGCAACTCAATAATTGAGGAGGAAAACATATCCACATAGTACTATTTCGCTAATGCTTACTTAGCTCATCACTGGACTTTTCCTAATTTTTGAATACAAACCCAAGATCTATATGTTTAAAATTCAATTAATCAATCGAGAATTGATTTGAATATCAAACATACAAACCAAAAAATCTATAAACAAAAACATAACAATCCATGAGTTTACTTTTATAACACACACATATTTCTATTTTTAGTTTTTTATTCTTAATAATAAATTTCACATATAGTTTTTAAGGGAAAAAAGCACAATTAAAATCATATATACTTAACTATTAACGTTTTAAAAAACAATTTTGAGAACTTACCATTCTTTAATATTAATTTTGCGGCATATCTCCCCCCCCTGAACTTCGCTGCAATCATTTTTTCCTGAGACCAAATCAAATTGGACGATTTTGTCACCCAATAGTTACCATTTTCGAACCGAATAAGCGAAAACATTTTTATCTAAAATTAAAGAAATTATTTTAAATATTTTTAAATGGACCATAACAAGGGCGACCTTGTAAACTTACAGATTCAGATGAACGGCGAATCGTGCGTGAAGCAAGAAAAAATCCAAAAATTTCTGCTAACACTTTAGATAAAAACACCGAGGAACACTTAGGTATATCCGTTACACCTCAAACAATAAGAAACGTCTTAAAAAAGCACGTAGTAAATTTAAATTACAAATAAATAAATAAAAAGATATAATATATTTTTTTTTTACTTACCTTTTTAGCGACTGCTCCACTTACGAATTACCACCACACCAACTGAACACTTTCAAATGAAGCCAAGCCAAAAAATTATGCTGGTCACTGTGTATGCGTTGTGTGCTTATATTGAACCGTTATGTTATAGTGCTACCACTATGTTACATATAACATAGCTGCCACTTTTACACACATCATTAACGCTGCAGTTACACGTTCAAGATATGCTTTCAAGTTTTTTACGCATACTGCTTGTCAAAATTCACAAAAATTGAAAGCTGTGACGTAGGCTGCACGCAATTTTAAAACAAATTTATTTTGAAGATGCCGTCGGCACAGTAGGATGTCCGAAAAGATTTATTTTTTTATTCACATCTTCAACAGACATGTTTGTTTTTGCGGCAATAGAACTATAGCCCTTAGTTTTTAAATCATTTCGTCGATATGACGAAAGATTCACATTCCAAAGGACTTTTGTACAATTTTATAAACAGCAGCAAATCATTGCAGTTATTATTTTTATTCACAAACATATTCCTTTAATTGTTCTTTTTCGGCGAATTTGTAATCTTTAATTTATAATATATGATTTGTAGCAATATAACACAGAAAACATTGGCGGCAAATTATTTTAACGCACAAAACATAACAATGTGCTTTTTAAAACTTATATCAGCTGTTTTCTTGCCTAAAAATTTAAACAAAGTTGGTAAGCAAATTTTTAAGTAAGTTCGTTTCAAATATTAATAGTATGCAAGTGTGAGTGAAACAAAACTTGAAGCAAGACTTAATCGCTTAACCCCAAAGTAAGAACAGAAGCGGCTAGACAAGCATTTGCACACAACACAAGTTTCTATTTAACGTAAACAATTCACACACAACCATATATATGCATATATAAATATTTAAACTTTCATAATTTGCAGAACTGCTGGAATTGAAATCGAAATAAATATTCATGTAAACTCATAGCTGTGATATAGTCTACATGAAAGCAATTTAAAAACTACTTCAATTTTGAAAGTCGTCGTCAAGAAAACATTTCCTAACAAGATACGCCATATATTTTTATTAATTTCTAAAACTTAATTATAAATTATTATTAATAATTAGTGTATTTTGTTACTTTCAAATTTGTTGTGAGGAGGAGTCTGGCATCACAAAAACATTTTATAACTATTACATCTGGCAATACAGTTGTGAGTGCAAAAACCACACTAAAGACAAATAAATTCCATTATTCCTGTGTATGCATGTATATTATTTTTTTTTATAGATACCCATATACACTCTGTCAAGTAAATGGTTGCAGAATTAAAGAAACAATTTGCATACCGTTGCTATGATCATTTTCCGAAATTCTTAGCAAACATTAATTGACAGACTGTTGTTATAAAAAATTTATGAAGAATTACATATGTACATACATCTATACGTAATTAGGGAATATAAATAGTTATATACATATGTACATACATATGTATATAGAATACAAATATAAATTAGAAACGTAAAATAAAAATACAAATGTATGTATGTATGTATGTATGTATATGTAGCATTTGAAAAAAAACAAATTATTATAAAGAAGTAACAAATCATTTTGCTGTATTACATTTCAGCAGAGAGCGTTAGCCGTTGCTATAGAGGTTTTCCACTCGTTTTTGTTTTTCTTCGCATAACGTTGTTATATTTATGCACCCTACAGAATTTACTGAAGCATAAATTAAACAATTCTAACACTTGATCAAGATAATGTGGCTTCTGTTTTTTGTGTACGAATTGTTTTGGTTGTATGTTTTTTTTAGTTTGTCTGTCGATCTTTAAGCCATACACAAACAGTTTCGATTGCTGTTGCTACATGCAATAATGCGATAAAAGGCTTTTATCGTTTTATTAAAGTTCAATTTCTAATTAAAAGCACTGTCTAACAAGTAGTTGTGTGGGCGTTCTTGTTAATTTATAAACTTTAAATTGACTACATTGTTTGTTCTTACTTTTATTACTAAAAACGCATCTAAAAAGGACAAATTTTTCAACGTCATGGGTGGCGATGAATGAGGTAGTTAGCACGTTGACTATAATACCCAAAGTCCTAGGTTCGAGCCCACTATCCGACTGCCATAAAAAACATCTGAGCATTTTTCTATGATGTGCATTATTATGCGTTTGTATCAGATGTTGGCGGAAGGTTTCAGACGCGAAGGCATAATCAGTGGTCACTGAACACTGCCGGTTTCCGCTGATATTAATTCACAAATAACAGCAGAGCGCCCTCTTTAATCTGTATTATGTAGCATCATCGGCGAATTAAAATTATTAATAAAATGGCTACAAAACACAGCTCCAAAAGATTCGGTAATCCCGACAGCATTTTTCATTACATTCGTACTCTATAGTCCGGATTGAATGCTACTTTATAATTCGGATTGCTGCCAAACTGTTGTTTAATTTTATTTTCTCCTTTTTGTAATTCCGAAAACATATTTTTTTCCTCTTTTGCTGGAAAATCAAATTATTTTGCTGTTTTTTTGTTTGGATACATCAATAAAATGGTCAGAAGAAAAACATGTTGACATTAAAAAATTTTAGTGCTTCACAAATAAATCTGAACTGTTCTCGAGAACCAAAAGTGATTTAAAATGTATTTAAAAATATGTAGCTTTATTCGTTTTTTTATGCACTTCGAGTACCTTTTTATATAAAGGTATGTACACACGATTGTTAAGGTATGTACACACGATTGTCATTTACTACAATAAAAGAAAAATTGTTACAAAATGTGCAACAACCGTGTGAACACACAATTTTTGTGTGGCAACATTGTCACAAAATGTATTGTCGTTGCATTGTATGCCAATAATATTGTCACAATTCTGACAATCGTGAGAAAACCCTTCATTTCCATTGACACACAATTTACAGTCATTTGTTATTGTCGCATGTGCTATATTTAGTGCACCGTACAATAACACCATTTGCACATACATATTTCTGTTGGCAACGCTGCCTATTAATATTTATATACAATGTTAAACATTGGTTCTGGCAAGTTTTACCATACAATAATCTAACAACCGTGTGAACGGTCAATTGTTATTGGCAGAAAAATTTATTGTCGCAGAACTGTGTGCCAATGAAATTGTATGGTTTTCTTTCAATAGTGTGAACAGACAAATTACCAGATGGTAACAATTTTTCATTGTGAGTGCATTGCCACCATATTGCCGTATCCTACAATATTGTACAATCTGACAATCGTGTGAACATAGCTTAATAACTTTTAACATGTAAATAAAACGTTTCATAAAAAATTATTAGCTTTTCTTGGCGCTGTTTTCGGCGTTTTATATTTTTCTACCCTTTTTAAAAAGCCGATTAGGGTTTCTTTTCTTCAGCTCCTAGCAACATTGTCCTGACACCGGAAACGCTGCAACACTGCTATAAAAACGTAAAAGTGCAAAATTGGAGTTGCAAAAAATAATGAAGCTTTCCTCCTATCATGTCTTCTCCACCTATCTATCATCTCTATCACTATCCCTTTCCTTAATTCCAGTGTATACATTACATACGTAGGAATCATCTTCTTAGCACTGGTCCCAGAAAAAAAGTTAAAATTTTCAGACACTAATCGAAAATTGCCACAGAAGCTTTTTATATTACACTTTAATCGTTAAAATTACTTCATCGTAGGTTAATAGTAGAGCATTCAAAAAATGCAATTCTCTTTTGAAGGGCATACAGGCTGTCTGTGTTTCATCAATTTATAAAAGGAATTTGATGTCAATATCAACTCAAAAAATGCGAATGAGAGAAAAAACAAAGCAATTTTCGTTTATCTTGAACCAGCACTCACGAGATTACCCCTACACATGCGATGTAGAGGAAAGGTATAGAAATGACAGGAGGAGGAGTAGAAGCTCACTATCCTACAACTCTACTTTTGCACGTTCTTTATTTTATAGCAGTATTAAAGTGCTTCTGATGTCAAGCAGACGTATTAAATTTTAAAGCTTCGTTTTATTAGCCATTTTTAGTAATTATTTTACTTCGCCACAGCTACGCAATGCGGCCATAGGAGGGCGCTCTGATATTCCTGTGGATTGGTTACAAGTGAAGCCGGTACTGTTCGGTGACCAGTGACTATGAATTCGAAATTGAAACTTTTCGACAACAAGTGACATAAAGACACACTAATGCACATCACAAGAAATGCCAGATGTTTTTATCATTTAGTCTGAACAGGGGTTGAAAAATTTTAGTTTTGTAGTCCACGTGCAGACTACTTCAGTTATCGCCACCCTCATTGTAGTATATGCTTGAATATACTGTTTACTATCTGTTACAGTTCCCTAGTTTTTGCTGTTTTAATAACTAATCTCTGAAATAGGAGAGTAGTGGGCGTCATATATTTATGAATGAAGTATATTGCTATCTGAACTATGTTTACGTTTAGCGTCACTTAGAATTGCCCTGAGAGTAAAATAAAAATACAAATGTATGTATGTATGTATGTATGTATGTATGTACATTTGTATTTTTATTTTACGTTTCTAATTTATATTTGTATTCTATATACATATGTATGTACATATGTATATAACTATTTATATTCCCTAATTACGTATAGATGTATGTACATATGTAATTCTTCATAAATTTTTTATAACAACAGTCTGTCAATTAATGTTTGCTAAGAATTTCGGAAAATGATCATAGCAACGGTATGCAAATTGTTTCTTTAATTCTGCAACCATTTACTTGACAGAGTGTATATGGGTATCTATAAAAAAAAATAATATACATGCATACACAGGAATAACGGAATTTATTTGTCTTTAGTGTGGTTTTTGCACTCACAACTGTATTGCCAGATGTAATAGTTATAAAATGTTTTTGTGATGCCAGACTCCTCCTCACAACAAATTTGAAAGTAACAAAATACACTAATTATTAATAATAATTTATAATTAAGTTTTAGAAATTAATAAAAATATATGGCGTATCTTGTTAGGAAATGTTTTCTTGACGACGACTTTCAAAATTGAAGTAGTTTTTAAATTGCTTTCATGTAGACTATATCACAGCTATGAGTTTACATGAATATTTATTTCGATTTCAATTCCAGCAGTTCTGCAAATTATGAAAGTTTAAATATTTATATATGCATATATATGGTTGTGTGTGAATTGTTTACGTTAAATAGAAACTTGTGTTGTGTGGAACGGAGGCATTTGCTTGTTGTACAAAAATCGAAATATCTACCCCATGTTTACACTGGAAAAAACTGAACTGACAATAGCTACACATTCACACTCAATACTTTTGTGTCTGCGTTACTGTGTTAAATATTTCGAAGACAGTAAATAAAGTAGAGACGTATAGCAGAATATTATTTGAAAAGGAAGTGGACAAAATGGTCATTTTGAATTCAACTATTGTAGAAAAAAGAAATTTAAAAAAGGATAAAAGATACGTGGATTTTTGCATAGAGATCAACGATGATCTTTATTTATTTTTAAGATTATAGAGTTCTTAGAAAGTTTTTAATTCAACCTCTACTTTGGACACTTTGCACAAAATTAATCAATAGCCATAATTATTGTCTGGACGCCTAAGTTACAAAGATAATTTTCAGAATTTTTGACAACTAATACGTTTTCTTATATGGTTATGACAGTATTGTCCAAGTTATCGTACTGTTAAACCTCAAATAGTATACACAATAGGCTTGTACAAACGTAAATGCTTGTCTAGCCGCTTCTGTTCTTACTTTGGGGTTAAGCGATTAAGTCTTGCTTCAAGTTTTGTTTCACTCACACTTGCATACTATTAATATTTGAAACGAACTTACTTAAAAATTTGCTTACCAACTTTGTTTAAATTTTTAGGCAAGAAAACAGCTGATATAAGTTTTAAAAAGCACATTGTTATGTTTTGTGCGTTAAAATAATTTGCCGCCAATGTTTTCTGTGTTATATTGCTACAAATCATATATTATAAATTAAAGATTACAAATTCGCCGAAAAAGAACAATTAAAGGAATATGTTTGTGAATAAAAATAATAACTGCAATGATTTGCTGCTGTTTATAAAATTGTACAAAAGTCCTTTGGAATGTGAATCTTTCGTCATATCGACGAAATGATTTAAAAACTAAGGGCTATAGTTCTATTGCCGCAAAAACAAACATGTCTGTTGAAGATGTGAATAAAAAAATAAATCTTTTCGGACATCCTACTGTGCCGACGGCATCTTCAAAATAAATTTGTTTTAAAATTGCGTGCAGCCTACGTCACAGCTTTCAATTTTTGTGAATTTTGACAAGCAGTATGCGTAAAAAACTTGAAAGCATATCTTGAACGTGTAACTGCAGCGTTAATGATGTGTGTAAAAGTGGCAGCTATGTTATATGTAACATAGTGGTAGCACTATAACATAACGGTTCAATATAAGCACACAACGCATACACAGTGACCAGCATAATTTTTTGGCTTGGCTTCATTTGAAAGTGTTCAGTTGGTGTGGTGGTAATTCGTAAGTGGAGCAGTCGCTAAAAAGGTAAGTAAAAAAAAAATATATTATATCTTTTTATTTATTTATTTGTAATTTAAATTTACTACGTGCTTTTTTAAGACGTTTCTTATTGTTTGAGGTGTAACGGATATACCTAAGTGTTCCTCGGTGTTTTTATCTAAAGTGTTAGCAGAAATTTTTGGATTTTTTCTTGCTTCACGCACGATTCGCCGTTCATCTGAATCTGTAAGTTTACAAGGTCGCCCTTGTTATGGTCCATTTAAAAATATTTAAAATAATTTCTTTAATTTTAGATAAAAATGTTTTCGCTTATTCGGTTCGAAAATGGTAACTATTGGGTGACAAAATCGTCCAATTTGATTTGGTCTCAGGAAAAAATGATTGCAGCGAAGTTCAGGGGGGGGAGATATGCCGCAAAATTAATATTAAAGAATGGTAAGTTCTCAAAATTGTTTTTTAAAACGTTAATAGTTAAGTATATATGATTTTAATTGTGCTTTTTTCCCTTAAAAACTATATGTGAAATTTATTATTAAGAATAAAAAACTAAAAATAGAAATATGTGTGTGTTATAAAAGTAAACTCATGGATTGTTATGTTTTTGTTTATAGATTTTTTGGTTTGTATGTTTGATATTCAAATCAATTCTCGATTGATTAATTGAATTTTAAACATATAGATCTTGGGTTTGTATTCAAAAATTAGGAAAAGTCCAGTGATGAGCTAAGTAAGCATTAGCGAAATAGTACTATGTGGATATGTTTTCCTCCTCAATTATTGAGTTGCTTTTGTAATAAATGTTTTATGATATTTTTCATACTGTATGAGAATATCATAGGGTATGTAATAATTAATTTCACATATAGTTTTTAAGGGAAAAAAGCACAATTAAAATCATATATATAAATATATATTCCCAAAATAAATTCAGTTTATATAAAATACTAAATGTGCACGGTATAAAAAATTTTGATATTCTTTTGTATCTTCTGTTTCATTTTTTAATTTTTAATTTGAGTCAAAATACATTAGTTATGCTGGCCAATGGCAAGCCTAGTGTAGATGAGAATAAAAAACGAAAAATAGAAATATAAGTGTGTTATAAAAGTAAACTCATAGATTGTTATGTTTTTGTTTATAGATTTTTTGGTTTGTATGTTTGATATTCAATTCAATTCTCGATTGATTAATTGAATTTTAAACATATAGATCTTGGGTTTGTATTCAAAAATTAGGAAAAATCCAGTGATGAGCTAAGTAAGCATTAGCGAAATAGTACTATGTGGATATGTTTTCCTCCTCAATTATTGAGTTGCTTTTGTAATAAATGTTTTATGATATTTTTCATACTGTATGAGAATATCATAGGGTATGTAATAATTAATTTCACATATAGTTTTTAAGGGAAAAAAGCACAATTAAAATCATATATATAAATATATATTCCCAAAATAAATTCAGTTTATATAAAATACTAAATGTGCACGGTATAAAAAATTTTGATATTCTTTTGTATCTTCTGTTTCATTTTTTAATTTTTAATTTGAGTCAAAATACATTAGTTATGCTGGCCAATGGCAAGCCTAGTGTAGATGAGAATAAAAAACGAAAAATAGAAATATAAGTGTGTTATAAAAGTAAACTCATAGATTGTTATGTTTTTGTTTATAGATTTTTTGGTTTGTATGTTTGATATTCAATTCAATTCTCGATTGATTAATTGAATTTTAAACATATAGATCTTGGGTTTGTATTCAAAAATTAGGAAAAATCCAGTGATGAGCTAAGTAAGCATTAGCGAAATAGTACTATGTGGATATGTTTTCCTCCTCAATTATTGAGTTGCTTTTGTAATAAAACGCTTTATGATATTTTTCATACTGTATGAGAATATCATAGGGTATGTAATAATAAATTTCACATATAGTTTTTAAGGGAAAAAAGCACAATTAAAGAGAGAGAGAAAATATACTTTTAATATTTTTAGAAAATAAAGGATTTCTTTTGGAATACAAGGAAACACTTGATATCAAAACTAAAGAGGAGCAACAATGCAAATCGATCACAAAAGCGTCTTTCAAGCCTCTGTTGCCTCGAAGCAATTCCTGTTTCTCCAAATTGTCTTTTTCGAAAACCTCAATAGCTTCACGGTCCCAAAAAACTACTGATATACTAATTAACACCTTAAAACCCACTTTGTCGAAATCTATATCCCGAAATAAAGATGGGACAAAGCAGTTATTGCTTCGAAGCAATTCCTCATTGGAAAACAGCTCTGCCATCATATCGTCACCTTCGAAAACCCCAATACCAGTTGAAGCCCCTGCTTCACAGCCCATTCCAACTACTGATATACTTATAAATACCTCAAAACCCACTTCACTAAAATCGCTATCTCAAAATTCTTTGCCGGAAAACTCGGACTCTAATTTTTGGTTCTCAGAAACCAGAATAATAAGTGATGCCCTTGGTTCGCAATCCCTTTCAACTGATGAAACGCTCAGAAACTCATCAAAAACCACTTCATCGAAATCGTTATCGCGAAATAAACATGGTTCAAGGCAGTTTTTGCATCGAAGCAATTCCTCATCGGAAAGCTCTAACTCCAATCCTTCCTTCTCCGAAACCGCTCCGGGTTCACAATCCTTTCCAACTACTGACATACTTAAAAACACCTCAAAGCCCACTTCATCAAAATCGTTATCGCAAAATAAACATGATTTAAAGCAGTTGTTACCTCAAAGCAATTTCTCATCGGAAAGCTCTGACACCAATCCTTCTTCCTCGAAAACTGATGGCGCTGGGTCACAATCACTCTCAAATGACGAAACGATCATGGATACCTCAAAGACCATTTCATCAAAATCGTTATCACGAAATAAACATTGTTCAAAGCAGTTTTTGCATCGAAGCAATTCCTCATCGGGAAGCTCTAACTTCAATCCTTCTTTCTCGCAAACCGGAATAACAGTTGATGCTCCTGATTCACAATCCTTTCAAACTACTGATATACTTTTAAACACCTCAAAAGCAACTTCATCGAAACCGCTATTTCGATATAAACATAGTTCAAATCAGTTGCTGTCTCGCAACAATTCTTCATCGGAAATTTCTGACACCAATCCTTCTTCCTCGAAAACCAGAAAAGCAGGTGATGCCCCTGGTTCACAATCATCTCCGGCAATGATATCAAAAGACAATAAAGGCACTTCGCAACCACTGTTAGTTCTAAATAATTCAACAAAAGATTGTTCAGCTTCAAATAGCTTTTTAAATAGTACCGAAAAGGAAAGTTATATATCAAATGGAACATTTTCGGAGTATATTCCCGATACAACAATAGACAATGAAAATATTGAGTCTACTATAGAAACTAATTGGTATGAGCAGGAGCAAAGTATTATGCTGATCAAAGATCCTCTAAAAATATCCAAAGTTGAGGTACCGCACAGTGGTCGTTCAAAAAAATACTTCTGCATTTTTTGTAAAACTTTACAAACAAAGTTATCTCGTCATTTATTTTTAAAACATAAGTCGGAAAAACAAATTCAGGAGGCATCCAAATTACCAAAGAAGTGTAAAGAGCGACTACAAATTATTGAAGAACTACGAAAGCAAGGAAATTTTCTTCACAATACTTGTACAGAATATAACACTGGTATACTAATCGTTTCAAGACAACAACAGAGAAAATATCAGAACAATGTGAATGATTATGTCTGTTGTATAAATTGTAAAGGTTTCTTTTCGAAAAAAACGTTGCGCATTCACTTAAAAGGATGTGGTGAAAGAAAGAAAAATTCAAGGCATAATCTTATAAATGGTAGAAAAGTAACACAATTTATTCACAGTGCGGCAAATTATACCCTACGAACTAAAATATTTCCGGTACTAAGAGATGATGAAATCACTAGGGCCGTTCGATACGATGAATTAGTTATCAAATTTGGCAATAAACTGGCAGAGAAATATACGCTTACTCACCAACATGACATGATCCGCTCTCATTTGAGGCTTTTAGGGCGGTTTTTAAATGAGCTTAAACGACTTGATGAAAGCATTCAGGAGCTGAAAGACATATATAAACCCGGATTATTCGACACGTGTATAGAGGCTTTGAGAACAGTTTCAAGTTGGGACGATAGTTTAATGTGGTTTCGAACGCCCGCAGTTGCCCATCACTTAACGTCTTTAGTAAAAAAGTGTGGTTCTAAACAGAGGTCCGAGTTTATTAAATCTGGATCTGAAGAAGCAAAAAAAAATCTGGAGGATTTCTTGAGTCTCTGGGAGGAAGAAATTCTAGTTCTTATCAATAAAAAGGCTTTAGAAGATCAAATCACTCAAAAACGGGCCAAAAAACTGGTATTGCCGACAAAAAAAGACATAAAAAAATTATACTCGTATCTAAAAAATAAAATATTTGGAGAGATTTCTACATTGGAAAACAAATTTGACTTAAATTGCTGGAATGAATTGGTAAAAGCTACTTTAATTTTTATTCAGATATTTAACAGAAGGAGGGCAGGAGAAATAGAACGTCTAACAATAAACAGCTACTTAAACAAGGAGGTGATAACTAACAACTTAGAAACAGAAGTTTTCAAAAATATGTCCAAAGAATCGATTTTATTCGCGAAGCAATATGTACGCTTGACATTAAGAGGAAAGCTAGGGAGAACTGTTAGTGTTTTACTGAGCCCTTTATGTCAAAAAGCTATTGATATCATTCTGAAAAACAGATATAAAGCAGGAATACCCAAAAATAATGAATATATATTCGCTAAAAAAGCAACAACGATATTTTCAAAAGAGTATTATAGAGCCTGCCCTCTACTCAGACAGTTTTCATTAGATTGTAAAGCAGATATACCTGAAAGTTTGAGAGGAACATCTTTACGGAAGCATATAGCAACGTATATATCGCTACTGAATGTTGAAGATGCTACTGTGGATCAGTTGGCTAACTTTATGGGACACCATAAAGATATCCACAAGAGTGTTTATAGAGTTTCAGTACCAGTTGCAGAAATAACTTCCGTGTCAAAGCTTCTGATGTCGGCAATAGGTGACAATGATGAAGAAGGACATGACGAAGAAGAGGGGCTTGACGATGAGGAAAATACCGACGATGGCGATTTGGAGATTGAAGGCACAATATTAGATACGAGTAAAAATACAAGTTCATCCGCAACAAAGAAAAAACGGAGCAGTAAGTGCATTTGTAGTAAAAATTAATTTTGTCATTTCAATATAAGGTTGTAGAATACTAATTATAATTGAACCTAGTTAAATCTTATTTTTTTAGTAGTATACGTTGAATAGAAATAAACTTAGGTATATGTATTAACACCCTTTTTCTTTTAAAGCCTCACCTTATGGTAAAACTAAACGTGTGAAATGGAGTGAAGAGGAGAGAGCAATTGTACTTTCGGCGTTTGGAAATTTAAAGGACATTAAGAAACTTCCGAGTAATATGGAATGTTTGAATATTATTAAAAACAACCACTGTTTAAGAAACAGAACGCCCGCCCAAATGAAATCTTGGATTGATAACCAGAGGCGGAGTAAATAACTAAGAAATCAATAAATTGTATTTAAAATATTTTGATGACATATTATATATGTATATTAAAAAATTATAATTATAATAATACAATTGCAGGCAAATACATGTATACAGCGTTGACCTTAAATATATTCATAAATACGGAAAGCCTATATTCAATACATAGGAAATGTAGAAAAGCCCTAACCCGCATTTTTCGAAATTGCCTTTTTTTTTGTATTCCCATTTATTTCACACAAATGTGTTATGTAAATTAAATTTAATAAATTGAAAAGCATTCATAAAAAAGCTACACAAAGTTGCAGCGAAATATCGGTAAATAAAAAAGTATATACACGAAAAAAAATTATATACCTAGAGCTTAAATTTTAAAACGAAATTATATAGAATAAAATAAAAAAGTTGAATAATTTATATATTAACAAAATGTTCAATAATAAAATTTTGTATGCAAATTTGTTTATAAATTATGTGCAGCACTATTAAGAGCGGCATACGAAATGCTTTTGCTGGCAACGTTGCGTGACGATAATTGTAAATTTTAAACATTTTCTGAAAAAGCTTTACAGCATATTGTAAGATCTGACAGCCGTTTGTACATAGCTTAAGTTTGTAAATCGTAATTTATAATAACATATAAATTTATAATTATATATAAAATATGTTTTAGCTAAACATCATGGGATAATTTTGAATCTTGCAAACATTTTACACTACCTGCTCAGTGGATCCATTGACTTAACCAAGCGAGTAGATATGCCATAGAGGTGCCATCACATCCCCATTGATACTTTAAAGAAACAATTTGTAATTAAATTAATAAATAAATAAATAAAATGTAATCATAATAAGTATTCCAGTATATCATAACTTAACAAAAATTGTATACATTGTATTTAAAATTTCTCGATCATTTAAAACCCTTTTAAAAAAAAGTATATTTTAAAATAAAGCCCTCTACTTTATTTGACGCAATATAAAACAAAGTTGTTAAAATGTAAAAAAAAAATTATATTGATTCATATTGGAAACAATGTTAATTGCCAGTAGATCCATTGATTTGACCAACGAATAGATATGTCATAGAGTTGTCATGCCACCAAACATCCGCATTGATACTTTAAAGAAACAATTTGTAATTAAATTAGTAAGTAAATAAATAAAATGTGATGATAATATGTATTTCAGTATATCATAACATAAAAAAAAATTTTATATATTTAAAATTTCTCGAGTTTTTTTTTTTTAGAGATTTCTACATTGAAAAACCAATTGGACTTAAATTGCTGAAATGAATTGGTGAAAGCTACTTAAATTTTTATTCAGATATTTAATAGAAGGAGAGCAGGAGAAATAGAACGTCTGACAATAAATAGCTACTTGAACAAGTCATAACTAACAACTTAGAAACAGAAATTTTAAAAAATATGCCCAAAGAATCGGTTTTATTCACGAAGCAATATGTACGCTTGACATTAAGAGGAAAACTAGGAGAACTGTTAGCGTTTCATTGAGCCCTTTACGTCAAAGAGCTATTGATATCATTCTGAAAAATAGATATAAAGCAGGAATACCCAAAAATAATGAATACATATTCGCTAAAAAAGGGACAACGTTGTTTGCAAAAGAGTATTATAGAGCCTGCCCTCCACTCAGACAGTTTTCATTAGATTGTAAATCAGATATACCTGAAAGTTTGAGAGGAACATCTTTACGGAAGCATATAGCAACGCATATATCGCTACTAAATGTAGATGCTACTGTGGATCAGTTGGCTAACTTTCCCAAGTGTTTATAGAGTTTCAGTACCAGTTGCAGATATAACTAAAAAAAATTAAATTCTGAAAAATATGCCCATAGGATCGGTTTTATTCACGAAGCAATATGTACGATAATAATATGTTACCATTTGGTAACGATACTTTTTAAAATTAAAAAAAAAATATACAATATTTTAAAATTGAGAGCTTTTTGTCGCAATGTAAAACGAAATTGTTTTTATTTTATAGTTGTACAATTTTTTTTCTTATTTTAGTATGTTCGAAAGTTTGATGGGTATACTATCTGAACCCATGCATTTCAGAAAATAGAAGTTACCATATCTGAATGGTAGTTCATACCGCCTATCGATTGGCGATAGCTGCTATTCGCTGGAGCAATTTATTTTTTTTTTTATAGTTGGACAACTTTTTTCTTATTTTAGTTTAGACTATTAAAAAGCCCCTTTTGTTTGTATCTATCAATTAATTAATTGCCATATGGCAGAAGCAAGTACGCAAATTGCCAGGGTATCCCACACAATATAATTTCAGCGACCTATGCCTTCACATAGGAAGTTAAATTATATATAAAATTCCTGAGTTTGATGGTCTCCACCAGTAACAGCAACTGATAAGTCCCCGTCCATACTGTTGAGTTTTTGTTGCAAAAGTTTTTTGAATTCTCTTTTGAAACTGCAGCCGTGTCCATACATGAATCTTTTGCTTCATGTTTAGTATTTTCTTATTCCTCACTTCTATCTTCTTTTTTAAATTTTTTTTGACATTTCTCAATACCGAATGTAAATATAAAATAACTACCCTGTGATAGGTGTGAATATTTTTTTTTGGATAGACAATGTATAATTTGAAGCAAAATGGACGCTAAGAAGAAAAATTTTATAATAATTTTTATATAATTTTATATTTTTTTTTTTAAATTTTTGATTATATTTCATTAACATACTTAACACGTGTAAACTAAAACAGGGTAGCTATTATTATGATAGATGTTAACAGTATACCAAACGAAAAGAAATAAAATGAAACGTCAAATACACCTCATGTCAAAAGATGCAAATAAGAAATTCAACAAAAACTGCATGTACATGAAACAGAGTACCTACTTCCACTGCTTTTCCCCTTCTCATCAACAAACTCAAAAGTTTTGCAGCAAATGTTTCACAGTATGGACGGGGACTTAATAGCGAAAAGCCACAACAACCGTAAATGATACAGTTACCTGTGGCAAATCCATTAATCAGTGCGAGTGAGACGCAAAACTCTCGAAGGCCAAACAACAAAAACAGGCCTGATCGCACTTAAATAATAATTACGATCACGCGTAAGTTGTTCTTCAACCCAGAGCTGCTTTGCGACTGAAAAAAGCCTCTTTTTCTATTGTATTGTTGTTTTTGTTTCTTTAGTATTTCCATCTGGTATTACTTATGATTCATATTTTTCATGGTAGAATAATGGTAGTTCATCAAAGTCAGCTGTTTTTGTGCGTATATCTTTCATAGGTTGTTTATGTAGTGTCTATTCACTATTAAATTGCACAATTGGCGTTGATGACATTGTCGACAATAAAGCGATTTTTTATAATTACAACGCTTTTTTAAACCAGAAACTGAATATTTTTTTTGTCTTAATTAATTAAAATTAAAGCCACTAAAGTTCTTGCCAAAATAAGGAAAATTGTGTTTAGAAATGCTAGAAATAAAAAAATACTTTCCAAAAAGTGTATGTTATTACACGCATTTTTTATAAATTATTATTAATGATACTTTTTATAAGAAATAAATTCTATAACATACTTTTTTTTAATAAAAATTATAGATCCATGTATGTATATAAATATGCCGATTTGACTTTTTTTCTTTTATTTATTATTGTACATTTCCTTACAGAGCTTTTTTAATATAGTAACTGTTTAGATTTCTTTTTTTAATTAGTTACATTACTATAGATATTTTTGCAAATAAATTGCAATATCTGCGTGTACATTTTTCTCTTTTAATAAAAAGAGAAAAATTATAGTTGCTAAAGTTCCTGCACGAACTACAAAAAATGGAGAAGTTTAAAAATTATAGCATTCTTAAAATGTATATCTCCGATTTTTTGAAAAGAATTTATTAAAATTTACTTTTTATACAAAGTTCTAATTATTAAAATTGCATTTTAAAACAGGTAATATTAATAAACGTTTCTGTTTGCGTACTTATTTTTAATAGTGCC